>CM055124.1:215730386-216401636 GCA_029206835.1 Rana muscosa | reverse complement strand
AATTGGGTTAAATACTGAGATGATGTTCCCTTCTGAGAAATGGCGTTGGATGTTTGTGCTTCCGCCCCCCTTTTCCTTTATAGGAACAAGCATACACATTGCCCAATGGAGCGCTCAGCGTGTGCGTGCGCGTTTACCACCTCATTGTAAAATAATTTAATGAGCAGATCTGGGATAATCTGGCTCCTAAATCCTCATTCTGTAGGTAGCATTACTGCTGTGTATTCCCTGCCTTCTGGTGTAGACTTCCTTCCAGCAAAGTCCTGACATTGTCTCTAGGCTTCTAATTGCCTCCAAAAATGGAGCATTGGCAGACAGACTAGATCAAGGTAAAGAGGAAGTGTGTTTTTTTTTTTGTTTCTAGTTTTAGCACTCTTTAACCATATGTGGACTGTCTCGTGCATGTCTCCCCCTTCTGTGGAATGTGAAGCCAGGCTATAAACTACACTGAGCAGCCTTTTCTCTGTGGGAGACTCACAAATAAGAGCATGCTTAGGCTAGACACCCAAACATGGTTGAGTTCCAGCTGTAGCAAATACTTAAAATAAATGAGGCTGGAGCTTGACTCTGTTTATAGGCTGAGCCCTAGCAACGGTAAAATAAAGTCTCTGGGATAGGATACAGCTTTTGTAATCGTTCTATGAAGGATTGCACGCAGCATGTTCTTCCCTCTTTGTCTCTGAGGATTATGCTGGCTTCGCACTCAAGTGCTGAACCTGGATGGAGCAACTGTTGATGATCTATAAAAGAATACACTTCATTTGGGGTTATTATAGCAGATGCCACTTAGAATACAATTTTACGAAAAAAGGACCAATTTGTAATGTATTTTAGGTTAGACATTAGTGTTATTTCGTTCAACCTTGTAGCTGAACTCCAGGCAAGAAAAACTTAATTTAAATGTATTCCTCAATAGCTACAGAGGATATGAATTCACTTTGTGTGCACCATATGCCTTTGAAAAGTCAGACATTATGGAAAAGTAGCAGTGACCTCACTGCTGTACAGAGGGTGGAGCTGTGGGAGGGGGTCTAACCCTTTAGGGTTCCGTCAGATTGTGTTCCGTCAGATTAGGCAACCCATCAAAACTTGTAACGGAAGTGACGTCTCGTCACGGCCATCTTGGTACACCCCACACTCAGCCTCTGTAAGCCATCTTTTTACACCCACTGAAGTCTTGCATTTCAAGCTTATTTTTACCACTAAACTGAGCTTATACAGTGGAACCTCGGATTGCGAGTAACGCGGTTAACAAGCGTTTCGCAATACAAGCTATTTTTTTTTTCAAAATCCTGACTCGGTTTGCGAGTGTTGTCTCGCACAACGAGCAGGATTCAAGCCTTTGCAGTGTGCAGTACCGCATTTGGCCTGAGGTGCGGGGGCGCCGGTGACACTCGCAGCCTTTCGGAAACACTCGAAAAATACTCAGTTTCCGAGTATTTACGAATCTCTCTAGGTCTCTCCGGCGCCCCCACCTCTTGCCGCATGCGGTATTGCATGCAATAGAAGTCAATGCGGAACAAATTATCTTCGTTTTCATTGACTTCTATGGGCAAACTCGCTTTGATATGCGAGTGCTTTGGATTACAAGAATTCTCCTGGAACAGAGTATGCTCGTAATCCAAGGTTCCACTGTCTAGTGAAATGCAGTATTTAGAAGTCCGTGACACTGTTTTGATGTTGAAGTTCTAAATACTGTATTTGATGATATAAGCTCAGTTTAGTCTTAATAAGTGTAAAATGCAAGATTTCGGTGGGTGCAAAAAGATGGCCGCTTGGCGACTTCAGACTGTAGGCTTAGGCCTGGTTCACACTGGTCCGACAAACACTCCGACATTAGGAGCTCATGTCGCATGACGTGTGAAAATCAATGTTTCCCTATGAGAGCCGTCTTAACTGGTCCGACACAAGTCGGTCCGACTTTAAAAATGCTCCCTGTACTACTTTGGTCCGACTTTGGTCCTACTTCAGCCCATTGAATATCATTGAAGTCGGATCAAAGTAGGATCCTTGTCCTAACCATCCGACATTTGACATCCGACATGGTGATTACAGCAGCAGTAAAAGGAATTTGTCTCACCCTGGGATTGTTTTGATTGGTCAAAGGACAAGTCAGACTAGCACAAAGTCGGATCAAAGTAGTATCCTGTTCATGAATGTCGGATGGATGTCGGACCAATGTAGGATCAATGTAGGACTGATGTCGCAGAGCAAAGTAGGATGAAAGTCGGATGAATGTCGTGTCGTATCAGTGTGAACCCAGCCTTAGTGTGGCCGAGTGCGGGATGTACCAAGATGGCCGTGACGAAACGTCACTTCCGTTACGAAATCTGACGGAACAGCTGTAGAAAACTGCAGGAGGGGGTGGAAACCAGACCAATCACCCTGTACAAGGAAACAGAGCAGCAGTGACTGGTCTTTAGTACAGGAAGACCTTGTACAGAGGCAAAGTTTTACTCTTGAGTTTCAAGTAAGAATACATGTGCCTCTTGTATTTGCATATTCTGGAGTTGAGCTTTAACTAAACAATACAGTGCAGTAATATGGTTACAATCACATCGTTGTAAACTGCATGTATTATACTTACTAATATCACCTCCATTGAATTCAATCTTCTCATAAGTTACAGGTGCCTCTAGGATCTTCAGCATCCAACACTTCAACCTTTGTCAGATGTCTCCCTGCTACCCGCTGTGGTGCCCCTATATATAATGAAACGAGCATGACCCTTGCAGAGGAAGGAATGAGAATTTTTAAAGGGACTGTAAAGGCAGAAGGTTTTTTTTATTTTTTATTATTTTTTATTATTTTTTTTATATCTTAATGCATTAGGATAAAAAGCCTTCTGTGTGCAGCAGCCCCCCTTATCCTTACCTGAGCCCCATCTCTATCAAGCAATGTCCACGAGTCCCTTCGGCCGTTTAGGACTCTCTCTTCTGATTGGCTGAGACACAGCAGTGGCACCATTTGGCTCCCGCTGCTGTCAATCAAAGTAAGCGAATCAGGAGATATGGTGGGGCGGGGCCGAACCGCTGCTCCGTTTCTGAAAGGACACATGAAGCTGCAGCTCAGCTCGGGTGCCCCCATAGCCAGCTGCTTGCTGTGGGGGCACTCGACAGGAGGGAGGGGCCAGGAGCAGCGAAGAGGGACCCGAGAAGTGGAGATCAGGGCTGCTCTGTGAAAAATCCACTGCAACAGAGCAGGGTAAGTATAACATGTTTACAAATAACAAAGTCTCTTTTTTTTAAAATCACTTTAGCGCCCAACTCCAATTAAAACGTCTTTTAATTTGGATATCATATTCTTCTGATCTCCCAAGCCTGGCTCTGTATATCAGACCCCAAGATTGGACCCTGGGGCAGGCTGGCGGGTCCTGTGCTTTGTTGGGTCCTATCTCAGTTGTGGGCCCCCCCCTTTTTTTTTTTTTCTCTTTCTCCTCCTCTTCCTCCCTTTTCCTACTACAACAATTCTAGGCCAGAAGTAATGGATCACAAGGAGCAATGAAGACATGGGCAATGAATTTTCTTTCATAACCGTTATGTCAATCTGCATGCAAAGTCCATGTTACCTGCTTGTGTTCCCAGACAACCATCATATTGTACAATCATTGTTCTTTTGTCCTGGTGTCAGATGGATAATAACGATGGGGCAGAATTCTCCCTAATGCAGGAAGTTGTAAATTCTGCTCTATGCAATATTTATTTTGTTGGACAACATACCAAAGATTCAGAAAGCAGGACCTGATCTTGCTCACTTTACCTGCAAAAACTTGCAGATGTAAATGGGCCCTTGCTGTAAAATCCTTGTGGTTTACAGTAAAAAGTGAGTCTCCCATTTCTAAGGTCATAATTATTTTTCCAAAGATCCTTGGCTCTACCTCTTTAGACATCCTGACCTGGATATGAATTGTAAGGCTGTCTAAATGACGCATGACTGATGTGGGATTTTCAGGTGACATGACTGTCTGGGCCTCCTCTTGTCCTGTGCAGTTAGTCCTGCTGTTAGTTAGACTCATCTGATATTTGAGACGAGGTGCAGGGGTTAATTAAGGTTTAGTGTAAGATGGATTATAGATAGTTACACGCAGTATTAACTAAAAATAGGTTTAGCGCTGATGTGTATATAATTCTGTTACTACAGGCCCTTGGGAAGGACTTGGAAAGAATAATTTTCTCCTCTGTGGCTAAATGAGTAACATTTGCTTAGTGTTTTTTTTGTTTAACCAGCAGGTGATAAAAAAAAAAACGACAAATCCTCACATTCACACAAGCCATGTGGATGCAGGGATCTCCCCTACAGCGCTATTGTATTGTGAAAGCAGGAACCCCACCCTTCTGAATACATGGATCAGCGTTGCAGCCATTGGCTGCAAATGCTGATCCAATGCTGGTGTTTCAGCAGGACTGCTTGACAGAAGTCAGTCGTTAGACCAGCTTCTGTTGAACAGACAGCAGTACACATAGTCTGAAAATCGGACAGTTCCTGCTGAACCAGCCACATTTTCAGCCCATATATACCCTGCTTTATTGATGGCAGAAAACAAACACTCTTGCGCACAAGTATGTTGATCAGGTGATCTACAGTTCGAAATGGATAATGTCTCAGGCCTTGCTGCCCTCCAGGATGGGGGTATCCTAGCAATCAAAAGAGAAATTGAAAAAAAAAAGGGTGCGCTAGCCTTGTGCATTATCCTTAGAGGAGTTTATTAAAATAAAGATATAAAAACGACTTACAAACATATGAAAGAAACGAAATGTAAGAAGCCTTTAAGTGATGGCAATCAGTCTGATGGCCACAGTCTCCAATTAATGAAAGAGAGGACACAAAGACCACCGCTAGCTGATGCCCATGGGCTCTGAGGAAGAAGGTTATCTTTTGAAACGCGTCAGTTAGTCTTTGTGTCCTCTTTTTCATTACTTGGTATCAGAACGATTGCCATCACTTAAAGGCTTCTTACATTGCGGTTTCTTTCACATGTTTGTGATTATTTTTTTATCTTTATTTTAATAAAACTCATCTAAGGATAATGCACAAGGCTGGTGTGTCCTTTTTTATTCTATTTCTCTTTTTTTTTTTTATTATCCTGCTTCAGTCTTTCTAAACACATTACAATTTTGTATAGTGTATTCTACAGCAGTGGTCGCCAACCTTTCAGACCTCATGGACCACTAACCTCACAATTTTGACGACTATAATGAATTTGACATGCCTACTACACACAATGCTACAGCTCTCTGCCTCCCTCCCCTTGGAACACACACACGCACACACGCACGCACGCACACACACGCACACACACGCACACGCACACACACACACACAACATTGGGCGTTCTACATCCACCACAATGTTAATTTGCGGCAGAACACCTGGGTACCACCAGAAGTTTCTCATGGACTGCTGTTCTACAGGACCTGGTTCTCCTCTATGACCAGGATTATGAATCTAATGTTGGGTCAGACAGTTCACATATGATTTTAAAATGTTCATCCCATGCTTCAAACATACAAACTCCATCCGCTTTTCGGATTCCTACCCCACTCTGGTGGCACATTTCAGGGGGGAGCAGATACCTGTCTAATACAGGTATTTTTTTTTTACCACTTCCGGGCATAGATCGCCGCAGGCTCCGCGACGATCTATGCCATGTCCGGCCCCTCCTCCACTGTCCCCCCCGCTGTCTTCTGGGAGACACACAGGTCCCAGAAGACAGCAGGGACCAGTGAGGATGTGCATGCGCAGTAGGGAACCAGCCTGTGAAGCCGCAAGGATTCACTCTCTGATTTTCTTACCGAAGATGGCGGCGCCTCCACCCAAGAGCCGAGGGACAGATGGGCTTCGGGTGAGGACATCGCGGCCCCCTGGACAGGTAAGTTTCCCTATTTTAAAAGTCAGCGGCTGCAGTATTTTTAGCTGCTGACGTTTTAAAAAAAATGTGGCGGAACTCCGCTTTAAACATAGGAGACAAAGCTTGAAGGTAGGAAGGTAGGAATTTTATCCCCTAAGCCACTGTGCTCTCTTCCTGAGACTGGTCCTTGTCTGTTTATCTGTGGTAGGAACATTCCATTGTCGGCTCCTTTGGGGGATGGACTAATGTGAACATGGCGCTGTGTGATATTCTGACGCCATACAAATACTGGAAATAAATATTTAGCTGTTTGTCTGGCAGTCCACTTGAAGGCATTTCTTAGGAATCTGTTTCCATGCAAAGCAAGAGTAGGAAAGAAGTTTCTGTTACATTTTATTGATATAATTCTGCAAATGCGCAAATCCACTGCTACAGGAGCAGGGCTTCTGTTCTTCTGGACATACTGTAAATGAAATTTCAAATCTTGCCTCCAGGCAGATCTATAATTATTGCAGATTTGTGATTATTGTTTTAAATGCAAGCAGTGTAGGTACCTGACTCTGACATAGTGACAGCATCTTGTAGTCTACTTTACAGTGGTGCTCAGAGACTGTGGCAATCCCCTGTATGAAAGCGCTTAGACAGGGAGAGGCAGAAGCAGCATAAGGAGCCAATTGGGTGTGCTGCAGTGCACCAAGCACACTGATAGAAGGAGACAGCAGAGTGACAGAGGGGAGAAACATTCTACTGATCTTCTTTTCACTGCCCAGTCACAGGGTGAGGTAAAAAGGGGACATGTAAACAAGATCGAAACTGCAACAGAGAACAGTCAAGTTCCCTCTTCTGCTAAACAGCGATGTGCTTTGTGAAAGAGCTGTGTAAATTTCAAAACTTGATTAATAGAAAAACAAATCCTGTAGCAGACAAAACCGCTCCCTTATGTGTTTTTCAAGCGTATTGATAGCGTTCATATTTAAATAAAGATTTATACAAAAAATGGGCAGTGAAACCTAGTTTTTCTTTTATTGCCATTATTTGCTAAATATATTTTTCTTCTTTAAAACTGATACTTTTTTAGGAATGTTTTAGAGAGAACCATTCACAATAGTCTCTTTTCCACAAAGGAACTTACATTCGAATTTCCCAGGTAACCTGGCAGGTAAAAGCACAGAAACATTTATAATAATTAAAGTGGTTGTAAAAGTTGAAGGTTTTTTAACTTCTGTGTTCTGCTCTTCCCCCCCCCCTCCCAAAGCCCCCCTAATACTCACCTGAGCCCCCTCTCAATCCAGCGATGTGCACGAGAGCCTCAGCTGTCCCGGGACTCCCTCTCCTCATTGGCTGAGACAGCAGCGGGGACCATTAGCCCCCACTGCTGTCAATCAAAGCCAGTGAGCCAATGAGGAAAGAGCAGATCTCGGGAGCGAGCACTCACCAGTGCCCGCATAGCAAAAGGCTTGCTATTGGGGGCACTGGTCAAGGGGGAGAAGCCAGGGGTGCCGATGGGGAACCCAAGAACAAGAGGATCTGGCCAAGGGGTTACCTAGGGTAACAAAAGTCGATAAAGCAGCCTGTCATTAAGCGTGTGCCCGAGACAGGTGGGATAGCCTCTTGCAGGAAGGGGTTGTTGTCGACTCTGTGAGTGGTCCATCTCCCATAGAAACAGGAGCAGTCTCGCACCGCAGAGGTCCCCAGCCTGTATACAGATACAGAGGAGTGAGGTCTAGAGCATGCATGGAGTCTGTGCTGGGAGCACGACGGGACCCCAATACTGTTACTGGGAGCAAGGTATCGGTGATAGGCTGGATGGATGTGGACAAGGTTCAGCCTGTCCCTCCTAAATACAAGTTACAGAGAAGGTGTACATTGTCATGGGGACCTGAACATTAACTGGAGAACGGTTATGGTGCAAGTGTACATTCTAAAAGTGGAGGCCCAACTAAGGGTCAAGTTTTCCCCCACGGCAGCCTCAGCCTTGTCCCGGGGCATTGATGAATATGGCACAGAAGTAAAGGTACCCCATGTGTAGTAGAGTGTTTCTATCCTGTTATAGATGCCTAGTGTAGCCCAGAAGAGCCCACCTCAGGGTAGGCCTCCTATATAACCCACACTTGAGGCCCAACAAGGAGGGAAACATGGAAGACATGACAAACAACTACCACCCTACCATTACAGTAGCCCAGCAGCAGCCTTTGGGCTTTTAGATGTCTACACAAGGGAGCCTTGTATAAATACACATACAGTATATTACCAAAAGTATTGGGACGCCTGCCTTTACACACATGAACTTTAATGGCATGCCAGTCTTAGTCCTTAGGGTTCAATATTGAGTTGGCCCACCCTTTGTAGCTATAACAACTTCAACTTTTTGGGGAAGACTGTCCATAAGGTTTAGGAGTGTGTCTATGGGAATGTTTGACCATTCTCCCAGAAGCGTTTTTGTAAGGTCGATCACTAATGTGGACGAAAGGGCCTGGCTCGCAGTCTCCGCTCTCATTCATCCCAAAGGTGTTCTATTGAGTTGAGGTCTGGACTCTGTGCAGGCAAGTCAAGTTCCTCCACCCCAAACTTGCTCATCCATGTCTTTATGGACTTTCTCGTCAAGGCCCGAACTGGCCATAGGGCACACCGGGCATTTGCTCGGTGGGCCGGGGCCGCCGGGCTCAACCTCGGGGCCGCGGTCTGATGCCTGTTGATGACCGGGCCGCACAGCGGGAGGTAAGCGGCGACCGCGACCTGGAGAGGGTTAACACAGGCTGGGGTCTCCGCTCACCTCACGCTGTGCGGCCGTGCCTTTGTCTCCTCTCCAGGCTCTCGACGATGTCATCTATCAGCAGAGCAGAGCAGGGGCGGGAGGAGCCGGAGATCTGTACACGGAACAGCGTGACTCACGCTGTGTGAGTGCAGGGATCCGTGGTTGCTAGGCAGCAGGTTAGATACAATTAAAACAGCAATCGCTGTCCACGCACACGCGCTGCAGCCGGCGGTAGCTAGGCAACGGTACGCTGCCAGGGCTGGAAACGGATGACGTCAGGCGACCCCGCCCACCTAGGCAGATTACTTCCATTCAATATGAGGAAGACAGTAAACGTGAAAAGTGAAGCCATCAGATCGTGTGTGCATACAAAGAAAGGAGACACCGAAGGAAAACGGGTAAATGAGAAAAGGCAGACCAAGGAGTAATGGAGGACACAGGAAAGTGTAAATAGATAAAGATGAATGGTGGCAAAAAGGAGATAAGAAGGGGGGATATATAAAGAGAAAGAGAGAAAAAAGGAAAGAAACTAAGGAGAGGAAAATAAGAGAAAAATACGAATGAAAAATAAAAAATAAAGATAGAGAAATAAGAATAGTAAAAAAGGAAGAAATGAGTGGGAAAAATAGACAAATTAAGAGGATAAGGTGAAACTGAGAAAAATGTTGGAAAATAAACTTAAAAAAACAAGTAAACAAAATTACCTAAGTAAGAAAAATAAAGTGTGAAAAAATAATAATAAATGTAGCGGGGTCCCCTTTAAGACTCCCAGGACTACCTTACCCAGAACCCCTTTCGGCAATGTTTCCACCCCAGAGACTCATGGGAGGGGTTATAAAAGGAGGAGGCTAGGCTGGGCTCGGCCTCTTTGGGACACGAGACTTCAAGGGAGAGATCTTCCTGTGCGGATCCACTGTGGTGCAAGGCCTGAAGCCTGGGGCCTTGCGCTGTTACCCAAAGAGCCTTCCACCCCATCGCGAGCCTGGGTGGCATCTGACTCGGTTTTCTTCAACCGCTGCTGAGCTGGAGACCAGACTGCTGCAGAGCTGTGTGAGGAGACACAGCAGGTGGAAGTTCCCGGACTGGGATCGCGTCCGGAGGGGTGAGCGAGCACATGCTCAATCCACAAATACTGTATACCATTGTTAGGCCTACAGACTGCCGTGGCCCACCAGTTCCTATTTTTGTTCTTTTCCCCCACTTGAGATCCATAGCAGAACTGAGTCAAAGCAGATCTCTAGTGGAGTGTACTGTGTTGGTATTTTTACCCCCCCCCCTGGATTACAAATGTGTTCCTAAAATGTGCACCACCGTTTAAAGACTTGCATGCAAAGAATTTTACCCCCCTAGAGACTGAGTTATATGGTCAGGCCTGGCCATCTAGGTAGTTTATTTAGTTGCTGCGCCATAGAGCGCATAGTGAAGTACTGTTACACGTGGCGCGTGTGCGCCATATCTTAATAGTTATAGTGTGACCATTGCTGCAGGGCTCTGCAGATAGATTCTTATGATCTGTTATCACTGTTGATTTTTATTGCCATAGAAAGTAAATTCGTTATTCTTCTATCACTGCCTTGGTGTTTGAATTTAATCACAGAGCATAAGATATACACATATTACCCTAGACTAACTGTGCCAGTAGGGGGTCGAGTAAATTTCCGGGGGGTTGGCGGAGCTGTCTTAAGGGCCCAAACTAAATCTGCGGCCCTCTTAGTTGAAGGTATCGCTACATAAATATAAAAATAAAATAAAAATAATAAAAAATAAATATAAAATAAATAATAATGAAAAGAAAAGGAAAAAAATAAAAAGAGGAGGAATAAAAAATAATAATAAATGAAGGATAAAAATGAAATAACACGAAGAATAAAAAAAACGGAAATAGGGAAAAAAGAAAAATGTGAAATCTTAAAATATTATAGATGAAAAAGGAAGAGAACAAAGCCTGGATACAGAAGGACCTAATCAATGGTGTATGTATATATATATATATATATATATATATATATATATATATATATATATATATATACACACACACACACACACACACACACACACATACACACACACACACATACACACACACACATGCAGGGGAAGGTTCAATTAGAATGATCACAACATTTAAAGCCAACCCCATCATTATTTGAGAGAGTGATCTCATCTACTTACATAGATCTGATATACAGAGTGCTTGAGAGAGGGGGATACTATGCGACCATGCCTGTGTGTCCTCTACTGGCTCTCCCACCCCTCCAATGATGTCATCCTATCAGCAGAGTAGGGGGCGGGAGGAGCTGGATATCTGCACAGAGAGCGGGAGTCTCCCGTAATCCCCCGTTTGTTATTATGATCCAGATCTACAGCTCCTCCCGCCCCCTACTCTGCTGATAGGATGACATCATTGGAGGGGTGGGAGAGCCGGTAGAGGACACACAGGCTGAATCCTGCCTCTGCCCTGCCAAAGGTAGGACTCTGCAGGGGAGGCAGAGAGTAAAAGGGGCCACTGTGATTACAGAGAAAAAAAGAGAGGGCATGACTGCAAGGGGCACTGTAACAGGGAACTGTGGTTGGTAAGGGCACTGTGATGGGGGGCTGTGATGAAAAGGGAACTGCACTGTAAAGGGGGACTGTAATCATTACAGTGCAGTCCCCTTTATATCACAGTGCCCCATTACATCACAGTGCGGAGGACCGACTGCGTGATTATCCCATCACCAACCGCCCTCACGAACGGGCAGTTGCTGGAAAATTGGCTGCTCAGCCTAAATTGCCCGGGCCTATTTTTTGATCCGGGCCTGTTCTCCTCCACATCAGTGTCTGACCTCATGAATGCGCTTCTGGAAGAATGGTCAAACATTCCCATAGACATATTCCTAAACCTTGTGGACAGCCTTCCCAGAAGAGTTGTAGTTGTTATAGCTGCAAAGGGTGGGCCAACTCAATATTGAACCCTATGAACCAAGACTGGGATGCCAGTAAAGTTCATGTGCAGGCGTCCCAATACTTTTGGTAATATAGTGTATAATTTTATGGGAATATTATTATTAAATGAATGATTAAAAATCTGCACATCTTTGTAATAATGATGTAATAGTTTATGTCTTTATAAACCACTTCATTTGCACGTGTAAGTACATCTGACTGTAAAAAGTCCCTTTGCTGCCAGATTGGACAAATTGTACCGTCTGCACTGCTTGGTTGTTTTGTTCAACAGGAAGAAAAACATCCTTTGAAATCCTCCCCCCTCCCTTGTATTTTTCAGTTGCAAAAGCTTATCTATTTTGCAAGAATTCTTCATTTAGACATCTTGGCCGCAAGTCGTCAGAATGTAGCCATTCCCTGACCCTAACTGTATGCCAGTGTTAAAGCTGAAATGCCTGTTGGGATAAGTCTAGAATTTCTTGGATTAGTCTTGTATGTGTGAGTCCACATAGAGCTCCCCAGTCATCAAACATATTACTGCAAGGAGTGAACCAGTTGTTCCAGCCTAAGTATAACTGCCAAAGATTTAGGATATTTAATACCTAAGTTTGGTCTGTACACAATACGCTGTTGCAGAATGAATGTGTAGAGCTTTTTTTCAGGAACAGTTGGCTTTTTGTAAGAGGTGACCTTCTTTGCACCCAACCTGTAACAGGGAAATGTATGCACTTTTCCCACCATGTGCCTAGCTAGAGGATCCCCGGAGCTCGAATTGTAGGTGGTTTCTGGCTTTACTTCATTCTGAGTCCTGCACAAGTTAGGGCTTGTAGGATCTTGTAGAAAAATCTTTGTGAATTCCCACTTATTCTAAGGGTTAATGCTGGAACGTATGACCACTCAAAGCTAGCAATTCCGTTTTTAAATAGTTTTTAGCTGGTTTGAGAACATTCATGCTTGTTTTATGTCCTCAAACCCTTCATCTGCTATAACGTAATATACTTTGTCCTACTTCAACCCAAAGACTCCATGCACACTGGACGCTAAAATAATGTTATCAAAACGCCAGTAGCTTTGCAGTAAGTCTTTCAACGTTTTTTAAAGTTTTTGCAATAGCGTTTATTAGCATTTTTCCGCGTCAGTGTCTTTTAGCGTTTTTTTTTCAATGGATCAAAAACATTCAAAAGCGCTAACTCACATACATACATACATACACATACTGGAGCCAATTAACCTACCAGCATGTCTTTGGAGTGTTGGAGGAAACCGGAGGACCCAGAGGAAACCCATGCAGGCACAGGGAGAACATGCAAAAATTCCTTAAAAAACGCAGTGGGGTCCCCCCCAATTCATACCCCCCCCAATTCATACCAGCGTGGATTTTAAGGGAAGCCCCGCTCTGAATAAAAAAAAAGTGGGATGGGCCCCACCCCCCCAAAATCCATGCCATACCTTATCCAAGCAGGAAAGGGGGTGACTAGCGAGCACCCCCCTCAATTATACCAGGCCACATGCCCTCAACATGGAGTACTTTGTTGTGATGTCATCGGCCAAGAGCATACCGGGTCAGTGATGTCCCAAGAGGGCGGGGCAACCCAGTAATGTCGCCAAGTTGCATAGTTAGTCAGGTTGAAAAAAAGACACAAGTCCATCCAGTTCAACCATAAAAAAATAAAATAATAATATCATACAATCCCATATGCCTAATTCTATACCCACAGTTGATCCAGAGGAAGGCGAAAAACCCCAGCAGAGCATGATCCAATTTGCTACAGCCGGGGAAAAAATTCCTTCCTGATCCCCCGAGAGGCAATCGGATATTCCCCGGACCAAGTGGCCACTCTCCTTAGTTATTTAAGATGTCAGGAGCCTTCGTCTGGACCAGAGGGTTTTTGTTTTTTCGTTTGTTTGAGCGCCATCGTTTTCTGTAAAATATAATGCTATTTGGCTATCTAGAGGCATTTTGTACACAGATGGTGTACAGAACCCCCCCCCCCCCCCCAAAGAAAAATAGAATTACTTACTTGTGTCATTAGCTCATTAATTTTCCCAGAAATCTGCACTGCGATACAAGTCCGATTTTGAGCAACCCAGGCAACAAAAATTTCATTTTTGGTGAGATGCTCCTAAAGGGAAATCAAATCTAAAAGGGATGCAGATCCTGCAGCAGCTGATTGATAATTATAAAATCACTCCTATTCCCCTTCACTTTGCACATAGACACAGACAAACAAATAGATGTATCTTCAGAATAATCAAAAGGTAGGAATCTGCAACAGTTTGTTTTTCTCAACAAAAGTGGAGTTACGCTTGAGAGCCCATTCACACAGGGGCGGCACAACTTGTCCCGCGACTGTGCCGGGCGATCTTCAAGTTGTCTTGAAGTAGTACAGGAAACTTTTTCTAAGTTGGAGCGACTTGAGTCGCTCCTATTAGAACGGTTCCATAGTACAGAACGGGACGCGACTTGTCAGGCGGCTGAGTCGCCTGACGAGTCGCCCCTGTGTGAATGGGGTCTTATGGATTAAATCCAAAAGAAGATGCACTAGAACATCATCAACGTCCTATTCTAATATTCAACAGGATCACCATCAAGGTTGCTGTTATTATTGTGTCCTTGATGGTGATCCTGTTGAATAATAGAATAGGAGCTTGTCGATCTCCTAGTGCATCTTCTTTGTTGGGAGTGTTTGTCTCTTTTGGATTGAATCTTTACGCATTGGGTTGGAAACATTTATACATAAAACATCCTTACATAAAGAAAGTTTTTCTTTATGTAATTAAAAAAAAGAAGAGAAAAATTGTTTTATCATTGTGTACTTTATGGTGGCAATTTTTTGGACTTTTTGATTTTGCATGTATTTATTGGAGATGTGACATCTTGATTCGTGAAAGATTTGTCATAGCATCCATTGAAGTCAACCTTTAACATCAAATGCTGGACTATCTAATGGTGCTTACAGACACAAGAACATTCACCTGGTCCAGCCACTTCAACTTTAGTTTACACTTGCGGAGGCAGCTGTACAGAGGGAATACACATTATACCAGGTAATTACCCCGGGTCACGTTTGGTGGGTAAATGAATGGGGCTACACTGCAGGCCCCCCAAGACCTTGTGGTGGTGGTGCCTTTTAGGGGTTCCAAGTTGAGCCTACATAGGACTGAGGGCTCTTTCTGACCCCAAGTAACAATAGTGGGCCAATCAAATGAAATCAGCACTGTCACAAGGAGTTGCATGCTCCTCTATACCCAGAAATATCAGGCATTTCCTTCTCTTCCGGGGGCTGAGCCAAATGAAGAATTATGTGCTCCAAGGGAGGAAGCATGGGCAAAGCACAGGTTTTCTTTAAGGTCAGGTATCCGAATGATTCTGTGTCTGTAAGTCCTCCAATGTCTCCTGGCTGAGCCGTTTAGGCAGATGAATTGCCTGGCCAGGATTCATTTTCCTGGCTGGTTTCTATTATTTCACCGGAGACAAACCGTCAGCTGAGCGTGTGAACTCTCATTCTCTGAAGATGCAAACATTCACATCTGCTTGATTCAACATATTTATACAGCAATGATATATAAGAATAAAATTATTATTTGATAGCCAGTCGTCATCTAATGTCTGTTGGCACATTAAAGAGGTGCTGCAAACTGACTTTGTATATACAGTATCTCACAAAAGTGAGTACACCCCTCACATTTTTGTAAATATTTTATTATACTTTTCATGTGACAACACTGAAGAAATGACACTTTGCTACAATGTAAAGTAGTGAGTGTACAGCTTGTATAACTGTGTAGATTTGCTGTCCCCTCAATATAACTCAACACACAGCCATTAATGTCTAAACCGCTGGCAACAAAAGTGAGTACACCCCTAAGTGAAAATGTCCAAATTGGGCCCAATTAGCCATTTTCCCTCCCGGTGTCATGTGACTCGTTAGTGTTACAAGGTCTCAGGTGTGAATGGGGAGCAGGTGTGTTAATCGCTTGCCGACCAGCCGCAGCAGGTTGGCTCGGCTGCGCGAATCGGCATTCCCTTTAATGGCCATAGTAGACGCGTCACCGATGCGCATGGCCAGTGGCTGCGATGTCCACCGGCGATCGCTCTACAGAGAGCCAGAACGGGGATCTGTCAATGTAAACAAACAGATCCCCGTTCTGTCAGGGGAGTAGAGAGAGATTGTCTGTTCCTAGTGATCAGGAACAGCGATCTCTCTGTACTCCCAGCCAGTCCACTCCCCCCACAGTTAGAAACACCTCCCTAGGACACACTTAACCTTTTTATAGCCCCCTAGTGTTAACCCCTTCCCTGCCAGTGTCATTTATACAGTGATAAGTGGCTATTTTTAGCTCTGATCAATGTAATAATGTCAATGGTCCCAAAAAAGTTTCAAAAGTGTCTGATCTGCCTGCCGCAATGTCGCAGTCCCGCTATGAAAAACGCTGATCAGCGCCATTACTAGTAAAAAAAAAAATTTTTGTTTGGGTACAGTGTCGCACTACCGCGCAATTGTCAGTTAAAGTGATGCAGTGCCGTATCGCAAAAAATGGCCTGGTCATTCAGGGGGCAAATCCTTCCTGGGCTGAAGTGGTTAAATTTGGTGTTATCGCTCTCACTCTCTCATACTGGTCACTGGAAGTTCAACATGACACCTCATGGCAAAGAACTCTCTGAGGATCTTAAAAAAATTTTTTTTGCTCTACATAACGATGGCCTAGGCCAGTGATGGCGAACCTTGGTACCCCAGTTGTTTTGGAACTACATTTCTCATGATGCTCATGTACTCTGCAGTGTAGTTGAGCATCATGGGAAATGTAGTTCCAAAACATCTGGGGTGCCAAGGTTCGCCATCACTGGCCTAGGCTATAAGAAGATCCTGAAACTGAGCTGCAGCACAGTTGCCAAGACCATACAGCAGTTTAACAGGACAGGTTCCACTCAGAACAAGCCTCGTCATGGTTGACCAAAGAGGTTGAGAGCATGTGCTCAGCGTCATATCCAGAGGTTGTCTTTGGGAAATAGATGTATGAGTGCTGCCAGCATTGCTGCAGAGGTTAAAGGGGTGGAGGGTCAGCCTGTCAGTGCTCAGACCATACGACGCACACTACATCAAATGGGTTTTCATGGCTGTCGTCCCAGAAGGAAGCCTCTTCTAAAGGAGATGCACAAGAAAGCCTGCAAACAGTTTGCTGAAGACAAGCAGACTAAGGACATGGATTACTGGAACCTACTGTGGTCTAATGAGACCAAGATAAACGTATTTGGTTCAGATGGTGTCGAGCGTGTGTCGGGGCAACCAGGTGAGGAGTACAAAGACAAGTGTGTCTTGCCTATAGTCAAGCATGGTAGTTTGGAGTGTCATGGTCTGGGGCTGTATGAGTGCTGCCGGCACTGGGGGGCTACAGTTCATTGAGGGAACCATGAATGCTAACATGTATTGTGACATACTGAAGCAGAGCATGATCTCCTCCCTTCAGAGACTGGGCCGCAGGGCAGTATTCCAACATGATAACGACCCCAAACACACCTCCCAGATGACCACTGCCTTGCTAAAGAAGCTGAGGGTAAAGGTGATGGACTGGCCAAGTATGTCTCTAGACCTAAACCCTATTGAGCATCTGTGGGGCATCCTCAAACGGAAGGTGGAGGAGCGCAAGGTCTCTAACATCCACCAGCTCCGTGATGTCGTCATGGAGGAGTGGAGGAGTGGAAGGACTCCAGTGGCAACCTGTGAAGCTCTGGTGAACTCCATGCCCAAGAGGATAAAGACAGTGCTGGAAAATAATGGTTGCCACACAAAATATTGACACTTTGGGCCCAATTTGGACATTTTCTATTAGGGGTGTACTCACTTTTGTTGCCAGCGGTTTAGACATTAATGGCTGTTTGTTGAGTTATTTTTAGGGGACAGCAAATTTACACTGTTATATAAGCTGTACACTCACTACTTTACATTGTAGCAAAGGTCAGCACCAAAGGCAAGATGATTCAAGCTGCCTGGAAAACATCCTATGTATTGAATCAATTTGTGTTTAGCTATAAAGCTTGGTGTCCTGCGGGAAAGTACACTGGCCATGTGGTTCAATAAACTCCAAATGTAGCTCCGTACAGGCTGGCTCAGACTAACCCAGAGTTTTCTTATAAATGAGCCATGAAGTAAGACTCTCCAGGGTTTTAGGAAAGGCAGTATGCTAAAAGCATGATCTTCTCCTTAAATTGTTCACTGTGGAGCCAAACTCAAAGGGGTTGGTTTACTAAAACTGGAAAGTGCAAAATCTGGTGCAGCTGTGCATGGTAGCCAATCAGCTTCTAACTTGAGCTTGTTCAAATAAGCTTTGACAAAAGATCCTGGTAGCTGATTGGTCTCTATGCACCAGATTTTGCACTGTCCAGTTTTAGTAAATCAACAAAAAGTCTCTAATATATCTAACAACGCTTCACTGTGTGTTATGCCTTGTACACACGATCGGAATTTCCGATGAAAAAAAGTCTGACGGAATTTTTTCATTGGATATTCTGACCGTGTGTGGGCCCCATCTGACTTTTTCCGTCGGAGTTTAGAAAAAGAACATGTTTCATTTTTTTCTGATGAAAAGAAAATCCTATCGGAAATTCCGATCGTCTGTGTGGAACTCCGACGGAGAAAAAAACACACGTGCTCAGAAATAAGTCGACGCATGCTCGGAAGCATTGAACTTAATTTTTCTCGGGTCATCGTAGTGTTGTACGTCACCGCGTTCTTGACAGTTGGAATTTGGTGTGACAGTGTGTATGCAAGACAACTTGAACGGAATTCCGACGGAAAATTCCATCGGATTTTATCCCATCGGAAATTCCGCTTGTGTGTACAGGGCATTACTGTTCTTTGCTGCTGCCATACTTGGTGCTTTGGGCGCTATGTGATTACTTACAGATATACTATAAAGTGCTATTGAAGATCTGTGTCCCTCCCACCTTTACTGTCAGAAATACGCGAATATGGGAGGTTGTCCAACTTTAAGGTAAACTACAATAAATCAGAAGCAATGGGTTTGGAGGTGGACATAGCTTCGCAACAACAGCTATCCACCTTTTTCTCTTTTAGATGGACAGAATCTCATATAGGATATCTGGGAACAAAAATACCGAGCCGACTAAATAGAATATTTGAACTTAATTTTGCCCCCTTAGCAAGACAAATTAAACTAGATCTACAGAAGTGGGATAAGGAGGTCTTTACGTGGTTCGGCAGAATTAATATCATAAAAATGAACGTAATGCCAAGATTGTTATATCTGCTACAGACCCTACCCATTAAGATACCCCCAGGATTTCTGAGGGATCTGAGAACTAGGTTTGCGACGTTTATATGGGCAGGGAAACCAGCAAGAGTCCGAAGAGACATCTTGACTCTACCTAAAGAGAAAGGAGGGGTGGGATTCCCAGATCCGGTTGGGTACCAAGAAGCCCTACACCTAACAAGGGTTATGGACTGGTGTGTATTTCAAAAAGACAAGCCATGGATACATTTGGAACAGGCAATGTCCGAGCTACCCTTGGAGGGTTTAGTATGGCTCCAGGACCCGTTGATACCGCATACAGTAAAACACCATCCGACGGTGGGCGCCACACTTTTGTATGTGAAAAAGGTGTTAAAAAAAAACAAAATGACGATGTATCCGAGCCTAATGACCCCAATTGTGGGTAATCCGGCCTTTGAACCAGGCTTAAAAGATCGAGGTTTTAGGAATTTAAATCGACAGGGTAAAGTTAGACTCGTACACTTCATGAAGGACAACCGAGTGATGTCCAGGGAGGAGATTGAGCATGAGTTTTCTGGGGAATTGGACTCATTTAGGAGAATGCAGCTGAATGCTTTTCTCCGATCAATATCAAAGCGAATGACAGAAGGAACAACACTCTCTAAATTTGAGGAGCTATGTCTAAAAGGGGAATCAGTGGGACATTCAGTGTCCCTGGTGTATGCCTTGTTGACCGAGTTAAAAGCCCCGCAAGAATTGGGTTTTATACAGGCTTGGGAAAGAGACCTAGGGATTACACTATCCGAGACGCAGAAAAATAAGATGTTTAGGCTCACACATAAGGCCTCACTAGCAACTAGATACCAAGAAGGGGGGTACAAGATACTAACCAGGTGGTACAGAACCCCAGCAGTATTAAATCGAATATACCCACAAGTGTCAAACCTCTGCTGGCGATGTCAAGGAGCAGTGGGCACATTGTTACACATTTTTTGGGAATGCTCAGGAGTTAGAGATTTTTGGAAAATGGTCTCTGAAACAATTACAGAAATTACAGATGTGTCTCTTGAAGAAAATCCGGTTACTTTTCTGCTATTCGATATTCCCCTCTCGACCGAAAACTTTAAAAAATCATTGATGAGACATCTGCTTACTACAGCAAAAGCATGTATTCCAGCCTTATGGAAAAGTACCATTCCCCCAACTAGAGCACAATGGTTTAATAAGATAACAGAAATCCAACAAATGGAAAAATTCACCATGATTATAAGGGAGCAGGAGGACAAATACCGACAAACCTGGGCCCCCTATGATATATATAAGGAGCGGCTGAGATAGTGGGGGGGGGGGGAATATGGAGGGAGGTCGGGTGGAGGAGGAGACCGGCGGATGTGAATAATCTTCAATAATTTTTTTTTTTTTTTTTTTTTTTTTTGTTGTTGTTGTTTTTTTTTTTTCTTTCTGACTTTTTCTATTTATCTTACTATTTCCAACTTTTCTATAAACCTGTTCTAGGCCCGAACACTTAGGGCAAACTGTTCAAGGGAAGGGGGACAATCGGGGGGGACCCCAGGGGAATAAAAACAAAACAAAGATAAAGATATTAAAGAAGAATAGGAAAAAAGTATCGGGTACAGTGACTAAAGAGGAGAGAGAGAAGGGAGGAACTAGCGGAATGGAATGTATTTCATTAATTGTTATATAGATAGATCTTCCCCTACTAACATCCCATTAATAGCTGAGATTTGTAAGGATGTGTAAAAAGTAGGAAACGTAAAATAGGTGGAAGATGCTATGAGTGAACTAACAGAATCATGTGTATAGATGCATTATATGAAATGTTGTATAACTATCTTTGTGAATGTAAAAGAAAACGTAAAAATAAAGAATTGATAGAAGATCTGTGACCCTATTAAAATCCAAGTCCAGCTTGAGAAAAAAAGATAAGAAAATTACTAGCCAGCACAAGTTCATAATACTCACCTTCTCCCAAAGAATCCCAATTCATCGTCACTCCTCCAGGTTAAATGATGCTTCAACTTACTACGTAGTGCCCAAAGGCATCAAGGCACCCTGGACTTATAGGGGGATCACTGCAGAGAGAGAGAGAGTGCATTTTTAGGGGGCAACACTTATTGCAGCATTTAGCATTAATTCGTCTCTAAAGGAAGAATAGGATGAAGAAAAGCTGTGATGTCACCAGACTAGCGACACTTGAGATAGTAGATATGTATAAAGGGATTATAAATGCATATTAAAAGGTGGAAATGGGCTCAAATATTAGGAAGTAGGGGGGAAGTAAGCTGGATGGCTTCCCATGAAAGTTGAGTTTTAAAGCCTATCCAAAGCCAAAACTATTGAGAGGGAAAGGGTTAGCAACCCTATTTGCTCTAATAATTGTTACAAAAAATTGGGGAAAGACCCATTATTTTGAGTTTTCAGCAGAGCAGTAATAAAGTGGGAATCCTTCAAAGGGGACACCTGTGGTGACAACTGAGAGGATTCATCTCACTCCTCGTGTTTCCTGTTGTGTCTACAGGACAGGAAATGAACTGAAAGGGAAACATAGACTAAAAGAAAACTTCCTTTTTCCAAAACTAAAAGAAGATGTTTGGGCTTTATACAGTCAGGTCCATAAATATTGGGACATCAACACAATTCTAATCTTTTTGGCTCTATATACCACCACAATGGATTTGAAATGAAACGAACAAGATGTTCTTTAACTGCAGACTTTCAGCCTTAATTTGAGGGTATTTACATCCAAATCAGGTGAACGGTGTAGGAATTACAACAATTTGTATATGTGCCTCCCACTTTTTAAGGGACCAAAATTAATGGGACAGATTAACAATCATAAATCAAACTTTCACTTTTTAATACTTGGTTGCAAATCCTTTGCAGTCAATTACAGCCTGAAGTCTGGAACGCATAGACATCACCAGACGCTGGGTTTCATCCCTGGTGATGCTCTGCCAGGCCTCTACTGCAACTGTCTTCAGTTCCTGCTTGTTCTTGGAGCATTTTCCCTTCAGTTTTGTCTTCAGCAAGTGAAATGCATGCTCAATCGGATTCAGGACAGGTGATTGACTTGGCCATTGCATAACATTCCACTTCTTTCCCTTAAAAAACTCTTTGGTTGCTTTCGCAGTATGCTTCGAGTCATTGTCCATCTGCACTGTGAAGCGCCGTCCAATGAGTTCTGAAGCATTTGGCTGAATATGAGCAGATAATATTGCCTGAAACAATTCAGAATTCATCCTGCTGCTTTTGTCAGCAGTCACCTCATCAATAAATACAAGAGAACCAGTTCCATTGGCAGCCATACATGCCCACGCCATGACACTACCACCATCATGCTTCACTGATGAGGTGGTAGGCTTTGGATCATGAGCAGTTGCTTTCCTTCTCCATACCCTTCTCTTCCCATCACTCTGGTATAAGTTGATCTTGGTCTCATCTGTCCAAGAGATGTTGTTCTAGAAATGTGAAGGCTTTTTTAGATGTTGTTTGGCAAACTCTAATCTGGCCTTCCTGTTTTTGAGGCTCACCAATGGTTTACATCTTGTGGTGAACCCTCTGTATTCACTCTGGTGAAGTCTTCTCTTGATTGTTGACTTTGAGACATATACACCTACCTCCTGGAGAGTGTTCTTGATCTGGCCAACTGTTGTGAAGGGTTTTCTTCACCAGGGAAAGAATTCTTCGGTCATCCACCACAGTTGTTTTCCGTGGTCTTCCGGGTCTTATGGTGTTGCTGAGCTCACCGATGCATTCTTTCTTTTTACGGATGTTCCAAACAGCTGATTTGGCCACACCTAATGTTTTTGCTATCTCTCTGATGGGTTTGTTTTGTTTTTTCAGCCTAATGATGGCTTGCTTCACTGATAGTGACAGCTCTTTGGATCTCATATTGACAGTTGACAGCAACAGATTCCAAATGCAAATAGCACACTTGAAATAAACTATTGACCTTTTATCTGTTCCTTGTAAATGGGATAATGAGGGAATAACACACACCTGGCCATGGAACAGCTGAGCAGCCAATTGTCCCATTACTTTTGGTCCCTTAAAAAGTGGGAGGCACATATACAAACTGTTGTAATTCCTACACCGTTCACCTGATTTGGACGTAAATACCTTCAAATTAAAGCTGAAAGTCTGAAGTTAAAGCACATCTTGTTGGTTTCATTTCAAATCCATTGTGGTGGTGTATAGAGCCAAAAATATTAGAATTGTGTGGATGTCCCAATATTTATGGACCTGACTGTATATACATTAAGTCTTATTTAGTTAATTTATTTTAGAGTGCTATTGTTTGTTTATGACCGGAATTAAAGATACTGTACATGGCTTTTAGAGGTGTAAGGGTTGGGTTTCAGCAACCTAAAATTCCAGTTGCTCACCATCCTTGTAACTAATATTTGCTTGTTGCACTGCCCATACCTTTCAACATTTAAATATAAAAAATAAATTACACTGAAGTCCCATCTCTGATTCACTTATGTTGTACCAATTTCGCCCATAATTGGGCTTCAAAAAAGCATATCCATTTTAACATGGCACTCCTTTAATATGGTACATTCTCCTAAAACAAATTATAATAGTAAAACAAACTTATAGGTCACAGAGTCTGTTATGTGTATTAAAATCAAACTGGGTGCAGTTATTTCCCCTTTAACGCAATATTTTTTGATGCAATGCAGAATAGTGACAAGGGTTGAGAATGGAATTTAAACATTTGCCAACTATTGCAGCTGCTTCGGTTGTAATCTCAAGTGCTTTTTAGCTGTCCAAACCCCATTTGACAAAGATATGTTCTTCTTATGGATTGAGTGATGCTATCTGTGACCTAAGGGAAATCTCAGTTATTATTTATTTTTAAATTTATATCATTTTTTTTACTTTTCATTAAATGGTATGCGTTACTGTTTGCAATATTTTACATGTAAAAAAAAAAAATGGGGTTGATGTAAATAAACATTCTAGTATGTGTTCATGTTTTTTTTTTTAAATCAATCTTGCTATGCGTAGTTTGTAATTATATATGTACATGGATGTTTTTATTACTTCCTGTGACATCATCACCAGGTATGAAGCATCCGAACTCAGTTCCTACATGTATAGACACGACCCCCTGAACTACATCTCCTAAGAGCTCTTTCTGTGCACACAGTGGGGATGATAAAGAAGTAAGGTGTGTTCACTTTAAAAAGAGAGATTTAACTTAGCTTAGTGAATAAGGTAAAATGCAGTGAAAAATCACTTTGCAAATAATACCCAATACTGTGCAAGGAAAATGGAAAGAAACATGATTTTTGATTGGATTATTGGATTTCAGTCATCAATTGAAGTCAGCACGGCTTCCCCACATTCAAGTTAAGTGATTTTTCTCTTTCTCTTTGCACACACATTTTCACTTCTATCATTAAATAACATACAAGCAAAAAAATAAAAAAATGTTTCTTTCAATTTCTCTTTCACATCGTTCAGTGTTCTTTGCAAAAATCGTAGACACGCAATTTTTTTTTCAGACAGGTGGACTCCGCACCAGCGGATCCATCTGCTCAGTGCGTGACACATCACTTCCGCCCATAGTGGAACGCAGGTGGAGCGCTTAACGGCTTCCCCGTGTCCACTTGTTCTTTTAAACTTTGAACACTTGTTTAAAGAGTTTTTAGCGCTTAATTTTAATAAAACATCAACGTACTTCACCATGGGAGACTGTTCCTTTTTCACTTCTTGATCCTGTTGCCTAGAGAGTTGACGGGTATCCTTTTTGATGATCGTTTGGAGGCTCTATCACTGGGTATTGTGACGGATCATGGGAACATCTTAATGCTGTATATGACTTCTGTAAAGGGGGTCATGTATATCTGGTGAGTAGGCTTAGTGACCGGTGTTGGTGGAGGAAGACTTAAGCCCTGCACACGATCGGATATCCTATGGATTCTAATCCGATGGTTTTGTCCATCGGAAATCCGATGAAGCTGACTTCCATCAGTCTTGCCTACACACCATCAGTCAAAAAACCGACCGTTCCAAACGCGGTGACGTAAAACACTCCGATGAGCCGAGAAAAATTAAGTTCAATGCTTCTGAGCATGCGTCGACTTGATTCTGAGCATGCGTGGGTTTTTTATCCGATGGACTTGCCCATAGACGATCAAAGTTTTCGATCGGTTTTTTATCCATCGGAAAAATTTAAAACATGTTCTATTTTTTAAAACCGATGGAAAAAAGACCGATGGGTCCCATACACGATCGGTTTGTCTGATGAAAACAATCCATCGGACGGTTGTCATCGGTTAAACCGATCGTGTGTACAGGGCTTAAAGGTCATTTGTTTGTTGGATTCACGAGATCACTGTACTATTGAAAATCATTTGATGAATTTTTGGACTTTATATATACCCTAATTCTTTGGACATTGCACAAATTTTGGTATCCACTGGAATATTGGGTGGTCATTTCTATGCTCATTCATTTGCACTTTATAATTGTCTAGCACAGGGGTCTCCAAACTTTCTAGGCAAAGGGCCAGTTTACTGTTCTTCAGACTTTAGGAGGGCCGGATTGTGACCATTGAGAGTAGAAAATTCCTCAGACTTGGTGATCAGAGGTGGTAAAAAAAATTACATAATGCCCCTTGAAGGCGGTAGGAGGAGGAACAATCATTGCCTCATCATTGGTATTAGTGGGAAGAATGATTTCCATTGTTAGTGTCAGTGGGAGGAATGTTGTCTCATCGTTGGTATTAGTGGGAGCAGTAGTGCCCCATTATTGGTATTGGTGGGAAGAATTGTGCCCCAACTACGGTGTCAGTGGAACGAATAAAGCTCCATCCTTGGTTTTACTGGGTGGAATAGTACCCCATTGTTGGTGTCAGTGGGAGATATAGTGCCTTGTATCAGTGGGAGGAATAGTGCCCCAAGGGTCGGATAAAGGCAAGCAAAGGGCCACATCCACCCTGCGGGCCGCAGTTTGGAGACCACTGGTCTAGCACATCTGTATATCATTATTGTTATCATCACCCACTGGGGACACCCAGTGGTTGTTAACATTATTGCACTTTATTGTATAATTTACCCTAAGGCCACGTGGTGGATCACCAAATTTTTCTCTGTACATACAGTAGTTCTCAATCTTGGAGTATCCCTCCACTACCCTCATCCCTATCCAAGTTCTCCAAAAAAAAAAACAACATAGAAAATATCATCTAGACTGGTCATTGAAGTAACCAGCGAAAGTGTTGTGTGCACCTGGCTGTGAAAAATACCTTGTGTCTGGCTGTGGGGTGAGGTTTGGGGAAGATCTGGTCAAAATTCCTGCGTCTGCTATGGGAGGAGTGCTACACAAGTTAAAGAGGAAGTAAACCCTGATGGATTTTACTTCCTCTTTGTTTCCCTGCAAAGCTAAAGCATAATGGGCTACTATGCATCGCATAGTAGCCCATTATGTGTCACTTACCTGAAACTGAAGCCTACGATCTACTCGCCTCCACGAAGCGTCCATCTTTCACCCTCTTTCTTCCGGTTATCGCGGCTCCGGCGCTGTGATTGGCCGGAGCCGCGATGACGTCACTCCCGCGCATGTGCATGGGAGCCGCCAGTCACGACACGATCACCGTTTCTAAAGGTTTCTAAAGTGCGCCTGTGCCGTTTTCTACGGCGCATGCGCCGTAAAAATCGGCGCCCATCTCTTTTGCAAATATCTCCTAAACCGTGGAGGTTTAGGAGATATTTCGAGCACCTACAGGTAAGCCTTTAATGTAGGCTTACCTGTAGGTAAACGTGGTTGTAAAGGGTTTACAACCACTTTAAAGGGGGTTTTTAAATTTCCAGCTAAAAAGTGGACCTGACATCACTTCCTTCAGGGGCCCCCAACACTGGACATAACCCACCAGTTGAAGGGGGTTTCAACCTTTTTAGCATTAAATTAAGAAACTCGTTTATTGCTTTAGCTTAGTCTTGCGATTCTAATTCTGGATGACTCTCAATGAATCATGCAGGAAAGTGTCCCTGAGTGAGGCCCTTTAAGAGCCTTTTTATGACCATTTTCCAGGAATTTGTTATCTGGAACAAATGATATATATATACAGGCCCTGACATAATGTTTATCCCCTGGGGGCAGGTGTCTCTTTCCGGCTTGTCTTCAAACCGATAGACTTGGTATTTGGCTAAATATAAGTGGTGGTTAGTGTGACCTGCAAGCTACAGGAAGATTGTAATTTGAAAAGACTAGACTGCTGTGGCAGCCGGACCCAAGATAACATGTCTGGAAGGAGCTCATCTAGACACAGAAAGGAATTATTCACACAACCACAATACTACTAATTTCATACATTAAAGTGACGACTGCCACTGACTTGAAAGTTTGGAGCTGTCTGATAACATTCTCTGATCATCACCAGTCAAACAATTTCACCCAGAACTGATTTATCAGATGCACGTTCCATTTATTTTTCATTTTTGGCTTGCAGCTAAAATAAATGTTTGGTGGTTTTTCTTCTGTCTGTGTGTGATTGCTGCAAGATTCTCTGGAATTCCACATTAATTGTCATAGATGAGTTTTCCAGAGAAGTGTGCATCATACACTTTGACGCTGTGTCGTGTCTACCGCAGTCTGTGCCGTGGTCCCTGGCAGAGTACTCTCTAAGTATACCCATGTGTAGATTATACTCAGAGAATACCGTATATACTCGAGTATAAGCCGAGTTTTTCAGCACATTTTTTTGTGCTGAAAATGCCCCCCTCGGCTTATACTCAAGTCACCTTTTTGCGCCTGATCTCCCAGACTTTGGGGACCCGGTACCGGCCGGACGTAGGTCTCCTGGACCCCAAACTTGCCACACATGTAGCCCCACTCGTCCTCTACAAGTTTGTTGTCTGGGGGACCTACGGCCGGGGAGCACTGATTTTTCAAAGCCAGGCACTCCTTCCATAGACTCCCATGTTAAATGGTAATTTCTCAGATGACTTTGGGGACACGGTACCAGCCGGTCGTAGGTCCCCTGGACACGAAACTTGGCACACATGTAGCCCCATTTCTCCTCTATAAGTGTGCAAAGTTTTTTGTCTAGGGGACATACGGCCGGGGAGCACCGATTTTTCAAACCCGGGCACCTCTTCCATAGGCTCCTATGTTAAACGTCAGTCTAGTCATGGACACAGTGAGGCATAGGCACAGTGAGGCATGGACACAGTGAGGCATGGGCACAGTGAGGCACGCACATGGACACAGTGAGGCATGGACACAGTGAGGCATGGGCACAGTGAGGCAGGCACATGGACACAGTGAGGCACAATGAGGCATGCAGATGGACACCCTAGGCTTATACTCGAGTTAATACGTTTTCCCAGTTTTTTGTGGTAAAATTAGGTGCCTAGGTTTATATTCGGGTCGGCTTATACTCGAATATATACGGTAGTTGTTTTGGACCCTGATTTTTATGGTTTGTATAAAACGTTCCTGTCTGGTAGCCTTCCAGCTCAATTGTTGTATGAAGTTGCATTGAGTGTAATGGCTAGCATGTGCCTGGGATAAAAAAAAATTAGGGCATTGTGCAAGCTAGCATATTTTTTTACTAATATATTATTAATATAATAACAGAAAACAAACAGCTGAATAAGCTACCAAGTGCAGACCTTTAGTCATCGCAGAGGGTTCTTCTATTTCTACAGTAATTATTTTAAGAAAAAACTGCAGGGAAACGTATTGATCAGCAATAATTACATTCAATTGGCTAAAGCACTTTGTACAATAAACAATTAATTATTTTTTAAATTTGATACTATTTTCACCCTTTCTTCATCCTTTAAGTTTATTGCATGTGAGTGCTGCTGATCTCTTTCAGCTTCCTCCGGTCTACATGTACTCCAGTGATGGCCATATGACATTTCTCAGTGTTGGATTCCTGGGGAGGACTATGACTGTGTTCAAATGGCCACTTGCAGGTAATATCAAAACCCAATGCAAGAGAACAATTGGGAGAGCGGGACAGAGCATTGTCGCCCTATAACAGGAAGTGCCTGAGCATGGACCTTCACGGCCGGATCACTGGGTAATATTCTTTTTGCATAGGTAAAAATATTGCAAATACTTTTAAAATTACATTAAAGTGGTTGTAAACCCTTACATATACCCAGCATAGTGACTGGCCTCAGGTGTTAAACAAAGATGAAATAAATCCTTCTACATAAGTTGTATCTATCTGCAGCCCTTTCTTCTCTACATTTGTTCAAAGTGCTGAATTTTAAAGCTTATCTGTGAGTGCAGAAAAAAGGGGGTGGAGAGTTGAAGTTAGACACAGTGCAGAGAGTTCTGAGAGCTGATTGGAGGGAAGAGACACACCCCCTCCATATAGCACACAGGAACAGAGCTGAGGCTGTCATCCAGCTGGAGCTCTCTCCCCTGTCACCATTTTCTCTTGGTGTCAGGAAAACTTGTCAGAAGTGATTCATGCTGATAACAGAGGAACAAAGAAGCAGACAAAAGTGACACTTAATTGAGACAAGTACACACTATAGAGGGCTATGCTTTGTTCATATTTCATGTCAGAGATTTACAACCACTTTAACATGTTACAGCTTATATGGGATTGTGCTGACTGAGTTCACACACAGTATAGTTTGAATTTGTGAAATAAACCTACTGTATACTGAGTAGTAGGTATAGAAGCATATATAGAAGCAAAAAGAAGTACCATTATAAAATAGAATAACACATATATGTGAGCTGCTAGTGCTGCACACCCCAAGACATTATACAAAATGTCAAATTCCCTCACAGGTTTTTTTAGCAGCCGAGAACAATTTTAGACAATGAGTGTATTCAATTTGTAATTAAAAATCTTTTATTGTTTAAAAAATGATTTGCAAATTCATGAATGTTGTAAAAAATGAGCTCTGGCATTGACATGAAAATAACATTACCCATCATTCATGATAAAAACACACATTATATGGAACCCGTTGTTTGCATATTACTACAACGTGGTCATCCACATGATACCCCTATGCGTTTCGATCCTTCTAATTGTGGTCTTCTTTGTGGGGGGTTTACGTTCTATGCGGGAGAAGGAAAAAACTTTTTTCATAATCAAACATCATTTTAGATTATATTAATTTTAGGGCTCTTCTTAGGGAGCTGGACTTTCAGTTTCTTGCCTAGTTGAGAATGACCCCAAACCCATACCGATATCACACATTGCTTGAGGCTTTGGGCCAGCCTTGCCTCATTGCGCATGTGCCAGGAAATTTCCACCGCAGTGCACGTGCACTATCCAGGGGCCAGCTTAAAGAACCTGAAAAGAAAAGTTGGCCTCCTGATGACCTCACATGAGAAGATGGCAGTGTGGGCCCCTGAGTGCTGAGATGGAGTGGTGGCTTACACCAGACAACGCTGGATTCGCTGGGTGGGTGAGTGAAGTTCCTCTTCCACCAAATGCCATATTGTTACAGTTTATTACTTTAACAGAGCACAACTGTAGGAACAGATGAGAAGTGTTAGCTAAGTATAGATCTGATTTAACACAGAATTTTAAGTTTGCTCTTGAGTTCTTCTTTGAACTAAGCTTACATCAAGTAACATAATTCCAGGTAATTTCAGACATCGCCTTGAACCTATTGGCATGCCTTGTTCAGCTAACGTAAATGAACACTGTATGTCACGCACCTGTGGATCCTGCTACGCTCCATCGACCCGCTGGCATTTATAGAATTCTGTCTCTCTGTTGCAGTAGACACAATGGACAATCTGTGGGTCAGACGGTTCCATTTAGATGTCTTGAATACATGTGTTTAACAAAGTATTAGGTTTTAAGAGTCAAATAAAACCCAAATTCCTTAGTAGGAACAGATGTACAGAGATTTAAAGTAGCTATTTTTCTTTCAGAATTATGCCCTGTTCTTTGCCCACTCCCCATGTGCCCAACTGGTCACTATTCAGTTATAAAACTTGATTGCATTTGGATTCATGGCCATTACAATGTACATTTCCCTTTTTTCTTTCGAGACATTTTGAGGACATCTTATGGAGATACGCTTACAGTGTAACTAGAATACATAATGCACACAGCTGTTAGTACAAAACCTTAGTTCTCTAAGTGGCAGTAAAAATCAGAAGGACTTGCGTGTGTCGAAATCACAGACACAGCCGTTTGATGTGTGCACAATAGATGTTTGGTGACTGTTTTGTTTTTTCTTTTAATTAGAACCACAAAAAGCATTTGCAGACCACTTAAGACGCTGATTTGAGCCATATGCATAGAAGTCCAAACACGGCAAGGATGAAGTGTCCTAATAAATCCTCAGCATTCAACAGTCTTCTGCTTCCCCAGCCACAGAATCCTCACTTCAAGGGATACTCTATGGATCCTCTAAAGCAGTGGTTCTCAACCTCAGTCCTCAAGTACCCCCAAAGGGCCATGTTTTCAGGTTTTCTTTACTTTGCACAGCTGCTTTAAATCAATATTAATGACATGGTATTGATAAGAGCTATTTTATCTAAGGGAAGTTCCCAAAACATGGCCTGTTGAGAATACTTGAGGACTGAGGTTGAGAACCACTACGCTAAAGCTTACATTTTCAGAGACTTCATACCTGGAGAATTATTATGATATAAAATTGTTGAAATTCATATTTAGGGCCCAGTTACATTGTGTGAAGGCAACTGTGTTAATGGAACATGCTAAAGTGTGATAAGGCATGCTGCAATATAGCAACACATTCATTTTGAATGATCACACCTTAATGCTGGCCATACACTATACGAAAAATCGTCCGAACGAACTTTCGAAAAACGAATGTTCGGTCATGAGCGCAAACGATAGTGCCATCATGTAATGACCGATAAATCGTTCATCGGACTTAAATAAAATTTTTTTTTTTTTTTTTTTACATATACCTAGTGCAGAAAGTTCGGACGGGAAACACATTAACCTTTCAATTTATCGTTCGTTCGGCAGAAAATTTCCAAACTTGTCCTTCGTTTTTTCGGCTCAAAAACATCCCAACGATTATCGATTTTGTGCCCATTAACTGTTCGAAAAACGAACGAACTGTCTGATCGACCGATTTTCGGCCGATTTTTCGTATAGTGTATGGCCAGCATAAGCCTCGTACACATGGCCGGTTTTCTCGGCAAGAACCGACAAGAAAACTGCTTGCAGAGCTTTCTTGCCGAGAAAACCGGCCGTGTGTACGAGGCTTTCAGGTTTCTCATCAGGAAAACTGACCATAATCTCGACGAGAAAAAAAGAAGACCTGCTTTCTTTTTTCTCGTTTGGATTCTCGTCGGCTTTCCCAACGAGAAACCCAAGTGTGTGTACACTTACCTGTCGCCGTGGAAACCCGCACATGCTCGAAATGACTTTGACGCATGCTCGGTAGCTTCCTAGGCATAGGTAGGGTGTAGCAAGATGGCGGCGACAGCATCGAATGTGACGAGCACATGCTGTTCGTGTGTACACTCGGCCGGGACAAGATTCTTGTCAAGAATCTCTTCAGGAAAGACGACGGGTTTTTTCTTAATGAGATTCTCGGCCGTGTGTACAGGACTTTAAAGTGTATCTCCAGACAAAACATGTGGCCCCCGGAGCCCTCTGATGTGGCACTCGACCTTTAAATCGGGGAAACGCACCTCTATTATATCCTGCAGGTTTGGTGCACTTTTGAAAGAGCACCAAAACTCCCGCATTCAGGAGTTTTGGTGCTCTTTCAGAAAGTGCACCACACCCACAAGGTATAATAAAAAGTCTATAGCAAAGTGCAGCTAACCTGCAGGAAAGCCTCAAGTGCACTGAGCTGCACCCGCGTTGAAGGTAAACTGCAGCTCATCAGTGTGAAAGCAGCCTTATAGGGACTCAGGACAGTAAGGGCTCATTTACATTTGCAGTTTTGGGGGTGGTAAAACCCCATAGTTGAGACTTGTTTTTACCACACACCCCCAACCCCTGGTGTAGCATCAGGGGTCACAATGGTGGTCCTTCCCCATGCTCTAGGAGGCCCATGTGGCCTCCCTATCACATTCTGTTTTACACTTGGATAGGAGGGGTGGCATATACAGGAACTGATCCTCTCCACTTTCCTCCTTCCGGCTTCTCCTCCTCTCCCTCCTGCCGGCATTTAGTGGCTGTTCAAATTAAAAACGTTCAATTCTGAATCATTTAATTTCATTGTGGCCCACGACTGGTTACCAAATCACTTAGGTGGCCCTTGCTCTTCAAAAGGTTACACACCCCTGGTCTAGCAGGTGGATTCGCCTCATTTTGAGAGATTTTCTCAACTTCTTGTTTTGCCTTGGGGGAGGGAAGTGAACACAAATTTCCCCACTGGTACACAGACATTAACCTGTAACCTGTTACAACATGCAAACAAGTGTACATTTGGCTGTATATCTATAATTTCGGATAGAAACCCCTGTCTGATTGTTTGCCCTTTATGTCTCATTAGGGATTCACTTTCTGTCATAAGACACAACAAGAAGTAAGTAGAAAACTCTCAAAAGTTAGGAAACCTCTCAGGCAGTTGTCACCGTAAGTGGCTCTATTGGGAGTTTTACCCTCTATTCCTGATCTAGTGGCAATTCAAAATTTTGTATTTTTCCATCCCGAAAACACAGACTGCAATAAAAACCTAAAAGAACAGAAGATGGCCAGCACACTAGATAGTACGTTTAAACCATTCAGATCTCATGCACGCCGTTGTTACAGGTGTTGAGCATTTTTGAGCCTATAAAAGCACCTCTATGTTATCCTATGTGTCCATGCCCACATAGGTTTACTGGCGTATTAGAAGAGGAGTGTTTACAGGCTGCAAAAAAAAAACAAAAAAACACTAAAGGCACATTCAGGAGAGTTGCTGAAGAGCAGAAAAAATGCAGAATCGGCCTAAACGCGCATAAATGCTTGGTGCGTCTAACACTTAAGCATTAATGCATTCCATTGGGCAGAATAAATTATTATTCTGGCCAAAAAAATGCATTAATTCTCAAATGCTAGACCTGCCTATACGTGTCTAATCATGTGTACAATACAGGCTGTTTGGCATGTTTTTTAACCACTACAGGTATGCCCACCCACATTGTACTGCAGATGGCTCCTACAGACACAGCGACAGCTGCATGCTTTCAGGCACAGGGTGCATGATTGGACACAGCAGGATTTTGTCAGCAGGTGCCAGCCAATGATTCATGGCTGAGACCTGCTGATCGGCTGTGTCCAATCACAGCCCAGAGCCCTGTGTGTTTTGACAAACAACACAGGGCTCTGTATGGAGGGAACAATCTCTTTGTTTCTGCTCCCTGCAAAGCAGGGAGAAGTAACAAAAATATTTTTAGTAAAGCATATAATACATAAATTAACACTTGTTAGGCACAAACTTAATCCCTTAATTACCCCTAGTATAGTGACAGTGTATAGCAGCCTTTTTCAATCAGGGCGCCCAGGCACCTTGGGGTGCTTTTAGGTTTCTTCGGGGGTGCCTTGGCAAAATGCTTAAAAATTGCCCAAAATTTTTATACAAGCCAGCGTGTAGATGAAGCCTGTCTTTTAGTTACATAAAGCCACAGGTTTTCATTGTGCACCATTACAACCTTCTAGCTGCCGGTGTTCTAACAACCAATGACGTCCTCAGTTGATAGGAGGATGTCAGTTGCCTGCAAAGCATCCTTGTTTGACCCTCTCCTGTCCCTCTCCATCAGCACTGGGGTCATATTAGCTGAGTGATGGAGAAAAACTGAGGGAGAAGAGAAAGATTGGAATACTATTCAGTACCAGTTTGTAAAAGTGTATTTGCTTTGAAAGAATAAATCACCTCTAATGTTGGGTGTTGTACTTGTGTGGTTGTTCCTGAATTATGAAAAACTCTTATGCCGCGTACACAGGATCGAAAAATCCGACAAGAAAACCGTGGATTTTTTTCGGACGGAATCTTGGCTCAAACTTGTTTGCATACACACGGTCACACAAAATTCCGACCGTCAAGAACGCAGTGATGTACAAGACGTACGACGAGCCGAGATCAATGAAGTTCAATAGGCAGTTCGGCTCTTCTGCTTGATTCTGAGCATGTGTTGTTTTTTTGCGCGTTGGAATTGCATAATTTCCGACAAGAACATTTCTTGTCGGAAAATTTGAGAACCAGATCTCAAATTTTTGTTGTCGGAATTTCCGACAGAAAAAGTCCAATGGAGCCTACACACGTTCGGAATTTCCGACCAAAATCTCACATCAAACTTTTCTTGTCGGAAAGTTCGACCGTGTGTACGCGGCATTAGAATAATTTTTACATTTTAGAATGGGGTGCCTCAAGACAGTCTAATATTTTTAAAGGGTGCCTCGAGATTGTCCATAATTTTTAAAGGGTGCCTGGAGACTATCCATAATTTTTGAAGGGTGCCTTGACTGGAAAAAAGGTTGAAGAACACTGGTGTATAGTATTATCACTGTATTAGTGTCACTGGTGATGTCAGTTCCCACCCAGTGTCAGTTAGTGTCAGATTTTCCACTGCACTCAGTCCCAATATAAGCTGCTGATCACCGCCATTAAAGCGGAGGTTCCACTGTGTTTTCGTTTTTTTTTTTTTTGTCCCATTGAATGATTGTAACCTTTTCAATAGCTTACTCACTGTTCTGAATGTTTAAATCGCCAGCATTCCGTTATCCGACCTAAACGATTACTTATAAAACCTCCGTGGGACATTTCCATTTTGCTTGTGGGCAATAGGAGCCCACAAGCACCTACTTCCTGATTGCGGAGAATGCTGTCTTCCCAGCATTCTCCGCTCGATCCCACGCATGCTCAGTGTTTTGGGGATAAGGAAACGAATAATGATTAAAATCGTACATTAAATTAAAAATTTACTTGCCTTTTGCAGATTTTATATCAAACTTTAGACCGATTGCTTCCACTCCGTTGCATCTGTTGTATTGCCTCGTGTGTAATGGCACATAATGGCAATATTTACCTGCATGCCAGTTTATAAAATGGCGCCATTAGAGACACCCTCGTCACGTGACCGACGTCACGCGTCACGGAGCTCAACATTTACTTTTGGGTAGCACGACACTGTGCTCCTAGAAAACCTCTCAATTCAGTCCCACAAGCCATTGCGGCGCCGGGGAAAGGATCAGCTACGCCTACTCCCGCGGGAGGGGAAACCAGGAAGTCACATTAAATGGCAATATTACGGTATGTAATTTTTATTTATTTTTTATGTTTGGCCAATTCATTATGTATGTTGGGAAACAATTGTTTTAGACTAATGTTGTAACTTAGGGTGAACCTCCGCTTTAACAGTATAAAAATAAAATTAAAATTAAAAAATAAATATCTAAATAAAAATTCCAGTATACAGTATATACCAGTTTGTGGACACTATAACTTTCACACAAACCATTCAATATACACTTATTGGGATTTTTTCTACCAAGGACAGACATGCAGCAAAATACATTTTGGCCTAAATTTATGAAGAAATTCGATTTTTTTATTGGATATGTTTTATAGCAGAAAGTAAAAATATTGTTTTTTTTCACAATTTTCGGTCTTTGTTTATATAATAAAAAATAAAAAACCCAGTGGTGAATACCACTAAAATAAAGCTCTATCTGTGTGAAAAACATTTTTATAAATTTGCGTACAGCGTTGCATGACTGCGCAGCGCTAAATAGCAACAAATGGCCTGGTCACGAAGGGGTAAAACCTTCCAGAGAAGTGGTTAAGGCAGCCTTTCTCAAACTTTTTACCCCAGGGGAACCCTTAAAATTATTTTCAGGTCTCGGGGAACCCCTGATAAAACCCATTTATTGGGGGTCAGTGGGAACAATGCCCCTTACTTTGGTGGTCAGTGAGAAGAATGCCCTTTTTTACAGTGGTGGTAAGAATTGCCCCCTTTACAGAGAGCTATAAAGATCATTGGTGTCATACCACTGGCTCCTCCAAGTGGAATTGGCTCAGAACTATATAGGCACCATCAAACAGGAGGTAAACCAGCCACAGCTCAAGGAACCCCTAGCCACCTTTGGAGGAACCCTAGGGTTCCACTGAACCCTGGTTGAGAATGGCTGGGTTAAGGAGTTCTGGCATTCAGAGGGGCCCTTTCAGACACCCAGTGTGCATAAGCCCTTACTAAGGATCTGTGCATATCAGATAGATCTTTGCTAACGTGTCAGGGCCATGTGTGGCTGTAGCAAGGTGACAAACACGGACCGTAGGAGACAGATTGTAGGACACATTTGTTGCCTTGATGACATATGTGTGTTTGTCACCTTGATGAAGAGGGCCTACATGTCTCTGAAACATTGGTGGATCTTTGTTTGATAGGCTTGGATCTTCAGTAAATGCTTTAAACTTGCCCTCTGAAGTGTTGGCCATCATCTGTTTCTTTTGGCCTAGATGGACTCACCATAGGCCGTGCACCCATCATCACTAATGCGTACGAGTTATAGAAGAGGGATGAGCGGATAACAAAAAGCAATAAAATCTTGATGGGTTTTAATACTTCCATAACTCATCCCAAACCAAAAAAGGTTGTGGGTTTAGATACCCTTTAATCCTAATGCCAGGAGACAGAATACACGCTATTTTGTCTCGTTAGTGAACTGCTGCATGTCTAAGCACTCCTTCCATGTTGACAGATTCCTTGTAAAGACGGCTGATGTATGATCTGTTGGGGAACAGAATAAGGTTTAATAAATGGCTGCTCAGGATTACAGTCTCGCTGGGGAACAGGGCCTTGGCCTGGAGAGAGATTGAAGTGTTACATGCCATGGTGCACATGAGAATGTAATTAGTGTTCGGCTTGGCCCAGCAGGATTTTATTGTCTTGACAAGGCCTCATGCAGATCTGTGTGAATAAGAGGAGCGAAGCGCGTGCTTTAAAGAAAACAGAAGTGGTTTCTTTAAGCTTTAACCTCAAGTGGCTTGCTGGGCTAATGACTTCATAGGGAGCTGCGCAGTCTAGACACCCTTCCTCCTGAGCACTGCAGTCAGCGGGGAGGACTCATAGGCAGAGATCATGAGGTCAGTCTGGATGTTCAGCTCCCATCTGTACAACCTGCAGAGACGGATACAGCTGCATCCTCCTGAAGTGCGCCATGTAATCAGGCCTGTGCATTTCTCAACACTGACCAGATTCAGGGGGGAGTCACACAGAGCCGTTAAAAATGTCCTCTCCACCCTCTCCACAGCATCATTCCAGCAGTCTGACTTTAAAATTACCTTCATATCAGATTTGTTTTTTTGTTCCTGGGCTTTCGATCTGTTCCACAGGTTTGTGCGTGCTCAGACGTCCAAGGAAAACCGCAAATAGGCGGCCATGTCTTCCCATGGCAGTGGTCCAGGAAAGAATTTAACCCTTTCTTTCTCATGAATTAGAATCATGTTTTTGTATTTCCAAAACAGTTTGATACACATGGGGGCTATCATACTTATGGTTAACTCCACCCAAAACTGATGTTTTATTTTTGTGTAAGCGCCAGTGGGTTGAATCACTGCTGGCTTCTCATATTTTTTCGAGATTCTTTCAGCAACATGGTAGTTTGTGCCTGTGCTCCCTCCTACAAGACCTATTATTATAATTATTATATAGGATTTATATAGCGGAAACAGTTTGCACAATGCTTTACGTTATCCAATTACCGACCACCGTATAGCAGTTTTACTGATGTAGGGTGGCTGCTGTGCGCAGGATCACATATATATATGTGATTCTGCACTTCTAGGTAGGGGGCACGAATGTGCGCTACCAGCAGCTAGCTTCTGCTGTGATTACACACAGCGGGAGCAAATCAGGGGGTACCACGGACTCGATGTCCACCGGCACCCGCTGATTATTATGCGGCGTACACACGACTGTTTTTAATGACGAGAAAAATGCAATTTTTTAAAATGGTCATTAAAAATGATCGTGTGTGGGCTTTCCAGCATTTTTCACGACGTGAAAAATGGCCATGAAAAAATTTTTGATAAAAAATGCGCATGCTCAGAATCAAGTATGAGACGGGAGCGCTCGTTCTGGTAAAACTAGCATTCGTAATGGAGATAGCACATTCGTCACACTGTAACGGACTGAAAAGAACGAGGCTGAAAAGCGCGAATCGTCTCTCAACAAACTTTACTAACATGAAGGGTGGCGCCATCCGAATGAAACTTCCCCTTTATAGTGCCGTCATACGTGTTGTACGTCACCGCGCTTTACTCGAGCATTTTTTTCCACGATAGTGTGTAGGCAAGGCAGGCTTGAGAAGAATCACGTCAAGAAAAACGCCATTTTTTTCAATGACATTAAAAACGGTCGTGTGTACGCAGCATTAGCCACAGAGACAGAATTGCAATCTTCCTATGTAATCAAGGCAGACTGTTGTTCTTTAACAAAAGTTTTATTGATAAACAATCCAACATATACCGACAGCATTAGGATGGTTATAACATGTAATAAACAGACATAAAGTCAAAAGAAAAAATAATAACAAATTATTAAACAATTAAATAAAAAATTAGAACAAAACAAAAAAATAAATAAAAAATAAATAAAAAAGGGGATTCAATGATGACAAAAAGAGCAATATTATCAAAATAACCATCCGAACCAGGCCAATATCTGTCAGCCTGATATCCACATCAACTGACTGCATAAAGCATATTGAACGGAAAAATAAAAAATGAAGGGAAGAAAAGGAACAGAAAGAAGAAAAAGAGAGGGGGGAAAAAGAAAGGGGAAACAGAAGAGTCCACAGAGAATGTGTCGGGGGAGTGCTAAATTGAGAGGAGCGCACTGTCCAGACTGCTGTTCTGACAGGATGGAAAGCATAGATCCTGTGTCTCTGCAAAGCAGGGACTAGGATCCATCTCTTCCACTAGTAAAAGCACCTCCCACAGTATAGTAAAACACTGGTCATGCACAAAGTTAACACTTTGATCGCCCCTGATGTTAACCCCTACCCAGCCAGTGTCATTAGTACAGTGACAGTGCATATCTTTAGCACTGATCACTGTATTAGTGGTTCCCAAAAAGTGTCAGTTAGTGTCAGACTGTCTGCCCCAATATCACAGTCCTGCTATAAGTCGCTGATCGTCGTCATTACTAGTAAATAAATAAATAAAAATATGCCATAGTTTGTAGATGCTATCACTTTTGCGCAAATCAATCAATATACGCTTATTGGGATTTTTTGTACCAAAAATATGTAGCAGAATACATATTGGCCTATATTGATGAATTTTGATTCTTTCATTTTTTTTTATATGATATTTTTTATAGCAGAAAGTAAAAAAATATATATTTTTCAAAATTGTCGGTGTTTTTTTGTTTATAGCACAAAAAAAAACGCAGAGGTGATCAAATACCACCAAAAGAAAGTTCTATTTGTGGGGAAAAAAGGACATCAATTTTATTTGAGTACAGTGTTATAAAGGGAGATTGTACAGTTACAATACAATTCAATGCAAGAGGGTTAGGAAGACCTTGTTCCTGAGAGCTCACAATCTAGTAGGGAGGGGCAAGTGCTACAAAAGGAAATAACTGTGAGGGATGAGCTGATGGGAAAATTAAAAACTCAGTTGTTAGATGAAGATGGAATAGGCTTCCCTGAAAAGTTTAGTTTTTTATGGATCACCTAAAAGTGGGCAGAATAGGAACACACAGATTGAGGTGGAGAGTTCCAGGGGATGGGAGAGGTTCTGGAAAAGTCCTGGAGTCGAGCATGGGAGGAGGTGACAAGAGAGCTAGAAAGCAGGAGGTCTTAGAAGAAGCAAAGTGAATGGTTTGCTTGGTATTAGAGATAAGATTTTTGATGTAGCTTAGGGCAGAGTTGTAAGCGGCTTTGTATGTTGTTGTTAGTATTTCTATTTATTGGACAATCAGAAGCCAGTGGAGGGATTGACAGAGAGGAGTAGCGGACACAGAGCGATTGGTAAGGTAGATGAGTCTACCACCCTCCCACACCATTTTGTTCATCCATTAAAGCGTGGGGTTTTCTAACTGTGTAAACTCTATATCAACCAATAAGTGCCTGTGGAGCTTAAGCCCTGTACACACGACCGGTTTTCCCATCGGATAGAAAACCGTCAGTTTTCCCGACGGGATTCCTACCAAGCTTGACGGGATTCCTGCCAAGCTTGTCTTGCGTACAGACTGTGAGACAAAATCTGGCCGGTCCAAAGCGCGGTAACGTACAACACGTACGACGGCACTATAAAGGGGAAGTTCAAATCGAAAGGCGCCACCCTTTGAGCTGCTTTTGCTGATCTCGTGTTATCGCGTGTTAGTAAAAGTTTGGTGAAAGGCGATTTGCGCTTTTCAGTCTTCGTGCTTTCAGATAGTTTTCTGCTGTTCAGAATGCTGACGAATGTGATATCTCAATTACGAACACTAGTTTTACCTGAACGAGCGCTCCCGTCTCATACTTGATTCTGAGCATGCGCGTTTTTTTTGCCCTCGGAAAAGCATACACACGACCGGTTTTCACGACGGGAAAAAGTCAGCCGGGAATCCCGGCAGGAAAAAAGAGAACCAGCTCTCTTTTTTCCCGCCGCCATTCGTGGCAGTTTTCCTGTCGAGAAAACTGTGATGAAGCATACACATGGCCGGTTTTACTGGCCAAAAGTTCTCATGGCAGTTTTCCTGCCAGGAAAACCGGTCGTGTGTATGAGGCTTCACACAAGAATAATGACTTGCTCCTCCCTCGTGTTCAGTGTTCAATCATAGCGAATGGCCACACAGACCTGAGCGCTCCACCCTGGGGGTAAGAGGAGAAGGTCATCATACCTGGCAGAACAGAATACCTATGGATGAAAAGACTGGTGGAGGAACATGGGAATTGTGAGTGCATGAGATGGGACGAGGTGAGCTTTCTAGGGAACCTGACACAAAGTAAAGGGAACCTGCCACTTTGACCAAGTGACAGGTTCTCTTTAGGGTTCATTCAGGCCTGTCCACCTGGTAAAACATGTGCTATACTGCAACCTACTACAACCCCAGGTAATGCAAGATGTGCATCTTCATTTACAATAGCACCCTAACGTACCCACAATGCAGGGCACATGTCATGTATTGTGTTGAAAAAAAAGAACCATGTCCAATCTTTAATGCATTGAGTTTTGCTGCCAGACCATTTACAGGGAATGCCTTAAAGTGAATAGCCAAAGTTTTGTATAGAATGTGTAAAGCTGGTCATACATTAATCATGATTATTTTTGGTTCAGCCAGTAGGTTGAACGGGAAAAAAATACCTAATTCCCCCATCCAAACACTCTATGTGGGTAAGGGAATCCCTCCTGCTTTGCTTTTGTGTTCTGAAAGCGGTGAGCCCTCCCTGCCATCAGAGCACTGATCAGTGTTGCCGGATATAGCCAGCAGGCATTGATTGTTTTTGAAAAAACCTGACGGGCGGGTTGCACAGAAGCCCATCGGTAGATTGATTTCTGTAAAACCAGCCTTCCCATATATGGACTGAAATTTGGCCAGTTTTTTTGCTGAATCGGCTGAATTTTGAACCATGTTTGAACATCATAAGGATTATGCGGTGTACACACGATCGTTTTTCATGCCATTTTTTAAACCGACGTTTTTCTCGTTGTTTTTTTTTCATGTTTCCTCTCAAGCCTGTCTTGCGTACACACGATCATTTAAAAAAATGTTCAAGCAAAGCGCAGTGACGTACAACGGCACTATAAAAGGGGAAGTTCCGTTCAGGTGGCGCCACCCTTCATGTTAGTAAAGTTTGTTGAGCGACGATTCGCGCTTTTCAGCCTCGTGCTTTTCAGTCCGTTACAGCATGACGAATGTGCTATCTACATTACGAACGCTAGTTTTACCAGAACGAGCGCTCCCGTCTCATAATTGATTCTGAGCATGCGCGTTTTTTTTCCCCTCGTAAAAGCATACACACTATCGTTTTTCACGTCGTTAAAAAAAAAAGACATGAAAAACGACGTGAAAAAATAGAGCATGTTCGAAATTTTTAATGGCCGTTTTTCACGCCGTTAAAAATGCTCTGGAGCATACACACGATCGGTTTTAATGCCCAATTTTAAAAATGGAATTTTTAACGGCATGAAAAACGATCGTGTGTATGGGGCATTAGAACCCCTCTGGCTTTTATTGCTGTCTCTGTCCCTTTTTAATTTACCTAAAAATAGACATGCAAAAATAAACTAAAAAAAGGAAAAATAGACATACAGTACTGTGCAAAAGTTTGGTGTGAAGAAATGCTGTAAAGTAAGAATGCTTTTTAATAATATATATTTTAATGGTTTATTTTATCAATTTACTAAATGCAAAGTGAGCAAACAGAATAAAAATCTAAATCAAGATTTGGTGTGACTACCCTTTGGCTTCAAACCAGCATCAATTCTTCTAGGTACACACAGTGCTTATGCACACAGTTTTTGAAGGAACTTGGCAGGTAGGTTGTTCTAAACATCTTGGAGAACTAACCACAGATCTTCTGTGTAGACTGCCTCAAATCCTTCTGTAATCCCAGACAGACTCGATGTTGAGATCAGGGCTCTGTGGGGGCCAAACCATCACTTATCACTTCCAGGACTCCTTGTTCCTCTTTATGCTTAAGCTAGTTCTTAATGTCATTGGCTGTATGTTTGGGGTCATTGTTCTGTTGCAGAATAAATTTGGAGCCAATCATATGCCTCCCTGATTGTATGGCATGAAGGATAAGTATCTGCCTGTATTTCCCAGGATTTAGGAAACCATTGATCCTGACCAGGTTGTAAATCTTCTACATGAAGGGAACCCATGGTGCTCATGTCTATGGTTCCTGCAGTAGAAACTATGGTGTTCTAGCTCAGCAGCAATTTGCTTCTGTTACCAGTGTAAATCACTATAGAGCTGGCATGTGGGAAAGCTTTTCTTATATCTGCCTTTTGGTCTGCTGGTACCTGTAATCCTCCGCTACCTGGCGGCACTACTTGATATGCAGTGGTGGGTATTTTTTATTAGGTGCAGCAGACTGATGCCATATTTATGTTGATTATTATTGGATGGATTATTTAGCATTGCTTGGTATGTCATGTAGTAGGCTGACATGAGGTGGTGCAGGAATTAAGAAAATTGTTGACATACTTACCGGAATTTTCCATTCCTGGATCTAACTCATGTCAGCTGAGATTTCTACCCAGTTTCAGTTGCGAGATTTATGATGAGAACAGTGGTTAGGGTAAGGTGACCAGATTTTTAAAATGAAATCCGGGGACATTTTTTTTTATAACTAGTAATGGCGGCAATCAGCGACTCTCTGCCCGTCGCCGCTGCTACCCGCCTCACAGCCTGTCAACTCTCACTCTCCGGGTCCCAGCTACTACTGGGTGGAGAGCGGAGGAAGATCACACCGCCAGGAAAGGTGAGGAGATAAGCAGGCAGGTGGCTGGCCGGGACTTGAGCCAAGGCAGAAGAACATGCGAGCGGAGCTGAATGGGCATTCACCCGAAACTGAAGAAATATTCCCTCCGCTCCGACCAGCACATGATCATCAGAAAGGGGCACAGATAATGGAAAAAATTACACCCCCTAAGCTAGTAGGATCCGTGGGGGGGTGTAATTCTTTTTTTATTCTGCACTGACTGTCTTTGAAATTGCCCCAGCCCCTGTTCAAATCCAATCCGGGGACAAAACCGGGGACAGACTTGGTCCGGGGACAGTGTCCTCAATCCGGGGACTGTCCCCAGAAACCGGGGATATCTGGTCACCCTAGGTTAGGGGGTCAATTTTTTGTTTTATAGGCTAGTTGGGGATGGTTCAGGAGAGGTCAGGGGGTCGGTGCTTAACCGTAGTAGGCTGATTTCCAAGAGAAGTAAAGTATGATATGGTAAGTATGTCAACAATTTTCCCAAATATATATTACCGTATATATACTGTATATATTGTATATAAAATATGAATACATATACAGTAAATATCTATTAAACATAACAATGATAAAATGCATACAACAATGTCAAATATCTAAAAGTTGTAATAATGAGCCAGATAAAATTCACAAGGATGTTGATCATACATTTTTTTTTAACCACTTGACAACTGGGCACATAACCCCCTTCCTGCCCAGGCGAAATTTCAGGTTTCAGCGCCGTCACGCTTTGAATGACAATTGCGCAGTCGTGCAACGTGGCTCCCAAACAAAATTGACGTCCTTTTTTTCCCACAAATAGAGCTTTCTTTTGGTGGTCTTTGATCATTTCTGCGGTTTTTATTTTTTGCGCTATATACAAAAATAGAGCGACAATTTTGAAAAAAACACAATATTTTTTAATTTTTGCTATAATTAATATCCCATTTTTTTTTTTAAAAAACTATTTTTTTCCTCAGTTTAGGCCGATACGTATTCTACATATTTTAGGTAAAAAAAAAAAAAAAAAAACGCAAAAAGCGTATAGTGATTGGTTTGCGCAAAAGTTATAGCGCCTACAAAATAGGGAATAGAATTATGATTTTTTTTTTATTTTTTTTTTATTTATTTTTTTACTAGTAATGGCGTCGATCTGCGATTTTTTTTTGTGACTGTGACATTACGGCGGACACATCGGACACTTTTACACATTTTTGGGACCATTCACATTTATACAGCGAACAGTGCTAAAAATATGCACTGATTACTGTATAAATGTGACTGGCAGGGAAGGGGTTAACCAATAGGGGGCGATCAAGGGGTTAATATGTTCCCTGCTAGATGTTCTTACTGTGGGGGGGAGGGGACTGACTGGGGGAGGTGACTGATGGTTGTCCCTATGTACAAGGGACACACCATCCGTCTCCTCTCCCTGACAGGACGTGGATCTCTGTGTTTACACACAGAGATCCACGTCCCTGGCTCTGTGACAGCCGATCGCTCGTACCTGGCGGACATCGCGGCCGCCAGGCACGCGCATCGGCACTCGCCTGACACGGCGGGCACAGTTTTTCCCCGACGCGCGCCCGCGGTGGCGCGCATCGCGGAAGTAAATAAGAGGACGTCCATAGACGTCCTATCAGCAATTGACGACCGCTTTGCGGACGTCTTTTGCTTATAGCCCGGGCGCGAAGTGGTTAATATATATATAAAAACAAGTATTTACAAGTAATTACAAATCATATCAAATCACAGTAACATTTTTCAACCAAAAATGTATATCTATAAATCCATGTTGACACGTTTCAGCTCTTGAGGACTGGATTGCAAGGCAGTTATCAAAATGTTGGCTACTCATTGGTCTAAACATCTGTACATTGTATATACAGTACTTTGATCCAAATATTTAATGCTATACCTCAAACCACAGAAGTATCAAATACAGCAGAAAAAAAGAAGATACTTCCCTTGACAGATGACACCTGCAGGGGGCTCCCCAAAATTGGAGGTGGGTGGGTCTGTGGGGGAGGGTAATATAGAGCCCACAGGGACCTGTGCAGAGGTGTTCCAGGAATAAATATGGTGGCTGTACACAGTAGTGTATTCAGGTTTTGTGCTGCCCTAGGCCTGACTAAACTTGTGCACCCCCTAATTTAAATATGACCCACCCCTTCCTGTCAAGGCCACACCCCTTGCTGTTTAAGACCCGCCCTGAAAAGTTTGTGTGGGGACACTAGTTCTGAGGGCCTGGGCGGCAATGGAATTCCCTTAATTTGCATAGATTTCCTCTCACTTCCTGTTTGGCTATGGGGCAGGAAGTGAAGGGAAATCTCCGCAATGGGACAGGGATGGTAAAAAATAAAACTGACTAGGGCTATAACCCTCCCTTATTCTATCCAAAATGAAAAAGGAGAGGACTAAGAAGATATAACCATGCCAATGGTGCAGCAGAAAATATATAGCACAGTGAGGAAGGTTTGTGGTCCAGGATGATAGGAAATTAGAAGCACCGCCCCCCACAGTTGCGGAATGCCGGCCGCCCGCATACCGGAAGCAGGGCTGCCGCTTTATGGGGGCGCTAGACTAATTTGCCTCTCTGCCCAGTCCGCCCCATAAGACTGGCGCTACACTAACAGTGTAGCACAATCCGGCGGGGACCCTTTCCGTGCTGCCCCCCTGCAAAGTGCTGCCCTAGGCCTGGGCCTTGTTGGCCTAGGCCAGGATACAGCGTTGGCTGTACATATCTTACATTATTTTTTGTGTTTTCTGAGTGCTACATCTAAAGTACCTTTTTATATGCATTTCTTTACTTTGTTCACAGGATGGTAGCATTTCAGGAAATACATTCATTTTAATCTAATCTAAATGACCTTTCTTGAGCTGCCCATACAATACATGTTGCAGTCTTATTGTAAAATTTCCTTTAGATTTTCCATCTACGGACAACTATGTAGTACAAAGGCCTGCCTGAGTAAATAGAATAGATTTAGGAGCTCACACACATTACATAGTTTTGGTATATCTTGAAGAAGATTTTACAAGTCAGATAACATTGCAGTGGTCTCAGACTATAATGCAGAGGCAATATAAAAATTACCAGGTGTCAGAAGATCAAAGTCACCACATCCCAAAATAAGCTAATACCATAGAAAAACAGAATTTTGGACTTAAGGTGCCAGGTATTTCACAAAACCATTTCATATATAAAATAACAAATGGTATTATGTTTACAAAATATTAAAAACAGCACCACCAAGGTATAATTTTAAAACCATCATCAACACTTCACGTGGCTTGGACACAGCAGCAGTAGATTCGGCTCTACATGTTTCACCAAAGTATGGCTTCTTCAGGAGTCTTACAAATATTGCATAAATTGTCAAAGGGTGCTTAACCACTTAAGGACCAGAAGGATTTATCCCCTAATGACCAGGCCATCTTTTGCCTCGCTTTAACTGACAATTACGCGGTCGTGCGACATTGTAACTAAACAAAATGTATGTTCTTTTTTTCCCACAAATAGAGATTTCTTTTGTTGGTGTTTGATCACTTCTGAGGTACACACACAGATGTGTATAGAATATCCGTCTGCACTGTTCTGAGGTCTGTACACTTTACTATACAGAATGTAGATGTACATATGGGGGGGGGGGTGCTATGGAAGGCGAGAGGGGTGTCTATACTGATGGGGGGGTTTGCACTGAGGGGGGTGTCTATACTGATGGGGGGTCTGCACTGAGGGGGGTGCCTATACTGATGGGGGATCTGCACTGAGGGGGGTGTGTCTATACTGATGGGGGTGGTCTGCACTGAGGGGGGTACCTATACTGATGGGGGTGTCTATACTGACAGGGGGTCTGTACTGAGGGGGTGTCTGTACTGAGGGAGGGAGGTCTATACTGAGGGGGGGGGTCAGTACTTTGTGGGGGGTCTATTCTGGGGAAAGGGGGTCTTTACTTAGTGGGGGGGTCTTTACTGAGGAAAGGGGGTCTGTACTCAGTTGGGGGGTCTATACTGTAGAAAGGGGATCTGTTTTTAGTAGGGGGGTCTATATTGAGGAAAGGGGGTCTGTACTTAGTGGGGCGGTCTATACTGAGGAAAGGGGGTCTGTACCTACTGGGGGGGTCTATACTGAGGAAATGGGGTCTGTACTTAGTGAGGGGGGTCTGTACTGAGGGGGGGTCTATACTGACGGGGGGGAGGTCTATACTGAGGGAGGACTATAGTAAGTGGAGGGGGGGTGACACCAATTTTTTCCACACCGGGTGACACCAACCCTAGCGACGCTACTGCTTTTTGCTATTATAAATATCCCAAAAAGTTTAGGCCAATATGTATTCTTCTACATATTTTTGGTAAAAAAAAATCGCAATAAGCAAATATTGATTGGTTTGCGCAAAAGTTATAGCGTCTACAAAATAGAGGATAGATTTATGGCATTTTTATACATATTATTTTTTTACTAGTAATGGCGGTGATCAGCGGTTTTTGGCATGACTGCGATATTGCGGCGGACAAATCGGACACTTTTTTGGGACCAGTGATAATTATACAGCGATCAGTGCTATAAAAATGCACTGATTACTGTATAAATGACACGGTCAGGGAAGGGGTTAACACTAGTTGTGATCAAGGGGTTAAATGTGTTCCCTGGGAGGTGTTTCTAACTGTGGGGGGGGGGAGTGTACTGACTGGAGGAGGAGAGAGATTGCTGTTCCTGATCACTAGGAACAGACGATCTCTCTCTACTCCCCTGTCAGAATGGGGATCTGTTTGTTTACATTGACAGATCCCCGTTCTGGCTCTCTGTGGAGAGATCGCGGGTGGCCGGTGGACATTGCAGCCGCTGGTCATGCGCATCGGCTCCGGCGCCGCGTCCACTGTATCTATTGCACAAACCGACGTACAGCTACGGCGATTCGCGCAATAGAGCAAGTGGTTAATAGGATCAAAGAGAGGATCAGAGAGAGGCTTGTGCATCAAAGAGATCAGCCCAGGGAGATATCAATGACCATAGGAGGGAAAGGTCCCCTATATTCACACCTTCAATAGGTGATATTTTAGGATCATATAATCTTAGGATTGTTTATCGGTTTGTCACATGGATGAAAAAAACCACCCCACCAGAAGTGTATCTTCAGCCCTCAAAGATGCATCAAGGGGAAAGAGCGAAGAGAGAAAACCCGATGCCCATTATTGTGAGCACAGATAGACAATACTGCAACAGAGACCATCCAGGAGCTGTCCTACTTGATTGTGAGACGCGGAAATTAAGGGGGATCTGGTTTTCTCCTTTCACTCTCTCCCCTTGATGCATCTTTGAGGGCTGAAAATACACTTCTGATGGGGTGTTTTTTTCATCCATGTGCCAAACCGATAAACAATCCTAAAATGATATGATCTTAAAGTGATACCACCTATTAAAGGTGTGAATTAATGTAGGTGGACTTTTCCATCCTTTGGTCATTGATATGAGCTGATCTCTTTGATGCACAAGCCTTTCAAGTTCTTTGATCCTGTTAAGCACCCTGTTTCAATATATGCAGTATCTGTAAGACTCCTTTGGTGAAACATGTAGAGCAGAATCTACTGCTGTTGTGTCGAAGCTGCTTGGATTGTTGATGATAGTTTTAAAATTATAACTTGATGGTGTTGTAAACATAATAAAATATGTTATTTCATATATAAAATGGTTTTGTAAAACAAAAAACTTGGCACCTTTAAAATCCCCAAATCTGTTTTTCTATGGTATAATCCAGAGACAGTCAGGCAGTTAGTATTTTAAGTTGGCAGTCCACAATGTCATGGACTCAGTTTAAAGTGGATGTAAACCAGATTTTTTAAAAAAAATGAAGGCTTGCACCTTGTACAGTATAGGATTTCATGTCATCTGTGCCCAGTCTTACCACGAAGAGTAAATCCAGCTCTGAGCAATCCTCTTATCTGTTTTTAGTAAGATAAAAACTGACACAGAGAAATAGGAGTCAGTTCTTCCCCCTTGCTGTGAGTGACAGACAGGTGATTTACAAATCTCATGCAGGAGCCCGAGAGACATTCTGTGTACTTCAGATCCCCTCCTCCTTTCTTTTACAGCTCTCCCAGGATTGGCTGCTCCACACCTCAGCATGATTGGGCATGCTGAAGTCATGTGGTGAATTATCTGGGTTTTGACTGGATTTTTGTGATCATTCCATGTTTTTGTAATTATATTAACAAACACTGTTATAAAGATTTGGAGATTAACCACAAGCGGGAGCTCTCAGTAGTTCTGTGCTATCATTCCTGCTGAGGAAAGAAATCAGCCATACTGGGAATGCATTGTCTATAATGAATTGAATTGTTTTGATAGAGGTAGCGGTAGAGCACAATCACCATGTAGCACAATAAAGCAGATTTGCAGAGTATGTAATGAGCAAGTGTGATATCCCCCATGTATATATAGAAAGCAGTTGAAAAGGCAAGACAGACTAGAGCATGGTGAGGACAATAAGGTTCATATGAAGAAACATTATCTGCGTGACATTATATGAAGAGGTTACTGAACACAAGATAGTTGCTCACAATTACCATCAAAGAGTTCTTTGATATATATTGATTCCCCGATGGGTGAACTTTGGCTGACTCCATATTGACAAAGCCAGACTTTATGACCCTGGGAATGCAATTTATAGGATCACAGGATGAGCTTGAACCCGACAACCCTGGATCACTGAGGCCAAACACAGGAGGGTGATGGACGGATGAAATGTCTCTGTTATGGAGTGTCTACTGAACTGTGCTCTAATCAGTCTGCAGTCTATATGTGTGTCTATGGAGTGTGAAATCATTCTGTGTTCACATGTCTATATTTACTACACAATCTGTTATATCTTCCTCTACGTCCCCATTCACACTTATGATGAGCATCTGGTCCTTTTGCAGGCTTTTTTTTTGAGAGTTTGTACAGGCATATTTGCGTGTCTGAGACTTTAGAGTTTTATTATTTTTTATTATTTTTAGTCAATGGAAATCTAGTTACTGGGTAAAAAAAGTGAGAGATGTGCATTTTCACATTTTCAAGGCACTCCAACTGAACTCTATTTAGACCAAAACCACTTGAAGCTTGTAGCTCAAAAGAAGCTTATGTACTTTTGTGAGATACATGCTTAATGTATTACTAAAGGTTAATTTTTTTTGTTATTAAAATAACAGACATGTTATACTCACCTGCTCTGTGTATTGCACAGAGCAGCCCTGATCCTCTGCTTCTCAGCTCGCTGCCGGAGATCTTTGCTCCTCGTGGCCACAAAATCATGGTAAAATCACAGCAAAATTGCGTGACTTTCAAGTCGCGGCAGGGTGAAATGGACATTAGTTCAATGCTTGCAGTCTTTCCCCATAGCTGAGATCCTCCAGTCACTTTATTAGCTTTGTTGCCCTTCTCTGGTCCCTCTCCAGTTCCAGCACATCCCTCCTGAGGACTGGTGCCCAGAACTGAACGACATACTTCAGGTGTGGCCGGACCAGAGTCTTGTAGAGTGGGAGAATTATCATTTTATCTCTGGAGTTAATCCCCTTTTTACTGCATGTCAATATTCTGTTGGCTTTGCTTGCAGCAGCTTGGCATTGCATTTAATTGCTGAGCCCGTCATCTACTAAGACCCCCAGGTCAATTTCCATCCAAGATTCCACCAGTGGTTCACCCCCTAGCGAGTAAATTGCATTCATATTTTTGGGACCCAAATGCATTATTTTAAATTTTTCAACAATAAACCTAATTTGCCATGTAGTTGCCCACCCCTCTATTTGTTTAGATCTTCTTGCAAGATTTCCACATCCTGTGTAGAAGTTATTGCCCTGCTTAGTTTAGTATCGCCCGTAAATACTGAGATTGAGCTGTTTATCCCATTCTCCAGATCGTTTATAAATAAATTAAATAAGATTAGTCCCAGGACAGAACCCTGGGGGACCCCGCTATCCACACCAGACCATTCAGAGTACTCACCATTTATCACCACCCTTTGGACTCGCCCCTGTAGCCAATTTTCAATCCATGTACTCACCCTATGGAACATGCTGACAGACCTTAATTTGTACAGTAAATGTTTATGGGGAACTGTAGCGAATGCCTTAGCAAAATCCAGATACACCACATTCACACGCCTTCCTTTATCTAGATGGCAGCTCACCTCCTCATAGAAGGTATATAGATTGGTCTGGCAAGAACGATTTTTCATGAATCCATGCTGATTACTGCTAATAATACAGTTTTTTTACAAAAACTTGTATATAGTCCCTTATCATCCCCTCTAAGAGCTTGCAAACTATTGATGTTAGGCTAACTGGTCTATAGTTCCCATGGATAAATCTTGGCCCTTTTTTGAATATTGGTGCTACATTTGCTTTTCTCCACTCAGCTGGTACCATTCCAGTCAGTAGACTGTTCATAAAAATTAGGAACAATGGTATGGCAATCACTTGACTGGACTGAGTTCCTTTAAGGACCCTCGGTGTAAGCCATCTGGTCCCGGTGACTTATTATTGTTACGTTTTTCAAGTCTATTTCTAAATCCATCCTCTGTTAACAATAAGGGTGCTTCCTGTGACGTGTTATGAGGATAAACATTGCAGTCTTGGTTACTGAATCTCCCCTTTCCCTCGTGAAGATTGAGGAGAAGAATCAATTCAAAAACGTTGCCATGTCTCCGTCTTTTGTAACCAGATTCTCTTCATCCTTTATGGGGCCAATATGTTCTGACCTCCCTTTCTTACTATTCATATACTTAAAGAATTTCTTTTTTTTTCTTTTACTCGCCTCCGCTATGTGCCTTTCGTGTTCCATCTTCGCCGCCCTGCTTGCACCCTTACATTTCTTAATACATTTTTTGTAAAGTAGGAATGCTGACGATGACCCCTCAGCCTTGTATTTTTTGAAGGCCTTCTCCTTTGTTTTTATATGCATTTTTACATTGGAGTTAAGCCACCCAGGACTTTTGTTAGCTCTTTTAAGTTTATTTCCCATTGGGATGCACTGGCCAATACCTTTATTTAATATGCTCTTAAAGCACTCCCATATTTTCTGTTTTTTGTTCCTAGGATTTTATTCTACTTAATATCTTCTAGCAAGGAGTGCAGTTTAGGGAAGTTGGCTCTTTTGAAATTCAGTGTCTTTGTATCAGGCCGCGTACACACGACCGGTTTTCTTGCCGAGAAAACCGTCTGTGTGTACGCGGGTTTCAGTTTTCTCATCAAGAAAACTGTCCAGATTCCCCGACGAGAAAAAAGACCGCAGGCCTGTTTCTCGACGAGAAACCCGAGCGTGTGTACACTTACCTGTCGCCGTGGAAACCCGCGCATGCTCGAAATGACTTTGACGCATGCGCGGTAGCTTCCTAGGCATAGGCATAGGGTGTAGCAAGATGGCGGCGACAGCATAGGCATAGGCATAGGGTGTAGCAAGATGGCGGCGACAGCATCGAATGTGACGAGCGCACGCTCGGCGTAGTCGATGACGTCACCGCGTTCGTACCATTCAAAAGAACGGTGGTTCTTTTGAATCGTACGTGTGTACACTCAGCCGGGACAAGTTTCTTGTCAAGATTCTCGTCAGGAAAAACTACGTTTTTTTCCTGACAACAATCTCGGCCGTGTGTACAGGGCTTTACCCTTGCGTTTCCTATTTGTGTGATCAATGCTGAAACGAATTGACCTGTGGTAGCTGTTTCCTAAATTGCACCGTATTTCCACATCCGCGATCAGGTCTATATTGTTAGTATTCAGTAGGTCTAGTAACGCTTTGTTTCTTGTTTGTGCATTTACCATCTGACCCGTGAAATTGTCCTGCCTAGCATTTAGGAAATGGCGAGCCTAAGACGAATGCACGTATCCTTACGCCCAGTCTATGTCTGGATAATTAAAATCCACCATTATAATGGCACTTCCCATCCTTGCCGCCATTTCAAACTGTGATAGGTGGTCCGCCTCCCCTCCTCTCTCTGGTTAGGGGGCCTAAAACATGCTCCCAGTATTACACTTTCCGCTTGGTTTCCTCCCTTTGAAGCTCTACCCATAAGGATTCCACCTCCTCCCTTGCTTTGATGTGTCATCCCTCACATTCACTTGTACATCATTGAGTGAGCATGAGCTGGGAGACCCTGGGGGCCGCGACCTGGAGTCAGCTGCAGCGTAGTCCATCCTCACCACTAGAGGCTCTGGTGAACACCTGCTGGCTCTTAGACTCCGCGCCCTGGGGAATCTTATGTTCTAGCTCCCTGTGGGATCCATGTTGGTGCCCCAGTGGACCTGCCTTCCTGTACCACCCAGGGTTCCATCCGCAGCAGTCAGCCGTAGGGTCCACTATCATAGCGGTGCACTCCTGACCCCAAGTGACCTGACAGTCCCCAATACTACCTTTTGATATTTGTTCCACGCTGGCTATCTCTACATCTGGACCCCCCCCCTCCGTCGCCTAGTTTAAAAGTCGATCTAAATTTTTGGCCATCTTCCCTCCCAGCCAAGCTGCACCCTCCCAATTTAGGTGCAGTTCGTCCCTGCTAAAGAGCCGGTAACCGACTGAGAAGTCGGCCCAGTTCTCAAGGAACCCCTCCTTTCTAGGACAGCTCCTCAGCCACTTGTTAACTTCCCTAATCTCCCGCTGCCTTTCTGGTGTGGCTCGAGGTACCGGTAGTATTTCTGAGAATACTACCTTGGAGGTCCTCTTCCTCAATTTAGCTCCTAAGTCCCTAAAATCGTTTTTTTAGGACACTCCATCTTCCTCTGACTCTGTCATTGGTGCCCACGTGCACCATGACAGCTGGGTCTTCCCCAGCCTCTCCCATTAATCTGTCCACCAGATCTGTGATGTGTCAAACCCGAGCGCCCGGTAGACAACATACAGTTCGGCGCTTCAGATCTTTGAGACAGATTACCCTCTCTGTCCTTTTAATAATTGAGTCCCACCAGAATCTGTCTTTCCTTACCCTCGGTTTTACCCCCGCCCTCGCTGGAGGAGTTTTTTCCCTGGCAGCTAGGAGCGTCACTGCTCCAGCAATGCTGGTCCCTGACTGGTTTCCAATATCACGCAAAAGGGCGTACTTATTGGGATGTTCCAGCCCAGGACCGACCTCCCTGACTCTTTCCCCTCTACCCTTCCTGACTGTCACCCATCTACTCTGCTCTGGTGCCTGCACCACTTTGTCTACACCCACCTCTTTGCTGGCTCCTGCGGTATGATCCCAACTCTCCTTTAGTATGTGTTCTCAGTGTTGACACAACAGGGCTTAGCCCCGCCACCCACTTCCTCCTCACTGCATTTGATTGACAGCAGCAGGAGCCAATGATTCCTGCTGCTGCCCAAGTCCCTGTGTGAAGAGGAAGAGGGGAGAAAAGATGCAGCCATGCACAGTGCTAGATCTCTTCTCCCCTCTCTTCCCCTTTACACAGGGAAGGGAGAAGGCAGAGAAATATAACATTTTTTTACCTTAATGCAAGGAATGCATTAAGGTAAAAAACGTTTTTAGCTTTATTTTCCCCCGTACACACGGTCGGATTTTCCGACAAGAAAAGTCCAATGTGAGCTTTTTGTCGGAAATTCCGACCGTGTGTAGGCTCCATTGGACTTTTCCTGTAGGAATTTCTGCCAACAAAAGTTTGAGAGCTGGTTCTCAAATTTTCCGACGGGAAAAGTAGTGTATACCAAGAGAAGGAACATAAGAGAGTTCGAAAAAGTGTGGAACCCGTGGTTGGAAATAATGGGCAATCCCTCGTAAAATATGGGAAAAAAAGGATGTAAGAAAAATGGTATATGGAAAAGTAAATGAAAATAAAACCAATATTAAACAATGTGTAAAAATGGAAGAAAAGTAAATAGAAAAACCCATTAGGAGAAATGGTAAAGTGGGAGGGGGGAAGGAGGGAGGGAAAAGGGGTAACAGAGTGTAAATTATATTGATAATGTCTTGTTATTTTCCCCTTTTGTTGGGGGGGGGAAAAATTGTATAAGTATGTACATTGTTAATTTGAATATGAAAGAAAATCAATAAAGAGAATATAAATCAAAAAAAAAAAAAAAAATTTTTTTTAAAAACAATCATCAACATTGCCTGTGACAAGAAATATTCAACCCCTAATGACTACAAGGTGTAGATTAACGCTCTAATTGCACCTCAATGTAGATCTACGCCTCTCTTTTAGGAGGTATAATAATATAGGTATGATTACTTATGTATGCCACCTTCAACATGCACATGTATCTATGCATACATGCACATCAATGCTCCCCCTGCAACATGGACTAAAGTGTGGACATGAACGTCTCCTGTATACTTGCTGGGACCAGGCTGTAACACAAGCCATTTCACAGGGAGGGCACTGGGAGACAGATTTAGGCCTCTTTCTTTCATACGAGTGGCGCGGGAGCAGAAAAAACACATGGTTCAGCCACTAATTTATTACTCCCTGACAACCCAACCAAAGTCCACAATACAGCTGGAGGGGTGCTGATCATATGCCGAAGTTGCTAAAAAATCTAATGAAGCATGTTGCATTGACAGGTGGCACTACCTGTCAAACTCATCTATTCTAAAATTGAGAAAAACAGGCATTCAGGAGGTGGCAGGATCGCCTCCTGAATGGTGGATAGTGGCTGCTTAGCCACATTTTGAAAAACAGACACATTTTTGAGAAGGGGCTGGTGTGAACCTAATCTTAATGATTCATTGATTCACTGTCATGCCCTTAACTGCCAAGTAGCAAAGAGAAATGTATTGCTAACTTGTGCACCAAAAGCACTTTTCAAAACTCCAAGTAAAAACAAAAAAGGTAAAAAATAAAGAAGTTAAAGCATTTTGAGCATGGAATACCCTAATGTAGTACATGCATTGTCCATGGCTCTATTAGGTACATGTGGTGACATTTGAATTTTTTTGCCTCTGTATAGTTGCTGAGCAAGCCATGCCTGAGCCACATTAGAAAGAGCTTGGGTCCTAAAGATTGAATCTTCAGTGCTGGCACACAAGGGGCTGGTTTTTCATGCAAACGATAGTAGAGGTGAGTATGCAAACAAGGAGTTATTAAAGTGTTATTAAACCCACATAATTAAAAACTGTTGTAGCCAGGAGCTGGATATTTACCTATTCCCGCAATCAGGGGACACTGTGTGGCTTTGTTCAGGGGGAGCGGTTTCCCTCTAGTGTTGAGTGCGATGCTGACTTGTTACCTTCTTAATCAGAGACAAGACAGAACAAAGCATCTTGAGACATGTAGTCCGTACAGATGGATATCATCCTCTGGCTAAGCGCGCTCTCTTGGGACCATATTGGCATATCAATACCTAGGACTGGTGAAGGGAAGATGGTAAAGGACTAAATATTTCCACAAATGTTAGAATGGCCACTTTTACGGGAGCCTGGGTCCATGAGGACATAGTTAAAGCTGCTAAAGGGTGGGCCAACTCAATATTGAACCCTACAGACTAAGACTGGGATGCCATTAAAGTTCATGTGCGTGTAGTCAGGCGTCCCAATACTTTTGGTGTTATAGTGTTTATAGTAGGCATTGCTGTTTGTGAATCCTCTTCTGTAATCTTGTGTTGCCCACGATGTAGAGGTAGGGATGGTTGCACAGTGTATCCTCCATGAAGCAAACAGTCTGAGAGAGGCAACAATAGAACAAGATGGAAGATGTGTGGTTCTGGTACTAAACAAAGTCTCTGATTAGCATAGCAGGTGCACAAGTACTGCAGTGAAGACTATAATGTGCATGGAAGTAAGACTTTAATATTTTAAATGTAATAGTTGCAAATGGATAACTGATTATATTTTCAGGTGACAACACTATAGGGATGGTTTAACATGTTTAGTTTAATGTTTTCTGTAGAGTGCAGCAGAATATGATTATATATACAGTATATATATATATATATATATATATATATATATATATATATATTTTTTCATTTTTTTCTCCATGTTATTATATGGCAAATCTAAGCTCACATGTTTTAGTTAGCATATGTGTGCCTCCAGTGTCTCCTTGTAGTTATGTAGTTAGAGACAAATTACAAGGCTTTCATGTCTGGAATAATCTATGTCATACATACATCTGGCTTAAGCTGGATAACCCTGGCATGTGCAATGTATAAATTAGACAGAACATAACATCAGCATGAGAGAGCCGGGAACACCGGCCAGGCTGTGATTCGGCCCTGTAGCCAGGGAGTTGCTAAAACAAGTGAACTCACAGCAGACAGAGGCCCCTTCCCAGGCCTGGACACACTAAAGCAATATCATAAATAACAGGCCTCACTGTGACGTTCCTGCGAGCAAGGCCTGCCAAATGCCTGTCTGGAGGAACAAAGCCTAAATGTTTAGCCGACAGGTTCTCTTTCCTGTGCTGAGAATTACCTTTGTATATTTGGATTTCAATGTAATTCATGCAGTGGTAGATTAAGAGAGCCGGTGCAAAAAAAAATGACTTTGCCCACCATGCTTCCCTCCACATACTGTAGGTACATTCTCTCTTACCATTATACACCTTAACGGAGGGCCTACTAGGACAAAGGTTTTCAACCTTGGTGAGACCAGGGACCAGTAAATTCTTCTAAAACATTCAATGCACCTACAGTAAAAAAAACTGTAGGTGTTACTGTTAGGGGGATGGGGATTCTAGAGGATGTTAGAAGACTTGGAGCAGACATGATGGCCCTGTTGGGGAAGCAGTTTCTGGAGGGGCCTGGGGGCCTCTACAGGAGACTGTGGACGGCGGGAGACTGGAGGGTGCTGCAGGGAATGTGGGGAAGTTGTTGAAGGTTGGCACTATAGGGGCTTGAGGCTCTGTAGAGGGCTAGGGGGTACTGCAGGAGCCTTGAGAGCATTGTGGGAAGCTGGGTGGCACTGTGGGAGGTTGGGGAGCATTGTGAAAGGTTGAGGGATGCTGTGGGGGCTGAGTGGCACTGGGGTCCACTATGGAAAAATGAGGGGCACTATAGGAGCGTGGAGGCACTGTGGGAGGTCAGTGGATCTGCAGCTGGTGTTGAAGGCCAGGTAGGAGGGAGGCCATAGCCTGATGGGTAAGAACCACTATACTAGGACATAGTCCCCTTCTCAATTCATCTTATCCGCTCTGGAGACTGGTACAAACCCAAACTGCCAGCATTACCCCCCCCCCCCCTCCCAACATTCGCTTCCCAGGTGAAATCCAGGCAGATTTAAATTGGGAGAGGGAGCTCATAAGGCACTGCTGCATTCACAAAGAACAGGAGGAGAGAGCAGAGTTGATGACTGATCTGTGTCTTTCTGCTTCTTCATTGTCTAGTCAGCAGGTTGCAGGTGGGAACATGAAAACTCTGTATTCCTGTATTGCAGTGATAATCATTGGAATAGGGAGCAAGGTATTTGACATGTGCTCTATGCTAAGGGGGGCACTTCTTAAAATGGTTCCGGGGAGGTGTAAGATAATAAAGTATCTCTGGCTGCAAAATTTACCTCCTATCAAGCACTGGCCCCCATAATATTGTCTTATGAGTGTAACGTATCATGGACTAGCCCACCATGTTATCCCGCACTCACATCAGCACTGGAGTAGAAGTGAAGAAGATCCTGCACATTACTTGACCGAATATATATATAAAGCACCGGCTTGTGAAACTCTAATGATTACTCAATATAAATGTGTCACAATAAATACATTCTAATTTACATCAGCTGCAACTCAAAAGAATGCTGTAACTTATTATGCACTCAGTAAACTATATGTAACATGAGGGAGCCGCACTTACTAAACCATTGTGCTTGACAACTGTAAATTCTACAAAACTTCAAAAATTGTGGTTAGTATTTTAAACACCGCAAAACCAACATTTAAGTGCTCCTTGTGTCAGTGCCAAATCAGTGATCACAAACAAATAAATAAATAAAATAACATGAAATTCCACTGTGATGCACCAATATTGGTGCTAGTCCACTTAATATGTGCTCCAATAAATAATCCAAACTGGTCCAAGCAGTGAAGTGACTCCCCAATGCTCCACACCAATCATGCACTTTCATTTAAATATATTTCTCAGCAGCCACCTAAGATATGTCATTTTTGTATACACCAAATGCCTTGCAAATCTCATCACTGTGCTGTTCATAGTCTGTGCAAAGGGCAGAGCTGTAGGAGGGGCCTAGAAGGCTCCACCTACTACAGGCAGCATGCAGAAAACTACAGGAGGGGCGGAGACAAGACCAGTCACTTTGCACAAGAAGAGAGAGCAGCAGTTGAATTGGTCTTTAATAAAGGAAGCTCCTTCACAGAGGTATAATTTTGCAGATCTGGAAGAAATACACCAGCACTCCAAGATTCAAGTAAGAATACACATGACTCTTGTATTATGACACTCAGGGCCTCTGATGGGGGGGGGACTAACAGTCCACTTGTAGGGTCCCGGGCACACAGGGGGGTCCGAGCACTGGGGTGAATTGGTGTGGCAGAGGGGATGGGCAATTACAGAAGGATTCCCCTTTGTGAATCTCTGCAGCAGCTGAAAGCCGGTTTCTCTCCCTCCTGCCTGCTTTCAGCTGCTGCAAGGGAGAGACACAGGGCGTCATGCCTGTAATTACTTCCCCTGCATCAATCCCCCTCCCTGTTCTGCCTGCTTTTGATTCCCTGTGTGCCCCCCTACCACTGTGCCGCCCCCCTGCCCCTTACCGCAGTGCTGCTGGCTTCCCTATCCTGCTGGCTGCTGTGGGTACAGGGCATATGTCAGGATGGAAAGTGGAGGAAGGGGCAGGTAAATATGGGATTTCCCAGCTCATTCCTTTTTTTAAATGGACAAAGTGAGTGATCTGTACTGTCAGGTAGGCTGTACGGGGCCCCGTGATTTCTAACAGCAGCCCTGATGACACTGTTTGTTTTTTTTCGATTTCAGTTATCAGTTAGGCCCACAGGGTGTTTTTTCAGTATGTTACAAGGCCTAACCTTTTTAAAGTCTCAGCTTTGAATGAGAGATTGTTTCACAAATATTCAGGTTGGGTGAACTTGCATGCTTGTGGCTATGAAGTGCTGCAGGCATCAACGGACTTATTTGATTGTCAGTTGAGCAGGTTTGTCTGGTGAATGTCAGTCAGGGTCATTAGGGAGCCTATGAACAAACAAATATTACAGATTCAACCATGATCGGATAAATGTTCTCTAATGTAGGCACTATAACATATTGAGGTTGATTTACTAAAGCCAAATAAACTGTGCACTTTGCAATTGCACTCTGCAAGGGTATTTGCTCGAGAGTTAGTAAATGAGGTGAAGATTCACTTTGCAAAGAATACCCAATCACATGCAAGGAAAATGAAAAAAAATAGCATTTTTGCTTGCACCTGATTGGATGATGGAAGTCAGCAGAGTTTCACCTCATTTATTAAGCTTTAGATGCCCTTGCAGAGTGCAACTGCACAGTCTATTTGCCTTTAGTAAATCAACCCCATTGCTGTCTTGATATTTTTTAGAAAAAAGGGTTGGTTAAAAAAAAATGTCTAAACTGGTACCCATAGCAACCAAACAGCTTCACTCTTTTATTTTTCCCACACAGCTTAGAAAATTAAACTTTAAAAGCTGTGCTTCAGTTGAGTCAAAGTTGGGACAAAATGTGTCTCATTTTTATTAATTCCTCACTATTAGGTAGAACTTTTTCAGTCAATGACCCCTTTAAAACATTACACAGCTCAAGGCACCCTATTTTAAATGAACACTCAAAATTAAAGGTGATTTATTCTTTCAAAGCAAATACACCTTTTCACACCGATACTGACTAGTATTGCAATGTCCGTCCCGTCCCCCCCCCCCCCCGCCAGCTAATGTGACCCCAGTGCTGATGGAGAGGGGCAGTGGAGGGGCAAAAAAGGATGCTGTGCAAGTGCCCGACATCCTCCTTATCAACCAATGACGTCATTGGTTGTTAGGACGCCGGCGGCTGGAAGGTTGTAATGGTGCACAATGAAAACCTGTGGCTTTGTGAAACTAAAAGGCATGCTTGATCCACCCACTGGCTTGTATACAATTTTTGGGCAGTTTTTAGGCATTTTGCCAAGGCAGGCGAGGACACCTGAAGGCAACCCCAAGATGCCTAGGCACCCTGGTTGAAACAGGGTGAGCTAGAACAAGCCTGTAAAATCAAGAAAAAATGATTTTAATACAAAGCTTTCCTTCTTAACCCCTGATTAGTCCAAAGCCTTGTAATTTGACCCATACAAGTGGATGGGGCTGCATCCTACCTCACCCAGCAATTGTTTGCAATTCACATGGTTGTGGCACGGTGGTACGACCTGTTCATGGTTAAAACAGGTGGTTAGCCACTGTTTTGGAAGCAGACCACTGGACCGGTTTGGATGTGGTCTGCCAAGATAAACGAGACTCACCAGGTGAAGGGTTTGAGGCCCCTGTCAAATATTGGGAAGAATGCTGTACTAAAATTTGATTCTACTGGATGGATTTCACGCGTTCCCCCGAATATTGGGACATCATACGCTCTCAGGCAAAAGGCACAGTTTAGGACTTGCCTGAGCCCCTTTGAATTATGTGAGATGGACTCATATTCATGCGGCCACCTGGATTCCGCACAGGGGTTTTTTTTTTTTTCTTCTTCTCCCCCCACCCACACCAAGATCCTTGCCCTGGTTGTGGGCTTTTTAGGTTCCATGTTTGTGGCATGAAGGCTTTACAATCGAGAGTTTGCGGAGAACTTACTATTCATGTCTTATGCTCTGCACAGCCTGTGGTTCTTGTTATTGGATGCATGTTACTATGTATTGCTTTACGATGGCTTTGGAGAAATCGCCTGGCCAGGTTGTTCTCTGCTGGTGTATAAGAATATGATTTCTGTGTAGATTGGCTTGCATTCACCTATTGATTTTACCACCTGCCTGTACTTTCTAAAAAGTGATCAACTTGTCTTAATGAACCCTGGACCTTTCACTGGAGTGGTCCAATTGGATCCACCTTTCAGTTTTTCAGGAGGGTTTTGCGTATCCAAAAAGGAGGGTCTTATTAGATGAGCAGGTGGACGAAAAGGGACGTGCATTCGTTTACATCTGTTTACCTTCATGTCCGCATAGGTCCGGAAAAAAAAGGGGATTCTTTTCTGTTTTTTCCACACCTAACAGACTGGAGGTAACGGATGTAAATTGACCTAAGTCATTTTACATCCGTCTGTCCATAGACCTAACAGGGGTTGGTTTTCCTTTCTCTCATATGCTGGAGGAAAAAAATTAAGATTATGGATAATCACAACAGTGACATCTGTTCCTTTCAGCCCTGATTCAGTGAAGGTTCTGTTCATGAATCCCCTGCTTATCAGAACAGGGGACAGCGGTCTAAAAGTTAGGACTCCTTCACTATGACCTGCCTCTTTCTGCACTCAATGAACGCTGGGGCACATAGAAGCAGTTTTTTCATGCAAAAGTGATACATACCTGTAGATGACAAAAATATATTTGTTTCATTAAATCAGGCAGAACTCACACTCCCGAAAGCACTAATCCCCATAGGCTACTTCCCAGTGCTAGGTTTTCGGCCTCTTGATTGGCCGGTGGAGGATGACATCATCCTGTACATGTGTATGGTAGTCAGTCATTCTGGCTCGGCCGGGGTGTGCAGTGCTGGGAATGAGCATGTGCATGTGAATGAGCATGTGCAGTGCATTATGCCAAAGATAATGAACTAATGTCAGCGCTCAACATCAATGCAATCTACAAGTCTGTGTCTACTAAAATTCTAGTTATTGGCACAGACTCTTTTTCTTCAACATGTTGCAGTAGAAAAAACATCTACTTCCTTGCAGCTTCCTTGCAGCTCTCTCCAGACCGGGGCTCCAGAGTTGGCTCTGATGAAGGGGTGCTGCCTTGAAACGTGTCCGACCGTATGTTAGTGGTTGGTCTTTGAAGAACGCCTAATGGATAAATGAGGATGTCTTTTTTATTATTACATTTGTGAGTACAAAATATTTATTTTAACCAACGAAAGATTTCTTTTAGGATTTCACACTATACCAGTGTGCTCCCTATTTCATTTGCAGCTCAGTATACAACCAATAGCATAGCAGGTTTCTTCTGCATTGAAGAGCTGCCTGCTCGCAGTTTTTTTGTCAATTAGGTTTTTTCTGTTTTAATGTGATATTTTCCATATTTAACACAGCCCAGCTTAATAAAAGAATAAAACTCAGTCACCAACCTTTATATTGATGTTCTGTGTTATTATTATTTTTTATTACACGCCAATTTACACAGTGCTTTACATATTGCACATTCACATCTTTCCTTTCCTTAAGGAGCTTACAATCTAAGGTCCCTATCTTACATTCATACGCACACATACTAGGGCCATTTTCGCCAGGAACGAATTAATCTACCAGCATGTCTTTGGAGTGTGGGAGGAAACCAAAGTACTCAGAGGAAATCCACATGAGCACAGGGAAAAACATGCAAACACTGTGCAGACAGTGTCCTGGTTGGGATTCAAACCAAGGACCTCAGCGCTGCAAGGCATACAGGCTAACCACTAAGCCTGTTTTGTTCTTTCATGGGAAAGTGTCCATACTATTCATATAAAACCGCTTAAGAACTAGACTGATTTATATAGCAAGGACTAAGAGGTATTTGAATGTGTTGAATGGGCTGACCATGAGCTTCTAAGTTTCCATGACCATTGTATGTACCACAGACTGCTGATAGCGATAGTACATAGGAATGCAATTGAGCCTGGGATAAAAAGAGTAATTGTCTTTTGTCATTTTTACAAGGAGGATTTAATGGAGGAGAAGGTATCAGCTGTGAGGGAAATTCCAAAGATAGTTGGCCAGCTATGTGATATTACCCCAGAGAATTCCCAGACAAAGTCTATGTGACAGGTTCTCAGTGGTAAATGCTCCTCCACAGAGGTCTGATGAAGAGGGATCTATGAGGTGTTTAGTGCAGGAAGGAATTCCTGGCATCTTTCAGAGATATTCAATGCGCAGCTAACAGCCGCTCTTATCAGACATCTTCACGTTGCATTGCACAGTCTAAATGGTGATTAGTCATATCGGTGCAATGATCGCAGGTTACTGAAAGAGATACGCTGCTTTACGTACGGGCCTATTTGACAATAAAGCCTGCTAATGTCTATGCTGGTGACACGATATGACCAAAACATTCCAGAAAAAATAGGATTTTTTGTACTCACCGTAAAATCCTTTTCTCTGACATCCATGGACTGACACGGTGTCTCTTTACACTTTACACGTGGGTTTATGTCCCTGCTTGCAGGAGAAGACCTAGGCAGAATGTGAGATGTTATACATACATTCTAAAAGCCAGAGCTGAACAGCCCCACCCAGGGGGCGGTCCCTCCGGACATAACCCTCCCACTACAGTCAGCAGACTTCAGTTCGTAACAAAGCAGTACAAACTTAAAAAGGAAGGGTGGGTGCCGTGTCAGTCCATGGATGTCAGAGAAAAGGATTTTACGGTGAGTACAAAAAATCCTATTTTCTCTTATCATCCATGGACTGACACAGTGTCTCTTTACACTTTACACGTGGGATGTCCCAAAGCAGTGTCAAGAGGGATGGGAGCAGTATAAATGGATAAACCAAAAACTTCACTCCAAGAAGGCAGAGCTCCTCAACGGAGGAGTCGCAACTTTAAACAGCGGCCTGCAGCACCCTGCGGCCGAAGGAAGCATCCGAAGATGCAGCCACATTAACCTTATAAAAGTTAAAAGGCATGAACAGACGACCAGGTCGCCGCCTTGCACACTCGTGCAACCGACGCTTGATGTTGGAAAACCCAGGAAGCACCAATTGCCCTGGTGGAATGCGCCGTAACCGGAAAGGGAGGCGCCCGCCCTTTGAGAGCATAGGCTTGAATGACGGTTTGTCTGATTCCCCTAGAAATGATGGCAGACGAAACCGCTTGGCCCTGTTATGGACCAGAGACAGTCACAAACAGTGAGTCGGACTTCCGAATAGAAGCAGTAGCAGACAGGTACACCCGTAAGGCTCGTACCACATCCAATATGTGCAGCGCAAACTCTCTGGGATGCGATGGGTGAGGACACAAAGACGGGAGGACAATGCCCTCATGTAGGTGAAAGGTCGACACCACCTTTGGCAAAAAGGAAGGTCGCGGATGCAACCCCGCCTTATCCTTATGGATGACTAAATATGGCGACTTGCAGGACAAAGCCGCCAACTCAGACACCCGTCAAACAGAAGTGATTGCCACTAAAAGGCCACCTTCTGAGACAAGACAGAGGGGAATATCCTGGAAATTTCCAAAAGGAGGTTCCTGGAGGACCGAGAGCACCAAATTCAGATCCCACGGTGGGAAAGGAGGCTTGACAGGAGGGAGCACATGGCGAACCCCCAACACAAGGTGCTAACCAAGAAATTACCCGCTAGAGGTCGCTGAAAGAAGACGGCCAAGGCCGAAATCTGATCCTTGATGGTACTCAAAGCAAGCTTTTGGGTCACTCCACACTGCAGAGGACGCAGGATTCTGGGGACGGAATACGTCCGAGGACGCCATTCCAGCGCTTCGCATATGGCGATATAAGCTTTCCAGGCACGGTGATAGATCTGCCTGGAGGAAGACTTCCGTGTCCTTAACATGGTCAAAATGACCGAGTCCGAGAGACCTCGGTCCCTCAACACCTGGCTTTTAACAGCCCTGCCGTTAAAAGCCAGAGACTGTAAGCCGGATGAAACATAGGACCTTGAGACTGAAGGTCCTCCCTCATCGGCAACCGCCAGGGAACGTCCGCGACGAGACGTACCAGATAGTTACATAGTTAGTTACATAGTTAGTCAGGTTGAAAAAAGACAAAGTCCATCCAGTTCAACCATAAAAAAAAATAAAAAAATAAAAAAAAAATAACTAAAATAAAAAAAAAAATATCGTGCACTCCCATATACCCACTTCTATACCCACAGTTGATCCAGAGGAAGGCAAAAAAACCCAGCAGAGCATGATACAATTTGCTACAGCAGGGGAAAAATTCCTTCCTGATCCCCCGAGAGGCAATCGGATTTACCCTGGATCAACTTTACCAAGAACTGTTAGTACTCAGTTATATTATGTACATTTAGGAAAGTATCCAGGCCTTTCTTAAAGCAATCTACTGAGCTGGCCAGAACCACCTCTGCAGGGAGTCTGTTCCACATTTTCACAGCTCTTACTGTGAAGAAACCTTTCCGCATTTGGAGATGAAATCTTTTTTCTTCTAGACGTAAAGAGTGCCCCCTTGTTCTCTGTGTTGACCGTAAAGTGAATAACTCATCACCAAGTTCACTATATGGACCCCTTATATATTTGTACATGTTAATCATATCCCCCCTTATTCTCCTCTTCTCAAGAGTGAATAAATTCAGTTCCTCTAATCTTTCTTCATAGCTGAGCTCCTCCATGCCTCTTATCAGTTTGGTTGCCCTTCTCTGCACTTTCTCCAGTTCCCCGATATGCTTTTTGAGAACTGGTGCCCAAAACTGAACTGCGTATTCCAGATGAGGCCTTACTAATGATTTGTACAGGGGCAAAATTATATCTCTCTCTCTGGAGTCCATACCTCTCTTAATACAAGAAAGGACTTTGCTCGCCTTGGAAACCACAGCTTGGCATTGCATGCCATTATTGAGCTTATGATCTACCAAAACCCCCAGATCCTTCTCCACTACGGATCCCCCCAGTTGTATTCCCCCTAGTATGTATGATGCATTCATATTCTTAGCCCCCAAGTGCATAACTTTACATTTATCAACATTAAACCTCATCTGCCACATAGTCGCCCAATTAGACAGGGCATCGAGGTCGGCTTGTAAATTGGAGACATCTTGTAAGGACGTTATTCCACTGCATAGCTTGGTGTCATCTGCAAAGACAGAAATGTTACTTTTGATCTCAGACCCAATATCATTTATAAAGATATTAAAAAGTAAGGGTCCCAGCACTGAACCTTGGGGTACACCACTGATAACCTTAGACCATTCAGAGTAAGAATCATTAACTACTACTCTCTGAATTCTGTCTTTTAGCCAGTTTTCTATCCATTTACAAATTGATATTTCCAATCCTGTAGACTTTACCTTACACATGAGCCGTGTGTGGGGAACTGTATCAAACGCTTTTGCAAAATCCAAGTATACCACGTCCACAGCCACGCCTCTGTCCAAGGTTTTACTTACCTCTTCATAAAAAGAAATCAGGTTTGTCTGACAACTTCTGTCTTTCATGAATCCATGCTGTCTGTTGCTTAAATAGTTTTTTTCCAGCAAGAACTCATCTATGTGGTCTTTTATTAATCTCTCCAGTATCTTCCCAACTATGGAAGTTAAACTAACAGGTCTATAGTTACTTGGTAAAGACTTTGTTCCCTTTTTAAATATAGGCACCACATTGGCCCTGCGCCAATCCAGTGGTACTATTCCTGTCATTAATGAGTCCCTAAAAATTACATACAATGGCTTTGAAATTACAGAGCTCAATTCTTTTAGGATCCGTGGGTGTATGCCATCTGGTCCAGGTGCTTTATCCACCTTTATTCTGTCTAAATATTTCTGGACCATATCACTTTTGAGCCATTGTGGATTTGAGGCTGTGTCACTACCACCCCCATTATGGACATGAGCTCCCCCATGCTCCATTGTATACACAGAGCTGAAGAAAGTATTTAATAAATTAGCCTTCTCTTTGTCCCCAGTCACCCACTCTAGATTATTTTGTAAAGGGCCTACATGCTCAGACTTGACCTTTTTACTATTAATATATTTGAAGAATTTTTTGGGGCTTGTCCTACTATCTTTTGCAATCTGTCGTTCGTTTTGAATTTTTGCATCCTTGATTTCCTTTTTACATATCCTGTTATATTCTTTGTAACATTTAAACGACACTAGTGTTCCTTCATTTTTATATTTTTTAAAAGCGCTTTTCTTATTGTTTATAGCTTTTTTAACTTTAACTGTGAGCCACATAGGTTTTATTTTTAGCCTTTTAAACTTATTGCCCATGGGAATATACTTTGCAGTGAGTTCACAAACAGTCTTTTTGAAGAATTCCCATTTCTGTTCTGTGCCCATTGATGCCAATATTCTCTCCCAGTCTAAGTCCTGGAGAGCAGCCCTCATCCTTGGAAAATTTGCTTTATTGAAATTAAGTGTTTTTATCCTTCCTGCATGTATTTCTTGCTTACAGCTAACATCAAATGAAATCATGTTATGGTCACTGCTACCCAGGTGTTCCTTTATCTGAACATTAGTAATATGCTCTGCATGGTTTGAGATTACCAGGTCCAACAGAGCATCATTCCTAGTTGGGGCCTCAATAAACTGGACCATAAAATTGTCCTGCAATAGGCTTATAAATTTTTGCCCTTTAACTGTCCCAGCAGTGCCATTACTCCAGTCAATTTCTGGGTAGTTAAAATCCCCCATTATTACCACCGTCCCAGCCCTTGCAGCCCTTTCCATCTGTGCAAGGAGCTGAGTCTCCACCTCCTCATTAACATTGGGTGGTCTATAACAAACTCCAATGATTAACTTTGAACTACGCACATCTGTATGCAGTTCCACCCATAATGCTTCAGCCTCATCACACTCTCCATCAACCAGGTCCTCTTTCACACTCGCTTTGAGATCACTTCTCACATAGAGACAGACCCCGCCACCTTTCATTTTTGCCCTGTCTCTCCGAAAGAGTGCATAGCCAGGAATATTAATAATCCAGTCATGTGAGGATTGAAGCCACGTTTCAGCAATACCGATTACGTCATAGCTCTCCTCATGCACCAGAGCTTCCAACTCACCTATTTTGCTTGGCAGACTTCTGGCATTGGTGAACAAACACTTTAATGTATTACATTTTTCTCTGGTATTTTTCATATAATTTTTAGTAGTACAAATGGCACTATAGTTTCCAATGGCTGTTTGCAACATGGGAACTTTCTTGTCACCTGCCATAACCCTCCCCCCATCTATCCCCATTCCACTCTCCATTAATGTCTGACCACTAACTGACCTGTGTGCCCGATGTAATTCTAGTTCACCCTCCCCCCTCAAACCTAGTTTAAATACTCCTCCAGCCTTCCCATAAACCTCTCCCCCAGCACAGCAGACCCCCTTCCATTCAAGTGCAAACCGTCTTTAGCATATAGGTTGCACCCCAATGAAAAGTCAGCCCAGTGCTCTAGAAACCCAAATCCCTCCTCCCTACACCAGGTCTTTAGCCATGCATTCAGCTCTCTAATCTCCCCCTGCCTTTCCTGTGTTGCGCATGGCACAGGCAATATTTCAGAGAATATCACCTTGGAGGTCCTTGCCTTCATCTTGCAGCCTAGTTCTTTAAATTGATTCTTAAGGAGCCTCCACCTTCCATGTATACTGTCATTGGTTCCAACGTGGACCAAGACAGCTGGGTCATGCCCAGCCCCTCCCAGTAATTTATCCACCCGGTCCACCACATGCCGAACCCTGGCACCAGGGAGACAGCAAACCATTCGGTTGAGGCGATCCTGGCGACAAATTATTCTATCAGTCCTTCTGATTATAGAATCCCCTATAACCACCAACTGTCTTGGCCTACCTGCACTCCCCTCACCACCTCTACTAGATGGGTTGCTGTCCCGGCTGTTAGGGGTAGCAGTGACATCTAGGGCTGCCACCTCTGTGTTTGCCACCTCCACATCTTCACCCAACGTGGAAAATTTGTTTTGATGCACAAATACAGGACTGGCCTTCCTTTTCTGCAAGCCCCTTCCACTCCCTCTAACTACATTAACCCATCTTCCTATCTGATAATCCTGACTTGCCACTCCACCCTCCACATCAGCCCTACTGACCACCTGCTCAGCGAGCAGAGGACCCCTTTCAAGGTTGTCCTTTCCGCCCAGTGTTGCAACTTGCTCTTCCAGATCTCTAATGTGAGCTTCCAGAAGGGCAACCTGCTCACATCTGTCACAGCGGTATCCATCCTGGAGCTGTTGCACCAATTTTGCATACATGTGGCACACTGTGCACTGAGCAAAACCTTCAACCCTGCTAGCACTCATTTCCCAGTTGCAATATAATTACTTGTAGGAAGTTTATATTGTTACTCACAGTTTAGAAGACTCCTGTTTTAAACTCCTGGTTTTTAACTCTCCACTGTAGTTCAAAATTCCACTGATGTTCACAAAATCCACATGCAAGCCACCATCAGCAGGGAGCCAGCTCCTAAGGGAGTTTGTACAGACACTTATATACTCACCTGTGAACAATTAACCACTCCCCTTAATTAGCAGAAAGAAAAAAAGCTGTTTAAAAAGTGTCAGAGAAAGGAGTGGGGGGGGGGGGGAAAGTATTTTTAAAACTGATAAACGTATCAAATAAAGGACAAAAAAAAGAAAAAAATCAACACTTGCAAGCAGAAGCAGTTAAAAGCAAAAGTCCTGGTTTTTAACTCTCCACTGTAGTTCAAAATTCCACTGATGTTCACAAAATCCACATGCAAGCCACCATCAGCAGGGAGCCAGCCGGAGATCAGCGTACCAGTGATGCTGAGGCCAATCCGGAACAATTAGGATCGCCGGAGTTTATATCAGGCGATAAGGACCCTATGGGGCCACCAACGCATCCGAGGCATCGCCCAAGGATCCCTGGATCTGGCCACAACCTCGACCCTTGCGATTGAGTCGAGAGGCCATCAGGTCCACATCCGGCGTGCCCCACCGTCGGTAAAGGAGTTGAAATATGCAAGGACCACTCTTCTTGGTCCGGCGATTGGCGACTCAGATAGTCCGCCTGCCCATTGTCTATGCCCAGAATGTAAAATGGCCTACAGAGCCGGCACATTTCTTCCGGCCCACTTCAGGATATGGACTACCTCGGAAGCCACAGCTGAGCTCCGAGTTCCCCCTTGATAGTTTACATACGCCACCGCCGTGGCGGTGTCCGACTGGCTCCTGATGGAGCGACCCCGTACTCTCTCCGACCTGAGGAGAGACACAGTCCGATGGCCCGTATTTCCAGAACAGTGATTGGTAAACGGGCTCGTCCGGAGTCCAAGGCCTGAGCCGACAGGACTCCCCAGACTCCACCCCAGCCCGTCAGGCTGGTGTCCGTCGTGAGTACCGTCCATTGGATGGGAGGGGAACGACTTTCCGGACCGAAGAGCCGAGGATCTCAACCACCATGTCAGGGGCGCCCTGACCAGGTGAATCACCTGAATCTGAAGATCCAAGGACAACGGGGATTTGTCCCAGGTGGACAAGATCTCCTTCTGCAATGCCCTGGTGTATGATTGGGCATACGGAACGGCCGCGAAGGAGGCCACCACGAGTCCCGGGACTCTCATGCAAAAAACGGATTGACAACCATTTTTGGGATGTCAGCACCCGCACCGCAGACTGAAGTGTCAGCAACTTCTCCAGAGGTAGGATACCTTTGCCTCCAAGGAGTCCAGAATCAGAACTAGATACTCCAGACACTGAGACGGGACCAGGACTGACTCCTGAATGTTCAGGAACCACCCGAGTCCCTGAGGGTCTAATTGACGATAGTCACCTTTCCTTTAAGTCTGATCCACTTTCTGCTCTTAGCAGAAGATCGTCCAGATAGCCCACGATAGCAATACCTCGCTATAACAGAAGGCTAGAACCGGAGCAAACACCTTGGTGAACACCCTTGGTGCCGAGGCTAGGCGGAAAGGAAGAGCCACAATCGATAGTGGACTTCGCTGATCGCAAAGCGCAGAAACCTCTGGTGACTTGCGCAGATCGGAACATGCAAGTAGGCGTCCTTGAAGTCCAAGGACGCCAGAAGAAAATCCCTTTGGTGGAGTGTAGTGATCACCGTGCGAATGGATTCCATGCGGAATTTCTGCACCTTCTCGAAGGCATTCAGGGCCTTGAGGTCCAGGATAGGTCGAACCACGTCCTATTTTTGGGACGACAAACAGATTCGAGTAGAATCCCTGAAAACTCTCCTGTGACGGAACCGGCACAATCACTCCGGACCTGATCAAATCCTGTACAGCCCCCAAGAGGGCTGCCCGACAGGTAGGAAGGAGAGGAAGATTTGAGGGAAAGAATCTGTCTGGGGGCCAGGATCGGAATACTATCCTGTATCCTGAGGTGACCACCTCGCACACCCAAAAGTCGGAGATTCGGGAGGACCACCGATTTGTGACCTGCGAAGTCGTCCCCCCACCCCAGAGTCGGGCGGAGGCAAGACTTCACGCGGAGGCGGGCTTGGGAGCCGCTTGTTCAGCTTACGCACCCAGGGGCACTTGTGCCCACCAGCCGCACTGCTGTCAGTCTGAGAGGGCCTACCCGTGGACTCTGACTGACGAAAAAACCCAGTTTTGCTGGAAAGGAAGGCCCCTGTTTGCGGCGGGCCTCCTCACCCTTGCTAGTCTAAGGTAGAAGAGTGCTTTTACCTCCCATGACATCCATGACGATGTCATCCAGAGCAGCACCGAAAGGTCTACCACCTTTAAATGGTAGATCCGTCAGGAGCTTCCTAAGGCTAGGTCAGCAGACCAGCACTTCAACCAGATAAGACGACGCAATACCACCGCCGAGACAGAGGCCCTGGATATTAAAGGGGCCGCGTCCAACGTGGCGTCGCACACATAAACCAGGCCCTGAACCAGTTGGTGGGCCAGAGCAACTGTGTCTGGAGGAAGATTATGCTCCTGTACAGCTAGGTGCAACATTTTTGCCCAACCTGTAAGTGTTTAAGACACAAGGGTCGCCGCTACCACAGGCCGTAGGGCAGATCCCAACAAGGCAAACATGGCTCTGCTCACCACTTCTGACCTCCTGTCAGTGGGGTCCTCAAATGCAGGAGTCCCCTCCATCGGGAGAGTGATGGCCTTGTTCAACCGGGCGACTGGAGGGTCGACCCTGGGGGAGAAGCCCACTTTTTAAGTAGGGCATCTTCAAGGGGTATCTGATAGACAAACGCCGCGGGACCATCAAAAAATTCTTCTGCGGCTTTTCCCAGACCTTATCAATGAGCTGGTCAAAGAAAGTACATATGGAAAAACCTCTTTAGAAGGCCTGGCCTTAAAAGAACCAAAGGAGACTGTATCCGCCTGAGGTTCTGCATCCGCAGCATTTTAGCTTGAGAGTGTCCCTCACCGCAGTCATGAGTACACTAACAAGCGCCCTGTCATTTACTGACTCAGAACTGGAGTTCTCCTCATAAGGAATGTCCTGTTCAAAACCATCCAATACATTCAGAACTAGGGTCCTGAGCGGTAGTGGCTAGGCCCATATCTGAATCAGCGCACTGCCCTCATGAAGTAAAGTGGGGAGAGGGCGCGTTTTTGCTCCCTTGCGCTTGCACACAGCTCCCATCCTGGTCAGAAATGATTCCAGGACTGCCCACAACTGGTCCCTAGGGACCGCAGGTGCTGAAGCACTGCCTGTTGTCCACTGACATTTAGGGGAAGCTGGTGACAGAGACTCCATATTGCCCCCCTCTGAGACTCCTCAGATAAAAAGTCCACCCACAGGCTGTGCTGACTGAGGAGGGGGTGCCCAGGGGACTCACCAAACCGGACCAGGGACCGCTCAGTTCCGCTGTCTGTACCGCGCTGTGTCAGCGCTGGTGAGCTGTGAGGAGATTGTGAGGAGATTTCCGCTGTTACAGCAGCGCTAGAGGCCAAAACTAGTGCTGAAGAGCGCGCAGGCTACAAGAAAATGGCCGCCGCACTTCACTGAGGCGATCCGCGGCAAGATGGCCACCATGACTCAGCAGAAATGAAAAAAACAACACACACACAGCGCCACTCGGCGCTCAGGCCCCAAAACACACAAAAAAAGGCCCCAAGCATATCTGCAGACCAGCATTAGCCCCTCCAATAACAGTGTGACCCCCAGGCACCCCACACAGCACAGCGCCAGCAATGGTGACAGAGAGCGACAATGAAATACAGGGGGAGACAGGGAAAATCCCCCACAGAGAAACACACAGCCTTTTGTACTCACCTGCAGGCAGGAGAGACTACTTACCCGTCCCCTGAGGGACCCACTGGTGTGTTTCTGACAGGACTATCACAGTGCAGTACTGAGTAGCTGTCGGCCCGGTCCACCGCGAAAGATACAGTCAGTCAGGAACTGTTCAGTCTTGAGAGGACCGCGGGAGCATGAAAGCAAACCCGGCCACCCCTGGAGTCATGGGGCCTGTCGTGAACTGAGTCTCACGCACACAAGGCGAGGATCAGCACGCTTGATGGTCGGACAGGGAAGACTACGAGGATATCTTGTACCCAATCTGTTGCCCAGCCGACAGTTGATAGAAAATTCTCAAAAATAAAATAAAAAAAGAATTCCAGAAAAGGAATAAAAATAGGTCAGGAGACTGGCTCCTGAGAGAGCCACGTCTTCTCCTTCTGCTAGGCATAAAAAAACTGAAGTCTGCTGACTGTAGTGGGAGTGTTATGTCCGGAGGGACCGCCCCCTGGGTGGGGCTGTTCAGCTCTGGCTTTTAGAATGTATGTATAACATCTCACATTCTGCCTAGGTCTTCTCCTGCAAGCAGGGACATAAACCCACGTGTAAAGTGTAAAGAGACACCGTGTCAGTCCATGGATGATAAGAGAAAATAAATCTCCTTATGTTAAAATAAATACATTTATTGGTTATGGGGTCTCCATTCCTCTAAAGGCCTTGTCCACATGGTCGCACTTACCTCCCTGGTGGTATGATTATGTCACATTTTTGCTTCTCAAAGCGGTACATTGTTTCACATGGAAATTTGGCGTTTCTTATTGTAGGCCTGTAATTCTTAGAAATAACACACTTAAAGTGGTTGTATACCCTGGTTTTTAACTTTTACCTACAGGTAAGCCTATAATAAGGCTTACCTGTAGGTAAAAAGAATATCTCCTAAACCTCTACGGTTTAGGAGATATTCCCCCCGTAATGAGCCGCTGACTGCAGCGGCGCATGCGCGGCGGGGATTCTGGGCTAAAGTCTGGCAGCCGCCGGACCTTGCCGACGTGCGGGAGTGACAAACATCGCTGCTCCAGCCACTCACAGTGCTGGAGCGGCGAAACCCAGAAGACACGCCGAGGCAAGATGACATCTCCCTCGGCGTGGACCAGGTAACTTCTCGACACCTCGTTCTAAGGTAAGTATTTTATAATGAGCTAGTATGCGGTGCATACTAGCTCATTATGCCTTTCAGGTATGAAAAAAAAAAAGTAGGAGCGGGTATGCAACCGCTTTAAATCTGTCCAAACAAGAGTCTAGTAGACATCCCGGGTATGATAAAGTTTGAAACACGAAATCATAAATTATAATATAATAAATAACTATAAATAATTATAACAAATAATAGTATAATAATAATAAAATGTATTCAATAATGTAATCAAATCAAAAACACTGAAATTTGCTCAGTTGCAGAAATGTCGCTGCTTTCAGTGTTTGATGACGAATTTCCCTACGATTCACTATCGCTCAATTCTCCAAGTGTTCTAATTTACTATCGCTGTTTTCTAGCTGGTCTAAAACCGCTTTTGACGTAAAGGGACACTTTTTGGTTTCCATGGACAATCTCATGTTTCCAGGCAGAAAGAACAGTATATATAATATAAAAGTGCATGCAGGGCACTGGACAAAGCATTAGGGATAAAAGGGAGGTGAAATTATTTGATACAGTAATGTAATCTGTAAGATTACAGTGTACTGTATGTATTGTTTTTTTTTACTTTTTGAATTTAGCGCCGGGCTCTGTCCCTGTGCGTCGCGACACTCGCAGGGAACGGAGCCCAGCACAGTGATAGATCGAGCGGAGGACACAGCCCACACACACAGCGGGGAGACATTGCAGGATCCTGGGGACAAGGTAAAAAAGTAATTTTGCCTGGATCCTGCGATGCAATCCCGAGTGTGGCTCGGGGTTATCGTTTTTTGTAGTGAAAATTCACCCAGAGCCACACTCGGGAACCTCCCGCCAGGGAGGTTAAGCATACACCCCTTATGATAGCAATAAAGTTAAATAAAAAAAAAAAGATAAAGTGTAAAAAATGTTTTAAATAAAAAAATAAACAAATAAAAGCGCTTCTATCCCTTCACTGGCGTGCACAGTTTTAAATCTTGACATATTTGTATCTACCGGTATTTACTTGACGCAACATACTTCATATTTTACCAGAAAAATTGGGTAATTATGTTAGCATGGAGGAACTGCATGCTGAGTTTATTGCACTATTACTTATGTGGATTCAGTGCCCCCTCATGGCCACAAGCCAAACTACTGCACATATAGAAGGATAACGTCCTTCGCCAGGGCCCCACATATGGAAAGATAACGTCCTTCACCAGGGCCCCACATATGGAATGATAACGTCCTTCACCAGGGCCCCACATATGGAAGGATAACGTCCTTCACCAGGGCCCCACATATGGAATGATAACGATAACGTCCTTCACCAGGGCCCCACATATGGAAGGATAACGTCCTTCACCAGCGCCCCACATTTGGAATGATAACGATAACGTCCTTCACCAGGGCCCCACATATGGAAGGATAAAGTCCTTCACCAGGGCCCCACATATGGAATGATAACATCCTTCACCAGGGCCCCACATATGGAATGATTACGTCCTTCACCAGGACCCCACATATGGAATGATAACGTCCTTCACCAGGGCCCCACATATGGAAGGATAACGTCCTTCACCAGGGCCCTACATATGGAATGATAACGTCCTTCACCAGGACCCCACATATGGAATGATAACGTCCTTCACCAGGGCCCCACATATGGAAGGATAACGTCCTTCACCAGGGCCCCACATATGGAAGGATAACGTCCTTCACCAGGGCCCCACATATGGAAGGATAACGTCCTTCACCAGGGCCCTACATATGGAAGGATAACGTCCTTCACCAGGGCCCCACATATGGAATGATAACGATAACGTCCTTCACCAGGGCCCCACATATGGAAGGATAACGTCCTTCACCAGGTACCCACGTATGGAAGGATAACGTCCTTCACCAGGGCCCCACATATGGAATGATAACGATAACGTCCTTCACCAGGGCCCCACATATGGAAGGATAACGTCCTTCACCAGGGCCCCACATATGGAATGATAACGTCCTTCACCAGGGCCCCACATATGGAATGATAACATCCTTCACAAGGACCCCACATATGGAATGATAACGTCCTTCACCAGGGCCCCACATATGGAATGATAAAGTCCTTCACCAGGACCCCACATATGGAATGATAACGTCCTTCACCAGGGCCCCACATATGGAAGGATAACATCCTTCACCAGGGCCCTACATATGGAATGATAACGTCCTTCACCAGGACCCCACATATGGAATGATAACGTCCTTCACCAGGGCCCCACATATGGAAGGATAACGTCCTTCACCAGGGCCCCACATATGGAAGGATAACGATAACGTCCTTCACCAGGGCCCCACATATGGAAGGATAACGTCCTTCACCAGGGCCCCACATATGGAATGATAACGTCCTTCACCAGGGCCCCACATATGGAATGACAACGTCCTTCACCAGGACCCCACATATGGAATGATAACGTCCTTCACCAGGGCCCCACATATGGAATGATAACGTCCTTCACCAGGACCCCACATATGGAATGATAACGTCCTTCACCAGGACCCCACATATGGAATGATAACGTCCTTCACCAGGGCCCCACATATGGAAGGATAACGTCCTTCACCAGGGCCCCACATATGGAAGGATAACGATAACGTCCTTCACCAGGGCCCCACATATGGAAGGATAACGTCCTTCACCAGGACCCCACATATGCAATGATAACGTCCTTCACCAGGGCCCCACATATGGAATGATAACGTCCTTCACCAGGACCCCACATATGGAATGATAACGTCCTTCACCAGGGCCCCACATATGGAAGGATAATGTCCTTCACCAGGGCCCTACATATGGAATGATAACGTCCTTCACCAGGGCCCTACATATGGAAGGATAATGTCCTTCACCAGGGCCCTACATATGGAAGGATAACGTCCTTCACCAGGGCCCCACATATGGAATGATAACGATAACGTCCTTCACCAGGGCCCCACATATGGAAGGATAACGTCCTTCACCAGGGCCCTACATATGGAAGGATAACGTCCTTCACCAGGGCCCCACATATGGAATGATAACGATAACGTCCTTCACCAGGGCCCCACATATGGAAGGATAACGTCCTTCACCAGGTACCCACGTATGGAAGGATAACGTTCTTTACCAGGGCCCCACATATGGAATGATAACGATAACGTCCTTCACCAGGGCCCCACATATGGAAGGATAACGTCCTTCACCGTGGCCCCACATATGGAATGATAACGTCCTTCACCAGGGCCCCACATATGGAATGATAACGTCCTTCACCAGGACCCCACATATGGAATGATAACATCCTTCACCAGGGCCCCACATATGGAATGATAACGTCCTTCACCAGGACCCCACATATGGAATGATAACGTCCTTCACCAGGGCCCCACATATGGAAGGATAACGTCCTTCACCAGGGCCCCACATATGGAAGGATAACGTCCTTCACCAGGGCCCCACATATGGAAGGATAACGTCCTTCACCAGGGCCCCACATATGGAAGGATAACGTCCTTCACCAGGGCCCTACATATGGAAGGATAACGTCCTTCACCAGGGCCCCACATATGGAATGATAACGATAACGTCCTTCACCAGGGCCCCACATATGGAAGGATAACGTCCTTCACCAGGTACCCACGTATGGAAGGATAACGTCCTTCACCAGGGCCCCACATATGGAATGATAACGTCCTTCACCAGGGCCCCACATATGGAATGATAACGTCCTTCACCAGGGCCCCACATATGGAATGATAACGTCCTTCACCAGGGCCCCACATATGGAATGACAACGTCCTTCACCAGGACCCCACATATGGAATGATAACGTCCTTCACCAGAGCCCCACATATGGAATGATAACGTCCTTCACCAGGACCCCACATATGGAATGATAACGTCCTTCACCAGGACCCCACATATGGAATGATAACGTCCTTCACCAGGGCCCCACATATGGAAGGATAACGATAACGTCCTTCACCAGGGCCCCACATATGGAAGGATAACGTCCTTCACCAGGGCCCCACATATGGAAGGATAACGTCCTTCACCAGGGCCCCACATATGGAATGATAACGTCCTTCACCAGGACCCCACATATGGAATGATAACGTCCTTCACCAGGGCCCCACATATGGAAGGATAACGTCCTTCACCAGGGCCCTACATATGGAATGATAACGTCCTTCACCAGGGCCCTACATATGGAAGGATAACGTCCTTCACCAGGGCCCTACATATGGAAGGATAACGTCCTTCACCAGGGCCCCACATATGGAATGATAACGATAACGTCCTTCACCAGGGCCCCACATATGGAAGGATAACGTCCTTCACCAGGTACCCACGTATGGAAGGATAACGTTCTTCACCAGGGCCCCACATATGGAATGATAACGATAACGTCCTTCACCAGGGCCCCACATATGGAAGGATAACGTCCTTCACCGTGGCCCCACATATGGAATGATAACGTCCTTCACCAGGGCCCCACATATGGAATGATAACGTCCTTCACCAGGACCCCACATATGGAATGATAACGTGCTTCACCAGGGCCCCACATATGGAATGATAACGTCCTTCACCAGGACCCCACATATGGAATAATAACGTCCTTCACCAGGGCCCCACATATGGAAGGATAACGTTCTTCACCAGGGCCCTACATATGGAATGATAACGTCCTTCACCAGGACCCCACATATGGAATGATAACGTCCTTCACCAGGGCCCCACATATGGAAGGATAATGTCCTTCACCAGGGCCCCACATATGGAATGATAACGTCCTTCACCAGGGCCCCACATATTGAAGGATAATGTCCTTCACCAGGACCCCACATATGGAAGGATACCGTCCTTCACCAGGGCCCCACATATTGAAGGATAATGTCCTTCACCAGGACCCCACATATGGAAGGATAACGTCCTTCACCAGGAACCCACATATTGAAGGATAATGTCCTTCACCAGGGCCCCACATATGGAATGATAACGTCCTTCACCAGGGCCCCACATATGGAATGATAATGTCCTTCACCAGGACCCCACATATGTAATGATAACGTCCTTCACCAGGGCACCACATATGGAAGGATAACGTCCTTCACCAGGGCCCCACATATGGAAGGATAATGTCCTTCACCAGGGCCCCACATATGGAAGGATAATGTCCTTTAACCGGCATCACCTGTCCCGGCACTGACTACAGATTATTTTTGAGGGGAATAGCACTCTGCCACCAGCTTGGTCCCTAGGAGGGTTTCGTTCCGCAATGGGCCCTAATATAGGCACCCAGCTGCTCAGTAGGGTGCACCACGTGTCAAGTCACCCAACCTACAAAGCCTCCATCACCGGCCACCACCACTCCCTCTCCCGAGCTGGCTGCTCCTCCTTTCCATTTCTTTCCACTTTTTATTACTCTGCTACCAGTATGTTCCCTGAGAGCATGTGTGAATGCAGTACACCTGATTGGCTAATAATTCTGCCCTTCCCTATCCTAGTCTGAGTTCTACTGTACAGGCAATTACACAAGGCTGAGTGTAAGTAATTTAGGCATTTACACCAGCCGCATTTTAAAACACATTTCATTATTATCTAAATTGTACATAACTGCAAATTCATCATTTTTAGTACTTATGAGAAATACAGGAAAGTACGAATGTTCTCAGTAGATTATCTGACACCAGATAATCACGGCTGTTTTCATGTGACCCGTAGAAAGTTTATAAGTCAATCATGAATTAATTTTTCTCAGATCACCTCTTAAACTTTTTCTGCATAGACAGAATTGTGATGAAGTCATCAATCGGGTCAGTGAAAGGTTTATGTCTCCACGACTTGTTAAAAGCAAAATATTTTAAAGGAAGCCAATGTCATTAAATTTTGTCTATCTGGTGGGAGCGCTCAATCAAAACAATGGAAAATGTTATTTTAATGTCCCCTCAAGACTATTAGTTGTTAAAACAACATAAAATTCATGTTCATTACGGTATGGAAACACCCTGATAATGAAATAAGGGTTTCTGAGGGGCAGTGCTTGATTGGCGGCACTGCAGCGGAATGATTCACCCTCTGTGTGTTATGGCCCCTGATGTACCATGAAGCCTGTCCTGTCAATGTGCGTGTGCTGAAGCAGCAGCAGTAATCTCAGAGCGCTGACCGCATTACATCTGCCTGTACTCAGTGCCTGGAAGATGTGCTCTCTGCTTTTCAGCGTGACTGTTTTATGGCTCACCGCATAACACACCTCCCTGCAATTTCAAGGGCTCTTTTCCTAAAGCAACAGCATTACACAGATCTGCTCAACCGCTTCTTTGCTCTGGTTCTAGTGAATGCCTTTTAAAGAAACCCATCATGAATTAAAGCTGAACTCTGGGCACAAAAACGTTCATTAAAATGTAGTTCTCAATAGCCACAGGGGGTAAAAATCCACTTTGTGTGCACCAAAATGCCTTTGCAAATCATCACTGTGCTGTACATAGCCAGTGCTTAAAGCAGAGCGGTGGGAGGGGCCCAGCAGGCTCCACCCATTACAGACTGCCTGCAGAAAACGACAGGAGGGGCGGAGACAGACCAGTCACCTTGCACAAGGAGAGAGAGTAGCAGTGGCCAGTCTTTATTACAGGAAGTGAAAAGAAATGTAGTCACGCTAAACAATTAAATAGATAAATCAAAAACAGTGAATAAGTGATAACAAAACTTCTGGTGAAAGAAATAAATGTTAATCGTGTAACACAGTGTACCCTCGATCTCTTTCCTCCTGTCCAGCACACAGCACAGCTCTCCCTGGGGATGACTGAAGATCTCAGAGGACAGATAGCAGCCTTTTACCTGTGAGACCTGGTGACATCTGAGCATAATCTGTGATCACTGCACGATTGAGCCAATCCAGCCATCCGCTCTATATCTCCCCTCCATCATTTTGACCATCTCGGAGCTGTTGCCCTGGAATCCCCTGGATAAAAGCCCTGGCTGGGTATATAGCCGCAAGCTCACTCAGCTTGCCTTCTGGTAAACGTGCAATTCATTTGGTGTTTCGGTGCACAATTGGTGGTGGTGGAACATGCATTAATCTCAAGATTTTTACCCTTTTATGCACATTTGTGTGATTCATGGACTATATACATTTATTTTGATTCACACTGTTCATTGGACGTTTCACTGTTTTTTGTATATCCATTTATGTACCTGACATTAGGATAAATTTCCCAGTTTTTGCAATATAAATAAAAAAAAATCATTATTGTTTTTATGGTGATATTTAACATTTCCTTCTTTCACCAGAAGTTTTGTTATCACTTATTCAATGTTTTTGAATTTTGATTTATCTATTTAATTGTTTAGCGCAGCTACATTTCTTTTCATTTCCCTTTGTGTGTATCTCACACTTTAGCTGCTGCTTATTTTTAGTAGACATGTGAAATTCATTTAGTTTCTAATTCATTTTTTAACGAATTTTGAAAAATTCGTAATTCCGAAATTACGAATTTACTAAATTTTCAATTTCCGAATTTTCGTATTTCCGAAATTTCGAATTTCCGAAATTTTTAATTTACGAATTCTTCAATTTACGAATTTTCGGATTTCCGTATTTCCGACATTTCGAATTTACGAATTTTTCAATTTAGGAATTTTAGGATTTTCGGATTTCGGAAATTTCGGATTTTTTTTCGTTTCGTTTTTTTAGTTTTTTTGCTTTTTTCGGAAAAGCAAAAAAAATAATAATTTTTTTTTCGAATTTCCGAAAAAAAAGCAAAAAACGAATTTCGGAAATTCGGAAATTCAAAAAAAATCGGAAATTCAATTTTCAAAAATTTCCCATTTTCGAATTTTAGATCTTCGAATTTTGCAATTTCGAATTTTCCATTTTTTTTGTTTTCGTTTTTTTGCGGAAATTCCGAATTTCCGAAAAAAACCAAAAAACGAATTTTTTCGAATTTCCGAATAAAGCAAAAAAAACAAAAAAAAAACCATTTCCGAATTTCGCAAATTCAAATAAAATCGGAAATTCAACTTTCGAAATTTCCCAAAGGTATCTCCCAAACAGGATACAGACAAAAAATAAACGTAAAAAAATACGGTGGCTATATAAACACCTTAACCCCTTCCCGCCACTTATATGCGGCCTCACTGAAGTGGGTCTTTTTCCATGAGGCCGCATATACACTATATTGTCAAAAGTATTAGGACACCTTTACACGTACATGAACTTTAATGGCATCCCAGTCATAGGCCCCATACACACGGTCTGACTTTTTGCCAACAAACTTCATTTTGAGCAAGTTTGACAAAAAATCCGACCGTGTGTACGCTCCATCGGACAAACATTTTTGGTTTTCATAGGACAAATGTTCGGTCTGCAAACGGACAAACTTTGCAAAGTCCATGGACAAAACAAATAATGTTAAAATCAACCAACAATAGCAGAAGTTGACCAAAGGGTGGCAATAAAGAGCAGAAAAGAGCAAAAAAAACACGTGATGTTGGGAAAGTTTGCAGAAAAGTCCGAGCGCGTGTATGCTATGGGTGTTCCCGGCCAACTCCCTTCGGACAAAAATCCACGGAAAAGTCAGATGGAAGTCCGACCGTGTGTACGAGGCTTTAGTCTGTAGAGTTCAATATTAAGTGGGCCCACCCTTTGCAGCTATAACAGCTTCAACTCTTCTGGGAAGGCTGTCCACAAGGTTTAGGAGTGTGTCTATGGGAATGTTTGACCATTCTTCCAGAAGCGCATTTGCGAGGTCAGGCACTGATGTTGGATGAGAAGGCCTGGCTCGCGGTCTCCGCTCTAATTCATCCCAAAGGTGTTCTATCGAGTTGAGGTCAGGACTCTGTGCAGGCCAGTCAAGTTCCTCCACCCCAAACTCGCTCATCCATGTCTTTATGGACCTTGCTTTGTGCACTGGTGCAGTCATGTAGGAACAGAAAGGGGCCAAAATGTCTTGGTATGCTGATGACTTAGGAGTTCCCTTCACTGGAACTAAGGGGCCAAGCCCAACCAAGGTCTATAAAGACATGGATGACCAAGTTTTGGTTGGAGGAACTTAACTGGCCTGACCTCAACCCGATTGAACAACTTTGGGATGAATTAGAGCGAGACTGCGAGCCAGGCCTTCTCTTCCAACATCAGTGCATGACCTCACAAATGCTCTTTTGGAAGAATGGTCAAACATTCCCATAGACACACTCCTAAACCTTGTGGACAGCCTTCCCAGAAGAGTTGAAGCTGTTATAGCTGCAAAGGGTGGGCCAACTCAATATTGTACCCTACAGACTAAGACTGGAATGCCAATTAAAGTTCATGTGCATGTAAAGGCAGGTGTCCCAATACTTTTGACAACATAGTGTATGTCTACCAGTGTTTGCGCTGGGAATGCGCCACACAGCACACTCCCAGAACAGAGACTGGGCTCTTGCCAACAGTCGGGCACTGGGACTCCTGGCTCCCGATCACCTGATCGCTGCGATAGCCTTTAATTGGCCATCACAGTGATCAATCACTCCTGTGTTTTTGTGAAAATGAAGAAAAAAATTGCTAGATCAAGGTTTGATCTAGGACAGTGCCAAGATGTTATTTGGTGGTAAGTTATGGTAGTAGCAAGAAATATACATCTACGTTTAAAAAGTGATTTCATTTTTTTTTATTTATACTATTTTGGGCTAGTTTTCCTTTGATATAAAAAAAAAAATGGAGGAGGTATATGTTACCATTTACTACCAAATGAAGCTCCAATTTGTCCTGAGAAAAAAACAAGGTATAATCCACCTGGATACACAAAGTAGTTGTTAAGATATTTACAGTTTACTAACACATGTCAAAGTTGCAAAATTGTATTCAGGCATTGATATTTGTTACCCTCCATCACAAAGGGGTTAAACATAGGCTGTTACCATTGTTGTCCTCCTTCAAGTGTTGCTTGCCTGGCTGTTTGTACCTTTTTCTAAGCCACATACTTGGAACAACAAGCATGCAGCATGTAAAGCTAGAACTTGTGATTGGCATTTTTGTTCAGTTTTCATCAACTCAAAGTATAACAGCCAGGTAATTAGCAAATTTAGAAGGGATAGTCAGCATTTTGCAATGTTAGCTGAATATGAAAGCATTGTGTAGATCTTATCTGGTATGTATGTAGTAGGGGTAAGGTAGGGGTTGTGTGGTGGAAGTCGTCCTCCGTGTTTCCCTCCTCGTTGGGAGTCAAGCAAGGGTCACATGATAGGCTTACCCCTGGAGTCAGTTCTTCTGGGCTACGCTAGGCACTTTATACTAGGGCTGGGCGATTTTCACCCAAAAAAAAATCTGCGATTTTTTTATAAAAAACTCGATTTACGATTCGATTTTTTTTTAAATTATATTAATTAAAGTGCATCAACAAACAAAGTTGCAAAGGCAAACCCTTTCTCTAACTGCAAAGTTAGTGTTCAGTGTGCAACAAAGATGGTTAAACATCCAAATTATTAATACTGTATTTGGATTTAGCTAATAAAACAACAAAAAATCCTGAGGTTACTCTTAGTTGAATTGAACTGTGCCCATGCCTCACTGTGCCCGTGCCTCACTGTGCCCATGTCTCACTGTGCCCGTGCTTCACTGTGCCCAATGCCTCACTGTGCCCATGCTTCACTGTGCCCATGCTTTAATCACTGTGCCCGTACCTGATGCCAATTTTCATGGGATACGGATTTTACTGCTACACCGGCGGCCATTCCAGTATTCAAAAGCCGCGCCTCCTCCTCGTCTGTGAAAGGCGGAACACTCAATTTCCCAGCATTCAGTGTTCCGCCTATCATGGACATCCGCTCATCCTCATAACACAGACGAGAATGAGAGGATGTCCGTGATAGGCTGAACACTGCCTGCTGTGAAATTGAGTGTTCCGCCTATCACAGACGACAAGGACTCGGGAGGCGCGGCTTTTGAACACTGCAATGGCCGCCGTCTGTCTGCATGACACGCTGATCAGGTAGGCAGACGGCGGCTTGCGGTTAGTTAGTTACATTACATCTACTCACGGCGGTTGTGGCGAGTAGATGTAATTGGGGTAACGCCGCCCAGTGCCATTCCGGATATGCCCCTTGCAGCCCAGCTACAGAAACTCTGAAGGAAAAAAAAAAAAAAATCTAAAAAAATCGATTTTCTTCAAATCTGAATCGATTTGAACTCAAAACTCGATTCAAGGTTAAAATCGTTTTTTTTTCCCAGCCCTACTTTGTACTGGGTCACTGCCCTACATATGGGGTACCTTGATGTGCATAAACGACTAAACTAAACTTTAACCACTTGAAGACCAAGCTTTTTCTGCCACTTTTTGTTTACAAGTTTAAATCTGTATTTTTTGGCAGAAAATTACTCATAACCCCCAGAAGTACATCAGCAGCTCGGCCCTTCTCCTCCCTCCTCTTCTGCCGGGCCAGTGAAAGTAGGGATACGCAGTAGGGACCTGGCCGTAAAGCCGAAAAGGCTACACTGCCGGTTTCCCTTACTAGCAATGGTGGCTGCAGCACCCGACCAGTCAAAGTACACTCTGGCTGCAGTGCCGACATCACTGGACTCCAGGACAGGTAAATGTCCTAATGTTAAAAGTCAGCAGCTTTTACTACTGCACATGTGCGAAGTGCGCTGCGCATTCTAATTGACACGGCGGGGGAAGGAGGAGGGGGCCGAACTTCCGAGGGACGGCTCCGCAGCGACGTCTCCGGAAGCGGGAAAAGGGTACCTGTCAAGAACAGGTACCTGTTCCCCCCTCCCCCCTGAAAGGTGCCAAATGTGGCACCAGAGGGGGGGGGGGGAGACAGATAAGCGGAAGTTTCACTTTTAACACTAACCCTCCCAACTGGGGCAGCATAAAACTGCCTACAGTGCCTTGCGAAAGTATTCGGCCCCCTTGAACACTGAATGCTGGGAAATTGAGTGTTCCGCCTATCACAGACGACAAGGACTCGGGAGGCGCGGCTTTTGAACACTGCAATGGCCGCCGTCTGTCTGCATGACACGCTGATCAGGTAGGCAGACGGCGGCTTGCGGTTAGTTAGTTACATTACATCTACTCACGGCGGTTGTGGCGAGTAGATGTAATTGGGGTAACGCCGCCCAGTGCCATTCCGGATACGCCCCTTGCAGCCCAGCTACAGAAACTCTGAAGGAAAAAAAAAAAAAATCTAAAAAAATCGATTTTCTTCAAATCTGAATCGATTTGAACTCAAAACTCGATTCAAGGTTAAAATCGTTTTTTTTCCCAGCCCTACTTTGTACTGGGTCACTGCCCTACATATGGGGTACCTTGATGTGCATAAACGACTAAACTAAACTTTAACCACTTGAAGACCAAGCTTTTTCTGCCACTTTTTGTTTACAAGTTTAAATCTGTATTTTTTGGCAGAAAATTACTCATAACCCCCAGAAGTACATCAGCAGCTCGGCCCTTCTCCTCCCTCCTCTTCTGCCGGGCCAGTGAAAGTAGGGATACGCAGTAGGGACCTGGCCGTAAAGCCGAAAAGGCTACACTGCCGGTTTCCCTTACTAGCAATGGTGGCTGCAGCACCCGACCAGTCAAAGTACACTCTGGCTGCAGTGCCGACATCACTGGACTCCAGGACAGGTAAATGTCCTAATGTTAAAAGTCAGCAGCTTTTACTACTGCACATGTGCGAAGTGCGCTGCGCATTCTAATTGACACGGCGGGGGAAGGAGGAGGGGGCCGAACTTCCGAGGGACGGCTCCGCAGCGACGTCTCCGGAAGCGGGAAAAGGGTACCTGTCAAGAACAGGTACCTGTTCCCCCCTCCCCCCTGAAAGGTGCCAAATGTGGCACCAGAGGGGGGGGGGAGACAGATAAGCGGAAGTTTCACTTTTAACACTAACCCTCCCAACTGGGGCAGCATAAAACTGCCTACAGTGCCTTGCGAAAGTATTCGGCCCCCTTGAACTTTTCACCATTTTGCCACATTTCAGGCTTCAAACATAAAGATATACAATTTTAATGTTTTGTGAAGAATCACCAACAAGTGGGACACAATTGTGAAGTGTAACGAAATCTATCGGATATTTTAAACTTTTTTAGCAAATAAAAAACTGAAAAGTGGTGCGTGCAAAATTATTCGGCCCCTTTACTTTCAGTGCAGCAAACTGACTCCAGAAGTTCAGCGAGGATCTCTTAATGATCCAATGTTGTCCTAAATGACTGATGGTGATAAATAGAATCTACCTGTGTGTAATCAAGTCTCTGTTTAAATGCACCTGCTCTGTGATAGTCTCAGGGTTCTGTTGAAAGCGCAGAGAGCATCATGAAGACCAAGGAACACACCAAGCAGGTCCGTAATACTGTTGTGGAGAAGTTTAAAGCCGGATTTGGATACAAAAAGATTTCCCAAGCTTTAAACATCCCAAGGAGCACTGTGCAAGCGATCATTTTGAAATGGAAGGAGTATCAGACCACTGCAAATCTACCAAGACCTGGCTGTCCCTCTAAACTTTCAGCTCAGACAAGGAGAAGACTGATCAGAGATGCAGCCAAGAGGCCCATGATCACTCTGGATGAACTGCAGAGAACTACAGCTGAGGTGGGAGAGTCTGTCCACAGGACAACAATCAGTCGTACACTGCACAAATCTGGCCTTTATGGAAGAGTGGCAAGAAGAAAGCCATTTCTCAAAGATATCCATAAAAAGTCTCGTCTAAAGTTTGCCACAAGCCACCTGGGAGACACACCAAACATGTGGAAGAAGGTGCTCTGGTCCGATGAAACCAAAATCAAACTTTTTGGCCACAATGCAAAACGATATGTTTGGCGTAAAAGCAACACAGCTCATCACCCTGAACACACCATCCCCACTGTCAAACATGGTGGTGGCAGCATCATGGTTTGGGCCTGCTTTTCTTCAGCAGGGACAGGGAAGATGGTTAAAATTGAGGGGAAGATGGATGCAGCCAAATACAGGACCATTCTGGATGAAAACCTGTTGGAGTCTGCAAAAGACCTGAGACTGGGACGGAGATTTATCTTCCAACAAGACAATGATCCCAAACATACAGCAAAATCTACAAAGGAATGGTTCACAAATAAAGTAACCAGGTGTTAGAATGGCCAAGTCAAAGTCCAGACCTGAATCCAATCGAGAATCTGTGGAAAGAGCTGAAAACTGCTGTACACAAACGCTCTCCATCCAACCTCACTGAGCTCGAGCTGTTTTGCAAGGAAGAATGGGCAAGAATTTCATTCTCTCAATGTGCAAAACTGATAGAGACATACCCCAAGCGACTTGCAGCTGTAATCGCAGCAAAAGGTGGCTCTACAAAGTATTAATGCAAGGGGGCCGAATAATTTTGCACGCCCCACTTTTCATTTTTTTCTTAGTTAAAAAAGTTTCAAAAAAACAATAGATTTCGTTCCACTTCACAATTGTGTCCCACTTGTTGGTGATTCTTCACAAAAAATTACAATTTTATATCTTTATGTTTGAAGCCTGAAATGTGGCAAAAGGATGAAAAGTTCAAGGGGGCCGAATACTTTCGCAAGGCACTGTACATTCAGTAAAAAAAAGTTGTTACATGTACTGACATTTGTACAGAAAATGGGCAGAAGATACAAATCTGGAGGAGTCAGTCACAGTTCTGGAGAGTGCTGTCTTATATCTGCAGGTAACCGAACACTCACTATTTTAAGTTTGTAAATACATCTCACCACATACATACTGAGCTGTATTGTACAGCAACAATAGGATTAATATGATGCTAAAGTTCATTTGTTTTTTTGTTCTGTTTTTTATACTTACCTGCTCTGTGCAACTATATTGCACAGAAGGCACACTCACCTGCTCTTCTTGCAGTCCACCAGCTTCTTCCTTCTCCAGGTGCCTTACTAGTCAGCCACGTGCCAGGCTGTGTGTGTGCACATAGACACACACAGCACGGTAAGCCACACCCACTTTCCCTTCTCATAGGAGTTTGACTGACAACAGCAGGAGCCTATGGCTCAGCTTCTCTCAGTTCCTCTTGTGAAAGCAGGGAGTCAGGGGAGTGGTGCTGGAGCTGAAACAGCGCTGGATTGGTGACTGGAACCAGTGTGTAGTGATGGGGATTTAAAAGGGTAGTGAGGTGTTTTTTTGCAGAGAATTCATTAAGGTAAGTAATGTTTAGACTTTAGAACCACTTTTATGTGAATCTGTAGCTGCAGGTAATGTGGAGCAATTCCTACTCAAACTTCAAAGCAGAAGCACTGAAGTGTCCAAGTCCTTCTCCTGTGAACTTTGAGGATGAATTGCTGCAGCTACAGAGGTCAGTGAGATGTTGTTTTAAATCTGAACTCCAGGCAGATGTAAATACACAAATGAATGCAGCTCTTTATCAATTAAGTGTATTTTTCTAAATGCAAGCAGTGTAAGTATGTGCATTTGAACTGATACCAACTTGCAATCCCCTGTATATCAGAGCTCAGACTGGGAGAGGAGGAGACAGCACAAGAAATCAACTAGTTATGCTGCAGTGTAAGGAACATGCTGATAGGAGAAGAGAGCAGAGTGGCAGGAAGGTAGGCTCATCAGTGTGCTGTCCTTGCTTTCCCTTTCTAGGCCTAGGATGGAGGATGAGGCAAGACCTGTAAATTTTATTGAACTGCAGCAGAGAAAAAATAGTATTTTTTACTCACCGTAAAATCCTTTTCTCTGAGTCCATGGACCGACACAGCTTCTCTATTGACAAAGTGGGTATTATCCGTTAATTAGGAGTGACTAGGCAGAAAACTTGTAAAAAGTGTTGCATCACACCTTCTACAGTACCGCCCAGGGGGCGGACCCTCTGGGTATATCCCCTTAGTCTGCATCTCGCAGATCAGTTTGTCAAAAAGCAGTACAAACTTAAAAGGAGGGGTGGGTGCTGTGTCGGTCCATGGACTCAGAGAAAAGAATTTTACGGTGAGTAAAAAATCCTATTTACTCTTTCGTCCATGGACCGACACAGCTTCTCTATTGACAAAGTGGGACGTCCCAAAGCAGTGTCAGAGGAAAAACGAGGGGTGGTAACAGCATAAAAATAAACTTCACCCCAAACACAAAACAGCACTCCAACGGAGGAGCTGCAACTCTAAACAGCCGCTTGCAAAACCTTGCGGCCGAAAGAGGCATCCGAAGATGCACCTACATCAACTTTGTAGAATCTTGTGAAAGTGTGAGCGGATGACCAAGTCGCCGCTTTACATAATTGGGAAACAGACGCTTGATGTCGGAAAGCCCAAGAGGCACCTATTGCCCTGGTCGAATGCGCCGTGACCGGAAAGGGGAGCGCTTGACCCTTTAAGGCGTAAGCCTGGATTACTATCTGTCGGATCCACCTAGAGATGGTGGCCGATGAGACTGCTTGGCCCTTCTTGGGACCAGCCACCGAAACAAACAGTAAGTCTGACTTACGGAACAGGGAAGTAGCAGATAGGTATACTCTCAAAGCTCGGACAACGTCCAAGGAATGCAACGCCGACTCCTTAGGATTCGACGTGTGAGGACACAAGGATGGAAGTACAATGTCTTCGTTGAGATGAAAAGCCGAAACGACTTTCGGAAAACCAAATAGGGAGCCTTGCAGGACAAGGCTGCCAGCTCAGAGACTCGTCTAACTGACGTAACAGCCACCAGAAAGACCACTTTCTGAGAAAGTGTCAACAGGGGAATATCTCTAATATTCTCAAACGGTGCCTTCTGAAGCACCGAGAGGACCAGGTTCAAGTCCCACGGAGGTAGCGGGGGACGGACCGGAGGGGCCACATGTCGAACCCCCTGCACAAATGTACTCACGAGAGAGTGAGCCGCCAGGGGTCGCTGAAAAAAGACAGCCAGGGCAGATATCTGTCCCTTAATCGTACTTAAGGCAAGGCTCTGGTCCACCCCATGCTGTAAAAACAGCAGGATTCTGGAAACCAAATAAGTACGCGGATGCCATTTCATTTCCTCACACATGGAGATGTAGGCCTTCCAAGTGCGGTGATAAACCTTCCAAGAGGACGGTTTCCGAGCACTTCTCATAGTAGAGATTACTGAATCTGACAGGCCCCAGTCTCTCAGTACCTGGTTCTCAACAGCCATGCCGTTAAAGCCAGTGACCGTAAAGCAGGATGGAGTATGGGACCTTGCGATAGCAGGTCCTTCCGTAGTGGTAGGCGCCAGGGGACGTCTGCTACCAGACGTACTAGATCGGCGTACCAAGGACGCTGAGGCCAATCTGGAGCGATTAGGATCATTGGAATTCCCTCTGCCTCCACTCTGCGGAGCAGAAGAGGAAGAAGCCTTAAGGGAGGGAAGGCATAGATTAGCCGATACTGACCCCACGATGCCACCAACGCGTCCGTTGCGTCTGCCCATGGGTCTCTTGACCGGGCCATAAACCTCAATACTTTCCGATTGAGTCGGGAAGCCAGAAGATCTACGTCTGGTGTGCCCCATCTTTGGTAGAGGAGTTGGAACACCTCCGGGTGTAAGGACCATTCTCCCTGGTCCAGCATCTGGCAGCTTAGGTAGTCCGCCTGCCAGTTTTCCACACCCGGAATGTAAACGGCCGACAGTGCCGGTACGCTCTTCTCTGCCCACTTCAAGATGCGAGCAACCTCCGATGCTGCAGCTGAGTTTCTTGTTCCTCCTTGATGATTGACATATGCCACTGCTGTGGCGTTGTCTGACTGGATCCTGACTGGACGCCCTTGCAGCCTCTGAGACCATTTGAAGAGGCACAGCCTGATCGCCCGGATTTCCAGGTCATTGATCGGCAGGAGGGCTTCCTCTGGGGTCCAGCGACCTTGCGCTGACTGAACACCCCAGACTCCTCCCCAACCTGTAAGGCTGGCGTCCGTCGTGATCACTATCCAGTAAACCGGAAGAAATTACTTCCCAGCCATTAGAGCCGGTGCTGTCAGCCACCATACCAGGGATCTCCTGACTAGGTGACTCACTCGGATTTGATAATCCAGAGATGATGGACATCTGTTCCATCTGGACAGAACTTCCTTCTGTAACACTTGAGTGTGGTATTGAGCATATGGGACCGCCTCGAAGGAGGCTACCATGAGGCCTGACACTCGCATGCAAAAACGGAGTGACGACCAATTCCTGGAAGTCAACTGCCGTACTGCAGCCCGGAGGGTCTGCAACTTAGAATACCTTTGCCTCTGAGGAATCCAGAATCAATCCCAGGTACACTAGGCGTTGAGTGGGCACCAATACTGACTTTTGCGTGTCTAGTATCCAACCACAGTCTCGAAGAGTCTGACAGGTAATGGACACGCTTACCTCTAATTCTGAGCTTGAAGGGGCCTTCAGCAGAAGGTCGTCCAAGTAGCCCATGATAGCGATACCCCGCTGTCTTAGAAGTGCCAGAATCGGATCGAGCACCTTGGTGAACGTCCTGGGTGCTGAGGCAAGGCCAAACGGGAGGGCCACAAACTGGTAGTGGCTCTTCCCGATAGCAAATCGCAGAAACCTCTGGTGTCTGGAGTATATGGGGACATGCAGGTATGCGTCCTTGATGTCCAAGGAGGCCGGAAAGTCCCCCGGATGGAGAGCCGTGACTACAGATCGAACCGACTCCATCCAAAATCTTTGTACTTTCACAAAGCAATTGAGGGCTCTGAGATCCAAGATTGGACGAACCCCCTCCTTCTTCGGCACAATGAACAGATTTGAGTAAAAACCCTGACCCCGTTCCTGTTCTGGAACTGGAATAACTACTCCGCGTTCCAGTGGACCCTGGACCGCCCCATACAGGGCCTCCTGACGGGTCGGTAGTAGCTGGAGATTGGAGGTGTTGAATCTGTCCGGTGGACAAGAGAAATTCTATCTTGTAGCCTGAGGAGATTACGTCGCAAACCCACCTGTCGGAGATTAGCGCTGTCCACTGAGTCGCGAATTTGCGAAGACGTCCCCCCACCCGAGAGCTGGGTGGGGGTGGACCTTCATGCGGACGCAGATTTGTCCGCAGGCTTGTTGGGTCTGCGGGACCAAGGACGCTTTTGTCCTTGGGCAGGCGCCTTGTCGGCCTGGGGTCTTTTCCCTGTCGCCCTAGGGGGACGAAAAAAACGATTGCGTGCAGTAAAAGGAGGGCCCTTGCCCTTGGCGTGGCCCCTTACCCATACTAGTTTGGGGAAGCAAAGTGCTTTTACCTCCTGTGGCATCCTTGATGATGTCATCCAGAGAAGCCCCAAAAAGTCTGTCGCCCTTAAAAGGCAGATCCAACAGGGCTTTCTTGGAAGTCTGGTCCGCAGATCAGCCCTTTAGCCAGATCAGGCGGCGTATTGCTACTGCATAAACCGAAGCTTTTGACAGCAGGGGAATAGTATCCATGTCTGACTCGCAGACAAACTTAAGGCCCTGGACCAACTGGTCGGCCAAAGTTATCTCATTAGGAGGAGCATCTCGCTCCTTTAACCCCTGGAGTAGCAATTTTGCCCATTCAGTAAGTGTCTGAGACACTAGGGCCCTCGCCAATGCCGGGCGTACTGCCGAGCCTACCACTCAGTATAGGTAGCGAGCGAGTGCTTCAGCCTTCTTATCCACAGGGTCCTTGAAAACAGGAGCCCCTTCTACTGGAATAGTGGTGGCTCTATTAAGTCTGGACACCGGACAGTCCACTATAGGGGGAGAGGTCCATTTCTTCAGAAAACTCTCCTCAAAGGGGTACCGTACCGCAAACCTCTTTGGGGCTGTAAAGACCCTCAGTGGGTTCTCCCATTCCTTGTATAAGAGTTTGTCAAAATAAGACACACAAGGGAACACCTTAGCAGTGCGGGCAGGTTTACGAAACCCAAAGGGGACTGGAGTCTCTGCTGCTTCTGCAGTATTTTCCAACTTTAGCGTATCCCGCACTGCAGTAATAAGGTCAGATACCAAAGCCGTCTCGCGCACTGACCTGGACTTGGAGTCATCCTCACTGTCCGATCGGTCACGGTCTGCAGTCTCTGATGCGACAGAATCTGGGCCATGAGCCGTAGCTGGACCTGGTTCTGCATCAGAATTATCCCCAGAAGATTGCAGGGGTTGGGGGCGTTTACTACCCCCTGTATTCCCGTGTGCTGCTTTCACCCTGGCAGCAAACGCCTCTAGGATTGCCGACATAGCGTTCATAGACACCTCAGGAGCACCAGCTGCTAAATCTGGTGTTTCAGGGGAGAAGACATCTGGCTCAGGTGCCATGCTGACCACACGCTGACACCCACAGGGCTCCAGGCAAGATATCAATAGGCCACCCTCCTGCACTGCAGAGATGCTGGGTTACCCAGAGGACTCACCACCCTGGACCGGTAATGCTATGCTGCCGTGTGCTGCGCCTGTGATGCTGTCCCACTGCTGCTGTGTCAGTCTGCTTCTTTTATCAGCGCTTCCTGTGTGAATTTTCGCGCCAGTGTAATGCACCCTAGAGGCCGGAGACACTCACAAAATGACCGCCAAAACGTCTGTATGGAAGATAATGTGGGCTCTAAGAAAATGGGCGCCGAGCCGAAGATAGAGGCCAAAGCAGCCGTAGACCACAAAAAGATGGCCGCCGAACGGCAATATATACATACAGCGTGGATAAACATGGCCGCCGATCATTTGACAGAGGCCAGTGGGCGTGGAACTACAAGAAAATGGCGCCGAAACCACAGGAAGATGGCCGCCGGGCAGTCACTAGAGGCCGAACCCGGCATGGACCACCACAAAATGGCCGCCGACAGCATGGAGGAGGAAGCACATACAGGTAAGCAGAAATTACATTTCTTTTAAATGTTAGTTACAGCCAGCCCCGCTCCAGTGGAACCCCTTAGGTGACCCCCAGCAACCTTTAGCTAGAAGCCCAGGGAGGAGGGAAAGGCAGGGAGAGAGGGAAGAAAGGGGCCACAACCACTTACTTGGTCTCTCCAGGAATGTCCAGCCAAATCACCCAGCCGAGGCAGGGGAGTTTACTTACCTATCCTGCATGTATCATGCTGGAAGACATTCCAAACAGATCATCGTCCGCGCACGGAAGGTGACTGTTGGCCAGGCATGCTGTGATTGGACCCAAAAGGGACGATCATATGTATGCCCTGGAGCGCGACGCTCACCGGACAGGCTGCTGCGACTCGGCCGTAAGGTCATCCGAAGCTGAGCGGTCCGATGCAAGCCTTGGAGCGTAAGCTCACCAGCCAGGCTACTGCGACTTGGCCGTAAGGTCAGCCGAAGCTGAGCGGTCCGATGCAGGCCGCGGAGCGTAGGCTCACCGGCCACCCGTGGAGCGACGGGCATGTCGTGGAAAACCCAGCGCGTAGCTAGGGTCGGCACACGCTCGATGGCCAAACTGGGGAGACTACAAGGATCGAGGATCCAGCCTGTCACCCAGTCGGCAATTGATCGAAGATCGCAGGAATCAAAAAAAATTAGCAAAAAAATATATATTTTTCCCCCGGACCAATGGGCCTGAAGGGAGCCATGTCCTACTCCTTGCTAGACAGAAAAAAACTGATCTGCGAGATGCAGACTGAGGGGATATACCCAGAGGGTCCGCCCCCTGGGCGGTACTGTAGAAGGTGTGATGCAACACTTTTTACAAGTTTTCTGCCTAGTCACTCCTATTTAACGGATAATACCCACTTTGTCAATAGAGAAGCTGTGTCGGTCCATGGACGAAAGAGTAACAGGTCTGTGCTGCGTGCCAGAGAAGTGTAAATTTTAGGACTGGGTGGACAGGTTTACAAATTATTTGGCAGGTAAAACAGCTTTCATATACAATATGTGCTTTATCTGTGTGTTCAGCTGTTTGCCAGGATTTCAGTTTTAAATCTCATCTAAAGTGACACTAAACTCTGGATAAAAAATTCTAACCAAGTACAGTTGTACTCATAAGTTTACATACCCTGGCAGAATTTTGGCCATTTTTCTGAGAATATGAATGATAATACAAAACATTTCTTTCACTCATTGTTAGTGTTTGACTGAAGCCATTTATTAATCAACTGTGTTTACACTTTTTAAATCATAATGACCCTGATCAAAAGTTTACATACCCTGGTGATTTTTGCCTGATAACATGCACACAAGTTGACACAAAGGGGTTGGAATGGCTATTAAAGGTAACCATCTTCACCTGTGATCTGTGTGTGTATAAAAGGTCAATGACTCACTTTTGTTGCCAGCAGTTTAGACATTAATGGCTGTGTGTTGAGTTTACACTGTTATACAAGCTGTACACTCACTACTTTACATTGTAGCAAAGTGTCATTTCTTCAGTGTTGTCACATTAAAAGATATAATAAAATATTTAAAAAATGTGAGGGGCGTACTCACTTTTGTGACATACTGTAACTAGGGTTGAGCGGACCCGAACTGTAAAGTTCGGGTCCGTACCAAACTTTTGGATTTTGGGGTCCCGAACCCAAACAATTAACTGTATGTTCGGGTTCGGTGTTCGGCAATATGCACGTAAATTCGCGCTTGTTTCCCGTGCTTAGAACTGTCCCTGCACAAATTGTAATTTCTGAAGGAAAAAAAGTCATTTAAAACTCACTCGCGGCTATTAATGAATTGTCGGCTCCCGGCAACACATAGAAAAGTCATTGATAAAAAAAAAAAAAAAAAGCGTGGGGGTTCCCCCAAATTCAATTACCAGGCCCTTCAGGTCTGGTTTGGATATTAAGGGGAACCCTGCCGCAGATTTTAAAAAAAATGCCGTGCGGTTCCCCCCAAATATCCATACCAGGCCCTTCAGATCTGGTATGGATTTTAAGGCGAACTCCACCCTAAATTAAAAAAAAAAATGGCGTGGAGTAACCCCAAAAATCCAGACCAGACCCTTTATCTGAGCACGCAACCTGGCAGGCCGCAGGAAAAGAGGGGGGGACGAGAGAGCGCCCCCCCCCATCTGAACCGTACCAGGCCACATGCCCTCAACATGGGGAGGATGTCCCCATGTTGATGGGGACAAGGGCCTCATCCCCACAACCCTTGCCCGGTGGTTGTGGGAGTCTGCGGGCGGGGGGCTTATCGGAATCTGGAAGACCCCTTTAACAAAGGGGACCCCCAGATCCCGGCCCCCCCCATGTGAATTGGTAATGGGGTACATTGTACCCCTACCATTTCACAAAAAGTGTAAAAAAAAAAATACACAGACACCATTGGGAAAGTCCTTTATTAAAAAAAATAAAAAAAACAAAAACATTCCATCGATGAAATCCAGTGTCCCGCGGCGATCCCGATGTCCAGACGAAATGTCATTGGCTGAGCGGACCTGATGGGGAACTTCCTCGGCAGTGTATTAAATGAATAGACCCGCCCCTTCTAAAGTTCCCCATCAGGTCCGCTCAGCCAATGACGTAGTGTAAGGCTGAGGACCTGATGCGGAACGTGAGAAGGGGCGGGTCTATTCATTTAATATACTGCGGAGGAAGTTCCCCATCAGGTCCGCTCATCCAATGACGTAGGCGGGGTCTGACATACGAGGGGGCGGACCTGATGGGGAACTTCATCCGTTCAACTCTAACTGTAACATATCCACTGACCCTGACTCAGTGGTTAGAATCTGTTCATATCAAATGTTGTGTAACTCTTTTATGTGGTTCTAATGCATTTTTGTAAGTTTGTTATAAATAAAACTATATTTTTTTACAATGGTGCCTATAAAGTCCATAATTCCTTCCAAACATATACAATTCCTTTTACCTTTGTCTTACTTATCTATTACCGTTTTCCAATTTGCTGAATTGCACAAATGTACAATGTTGTGTCTTCTAAGTTTTGGAAAACTAGCTTCTGCCTTTTTGAAATTCAGCTTAGTCTCCTTTCTCACTAAGGTGTTTTTCAGGCGCTCTTTGGCTAAAAATAGCGCATGAAAAACGTCTCCCCTGCAGTCTCAGTGTGAAAGCCCGAGTGCTTTCACACTGAGGCGATGCGCTGGCAGGACGTTAAAAAAACTTCTGCAAGCAGCATCTTTGGAGCGGTGTATACACCACTCCTCCACTGCTGCTGCCCATTGAAATTAATGGGCAACGCCGCCTGCGGCACTTTGCACCCTTTTTCGGGAGCTAGCAGGGGTTAAAAGCACCCAGCTAGCGGCCGAAATCCTCCGCAAAAACCATGGTAAAGCGCCCCTAAAAATAGCGGCCGTTTACCGCCGACGCCCCAGTGTGAAAGGGGTCTTCTAAATATGACCAGAGTCACAATTTAGGCAATGTATGTTGACATTTGTGAAGTGTACCTGCCACAGTAAGGAAGCTGCAGCAATAAACTAAGAATATATGTAGATAGCAACTTGCTGCCATCTTGTGACCATATTGTGTTATAACAACTACTAGTATAGTAATGGCGAGGCTAATTTATTAACCACTTAAGCCCCGGACCATTTTGCAGCTAAAGGACCTGGCCACTTTTTGCGATTCGGCACTGCGTCGCTTTAACTGACAATTGCGCGGTCGTGCGACGTGGCTCCCAAACAAAATTGGCGTCCTTTTTTTCCCACAAATAGAGCTTTCTTTTGGTGGTATTTGATCACCTCTGCGATTTTTATTTTTTGCGCTATAAACAAAAAGAGCGACAATTTTGAAAACAAATTCAATATTTTTTACTTTTTGCTATAATAAATATCCCCAAAAAATATAGGAAAAATATATATTTTTTTATCAGTTTAGGTCGATACCTATTCTTCTAAATATTTTTGGTAAAAAAAAAAATAAAAAAAAAAAAAATCGCAATAAGCGTGTATTGATTGGTTTGCGCAAAAATTATAGCGTCTACAAAATAGGGGATAGTTTTATGGCATTTTTATTAATATTTTTTTTTTTTTACTAGTAATGGCGGCGATCAGCAATTTTTATCGTTACTGCGACATTATGGCAGACACATCGGACACTTTTGACACTATTTTGGGACCATTGTAATTTTTACAGCGATCAGTGCTATAAAAATGCACTGATTCCTGTAAAAATTACACTGGCAGTGAAGGGGTTAACCCAGTGTTTCTCAACTCCAGTCCTCAAGGCGCCCCAACAGGTCGTGTTTTCAGGCTTTCCATTATTTTGCACAGGTAGTTTGATCAGTTTCACTGCCTTGTAATTACCACAGCTGTTTCATCTGAGGGAAATCCTGAAAACATGACCTGTTGGGGCGCCTTGAGGACTGGAGTTGAGAAACATTGGGTTAACCTGTAGGGGGTGCTGAAGGGGTTAAGTGTGACCTAATGTGTGATTCTTACTGTGTGGGGGTGTGGCTTGGCGTGTGACGTTACTGATCATCGTTCCCTATGACAGGGAACAGACGATCAGTGACAGGCTCACTAGGAAGCATGGGGAGATGTTTGTTTACACTTACCTCTCCCCATTCTTCAGCTCTGTGACCCGATCGCGTGCTTGTGCCCAGCTGTGCCATTCTGCCGACGTATATGTACAGGCGGCGGTCCTTATGTGGTTAAAGGAGTTTAGAATAATAAAAAAAAGTGTGTAAACACTCACTTCAGTTATCCAATCAGCCAAGAAAAGCCAATACCTGTTCACCTGTGCAGATGTATTTCTTGTGACTGGATAATTGAGGTGAATATTCACACAAATTGCAGATTGTCAACTCCTTTAAGCCCCTTTCACACTGGAACGGGAGGCACGTCGGCGGTAAAGCGCCGCTATTTTTAACGGCGCTTTACCATTGTATTCGTGGCACTATTTGGCCGCTAGCGGGGCGCTTTTAACACCCGCTAGCGGCCAAAAAAGGGTTAAAACCGCTGCAAAGCGCCGCTGCAGAGGCGCTTTACCGGCGGTATAGCAGCGGTGCCCCATTGATTTCAATGGGCAGGAGCGGTGGAGGAGTAGTATACACACCGCTCCAAAGATGCTGCTAGCGGGACTTTTTTTACCGTCCTGCTAGCGCACCGGCACAGGCTGTTTTAGGTCGGTTTGCAGGCGCTATTTTTTGTGTTATAGCACCTGCAAACCAACCCAGTGTCAAAGGGGTCTTAGTAAATCAGTGCAATAGTCTAAGCAGCATATCTGTAAAGAAAATATTCATCATTTTGTCACCAGGTGACATATTTTTCCATTCAGATCATTTATGTTATTCAATGTCCTTATTGAACCCGCACCTTCTTTTTAATTTCAAGGGTTTTTAGGGCTCATGCCCACGGATGTTTTTACAGCCGTGTTTTTTAGCATTTTTTACAGCTTAAAAACGCCTGTCCATGTTAGTGTATAAATTTTTCGAACGTATTTTTTTTCGAAAAAAAAACAAAACAAAAAAAACTGCCGGAGCTCAAAAACGCAGCCGCGGCGTTTTTGCAAGTTTTTTAACGCTTCGTGTTTTTTTATGCCCAACGCCGATGCTGCGGAACGCACTGGTTCTGTTTTTTTTACAGATTAAAAATGCCTATGCCATTTGCAGCTCAAAAACGCCCAGGTGGGCATGAAGCTATAGACTAACATGGACAGGCGTTTTTAAGCTGTAAAAAACGCTCAAAAACGTGGCTGTAAAAACGTCCGTGGGCATGAGGCCTTATTGTTAAAAATGTCTGGAAGAAAACATTCCCCACTATTGAGGGGGTACATTACCTTTCTGTACAGACTGAATGGAAACCAGGGTGTCCTCCTCACTCATTGTTTTTAGGATACATTGAAAACTACAAGCAGCATTCCTGAGGGTGTACACATGCGCTTGATGTATTTTTTCAAGAGCATTAGGAACATATTTTTTTTAGATGCTTTGCAAATTACATCTATGAAGATGAACAGAATTGACAATAATCAAAAACGAATACATTATCAAATTCTTTACATTTTCAATAAACACTTATATAAATAGCCACTTTCCATTTCTTAAAGAGATCCAATTGCTGTGTACAGTTTAAGAGCAAATATGAAAAAGGCTGGCCGAAAAAATAAATAAATACATACATAAAACAACTCGCAAAGTGGACCCAGGTGGAACCGTCCCAAACCATGGGGAGGAACAGGGAAAAAAGACCACATACAGTTTTAAGGCATCTACCAAACCTGCAATTTAAAGGATTTGCATATTTTCCATATTACCCTTAATTATGTAGGAAAGATAAACATCTGGGGTATCTTCATGCATTGCTAATGTGTGAGTCCCGAAGTACCAGTAATCCTCCACTGGGTGGAGGTGTTATTTCATTTTAAAGTGAAACTGTTTTTAAACATCTTTATTTACCTTTGTAGTCAAATGCATTGGAAAAATTAATGTAGAACTATAGGCAAAACTTTTATTTTTTATTTTTGGGTTATAACCTAGGGTTGCCACCTTTTCTTCGAGTTAAACCCGAAAATTTTTCCAGCGCACGGCAATTTTTTTTTGTATATTCTATAGTATTGTAAAAGACCTTGGACACCTTTGGGTGCCCCAAGGCCAGTAGTAATGTGGCGTGTGTAGCGGCAAACATTGGGTGTGGCCAAATTGACAGTAGGAGGCTACATATTTAAGTAAAACAAAAGTATTCTTTTAACCATAAAATATGCTTTGATTGCTGTGCCATAAGTAAGAGTCTCACAGACTCAGCACATTTATTTTTGCATTACTTCATGCACAAAATCTAGTCATCCTGACACACACGATCAGGCCAGCTGCTGTAAGCTGAGCTGTGCAGGTGCAGCTCAGCTTACATTCCATGGATTGCTGTGAGCAAGCAGGTAGGTGTATTTTATTGTAGCAGAGAAATTGCATGTCTCTTCTGCAATTAAAAAAGCCCGCCTGCTCGCAGCATGTAATGACAGAACTTTGTTCCACTTTAAGACACACAAACTTTGGGACAAACAATTATTTAAAAAACGCAATGTAACATATACTTTTCTGCAACCCAAAAGCTAATTTGCATTTGTAAGAGAAGGGGGGGGGGGGGGGAAGAGAAAGTTTAAAGTCTGATTTAATATTCAACAAGCTTTATTGCAAGTAGTGCAAACTCACAAAGACAGAATGTAGGAACAGACCCTCTCCTACTCCTTTAATGTGCTTCTCCCCGACAGGGGCTTAAGGTGGCCATACACTACACTACACAATCTGATTATACAATCTTTAAATAAAATACGCAGGCCCTTACACTATATAATTCTTGGCAGATCAAAAGCTGATTGTACAAGAAGATTGTATAGTCTATGGTCACCTTAAGGCTGCTTTCACACTGAGGCACTTTGCAGGCGCTATAGCGCTAAAAATAGCACCAGTAAAGAGCCTATCCTCTCACTCCAATTTGAAAGTTTGAGGGCTTTCACACTGGAGTGGTGTGCTGGCAGGACGGTAAAAAAAGTCCTGCAAGCCACATCTTTGAGGCGCTGTAGGAGTGGTGTATACACTGCTCCTAAAGTGCCCCTGCCCATTGAAATTAATGGGCAGTGCTGCCGAACCGCTGGCAAAGTGGCGATTTGCGGGCGATTTTAACCCTTTTTCAGCCGCTAGCGGGGTTAAAAGCACCCTGCTAAGGGCTGAAAAGCGCAGGAAAAAATAAAGTAAAGAGCCGCTAACAATAGCAGCGCTTTACCGCCGACTCCCCCAATGAAAGTAGCCATTGTCCTGACCTGTGAGCTTGAAACACTTTCATTACAGTTTGTTGCCCATTGCAGTCGGTTTGCACCTATAGAGTAAAATATATACATCAGTAAGGAAAAAAAAAAAAAAACGTCATTGCTGTAACTAAAGTAAATCCGATTGTTGGTGTCAGATCATCCTCTCCCTGCAGTCTTCCATTCAAAGCTGACCACATTGATGGGGGCTAATCACTATGGAGCCTGTATACAGAAGGGGGAATGTATCATTGCAATAATGCCACAAAACTACACCTATGCATACACCATAGAAATACAGATTCCCAGACATTTCCATGCAGCCACCCCTCCTCTCCCCCTTCACATTAGGCATTTGCACAACCACACATGGAAACAGACCTGCTGAACTTCCATGCAGACTCTGGTCATTCTCTGCTACACACGGGGAAGGGGGCGTGGCTGAGGGGGGAGTGTCCCTCTTTCTTCAGTGAGTACAGACACAAGGGAGGAGTGTTCAGGGGACCCCCAGCGGCGGTGAGTGGAAATACAGAGCAGCTCCATGGACTCCAGCAATCTTTTGCTATTTAGGGGCTGCCGATGTAGAATAATGTGTCCGAGTTTCTGATAGGTTGAAATCCGGACAGATGATTGAAAAACCGGACTGTCCGGGTGAAAAACGGACAGGTGGCAACCCTAATTACAAGGCATGTAAACGTGCCTTGTAATAGGAATGGGGCATAACTGGTCCTATTTACAGAGAGATCTGGGATCCCTCCTCTATGCTTGAAAAAAAAAAAAACATCAGTGTTTACATCTGCCAGTGCCAGTGCTCATGACGTCTCTTGCGCCCTTCGAGGGTCATAGAGATGGCCAGGGACCATCTGGTCCACAGTCAGCTCTATGGTAAACGGCGGCTCCAGTATGCGGAGTTAAACACATTGGGGGCGTGGCCTGGTGCGGGTCTAGGCTGAGACTGCCACTTGTCTACACCCAGCAGGTCTTGTCCTGATGTGCAGCTCCAGGGATCTTCAGCTCTTATCTGTAAACTGCGCAGATGGCCAATTCATTCCCTGGCTCCCTGATCGCACTGGCGAGCCAGAAGCACCAGTGGGTGGTGGGAAAGAAGGGGGTGTCTCCTCCCACCGCCTGTAAAAGCAATTAAGCACCTGAACAGCCACTATGATTGCTTTTACATGAGAAGGAATTGCCAGCTGAAAAAAAGGATATCTGAATGATGCCTGCAGCTACTGAGAAAACGTGCAACCTTTCCTGACAGAGCACATTTTTTACTGACAACATGAAAACAATATGTTGACAATATTAACAACAAGCAATCTGTCTGGCTTTTTAGGCTAGGTTCACACTTGAAAGGAAATGTGCACAAAATTGCACACTTTCTCTTTAGCAGATGCGTGGGGGTGCCATTAAAGTATATGTGAACCCTAATGCAGTGTACACACGGCCGGAATTTCAATGGGAGCTTTTGGTCGGATATTCCGACCGTGTGTATGCCCCATCGGACTTTTTCTGTCGGAATTTCCGACGAACTTAGATAGAGAGCAGGTTCTCTATTTTTCCGTCTGAGCTTTTCCCGATGGAAAGTCCGGCCGTGTGTACGCGGCATTACCTGTTAAAACAACCCTTTTAAAAATAGAAATGCAAAGCATTCGCATACCCTCTGTTCTCAGCTGCATAGGGGCTTATAGAGGTGGGGGTGGAGACTTCGGGTTGGGGGGTGGGGTTGTGGCAGCAAAAAACAGAGAAGGAGCAATACACTGATCTTTCATTAATAATTGTGCAGGGGGGCATGTCAGCACAAGTCTAACCACTGTAGGACAGCACAGCCAGAAAATGTGACCACTCTCGGATGAATGGGCTCTTATGCCTAGCATGGTCAGTTTGAAATATGAAAGCAGGGGAACTGGAATTTCACACAAAAAGCAATGCAAATAAAACAAGATACTTTTTAAACACAAGTACATGGCACAACAGGCCTATATCAGGAATATGAAATATTGAGGTAACAAATACTTTAATTCCTAATGGCACCTCCACACATATGCTTACATGGCATTTTCATGTGGGTGAAAACGCACTGTGCTGCGGCACCATGCAGTTCAGTGCAACACAATTCTGAAAAAAGGGTCAGGGACTTCTGTTTGTGCATTTCTTGGGCATAGAGCAGCCCAACACATGACATGTGAACTCTGCATGGTGTGAACTGAGCATTACAAACCTAAAACTTACACTTAAAGTGGTTGTAAACCCTTCCATATACCCAGTGAAGGGACTGTCTGAGGTGATACACAGAGATGAAACAAATCCTACATAAGTTGTATCTGTATCTCTCTCTTATTTACATCCATTCAAAGTCCAGAATTATAAAGCTAGTCTGTCACCATTTGTCTCTTGGTATCAGGAAAACTTGTCAGACGCATGCGGATAGCAAAGGAACGAAGCAGCAGACAGAAATTACACTTAATGCTATGGACTGAGACAAGTACACACTATAGATGGATATGCTTTGTTTATATTTCATGTCTGAGGTTTACATCCACTTTAAACTTACAGCTTAAAAAAAATCTACAACTTAAAAACAGTATGACAAAATATGAACATGATTAGGAATAGTAAGGACTTGGAAAACCTTGAGATACATTGGAAAACAAGATATACGGTGCTTATGGTATGCCATGGCAAATGGTGGGCATAGCCAAATTGCACATAACTGCGAGAGTGGCTGAAAGGGGGATGAATATGCATATTCATTGTATACACTGTTTTTTTTTTTTTTTCTTTGCTTTTCCATAATGTTTGCTTTTCTGCACACAAAAGTATCACTGAGCATACCCTAAGAAGAACTTGATTAAAACCTGTAAATGCTGAACACTATAATGTCAGAGGGACCAATGTGCTTTTATCAGTGTAGTATTCTGAGGGGTAGATGCTGCACCCTAGGAACAGTTTTTTGATTATTTATTTTACTTTACATCATATACCATGCCTCTAAACTTCAGGAGGTGGGAAAAGAAAAAAAAACGCAGTGTGCTCTGCACCAAAATATGGATCTTGCTACATTATGTTGAATATTGATTTAAGCATGTGGTTAAATGCAGTCTGGACCTACTCATAGTAAGGGACGAGCTTAAGGTGTGTCCAAACCCACCTAACCTATCCCGCCAGGAAGCTGTCAAAGTTGACAGCATATCACAGGGGGCAGAGGCACTCCCTGCCCTGCGGCTGCGTGCATACAGGGGGCGTGTATAAGTGCGCTTGCAGGGCAGGAAGTGCCTCTGCCACCTATGATTGGCTGTCCACTTTGACAGCTTCCCAGTGGGATAGCTTAGGCGGTTTCGGACTTGTGTCTGAACACACCTTAAGCTCATCAGTGTTCACTGTATACACTGCACACACATACTGCACTGCCCTTGAACCCTTAAAGTGGTTGTAAACCCTTACCACTTGGCCCTACAGGTAAGCCTAGGGTAAGGCTTACCTGTAGGTGCAAGAAATATCTCCTTAACCTACACGGTTAAGGAGATATTTTCAGAAAAGACTGCACCGATGTCTACGGCGCATGCGCATCGTAGACAACAGCACAGGCGCACTGAGCATGCCGTTAGTGAAGGCGATCGTGCCATCACTAGCAGCTCCCGCGCACATGCGCCGGAGCAGCGATACCCGGAAGTCACTCGGGTATCATGGCGGCAGCGGAGGAGAGGAATGAGAGTCGCTGCGGGAGCTTCGATCTCAGCTCATTATGCCTTTCTCTTGCAGGTTTTTTTTTTTTTTCTTAGGAAAAGTTTTAGAGGGTTTACTTCCTCTTTAAAATATTCCTCAGTCACTTTACCACAATTGAGTGCTTCACAGACACTCTTAGGCCGGATTCACACTTGTGCGTTGGGTTTTTGAGCATCGGAGTCTTTGCCAAGTTCGCAATCAGTCGTTCAGCGGTTCCTTTGCGTTTTAGCTGCAGATTTGCTGACCTGGGAGAGGAGAGGGAAGTGTACAGTGGCTGACCGCGATCTCGCCGCTGTTATCATGAGGGGGAACTCCACGCCAAATTTTAAATAAAAACCGGCATGGGTTCCCTTCCAGAAGCATACCAGGCCCTTAGGTCTGGTATGGATTTTAACCGAAAAAACGTTGTGGGGGGTCCCCCCAAAATTCATACCAGACCCTTATCCGAGCACGCAGCCCGGCAGGTCAGGAAAGGTGGTGGGGACCCCCGGAGCTGCCTAATAAATTACTTTAAAAACCTGTGTAGTGTGTTTTTTTATTGAAATTTTTTTTCCACCAGGTGAATGGGTAGGGGTACGATGTACCCCATACTCATTCACATAGGGTGGGGGGCCGGGATCTGGGGGCCCCCTTATTAAACGGGGCTCCCGGATTCCGATAAGCCCACCGCCCGCAGACCCCGACAACCAACGGCCAGGGTTGTCGGGAAGAGGCCCTTGTCCTCATCAACATGGGGACAGGGTGCTTTGGGGTAGGGGGGCCGCAGGGCGCCCCCCTGCCCCAAAGCACCCACGCCCCCCATGTTGAGGGCATGAAGCCTGGTATGGTTCAGGAGGAGGGGCGCTCGCTCGTCCCCACCTCCTTTCCTGACAGGCCGGGCTGCGTGCTCGGATAAGGGTCTGGTATGGATTTTGGGGGGACCCCCAGTTTTTTTGGTGTAGGGGTTCCCCTTAAAACCCATACCAGATCTAAGGGCCTGGTATGCTCCTGGAGGGGAACCCATGCCGCTTTTTTATTAAAAATTTGGCGTGGAGTTCCCCCTCATGATTCATACGTACTGTGTTCAGAACGCAACACATCTGCGAATCAGATGCGTTCCCATAGAACATAATGGGCAGACAATTCGCACCGCAATGCCTAAAAAAGTTTTTTGGGCAATGCGCAGTGCGAATGCATCGCACATATGTGAACCAGCCTCATTGAAATCAATGTATTTTAAAATGTTATGCGAATTGGATGCGGTGTAAGCCGCAACCAATTCGCATAGGTGTGAACGGGGCCTTAAACATAAAGGATCTGTAAAAACAAAACAAAAAAAACACAGAATATGGACAGAGAGCTAACACTTTGTCATAGCTTACCCTAAAGAAGAACTTCTTGCTCAGACACAGTGACTGGGGCTGTGCATGTGCTCAGAGGCAAGCAACTGCCAAAGGGGATATTTTAACGGACGCTGCTCCTGTCCACTGACGTTCACCAATGGGAGCAAAAATTACCAACTTTTACAAACTGTCATAATTAAAGGGATGTTTGTAAACCCTGCTCTACTACTCTACTGTATAATGCCTGAATAAAATATGAAATGAATAAAATATTCATAGATACATGCATAAACATGTTTAAATAGCACAGACATATGAAAACCACTTGCAACGATTCATATCAAAAAAGCACTTGCTACCTGTGCATAGGTGTGATAGACCTCTAACCCACTTTGCTGAATTCTTCCAGAAATAGTGAGGGAGGACAGAAGAAAAAGGTTTTAAAATACCAATTAGGCCTCTTTCACACGGGCGGCTGTTCTGCCACTGTTAAAAGCATGTTTTGTTATTTTGAAATTCAGAGAATCTTGGCACAGCGTTTACTTGCAGTTGTACATTGCGATTAGCTGCGTTTACGTGCAGCTGCGTTGGAACATTCTTGCTATTTCTGATGTGCTTTGTGTTTTTCTTTCCTTGTTGCCGCTGCTATCTGCAGGTGAAATAGTACATTGCGATTACCTGCAGTTATGTGCAGATAGCTGCAATAAATCGGTCCTGGACGCAGTCAAATTAATTTTTTCTAACCTCACAAAACTCCATGTAACAAAACCGTTGCTAAATGCAGTGTGTGAACGGGGCCATAGGAAAGCATTGTGTGAGTCTAGCTGCAGTAGATAACCTGATCTATCCACAGCTAAAAGCTGAATTCTATCTGCCCGTGTGAAAAGAACACAACTATTGTAAACAGTTGTAAAGTTTTATAAAAACAAACAAAACAAAGGCAAAGTCAAATATTAAATTTGCTAGAGTTTTCCATTAAAAAGAACCTGTCGCCAGACCATTTATTTCATCCTGCGTGCAATTCAAAGAACAATGTCTGCTGTTCACAATCCCATAATCCTCTTGGTTGACTGGGTCCAAGAAGCAGAGTACGGGCTTGTCTAAAGCACCAAACCACCAGTAAATCCAAGATAGAAAAATCTGGCAGCAAACACCTGTTGGCCAGGCAGAGCTGGAGATCGTGTCTTCACACCATGCATGCGTGCTATACAAGGCTTCATTTATTTGAGTGTTTCTTGAACTGTTTTAAATAAATTTTAATGCTGGGTGTCACGTTTGGAGCAGGGGGACTCTATCTTTCCTTTATGTGTTGGAACTTGTCCCGCAGTGATCACAGCTTTATTAAACCAGGTGCAGTCTGACTTATAATTCTGTGAGGGTCACATGCTTTCTGATAAGTCTTTATATGTTGCACAGCTGAGTGGATATATGGTGGAAGCACCCATGAAGGCATGACTGGGCACTGTGCAAGCACTTGATTTGGTATTTCCATTGACTTTAATTTCGTTTTTTTTTTTAAATACTCTTTATTACAAATTCTTGCATTTTAATTTACATAGTTTCACATTTATTTTATTCCAGTATCTTAACATATATATTCCTATTATCATATTCATTCACTCATGCTCCTTCCATCCTTCTTATCCTATCTTATGGTCACTAGTTACTTCCCTCCTTTATTCACTTTATACTATATTTCCAGGTCTTCCTGTATCCGTTGTTAACCACTTAAGGACCGGACCAATACGCAGCATAAAGACCAGGCCCCTTTTTGCGATTCGGCACTGCGTCGCTTTAACTGACAATTGCACGATCGTGCGATGTGGCTCCCAAACAAAATTGGCTTATTTTTTCCCCACAAATAGAGCTTTCTTTTGGTGGTATTTGATCACCTCTGCGGTTTTTATTTTTTGCGCTATAAACAAAAATAGAGCAACAATTTTGAAAAAAAATTGCATATTTTTTACTTTTTGCTATAATAAACATCCCCAAAAAATATATAATTTCTTTTTATTTTTCCTCAGTTTAGGCCGATACGTATTCTTCTACATATTTTTGGTAAAAAAAATCGCAATCAGCGTTTATTGGTTTACGCAAAAATTATAGCGTTTTTTATTCATAATTTTTTTATTCAATATTTTTATTCATTATTATTCATTATTTTTTTTCTACTAGTAATGGCGGCAATCAGCGATTTTTTTAATTTTATTTATTTATTTATTTTTTCGTGACTGCGACATTATGGCGGACACATCGGACACTTTTGGGACCATTGTCATTTTTACAGCGATCAGTGCAATAAAAATGACACTGGCAGTGAAGGGGTTAACCACTTGGGGTGCTGGAGGGGTTAAGTGTGCCTAGGGGCGTGTTTCTAACTGAGGGGGCGTGGCTATGAGTGACACGTCACCGCTCTCCGCTCTGATTACACAGAGCAGAGATCGCTGACATTGTCAGTAGGGGAGCGGGGGAGATGTTGTGTTTACACTAACATCTCCCCGCTCCATGCCTCCGTGAGACGATTGCGGGGATCCCCGCGGCGATTGAGTCCGCGGGACCCGCGGTCCAACTCACGGGGAAGGCAGGGGGGTCGCGAGCGCGCTCCCGGCGGCGCGCGCAACCCCGACGTCGGCAGTTAAAGGGCCAAGTACAGGTACATAATTGTGCCTGTACGAGCCATTTTCCGACGTAAATATGCTGTGAGGGGTCCTTAAGTGGTTAAGTGTGATCTGTTCCACTTTACTCATGTCTTCTCATATTTCTGCACATTTTCCCTTTGTTCATACATTATCCTCTCAAGCGGTACAACTTGGTTTACTGCTCTCACCCATTGGTTTATAGTCGGTGGGCTTGGCTGGATCCATTTTTCCACTATTTGTTTTCGTGCCAGGAATAGTACTTCTTGCAGGAATATCCTGGTATATTTACATTCTCTCATCTTTTAGTACCCCCAACAAGCATAATTCTACTGTAGCCACCATTGGTTTATTATAACTTTTCCTATTTTTCCAACCCCGTTGCCAATATCTCCACAATACCACATCAAGTGGAGGAAGTCTGCTCCCCCCTGCCCACATCTTGTGCAGTTTGGGGCGACCATCCTTCCTATCCTATACAGTCTATTTGGGGCCAGGTATGTCTGATGTATTATATTTAATTGGATTATCCTATTATTCATTGCTGGGGATACTTTCAAGTGAGAGGAGAAAATTTCATCCAATTCCTGGTCTCTCATCCCTGGAATAGCCATCTGCCATTTATCCCGTACTCCCACCGGCTCTCTACTTATTTTATTCTGTAATAGGTGTGTATATAATTTGGATATCAATCCCTTTGGGCTTTGCGATCTCAGGATTCCTATAAGGGGATATTTTGAAATTTCAATTTCCTTTCTCCCAAACTGTTCCTGCAATAGATGTCTAAGCTAGAGATACCTATAAAACCGTTTTCTATGGAGGTTGTATTGTTTACACAAATTCTCATATGGCACTATTATGTTGTTGTTGTAAATCTGCCCGATAGTTGTTGTTTTTTTCTGTTTCCAGTATCTTCAAATACCTCTAACTGCTCAAATGATGGATTATTCCACAGGGCGGTCTCTGGGGGGGGGGTGTCCTCGAATCCTGCCAAAGTGGGGAGAGAGAAAGAAAAAAAAACAGGGGGGATAGGGGGTGTTGGAGAGCAACCTAGTATATTCCTAATATCGTTTTTTTTTTTTTTTTGACTGCAAGGACCCCTGCCATAAGGATGTCCATAGGTTATATTGCTAGGACCTTGCTCTAACGGCCATTTTGGGCCTAAGACATGTGACCTGCAAAAGCCTAGTTCGATTTTACATCTGAGCGCAATCAGTGAGGGTTATCAAGAGGAGTGTTAAGTATCCTCCATATTATTATTATTATTGGTTGTTGTAGACTGTATCTGATATCTGTTGTTATGATAGGTTTCCTATTTTTAGAGGAATAAATGTAATATGACTTGGTTTACGAAGAAACTGTGTCTATCTTATAATTAACATTGTATCATCAGGCCTAACACGCTCTGATAGGTTAGACTAGCAAATAAGGGACTATACAATTAATACATAGATGCAATAGTTATAGATTAATAGATATAATATTGCATATTTTACAATAGGGGGGTATATCCCCCACTTCACCTCCCCCTGTGTTTTGTGTTTGATTTCCTGTGTTTTTATTTCCCTGTGTATATTTTATATATTTATGTTTCTGTCAGTCATATCTTCCTCTTCTTCTTTTCCTGTGTTCCCTCAGTGTCTCCTTCTCCCTCCCTTTCTCATCCCTCCCTTTCTCATCCCTCCCTTTCTCATGTACCTCCCCCCCTTATCCTATATCGTGTTCCAGTTATATTTACTATTAGCCTTGCAGTATATTCCTCCTCTTCCTTGATCTCTTACTGTGATTGTGACACAAACTCTCGCTGTTAAAAAAAAATAAAATGGGTCTTTCCCCTCCCCACATTTACCACACTTTCACACTCAAACATTGTTGCCAAACCATCCCCTTAAACACCAAAAAATAAATAAAATAAAAAATATAAAAAATAAGAAAAAAGGATCTAGTAGGGTCCCCCCTATGCCCTCCGCTCCAACATCCACCATCTCGTTGAGGACGCACACGGAGGAGCCCACTCCAAAAAAACAAACTTCCCCTCCCTTCCCAAAAAGTTGTCATATAATCATTTACAATCTCCCTCCTCCCCCCTCTTATTTTCCAGTCTTTATCCTTATCCCATTGGCATCATTAACATCGTTAGCATCATTAGCATCTTTAGCGTTTTTTTTATAGCATCTTTAGCATCTTCAGCATCATTTTCCCAAATCATTCTCACTACTCCCTATTTCCCATTATTTGGGTGCAGATTTGAATGTCCGAGTCCACTCCTTGGCTTGTTTCGGTGTATTAAAATACATAGTCTTTCCTCCTTCCTCCACTCTCAATCGTGCAGGGTACGCCATTGAGTACTCTATTCCTGCTTCTTTTTTATCTCATAAAATGCTGCTTGCTGCTTCTGCAGCTCTAGGAGAGAAGTCCGGGAATATTGACACTTTACTGTTCTCATAATGAATTTCTCCTTTCTGCCTTGCTTTTCGCAAAATCATGTCTCTGTCTCGGTCATTCAAAAGTCACGCCAGTAGTGGTCGTGGGGGAAGCCCGGGGTTTGGTACTACTGCAGGAACCCTGTGTGCTCGTTCTGCTGTTGAAACTTCCATGCATGGGAATATATTTTTCAGCCACTTCTCGATAAATTCCCGAGTTAACCCCTTACTCTTTCTCCGGTAATCCTACTATTCTTAGATTGTTGCGGCGCATGCAATTTTCGAAATCGTCAGTTCTCTGCTGCCATGCGACAATCTGCTTTTCTGCTGTTGATATCCTTTTGGTCATATGAGCTACTGTATCCTCCACTAGGGATATCCTAGTTTCCGCTTCTGCCATCCTGTCCCTTATATTTTGCATGTCTAGCCTGATCAGTCCTATGTCTGTTTTGATCTCGTCCATTTTACCTGTCAGGCCCGCGGTGCTTGCCTGGATGGCGGCAATTAGTTGCTCGTTCATCACCTCCAGTGTTAACTTACCTGGTTTCTCCGTCTGCTCAGGGTCCATCTGCGACTGAGGTGTGCTGGGTTTCTGCATTTGCGCTTGCGAGGCCTATGGCCCGCCGCTCCGTGTCTGCGGGGGGCTTCGTACAGCCTCTGGTCTGTCCGTCCTCGCATACTCCCTTAGACTGTCTGCAGCTGTGTGTTTGGTGCTCATCGCGCCGACCGGCTTTTTCGTTTTCCGGGTCAGGGGTCTTGGCTGTAGGTGCTACCCAGGATGTCTGACGGAGACTCGGGCTGCACACAGTACTCCCGCTACTCACATCCGGCGGAAGTCACGCCCTTTTTTTTTAAATGTAAAATGTATTAAACATTTATTTTTTTTACTCTTTATTTTTATCAAAATTTATCAAATACAAGGTTATAAAATAAATTTTCTCTTCATAGGGATATACATTAACATATTTTATTTCCAATGCCTTATCTACCCTTTGCCTCCCTCCCCTTCCAACTCATTTCCTCCTTTTCTTCCATTTTCCTTAATCACTTCTTTCTTCTCATCTCTAAGTACACTTAATCTCGCTATAGTTCTTCGTTAATTTAAAATTTTTCCACTTTTTCCATCTCTTATCAAACCCCTCTCTGATATCTTCCTGACTGTGTCTTAAGCATTCCATATTACTATTATTATTATTATACAGGATTTATATAGCGCCAACAGTTTGCGCAGCGCTTTACAACATCAGGGAAGACAGTACAGTCACAATACAATTCAATACAGGGGGATCAGAGGGCCCTGCTCGTTAGAGCTTACAGTCTAGAACTATATATTTCTTCTATTTTGTCGAACCACTCTCTGATTTTTGGACTTTCTACTTCTTTCCATTTCTTCGGTATCAGGCTTTTTGCAGTATTCATCATGTGTGCTGTCAGTGAATTTCTATATTCCTTAATCGGGATATCTACTCCGTGGAATAGGCATGTCCATGGTTCCTCCGGTAGTTCTATGTTGGTGATCTCCTTAATAAATCTCAATATTTCCTTCCAATAGGTTTGAATCTTGGGGCACCCCCACCATATATGGGCCATAGTTCCCGTTTGTTTACAACCTCGCCAACACTCTGTTGTTTGTCCTATTTGATACTTCCCTAGTATATCTGGGGTTTTATACCACCTAGCTACACATTTATAGTTCATTTCCACCATCCCATTATTTACTGATGATCCATGTACTAATTTCTAAATTTTTCCCAGTTCTTGATTCCTTCCTCGTTTCCCTAGTTCCCTCTCCCAGTTTTTTATAAATGTTGGGACTTCCAGTTCTCCTATTTCCATTAGGGTTTTATATATCCGGGATATACCCCCCATGTTTTTTTCAGTGGTACATAGTCGCTCTATTAATGTAAGATCGTCTCCATCTCTTATTGGATGTGGTAGGGCTGCTATAAAATGCTTGAGCTGGAAGTACCTCCACTCATCAATCACCAACATATCCTTTTTTAATTTTAACTCTTGCATAGTGCAAATTTTTCCCCCTTGTGTAATATCACGTAGTTGTACATTTGCTTTTTTAATCCAGTTCCCCCCTATTGAACTTTACCCGGTGCAAAATAATTATTGTATTTTAGTGCCATCAGTGGTGAATTATATTTCCATTTATTTTTCTTGTGTATTAAATCCCAAGTTTTCAAAACAATCCGTGTCAGTGTGTTTTGTATTCTCTCCCCCTAGACCTATATTGTGGTGGTATCCATATATTTCTCCCTAATTGTGTTTTAGCCATTGTGTGTTCTATATTGACCCACCTTTTCTCATTATTTAATTTGACCCATTCCACCACCCGTGTTAGCAAAACCGCCTCATAATACTTTTGGAAATCAGGTACATTTAGTCCCCCTTGCCTTTTTGCTTTCTTCAAGACTAGGTTTCTTATTGTGCCATATTAATTTTGTAGTAAGAGTTTTTAATATTCTAAAATATGCTGGGGGAACGTATATGGGAAGCATCTGGTACTTATACATGATCTTCGGGAGTATTATCTTTAGGACCCATCCACGATAGGGGGCGTGCTGCTATTCTCTTTATTTCCTCTAAATAATGGGATATAGTTTGCTTGATATATTTTTTTTTTCCGGTAATGCCATTAATTTTATCCCAAGATATTTTATTTCCGTCCTTCTCCATGGGAATGGGAACTCTTTTTTTGTAAACGCTGTTCATCTTTCGGTTTCATGTTTAGTATATCAGATTTACTTGGGTTGATCTTGAAATTAGATCTCCGTATTCCTTTAATGCTTTCAAGAGGTTGGGCATTGTAATTCGGGGTTTTGATATATAAAATATTATATCATCTGCGAATGCAGCTAATTTATGTTCCTCATCTCCAACATTAAAGCCCCCTATGTCCGCATCCCCCCCGCACTGTCGCTAGTAGAGGTTCCAGCGCCAGTATGTACAGGAGCAGATGACAGGGGGCACCCCTGTCTTGTCCCATTGTTCATCTCAAAGGGGGGTGACAATGTTCCATTCACTTTTACCATTGCTGTGGGGCCTTTGTATAGTGTTTGTATCCACTGCATCATCCTTGGGCCTATCCCCATACTCTCCAGGGTACTCATCATGAATCCCCAGTCTACCCTGATGAATGCCTTTTTGGCATCTATCGACAGGAGTAGACCGGGGACCTTCCCTTCTCTTATTTTTTGAAGAAGCAGGAGTGTTCTTACCCCATTGTCCCTCCCCTCTCTACTTGGTACAAAGCCTACTTGGTCGGGATGGACCAACTCCGCCATTAGATCTTTCATCCTTGTTGCTAATATTTTCGCAAACAATTTTGTGCTCGCATTTAACAATGATATAGGTCTGTAGTTTGAACACTTGGTGCTGTCTGCCTTCTTTTGCAATAATAGTAATTTATGCCAACAAAACCTCTTTGCTCATCTCGTACCTCATTGCCAGTCCGTTCATATATGTACACAGTTTTGGGGCCATTTCTTTAAACTTTTTAAGTATAGTGTTGTATACCCATCTGGCCCTGGGCTTTTTCCTGATGCTGATTCTTTTAATGCCTGGTTAATCTTCTCTACTGTTATAGGTGTTTCAAGGGATATTGCTCTTTCCTCTGTTATCCGAGGAATCCTAGCTTTTTTTTTTTTAGATATTCTTTCTTTCTCCCCACATCCCCTTGTCCTCTCTGATTGACTGAGTATAATTGTTCATAGGAATCTCAGAAGACCATCGCTATGTCCTTTTGTTTTATGAATCATTTCCCCTTTTTTTTTTTTTTTTTTTTTTTTTTATATTTCTATGAAGTTTATTGATTTTTTTTCTTAACCTGCTAGGCATTTACTATTTTTATTCCCCCACTGATATCTTTCCTTTGAGATTTTATTAAGGGGTTTTCTTATTTCCTGTTCTAATAATTCCTTTAGTTCATCTCTTTTTATTACTAGTTCTTGTAACAGTTCCTGATTTTGCCCATTTCCTTTTTTATGTCTTTGCTCTAGTATGTAAAATTTCTTCTATTAGTTTTCCCCTTTTTTATCTGACTTTAATTTTGAATAGCACTTGCACATTGCACTTTGACTAAGGCATTTGGATGAGGTCTATCATTTATCTATGATCACAAATTTAGAATTGTCATTATTTTTGTATGTATATATTAATTCGGTATCGTATTGAATAATATTTTGGGATTAGTGCAGTAGGTTTTTGTATAGTTTATAATGATAATCCATTTTTTCTCTCTTCCTGCTTTCCACTATAAAAACATAGTATTCCAACAATTCACATATCTTTTCCCATCTTCTGCTTTAATATTGGGGAAGGTCTACTAAGTCGGGTGCACACACAACCTGGTGCAGCTGTGTATAGAAACCAATGAGCTCCCAGTTTTTTTTTTTGTCAAATCTTAACTGAACAAGCTAGTAAATTATCCCTAAAGAGTATACATTCTCATAAAAACTGGGAAGATGGTGGTACAGGCAGTCTTGATGGACAATTTGGTCTTTTCCTGTTTTTTTATTTGTTTCTATTCCATGCACATGCATTCACTTCTGTTCATTGTACTCTGTTCACTGTTTCTTGTACTGGTGGACTAGAACAATCGTGACACTCTTCTTCTGATGAAAGAAAAAGAACAATGTTTAATCATGTTAGAGAAGCAGGTCAGAAAGATTCCAATATGAAGCTGTACCACGCACCTGTAAATTTTCAAATTTCAATGCCAAAAACAACCAAACTGATCAAGGCTACCCATACAGTTTCTTTGGACACAGTGGAGTTTACCACCTCTTGTTTTGGTATACTGTGTGTAAAGCTGGCCATTTGAATTTTGGGTAGTTCCTAACCAGCCAAAATCCACTTGGTGAATGTCCCAGTCAGTCTCCCCCACAACTGAAAAATTACAGAAGCCAGGTGGAAAATTGTGAGCCAGACATTGGCTGCATCCAATTAGATGCAGTCAATGGGCTGGTTGTCAAACTACAATAGATGAATACCCTTGCTGACCTATCTGCTCTATATAGCCTTGATGGAGTAATCAGTTTGCTTTTTTAGCCTATAGGCTAAATGAAATAAATCTATACACGAAGAGTCAGCATAATTCTCAGTATCTCATATTGTGTGTATGAATCCTAAACAATTACAATTCTTTTAAACTAGTTGTAGTTCTGTGCCCATTTTTGCATACCGGGGTATAGCCACATCACCTTCTCAACACTACATGCTTTGTGCATAGCTGTTCTATCATTACAAAATGTTTCACTGAAAAGGTTTTGTGGCATTGATATTAATCCCGTGTGTAGTGTAGGGGTGATATTTTCCGGTGTCAGAGGCCATGTTTGAGTCAAAGCTCATCATATTTCAACACCACAGCTTGTTTTCTAAAATGTATTAGGACAGTTTTCTTAATAAACAGAAAGTACATCTGACATACAGAAAAAAAAGAAGCATACTGCAGCTCATTATATATATATATATATATAATATATATAGTAGTAAAAATGCAACAAACAGACCCAAGGAACTTAACCATTAGAATGGACTAGCAGTTATGGGTGACAGTAACATGCATCCTATTGTCCCAGTCCCATGCTGCATGCAATCTACTGGAGGAATGGAGATATCCAAAACACAAAAGCTATATGTTGCGCACTGATAAAGTCAATGTATCCATGAGAAACAAGTGGATATATTGAAAGATGATGAATAAACAAATAAAACTTGTTTACATATAAGCCATGAAGTAACATTTATTATGTGGCCATAGATAAAGCACACAGTCCAGATAAAAACAGTCACGTGTGAATGACACAGTCTAATTTAAAAAATAAAATTACAAGTCTCATCCAGCCTCAAACACTAAATGTAATTTTTGATTTTGATTTTTACACGGATGCTGCAGGCTCCACAGGCTATGGAGCGTTCCTTAGGGGCCAGTGGAGCGCTGGCCTGATACTTGGCGGGAAGTTGTGTTCCTCAAGAACTTGGTCCTCCTGGAACTTTTCCTGGTTCTTGTCGCCATGGAAATCAGGGGCACATCCTTTTGTAATAAGAAGGTTCGGCTTCACTGTGATAATTTTAGGTGTGGTTCAGGTCATCAATCAGCTTTCTGCTTCCTCCACGCCAGTTATTCGGCTGTTGCGGCAGCTTGTTTTGCGTTGTTTGTAATTGAATGTTTTCTTGTATGCAGTGCACCTTCCTGGGACGACTAACACATTGGCTGATGCTTTGTCTCGGTTTCAGTGGGACACATTCCGGGAGTTGGCACTAGGAACAGAGCAACAGAGTTCCTTGTCCTCAGAGGCTGTGGCAAATTGGTGGTATTTGATCACCTCTGCGTTTATATTTTGCGCTATAAACAAAAATAGACCGACCATTTTGCAAAAAATATATATTTTTTACTTTTTGCTATAATAAATACCCCCCCCCCAAAAAAAAATGTGTGTGTGTGTGTGTGTGTGTGTATATATATATATATATATATATATATATATATATATAAAAATCTTCCTCCGTTTAGGCCGATATGTATTCTTCTACATATTTTTGGTAAAAAAATAGCAATAAGCGTATATTCATTGCTTTGCACAAATGTTATAGCGGCTACAAAACAGGGGATAGATTTATGGCATTTTTATTATAAAAAAAAAAAATTCTTATTAGTAATGGCGGCGATCTGCAATTTTGATTGTGACTGCGGCAGACAGATTGGACACTTTTGACACCATTTTGGGACCATTGACATTTATACAGCGATCAGTGTTAAAAATAGCCACTGATTACTGTATAAATGTCACTGGCAGGGAAAGGGTTAAACACTAGGGGCGATCAAGGGGTTAAGTGTGTTTCCTCAGTGTGCTCTAACTGTAGGGGGGATGGGCTACCTAGGACAGAACAGAGATCATGGTTTCAGATCACTGGGAGCAGTAGATCCCTGTCATGTTGCTAGGCAGAACAGGGAAATGCCTTGTTTACACAGGCATCTCCCCGTTCTGCCTCTCCATGTCACGATCGCGGGCCACAGGTGGACATCGAGTACGCTGGACCTGCGGGCACGTTCCCGCGGCATAATGGCACAGCTGCGCAAATGGACGTACTGGTACGTCCCTCTGTCATTGCTATCTTGTTTGATAACCTAATGTTCAAGGGTTGTAAATCTTTAAAAGCAGCAGAGGGGTTGCAGCTGTAATGCTTTGGAAAAGTTATACTCGCCGTCGCATGCAAGGGGCAGTACCACCCATTAAACATGATCCATTTAACTGAATAGGGATGCCCTGCAACTGTGAGCATTGGATGTGATGATACAATGGCCTCCTCACTGAAAAGCAATTCAAACACAAACCACTCTTCAGAGAGCAATTTATCTGAAAGAGCAACTCAAACAAAACACTCTTCAGAGAGCAATTTATCTGAAACCTCAGGCCTAAGGCTGAGGTTTCAGCTAGACTGAAGGTGCGGTAAAACAGTAATTTCTAGTTGTCTTACTTGCTTTTTCATTGTAATATCTGCAGAGTCATTTCGATTTGCAGCATTCTGCTGGGAAAAGGCTTTTCTCCTAGCTCTGGAGATGCATTACAATAAAAATAAATACGTTTTGCTGCATACTCAATTTCTTTAAGAATTTTGCAGGGGAGCCTCAATTGGGTATAACCACATCCGGACTGCCCCATAGCAGATACAATCACTGCTATTTACGTGATTCTGCAATGCCGCCTAGGGGGCGTGTGCGCGCCGCCGGTGGGCCGCTTCTGCTGTGATTGCTTACAGCAGAAGCTGATCTGCGGGTGCCAGGCACTAGATATCTACCGACACCCACCGATCATCGGGCAGAGACAGAACGCAGCTCTGCCTATGTAAACAAGGCAGAGCTCCATTCTTACAGGGGGAAATGGAAGAATTTTGTGTCCTTGCAAAGCACCACACAGTTTACACAAAAACACTGGCTAGGCACACAGTTGACCCTTTGATCGCCCTAGATGTTTAATCCCTTCCCAGCCAGTGTCATTAGTACATTGACAGCGTTAATTCCTAGCACTGATCACTGCATTCGGGTCACTGGTTCCCACATAGTCTTAGATTGTTCGCCGTAATATCACAGTCCCGCTATAAGTCGCTGATCGCCGCCATTACTAGTATAAAAATAAATAAGAATTCCAGTATATATACACCATAGTTTGGTTTGCGCAAAAGTTTTATAGCTTCTATAGATGCTTATTGGAATTTTTAACCAAAAATATGTAGCAATTACATATTGGCCTAAATAAATGAAGAAATTTTGATTTCTTTTTTTTTTAAATGATTGGATATGTTATATAGCAGAAAGTAAAAATGATTACATTTTTTGTTGAAAATTGTGGGTCTTTTTTGGTTTATAGCATAAAAAAATGCAGTGGTGATCAAATACCACCAAAAGAAAGCTATTTGTGGCAAAAAAAAAGGTTTACCATTTTTATTTAGGTACAGCTTTGCATGAGCACCCAATTGTCAGTGAAATTAACGTAGTGCCGTATAGCAAAACATTCCTGGTCATAAAGGGTGATAAATATCAAGGTCAAGTGGTTAAGCAGTCAATGAGCTCTAGGCGGAGATAATGTAATTAGTCCACTGTAGGCAGGATGGTGCATTTCCTCAGTCTCCTCTGAACCAGTGATCAGACAGCAACACTGCAAGTTTGTAGCAAGTCAGAAACTGAGAGGCAACAGGATTTACATGACAATGTCATCTCTAAGGCCCGGTTCACACAGGGGCGACTCCTCAGGCGACTTGGTCGCCTGAGGAGTCGCGTCCCGGTCTGTGCTATGGAACTGTTCTAATAGGAGCGACCTGAGTCGCTCTGACTTAGAAAAAGGTTCCTGTACTACTTTTGGGGGCGACCCAAGGCGACCTGCATAGACTTCTATACAGAAGTCTTTATGCAAATCGCCTTGGCGGGCGTCTCAAGTCGTCTTGAGATCGCGCCGCCGAGGTCGCCCCCAGAAGTCGTGCCGCGTCTGTGTGAATGGGGCCTAAAAGGTCCGTACACGATACGAAAATCGGAAGTCAAATTTTGTTCGATTAACGATCTGCCGATTTTCAGATCATTCGTATGATGCTTTCGACAGCCAATTACGTTTTTTTTTTTTGTCCGACAAAAGCTGGATGTGCAGACTAAAATTTTGGTCGTACGTCAACTCAACGTCCTTTTTTTATTTAATTAGTATGGTTTTTGTCCGAAAAAAATCGTAAGCACAAGACTACGCATGCTCAAACGAAAGAATACATACAAAACTATTCAACACATGACGTCACTTCTGAATTTGTATTCTGTCATGTGAGAATTTTCGGATGGTGAGTAACCTCTTCACTTTCAAAATGAGACTACCATGCAAAAAAAAAAAACAGACGAACGGTAGTCTAAAAATCTGATCGTGTGTGTGTACGAGGCTTAAGCCAGCACCTCTACCCAGGAAGTTGAAAAACAAAATGTCACCGCGCACTGAAAAACTTCAAAATAGAACCAGCCCACACGGTTATGTGAATCGCACAGCAAAAAAACATAATGAAGAAAAAAAATGTGCCACACTCCAAGAGAAAGTAACCACTCTGGTGAATACATTTCAAATTATGTACAACCAATTCTAAGTACAGTATATGCAGTTTATTACTATTATTATTATATGTATAGACAGTTGGATTATAATTGGTTGTACATAATTTGACATGTATTCACTGGAGTGGGTAATTTCTCTTTTGGAGCACTAAAGGTTTTTTTTGTTTTTTTTATTCCACCCCGGAAGTAGCTGCTGACCTAGATGATGCTTGAACAAAATGGCTTTGCCCTAAGGGGAGGGGGGGGGGGGGTGGTGTGTGTGAAGTGAAAGGTATTAAACATCTGTAATATGTACATAAACCCTCACATATACCCAGGGAAGTGAACAGCCTCAGATGATACACAGAGATTAAACAAATTTCCCTACATAAGTTTTACTTGTATATCTGCCTTCTTCTTCAGCCTTATATATTGTTTAGAAGGGGGAGGGGAGTTTTGCTATACACTGAGCCAGCTGATTGGAGGAAAGGCGCACCCCCCCCCCCTCTCCTCATAGGCAGAGACTTGCAGAGCTGTGCTGTGAATTGACCAGCTCTTTGCTAATCTATTTATAGCACCCACCCTGACACAAATTTTAGGCTGGTTTTATCACAGTTGACAGAGATCTTGTCAGAAGCTATCATGCTGATAACAGAAGAACAGAGCAGGAGAAAGACACAGGACTTTTTTGTGCTTTGAAGAGAGATAAGAAAATGCTGCAGATATATGTGCCCAGCTCAAATTTCATGAAATCGGGTTTACATCCACTTTAAAACGTATCTGAGCATCACAAAACCAACATTTCTATTTAATTAATTTTTATTAATCAAAGCAAACTCACTCATCCATCTATGTCTCCATGCTTTATTTTGTTGAGAAATCACTTTGAACGAGTAAGGGCAGACGATTCATGTAGCATTTACTTCCTGGAATCCATCTGCCCTTAGCTCAGGCATGCAGGAGAATGTGCTTAAAAGAAGTATGGGAATTTTATTTATTTTAAAATCATCCTTACCTAGGTGGATGCAGCAACGGTCCAACGCTGCATTCCCCCCCCCCCCCCCCCGCCGGTGTCTTATCAATATAGGTCTCCTATCAGATAGTGCCTGGCCTGGACTGCGCATGCGCAATCGGAGATCACGGAAATCTCAGAGAATGAACATCTGTTCCATCAGCTGTAGTTGGAGCATGCGCAGTAAACACGCCGCTCGCTCCCGATGCTTATCCACGCCGCTCGCTCCCGATGCTTATCCACGCCGCTCGCTCTATCAGATGGGGGACCCATCTTGATAGAACAGCGCTGGCCGCGCTCACTCAATACAGAAAGGGGCGGATGTTTTTTTCAAAGGGGCGGGTGTATTATTGAGCAGTGCTTTTTTTAGAGGATGGTTTTCGCAATAAACTACGCGTTTGCGGAGCGTCTTTACAGAACTCAAGCGTGGGTTTTTCAATGTTGATGGCCGGGTTTGCAGGACCTATTTAACTAAGTAACACAAGTTATTTTCCACAGTATTAGTGCGGAATCGCCCCTTGCTGTATTGAGTGAGCGCGACCAGCGCTGTTCTATCGAGATGGGTACCCCATCTGATAGAGCGAGCGGCGTGTTAACTGCGCATGCTCCAACTACAGCTGATGGAACAAATGTTCATTCTCAGAGCTTTCTGTGATCTCCGATTGTGCATGCACTGCGCCTGCGCAATCCAGTCTGGGCACTATCTGATAGGGGACCCATATTGATAGAACACCGGCTCTAAGGCTGAGAACCAAGCAACTAAACACTGCCGACTGATTGGTTCTCAGAGCTCCCTGACCAGAGAGCTGGTGACTGTCAGTCATCGGCTCGATGAGAGGCTAAGCTGGGTGCCGATCCAGGCATGTGGGCGAAACCCCGAGCCTGGACCAGCTCTGTGATGTCAGCCGACAGCTTCAGCACGCTGTCTGCGAAAAATGGGTCACAGGAGTGCAGAACAAACTGCACTTCTGTGATCTACAGGTGAAGTACAGCCAAATGAGCTGTGTCTGTACTTATCCTTTAACTGAAAAAGCTCTTCCTCTCCTAATCCAGATGAAAGAGAAAAGAAAATGCCCATGAAGACTCCTGGAATGTATGATCTAGTTTTGGCCTAAGCCAGAAACCAGGAAGCAACTGAAGAAATGTAAAAAAGTTTGAAAGAAGTAAACATAATATACCTTTCTATTTATTTATTAAGACTAGCAGTCCAAGTTAAAGGCCAAGTTCACTTCTTTTTTTTCTAAATTCCAGCTCCCCTATGTACCAATAATGTACCTCTGTTGCAGGAAAAAAAAAGCTCTTTCTTTTAGGACAGGCTTTGTCTCTTGTATAAAACTCCTCCATTACATGACCTGAAATTTGGTATTTGGGCTGCTAAAAACATTAGAAGGAAGTAGTTCACCAGCTGACCAAATCAACACCCTGCACCTGCCCTCCTCCTCCAGAATATTGCTCCCACCCAACTCTGAAGTTAAGGCCCCTTTCACACTGAGGCGTTTTTACCGCGTTTTTGCGGTAAAAATAGCGCTGTAATAACGCCTGAAATAATCCTGCCCCAGCATTCTCAATGTGAAATCTCTGAGGGCTTTCACATTGAGGCGTTTTGCTGGCTGGGCGTTGAAAAAAATCCTGCAAACAGCTTTTTTAGAGCAACTTTAGGGCGCATAAAATAGCGCTGTAAAAACGCCTATCCCCATTGAAATGAATGGGATTCGCGGTAAAAACGCATAGGCATAAGCATAAGCGTTATGTTAAAAAATAGCGCTAACGCCTATGCGTTTTTACCGCGTTCGCACAAATTTTAGCGCGAACGCGGTAAAATCGCGGTAAAAACGCATACGCGTTAGCGCTATTTTTACCGCGATCGCTGTAAAAACGCGGTAAAATAGAGGTACAAAATCCTATAATTTTTGAGCGTTTTTTCAACGCCTCAGTGTGAAAGGGGCCTTAATGCTAATCCAATTCAGGCAATATCAGCACTGTTCTCACTAAATACACAGCCAGGATCTTTCTCGTTTTTTTTTATTTTTTTATGTTACATTCTTCTTGCATTGATCGCTCATTTGGCAGAGTATGCAGGAGCTGAGCGATTACATAAAAGCCTATGTGGAGCAGAAGAAGTGTGTCCATAGAAGTCTGTGAAGCTCAACATACACTATACCAGACCTCAAAATTTCCACCCGCATTTGGCGAGTGGAATTTAGCGGAGGGCGAGTGAGGAGCAGGGGCAGACTGGGCTGACAGTTTCCTGGCTGATCGCTTCTGGCAGAAGCGGTGCGGCCATCAGAGTTGCCCGGAGGAGGGACTCCCTCCCCCCCAGACCGCACTGATGTCCTGTAAAGAAGGCTGCACCGCTTCTTCCAGAAGCAATCAGCCAGAAAACTGTCATTAGGATCTGGTGGCCGGATCGCGCAGAACGGGAATCTTCCGCTGAGACACATCTTGTATATGAAAAGCCTCGCTGTCAAACAAACTCCCGCCTCCTGGACCGGCATTGGACCAGTGTGCTGCCTATTAGAGTGGCCGGTCCAGGAGGTGGGACTTCGCTTGACAGCGCGGCTTTTCATATACAAGGTGTGTCTCAGCGGGAGATTCCCGCTCTGTGCGATCCAGTCACCAGATCCTCCCGTTTTTATCCCTGCTGCACTTTTAAGCAATGATAGGCTGCATTGATGGGCACTGATAGGCTGCACGGATGGGGCTGCACTGATAAGGCAGCACTGATGGCCACTGAGGAGGCAGCAATGATGGGTACTGATGAGATGGCACTCTTAAGCTGCACTGTTGGCCACTGATCAGGTGGCACTCTAAAACTGCACTGATAAGGCAGAACTGATGAAGCTGCACTAATTGGCACTAATGAAGCTGCACTGATAAGGCAGAACTGATGAAGCTGCACTAATTGGCACTAATGAAGCTGCACTGATAAGGCAGAACTGATGAAGCTGCACTAATGAAGCTGCACTGATATGGCAGAACTGATGAAGCTGCACTAATGGGCACTAATAAGGCAGAACTGATGAAGCTGCACTAATTGGCACTAATGAAGCTGCACTGATAAGGCAGAACTGATGAAGCTGCACTAATGGGCACTAATGAAGCTGCACTGATAAGGCAGCATTGGTATGCTGCACTGATAGGCACGGATGAGGCTGCACTGATAGGACTGTACTGATGAGCATTGATGGACTGCACTGATTAGGCTGCACTGATGGGCAATGATAGGCTGCACTGATGGCCACTGATGAGGTGGCACTCTTGAACTGCACTAATAAGGCAGAACTAATACGCTGCACTGGTGGCCCCTAATGAGGCTGCACAGATGGCCACTGATAAAGCTGCACTAATAAAGCTGCACTGATAAGGCAGCATTGGTATGCTGCACTGATGGTACGGTACTGATGGGCATTGGTGGGACAGTACTGATGGGAATTGATGGGACTGTACTGATGGGCACTGATATGCTTTATGTTAATATTGTTAAAGTTGTTGTTAATATTTATTTTTGGAATTAATTCTGTATAAAACATTTAACAGTTGTGACAGCAGGCAGGTTAAATCACCTGGTTGCATCCAGAATGCAATATGTGTGTGTGTGTGTGTGTGTGTGTGTGTGTGTGTGTGTGTGTGTCCAAGATTCAGGCTTTATGCCAGTTTGTACCTCTAGGGGGAGTGCTGGGAATCTTGCAGGGGAGGACTTGATGAGCCCAGCTGAATTAGGTGGGCTCATTAGGTCCTCTACAAAAACTCCCACCATGCTAAGGGAGATGCTCCAACCTGGAACCAGATCTGTGTGGATAGTCTGGGGGAGTGTGATCTCTGTGCGGTGAGACAAAGCCTGTGTGGCTATTACTAAGAACTTCTAAAAGCAGGGAGCTAGGGACTGGGGCAGCACAAGGCTGTACCCAGTTGTTAGTTAGGGACACCAACGTGTGTAGTGAGCGGTCAAGTTGACCAGGATTTATTTTCCTGTTTCTTTTGTTTTCGGTTATATATATTTTTTTCTGTATATAGTTCAAATAAAACCACACCCTTTTGTTTTTTCTCCTACCACTGTCTGCTGTGCCTAGTTTTGTGTGGTGAACCCTTCCAGGGGGTCACACACACCTGCTGCCGAGCTAACCCCCTCACACAGTGTAATTTAATGAGATAATTTAGGAGGGCCTGTTTAGGGGCAGATTTAGGGGCGGGACAGGGTAGAGGTTGGGTGGGGTAACTGGTGGCGAGTAACTTATGGCCTGGCTAGTAGCTCATTACTTAAAATTTTGAGCTCTGCACTATAAAATAAGATTTTACAATCTCCTTTAGATCTGCCACCAACTATGTAGTGCAAGGGCCTGTCTGATTGGATAGATAGGCCTGTCCTCCTATTATATAGTTTTGGTACAGCTAAAGGAGATTGTACAATCAGATTGTATAGTGTATGGCCACCTTTATACACCTAAAAGGAACTAGTCACGCTTTCGGTGCCATTAATTAACGGCTCACCAAATGCAGACGCAAACACATATTTTGCCACGTAAAAAGTTAGCAACAAACGCAGTAAAAAAAAAAATGTGCACACCACAACATGCCAAAATGTCCCATGAGCTACTTTGCCACGTGTAGGGCAGCCCAATGAAATTAATGGGCTGCTCTATTTGGGGGTGTGGAGAAAAAATTGCCAAAAAACATGCGCTCCCACCACAATAGGTGTGAATGGGGCCTGAAAGTGAAATTTATGTGTTTACACAAGAGCAATGAGGTTCCATTCACATCTGCGCATTTCCAAGTGTATAGAAAACCGCACAGAAAAAACACACTTTTCTGCATGTTTTGCAAGTGTGCATTACACTTGCCTTGCCAATTAAATGGCAAAACCCTCTGCAAAACAAATAAGTTGGAGTAAGAAATTGCATGTGGTATGAGTAAATGCGTCCACCTCCGAGTACATATATGATTTGTAATTTGACTTACTTTTCTTGCAGAAAATGCCACTTGTGTAATATAAAATCGTCAGTGATATAAATATTAGAAATCCAACAGCAATTAAAACAGCAACATGGCTCCTCTTATCCTTACAGACAGAATCCAAGGTGGGTGTTCCGTGCTTGTATAGCATTTGACCCAGTTCAGTGCACCTACAGGAGACATGCCATTATTTACATGTATGTGCATAGAATATATACATTTTGTTAGGCTGAGTTGCTGTAAACTGCACATATAAAATTAGCTATGCAATGCTATTATAAGAAATTTGTTTTTGAAGTTTTGAAATAATATTATCCTAAGCTTTACACCTTCCCAACATGTGGGGCAAGGACCACATCATCCTCTTGGCATTTATTGTATGACCCTGGGGGCCCCTGCAGACATTAATGTATATTTTCCTTGCCTAGATGTTTACTTAGGTCAGTGAAGAGAATCTGTTATTTTGACTAGGTTCTAGTTATTAAGCCTCAGTTCACACTATGAATCGCACAAAAAGCGAACCGCATTTGTGTGCAATTCACATGCGATTCAGTGCAGTGTAATTTCTCAAGTCGTCTTCCAGGACGGCACAATGAGAGATGACTGGCTCCACCTGACAGGAAACACAATCAATTCAAAGAGGTTAAAGCACCTGCCCCTCCCCGTGCTCCTCAGTTCTTGATTGTGTTTCCCCACAGCGAAACCGTTTATTTTTTTCCCACAGACTGAAGGCCTGGGGCTGGAAGTCCCCCCCCCGGGAGCTGAGCCGAATGCCTGGGAAGCCTCTGGGCCTAGCAGGACTCTATTGTCCGTCCTGGGGGGTATCCTATTTCTCTTCTCAGGGAGGGCAGTAGAAGAGCCTCCCTGAGCACTGAAGGACCCTAGGTGCTGGGCTGTACCTGGGACTTCAGGGGCCATATATCCTCCTTCCTCCCCCCTACCTGTCTGGGCATCCTTTCTGGAGGGGGGGGGCTGGCAGGTCCCTCCGGTAACCCCCGCTCGCGCGGGCCGTTCGTTCTATGGCGCCGCTCTATGCAGGAGCGTATGATTGCGGCGCCATCTTCCCGGAGTCTGGGACATTCGTCCTCTAGCGTCAGGGATGACGCCATCACGCGTCGTGTCATTTCCGGTTCCGGCCTCCGGCAAAATGGCGACAGCCGGCGTCTGCTTACCTGCATTAACAGACGGAGGGATGCCAGGAAGAGAGGCGCCCTTTTTCACTCCTCCAGTGCCTCTGCAGTGACTTGCTCATCACACCTAAGCGGCATGGAACATGAGGAGAGGCCGACCACGGCCGCGGCTACAGAGGAGACCACAGGGGGTGAGTCAACCCAGCCAGCAGGGGTCATGATGGGGGAGGGTACCCCGACTCTTTCCCCTTGCCTGTCACAGGGTTCTTCTAAATGCATTCCTGTGTACTCTTACATTGCAGGTGAGGACGTCACTGCCCAAGGGGTTGCTAGTCGTTCCTCTAGAGCCCCTGCCCGCTCCAAAAGATGCGGCAACTGTAATGAGAAATTACCTTCAACCCATTCCAAACCCTTCTGCTTCAAGTGTATCCAGAAGCTGGCGGGGAAGGAAACATCTCAGGTTATGAGAGACTTTCTCTCTGTCCAAACCCAGATGCTTGCCACCCTTAAGGATTTTCAAGCCTCCCTTAAAGCTAAGGAACCGGAGCCCCAGACAAGCAGGGAGGGCCCTTCCTCACAGGAGAGTTCCTCCTCAACCAGATTAGGGAGAGGACGCCCAGAATCCCTGAGATCCCTCCTGTCTCAGGACTCAGAGGCAGAAGAGGACTCTGAGATCCCTGATCAGGGACTATCCGATGAGGGCCTGATAGTCAGGCTGAGGAGGAGGAAGAAGGCTCTAGGTCAGGAAGACACATCTTCTCAGCTGGCGACATGGAAGGCCTCCTTGGTGCAATCTACGCCTCTGAAGAAATTCAGGAGCCGACGGAGCAGGTATCCGCACAGGATAGATTGTACCGAGGCCTGGTAAGGGCCCAACCCAGAGCCATTCCGGTTCATCAGACTCTGAAAGATGTGATCCTTAGAGAGTGGAAGGAACCTGAGAGGAAGCTTCTGAAATATAAAACTTGGAAGCGTAGGTGTCCTTTTAAGGGGGAGGATGAGGAGAAATTCTTTAAAATTCCCAGATTGGACGCCCAGGTGTCAAAGCAATCCGATCTCTCCTTTTGAGGACGCGGGTAATATCAAGGATCTTATGGATCGCCGTACTGAGACGACCTTGAGTAGAGCCTGGGAAGCCAATGCGGCAGCAATGAGCCCCGCGTTGGCTTCAGCTTGTATAGCTAGGAACGCGGATACATGGATAGCCAAGCTAATAGAACATGTTTCCCGTGTGTCCAAGTCCAGGGAAGTCCTAGACTCTCTACAGGTGATAGGTAGCGCAGTGGCATACCTAGCAGATGCTGCAGTAGAGACCGTGCGGGCCACCGCAAAAACAGGGGCCCTCGTAAACTCGGCTCGTAGAGCCGTATGGGTCAAAACATGGGACGGTGATAACGCATCCAGGACCCGCTTATGTGGACTCCCATTTGAGGGCTCCCTCCTTTTTGGTACAGGGCTTGATCAAGCTCTGTCAAGATCTACTGAAAAGGGCAAGAAGTTTCCCACCGGGGGGCGTGGCCTGGACATGGACGGATAGAGACGTGCACTTGCAGAGCTCCCGACCGTCTCCCATCCTATCTGATGATTTACAATAAGTCAGCGCAATATGTACACTTCTAAAAAGAGATCTGCAAAGAGGAACAATAGATCTACCAGATCCACGGCCCAGATTCCACAGCCGGGTGAGATAGAAAGACTTTTCCAACTCTCCCAGCTACACTCGCCGGGATCCAAGATGGCGTCGCCACGAGGGGACACGGAGGGGGACCGAGAAGCCTGCGGCTCTCCGGACTTAAGTATGGAAGCTCCACTTACTAGCCAATACCTTGGAGCCCCCCCGGTCCCTCACACCGACCCAGGAGATACCCCGAGAACAGCCTCTCAATCGGTCGCGATGGACCCAGAGCTGCGTTTGCTACTGCAAGCACTTCCCACTAAGGCAGACATTACAGCCCTTATGGGAATGGTGGAAGCTGCACACCGTAAAGAACTGGCGGTGGTGAAGACGGAGGTGAAAGACCTGTCCACCAGACTCACTAAAGGAGAGTCCTCACTAACAGCCCTGGAGCGCCGGGTGGAGGCGATGGAGGAGACCCAGGACAGTCAGATGGAAGCTCTCACAGAACAGCAGCTGCGACTCGAGGAAATGGAGGACCGCAGTCGCAGGAACAACCTGCGTATACGGGGACTCCCAGAAGCAACTGGTCCTGAAGATCTAGCGGACACGGTAACGGCTATTTTCCGCACTATAGAGGGGATTGAATTGCCACCCCGCCTGGAATTCGACAGGATTCACAGAGCGCTGGGGCCAAAATCATCTGACCCAGCCAGGCCCAGAGATGTGGTGTGTAGGTTGCACCATTACAAGCACAGAGAAGAAATTATCCGGAGGTCTTGGGAAGCGGACAGCCCGGAATTCGACGGTGTGGCAATCAAAATACTTCCAGATCTATCTCGCCCCACGCTACAGAGACGGGCGATACTGAAACCTCTCCTGGAGCTGGCCCGCAGTAGAGGAGCAACGTACCGCTGGGGATACCCGCTGTCCATCACGTTCCGGAGAGACCAAAGATTCTTCATGCTCAGAAAGCCAGAGGCACTGCCGGATCTTTTCATCTTCCTCGACGCAGAACCTATTGTGGTCCCAGACTGGCTTGCCCTCCTACCTAGAGCTCAAGACCATGGCAACCTCCAGAGAGTGCGTGGAGATCCACCGCCCAGACAGCAACGGGGCCGGAGGAGACCTGGAGCGACGTCCCAGGAGGGAGAACGGGAGCTGTGACGGAGCGGGATGGACACCGGTAATTATGCCTGCCTGACCTGTTGACACCCTTGTCCCCTGCCTGTTCCCCCCCTTTTTTTTTTTTTTCTTCTCCTTTTCCGTCACCTGTTGGCGCTGGAGCGGCGCTGACGCTCCCCCCCCCCCCCCATGCTCGCCAGCGCTAGATGAACAGGGCTCTCCCTTATAGACAAAGCAGCTAGAGACTCACCTGGATGGAGGGGAATATTTGCTGCCTCCATTTGCGGGCCTTACCCGAGACGGTCTCTTCTGCATCACTAGACATCATCAGCCCGGTGCAGGACCCTGATACTCCAGCCCCCGAGTTTAGGCGTTTTTGGCCTGGACCCATGATGTATGGCGCAGCCCCCGCAGAGACCCCTGCATTACAGGATATTGACGGTAGCTGGATCCATGGGGATGCGCCGGACCCGGATCACCCTGCGGCTCTCCTGTATTCCCAGAAGTTTACAAATCCCAGAGACAATAGGGAGAGGTACACGCTGCATCTGTAACCTAGCAATCCTTGCAATAGATAACACTTTTACAGGAGGAACAGGAGTACTGGGCACCCGGTTGGGGCTGAGGGGGGAGGGTATTCTTGGGAAAGTGGGAGGAAGTATATCTGAATTATGACATTGAGCATTATTGCCACTTTCATTGCATTTATGTGGATTTTTGATATACAATGCCCATTATTACTCCACCCAAGGTAGCCTCAGATGTTGAGACTCAGATAGCCTCCGCTATGTCAGCATTCTGGGAGCCAGAGTGAGCAGATCAACCAGATCTGTGGGGGGAATTTGAATGTATGGATTTTAATTACATAAGGGGGGGCATGCAATCTAGAGCAGCAAGGACATACTGTACAGACCAGAACACGGGGGGATAGTCCGGCTATACCTCATGTACAATCCAGATAGGTTGAAGGGGGAGACCCTGGGGGACGGAGGAATAGGGGGATACAGTGGGGATGTGGGGCGGAAAGTATACGGGCCCGGGCAGCCGGCCGTGCGCGGGACCCACGTCCCTGTGGGGTTTTGGGGGGGATGTCCGCCTGCGTGCGGTGGGGGGGGTAGGGGGCCTGGGGCTGAGGAGGTGACCTATAGAGGCAGGCATGGTTGAAGGGGAAATATATTCCCTTAGTTTAAGGTTGACCGCAGGGTTGGTATCCGTTATTTTTTGTATCCACTTCTTTCTGTTACATGTAAGGTCCTCCTTGCTCATTTCATTTTCCTTATTTTTTTTTTTATATATTCTTTTTGGTTCCTTATGTTACAATGGTGTATTATTGATGACTGCATGTTACAGCAGAGTTTCATTGGATTGGGAGACAAGAGTCGGGAGCTCGTTCTTTCCCGAGCCTTGTCTTACCCGCACCCCAAATAGGCTGGTGTGTTCTGCCGGGGGGGTACAACGTTGGCCCCCAGGCATTATATACAAATAATAAGTTACTTAGAGGACTAAGGGCACTAGGCCCAGCCCTCTACATTTGCTCTTTCACTCTTTTATTCTTACTCTCTTCTTTCTTACTTTCTTTTTCATCTGCTACCCCCCCCTCTCTGTCCCCCTCCCGTCGCCCTTTACGTCACCCTTATCTTGGACCAGCACCCTTGCCCTCCCCCTCCCTACCCAGAATCCAGACTCCACTTCCTTCCCCTTACCTCCTACCCAATTATGGCATTACACCATCTCAAAATTCAGTCACTTAATGTGAAAGGCCTTAACACGCCAGAAAAAAGGCGCATACTGCTGGACGACCTGAAAAGATCCAAAACGGATGTGGCTCTGATCCAAGAGACACACCTTAAGCACAATAGACTACCGTATTTACGCAACAGACATTACCCGATGACATACCACTCTGTTAACCCCACAGCCAAATCTAAGGGAGTCTCCATATTAATTTCCAGCAAAGTCCCATGGCAATGTCAGGACTCACTAATCGATCCCTCTGGAAGATACATTTTCCTCAAGGGACTCATAGGCAACATACAAGTTACGATAGCAACATTATATGCCCCCAACGACCTGCAGGCGACATTCTTGGAGCATACTTTGGAGAAACTCCAGGACTTTAGGACAGGACAATTACTGTTTGGGGGAGACTTTAACGTTCCATTGATTCCTTCGGTAGACACCTCAGCAGGCAAATCTTCAATGCCAGTGAATCAACTCAAACGAATAGCAAAGGCACTACATAAATCACAACTCATTGATATCTGGCGAATACAACATACGGGAGACCGTGACTATACGTTTTATTCTCCTGTACATCAGGTATATAGCAGAATAGATTACTTTATGATCCCTCATACACAACTTCACGCAGTAGAAAGCACATCCATAGGAAACAGGACGTGGTCTGACCATGCACCAATCTGTCTGATTTACAAACTTTCTGAAGTATCCTCACCTAGACATAAATTCTGGAGACTTAATGAAAGCCTACTGCAAACACCAGAGGTGCTTGCGGAGATAACCTCGGCTTTAAATCACTACTTTCAGGAAAACGACCAGCCAGAGTGTGACCCGGGGATATTGTGGGAGGCACACAAATCAGTCATGAGAGGGATTTTCATTAAGCACGGAGCCCGTATTAAACGGGAACGCACTGCACAGCTTACCCAGCTACTGAAAAAATTAACCATCACTGAATCCAGACATAAGCACGCCCCCGCACAAACCTCTGAGGCGGAGTTGACAATTATCAGGAAACAGATTACTGACATACTGCAATACAGAGCCAAGGCAGCCATACAGTCGTGTCGGAAAATGGCGTACGAATCAGGGGATAAATGTGGGAAGCTATTAGCAAAAACAGTCAGGGAACATAAATTATCTACATACATTCCCCATATCATCAAGGCAGGAGGTCAGAAAGCAACTTTACCCTCACAGATCACACAAGAATTTAAAGATTTCTACTCCAAATTATATAACCTCCCAGCGGCTTCGCCATCCCAAGCAGACATGGCACACTACATTATTTCGTCCGCAATGCCCTCACTTACACTAGAGTCCCGAGAAGAACTAGAATCCCCGATAACATTATTAGAACTTCAACAAGCTATCAAAACAATGAAGCCGGGTAAGGCCCCGGGACCCGACGGGTACACCCTACTATACTACAAGAAACTCACAGCGATACTGGGGCCGCGCATGCTTGGGCTGTTTAATGCCATAGGATCCGGCAAAGTATTTGCCAGGGATAGCTTAAGTGCCCATATCTCAGTAATACATAAGGAAGGAAAGGACCCGACAGCATGCAGTAGCTACAGACCGATATCGCTCCTAAATGTTGATTTAAAAATTTATACCAAGATCATGGCCACCAGACTTGCGAGACACCTTCACCATCTAATTCATCTAGACCAGGTAGGCTTTATCCCATCTAGGGAGGCCAGGGACAGCACCATTAAGGTGCTGAACTTATTACATAAAGTGAAGATCACAAAAACCCCGTGCGTACTACTGAACACCGACGCCGAAAAGGCCTTCGACCGAGTGAATTGGTCGTTCATGCTTACAGTCCTTCGACACGTAGGCCTGGGAGAGGTAATGTTAAATAGGATAACCGGAATATACACCAGTCCGACAGCACAGGTGAAGGCAAATGGGGTACTATCGGACCCCTTCCCAATATTGAATGGGACAAGACAGGGATGTCCTTTATCCCCTCTTTTGTTTGCCCTCTCACTGGAACCCTTCCTGGCCACAATCAGACGGAACCCCGACATACAAGGCGTGACTATAGGGCAAACGCAACACAAGATATCAGCATACGCAGATGACATGCTCTTTTCACTTACCAATCCAGGGGTGTCCCTCCCGAATCTGCTTAGAGAATTCGATACATATGGGAAAATTTCAAATTTAAAGATAAACTTTTCCAAGTCAGAGGCAATGGCAATATCTATACCACTGCATATGATCCCTACGGTACGATCAAATTTCCAATTTAAATGGACATCCTCCTCCCTGACTTATCTGGGGACCAATATCACACCCGAATTTTCCGAAATTTATAAACGGAACTTCCCTCCTCTACTGTCAAAAGTAAAACTTCTCCTAGACTCGTGGCACAAGGGAATTCACTCCTGGTTTGGAAGATGTAACTTACTGAAAATGTGCATACTGCCTAAGTTCTTATACCTCTTCCAGGCCCTACACATTAAAATACCACCCTCATACTTTAAGCGGGTACAGGCCTTGTTTACCCACTTTGTCTGGGCACATAAAAAACCACGGATCTCACGTACTCAGCTGTCAATGCCAAAACAATGTGGAGGGTTAGCACTGCCAGACATAAAGCGATACTACCAGGCAATACACATAGGCAGGGTTATAGACTGGAGCCGCCACCAAGAATTTAAGTTATGGGTACAGATAGAACAACACCAGGCTGACATTCCATTGAGGACAGCGATGTGGTGTAGCGATGCATTGACATCAGAGACAAAATTGCACCCGCTGATAGGCAATACTATTCGCCAAGGCCTACAAGCAGCTTTACAAACTGCCCTGACAACCAAATTGTCACCATTAACACCGATCTTGGGAAACCCCAGGTTTTCCCCAGGAATGGTAGCCACACAATTTCAGATACTACGAGCCGCGGGCCGTACTACAGCGTCTCAATATGTGATAAGAGATAGATGGCCCTCCATTCCTGAACTGACGGACGCAACAGGCCCATTCCAACTCCCCTTTTGGAACGCGGTTCAACTACACCACTTCCTTCAGACAATCCTACACCCACAAGAATACTCCAGACCCATGACCACGCTCGAGGAATACTGCTCGGGGATGGAGCCTTTGCCCAGGGTCCTCTCCAAAATGTATTCTCTCCTCAATACACCAACCCAGCAACCACAACTTCCGGGTATTACAAAGTGGGAGACAGACCTGAACCGCACCTTTACGGCGCCCCAAGTACAAAGTATAATACAATTCTCTTTCAAGTCCTCCCTATGTACGAAAATACAGGAGACAAATTACAAAATTCTCACGAGATGGTATTTAACACCCAGCCGCCTACATGTGATTTTCCCAGACACCTCAGAATACTGTTGGCGGTGCGGGACATAGAAGGGAACACTCCTGCATGTATTTTGGTCCTGCCCCAAGCTAGCAGCATTCTGGACGGAGGTCCGATCTATTTCCCAAAAATTCACAGAATACCAGATCCCACATGACCCAGCTTTCTTCCTGCTACATGTATCGAACCTTTCCCACAGAACATACAAAAAGTCCCTACTACGTCACCTGACAAACGCAGCTAAGTCTTGTATTCCCATACTATGGAAACAACAAACTCCACCGACCATAGCAATGTGGCTGCGGAAAGTGGAAGATATAAACAGACTGGAGGATCTGATACTGACAGCCCAAGACAGACATGAAGTTTACAAAGAGACTTGGACTATGTGGAACATGTTTATTTACTCGGACGAGGGTATAACCCTTCTCGGAACCTGAGCAACCTCTAAGTTAGAATACAGACTAACATACCAGAGATGCCACCCCCCCCTCCTTTCCCCACCCTGTCACCCACCCCCTCTCCATTCCCCTCCCCCCCTCATCCCACTTCTCTCTTCTTCTTGTCTTACTTTTCCTACTTTCTTTTTCTCTACTCTTGTCAGCAGACTCAAACGTATCTAACACGAGCTTTCCGTAGGGTGTATACTTGAGGGTGTATGAGACAGAATACTCTCTGATAATGGATGGTGGCCCTACCAGACCAAGGCAAAACTATATTAACGAGAGGAACACCTGAAATGCAATCCTATTTAACATAACCTACTGTACTGTAGATTCTGGAGGCTGCGACCTTCGCTGTTTTTGTGTCCTTATTGTATCTTGTGGGGCTTTACCCCGGCTCAAAAAAAAAAAAAATCAATAAAAATTATATTAAAAAAAAAAAAAAAAAAAAGAAGTTTCCCACCAAACCTAAGAGGGACCAAAAAAGATTTTTTCGAGGCCCCCAGGGTAGAAACCGCTTCTCGAACAAGAAGCCTGCCGGTAATAGGAAGTGGGGCGTTGGAAGGGATAAGCCGAAAGGAAAGGAAGTATCCTCTTTTCCAACCAAAAATCAAATGAAAAAGGGACCCCCTCAAGGAAGCAGGTCTTCTGCAAAACATCTCAGACCTAGCAGAACAGGGAGTTGTAGTTCCGGTACCTGCGGGTCAACGCGGAATGGGGGGTCTACTCCCATATCTTCGTTGTCCCAAAATCCTCAGGCAAATACCGGTTGATAATAAACCTGAGACCCCTGAATACCTCCCTGCGTCACAAGAAATTTCGCATGGAGAGCATATACACCCTCAGAAGACTCCTTCTGAAGGAGGTATACATGGTAACGATCGACTTAAAGGACGCCTACCTGCATGTCCCGATCTTTCCAGGACATCAGGCCTTCCTCAGATTTGCAGTCAAGTCTCCTCAGGGGATTCAACACTGGCAGTTTGCTGCCCTCCCCTTTGGACTGGCTTCCAGCCCAAGGGTGTTCACAAAAATCGTAGCAGAGGTGGTATAGCAATAGTCCCTTATCTCGACGATCTTCTACTCTACAACCAGAGTCGAGATCTCCTCCTCGCAGACCTGGCCAGGGTTGTGAGTACCCTGGAATCCGTAGGTTGGATCATAAACAGGGAGAAGTTCTCGATGATCCCGGACCAAAGGAAAATGTACCTGGGTTTCCTGATAGACTCCTTACAGAGAAAGCTTTTTTTACCCCAGGAGAAGGTCCAGGGCCTCATGACAGCGGTCAGGTCTCTGTTGGAGGTAAGGGAGTCCTCGTTCAGAGGCATCATGAGGGTACTGGGTCTAATGACCTCTTGTATACCTGCGGTCCCGTGGGCTCAGCTCCGCTCCAGACCCCTCCAACGATTCCTCCTATCCTCCTGGGACGGAACAAGAGGGACATTAGACCACAGAATCTCCATCCCAGAGGTAGTAAAGGACTCTCTGAGCTGGTGGCTTCTTCCTCAGAAGTTGCAGGTGGGTCATCTTTGGACTCAGACAGAACCCCTCAGGATAACGACAGACACAAGTTCCTGGGGTTGGGGGGCCCACTTAGGCGAGCTCCGAGCCCAGGGTTCCTGGAATCAGGATCAGGGGCGCGCCTCCTCAAACTTACGGGAATTATTGGCGGTCGGGGAGGCCCTAAAAGTGTTCGAGGAAAGGATCCGAGACCGGGAGGTCCAGATCCTGTCCGACAATGCGACCACGGTGGCCTTCATAAATCATCAGGGGGGAACCAGGTCTCCCTCCCTGCTGACCTTGTCTCGAGGAATTCTGGGCTGGGCAGAGCTTCGGATTGCCTCTATTACGGCAGTACACATAAAGGGAATGTACAACATAGAGGCGGACTATCTAAGCCGCCATCGGATTCTCCAGGGGGAATGGGAGCTGAACCCAGAGGTGTTCAACCTGGTGTGCCAGCAGTTTGGAAGGCCAGAAATAGACCTCTTTGCCCGCAAAGAAAACAGGAGAGTAAGAAGATTCTTTTCCCTGTCCCGGGAGTGGGGCTCGGAGGGGGTGGATGCATTAGCTCAGGTATGGAGTTTTCACCTGGCTTATGCTTTTCCCCCTCTGAGTCTCATTCCAAGAGTCCTACAAAAACTAGGTCTCTCAGAAACCAGACTCATTCTAATTGCCCCTTGGTGGCCCAAGAGAGCCTGGTTCCCCGCTCTACAGAACTGGTCCGTAGCACCTCCCCTCCATCTACCAGTTCGGGTGGACCTTCTTCGGCAGGGACCGGTCTTTCACCCAGATCCCAGCTTCTTCAAGCTGACGGCCTGGTACTTGAGAGGCAGAACCTGCGGGAGAGGGGATGTTCCGAGAGAGTGATTAACACTCTCCTTTCAAGTAGAAAAGAAGTCACCAGACGTATCTACAGGAAAGTGTGGGGAGTCTTCTCTCACTGGTGTCTAGTGAGAAAGGTATCCCAGCAAAAAACCTCGGTCATCCTGGACTTTCTCCAGGATGGCGCTGATTTAGGTCTTGCCACCAAGACTCTAAGAGTGCAGGTAGCAGCCTTATCTTATTTTTTGGACAAGAAGTTATCACTGGACCCTCTAGTTAAAAGATTTCTGATGGCCAGGGATAGATTGTCCCCGGTGCGGATCTCTAGAATTCCGCCCTGGGACCTTACGTTAGTTTTGGAACAATTAACTAAAGCTCCGTTTGAGCCACTAGAAGATATTTCAGTTAAATTACTGACGTTTAAGTTTTCTTTTCTTCTGGCAATTACTACAGCCAGAAGAATAGGCGATATGCAGGCTGTGACGATTAAAGAGCCTTTTCTTAGTTTATTCGAGGACAGAGTTATTCTCAGGCAGGACCCCCTGTACCTCCCTAAGGTAGTGTCGAAGTTTCATAGATCACAAGAAATTATTCTCCCTTCTTTTTGTTCAAATCCACAGAATGAAAGAGAGGCCTCCTTTCATTGACTGGATGTCAGACGGTGTCTGCTAGCTTATTTGGATAGGGTGGGTGAATTTAGGAAATCCAGCCATTTACTAGTTATTTTTTTTGGACAGAAAAAGGGCCAACAGGCATCTAGAGCATCCATATCTAGATGGATCAGACAGACAGACAATCTCCATAGCTTATGGCCAGGCTGGTAAGACAGCCCCGAAAGTTAACGCTCATTCCACTCGCTCTCTGGCAACCTCCTGGGCAGAAAGAGCCGGAGCTTCGATGGAACAGATCTGTAAAGCTGCGACTTGGTCAAGCCAGAATACATTCCTAAGGCATTATAGAGTGGAGTTGCTGTCACCTCAGGACCTGGTCTTTGGTAGAAAGGTCCTGCAAGCAGTCGTCCCCCCCCCCCCCCCCTAAGGTAGGCCTGAAGCTACTTGCTTCTCTCTCATTGTGCCGTCCTGGAAGAAGACTTGAGAAAGTGACCAGTTACACTTACCGGTAACGGTGTTTCTGGGAAGTCTTCCAGGACGGCAGGCCTACTTCCCACCACTTTTTGGTAAATACATTGGTTTGTATAGAGTTATTTTGGTGTGTGTTTTCTCTCTCGTGCACTGGTGTGGGTCTGTACTTTATCATAACTGAGGAGCACGGGGAGGGGCGGGTGCTTTAACCTCTTTGAATTGATTGTGTTTCCTGTCAGGTGGAGCCAGTCATCTCTCATTGTGCCGTCCTGGAAGACTTCCCAGAAACACCGTTACCGGTAAGTGTAACTGGTCACTTTGAGCCAAATAATTTTGAATGGGCTCAAATTGCACCGCATCGCACCAAATTAGTGCATGCACCAATTTTGGAACCACACTGCAATTTGACCAACATGGTACTTTTGTACCACGTGATCCAGTGCAGGAAAACGCAGGCAATAACACCCGCTGCAGATCGCAAGGGCAGTGTGATTTTTAACAAGGTATGGGAAACACACGCGAATTGCAGGTTTCCTTTACACTCACACTGGTTTCATGTAGAACATTATATATCATGAACAACCATGACACACCATAACAGCAGGAACTTACTTTTAACAGACAAAAGAGCTGATTACGCATCTGAGAGGTAATAAATGCTTATTGCTCAACCCCTAGCAACCACTGGAGGAACCCTGGAGTTTCATGGAACCATGGTTGAGAAAGGCTGCATTAAAGAATGTTACCCCAACACTTCATATTCCTGATGTGTGCCTGCTGTACCATGTACTTGTATGAAAAAGTATCCTGTTCTCTTTATATTGCTTCCTTTGTGTAAAATACCTGGTGATCCTACCTGTCCCTCTGCTTTCCTATTAAAATCTGACTGCACTAGACATGAGAGCACACCATGGTCAGTTCTCCAGCTGTGCTGGGAACTCAACCTGCTTTCCTCCAATAATCAGACTTCTGCTGACACGCTGCGCCCCCTGCACATTCACTTGGAAGTTTAGTGTGTTGCCGTTTCTCCTCCCCGAGCTCCTTATGCAGCTGAGAACAGAGGGTATGTAAACACTTATTAAAAATATTTTATAATGTTTTTATATGTATACACAAATGTTTTGCCTTTCATTTCTATTTTAGCCACTTGCCGACCGCGCACTGTAGCTTTACTGCTACAGTGCGGGCCGGCTGGGTAGAATCACGTGTATATATACACACGTTATCTACCGGGTAGGGGACACGCCGGTATGCCGCTTCTGCTGTGATTAGTCAATGGATGACCGCCGGCACCCGCTGATCGGGCGAGGAGACAGACTGGACTGAGCTCCGCCTATGTAAACAAAGCAGTGCTCTGTCCTGTCAGCAGGGATGTGCTGGGTTTTGTTGCCCTGCAAAGCAAGGAATAGAATCCAGCATATCCCTGAGTGAATGCAACACATAGTACACACAAAAACACTGGTTAGGCTCAAATTCCAGTGTATACTGTATACACACCATAGTTTGTAGACGCTATAACTTTTGCGCAAACCAATCAATATACGTTTTGAGATTTATTTTTTATTTATTTTTATATACAAAATGCACGAAGCAGAATACACATTGGCCTAAACTTATAAAAATATATATTTTTTTCAAAACTGTTGGTCTTTGTTTCGCAAATTAAAAAAAAAAACGCAGTGGGGGATCTAATACCACCAAAAAAAAAAGCTCTATTTATATAAATTTAGTTTGCTATATTGTTGCATGACCGCAGTTTCTATTCATTCTGCATCTTTTGTACGCTTTTAGAAAATGCGCCAAAAACCCTGGACATAACAGAAGTCTATGGGAAACCCATGCTACAGCCATAGGTACTGTATTTTCCGCACTATAAGGCGCACCTAAGAGCCTTAAATTTTCTCAAAAATCGGCTGTGCGCCTTATAATCCCGTGCGCCTTATGTGTGCACTGAGTTCCAAAATCTGTAAAAATGTTGTTGTGCGACTTTGGTAAGCGCTCCGCTTGGTTGACTGACGGACCATTTCCCGCTGCCACAGGGACGTAATACGTACACTACGTACGCTGGCAGCGATAAACCAGTCAGAGAACATTACGTAATATGTACAGTTTGTTAGTAAGGTATCTGCTTTAACTATTATCTGAGCTTTCGCGAAAGCCAGCATCATTGCTGAACAGCCATCTGGCAACGAGACTGAAAAATAATGTGAGTGTATTGTTAAATGGTAGTATAAAGTTCAACTAAACTCACTGTTTTGCTTCCGTTACCTTTTTTTCGTATGTTTTAGCATGCGCCTTATAATACAATGCGCCTTATGTATGGGTTAAGTACAGAAATAGACCCTGTAATTGAGACTGCGCTTTATAATCCGGTGCGCCTTATAGTGCGGAAAATACGGTACACTGCACTGCAGTTTGGCCACAGTATGAAGGCAGTCTAAAGCCTCGTACACACGGTCGGACTTCCATCGGACTTTTCCGTGGTTTTTTGCCCGAACGGAGTTGGTCGGGCACACCCATAGCATACACACGCTCGGACTTCTCTGCAAACTTTCCCAAAACTTTTTCCAACATCACGTGGTTTTTCTGCTCTTTACCGCCACCCTTTGGTCAACTTCTGCTATTGTTGGTTGATTGTAACATTATTTGTTTTGTCCATCGGACAAAAGTCCGATGGTTTTCTGTACACACGGTCGGACTTTTGTTGGGCAAAAGTTTGTCCGTTTGCAGACCCAACATTTGTCCGATGAAAGCAAAAAAAGTTTGTCCGATGGAGCGTACACATGGTCGGATTGTTGGTCAAACTTGCTCGAAATGAAGTTTGTTGGCCAAAAGTCCGACCGTGTGTGCGGGGCTTAAGTCTATTGGATTTTTGAACACCTTTAAGTACCCTGGCTGGCCAGTCCCAGATAAATGGGTGGATTTATCCACGATTGCCATGGTTCCCAAGTCTGTGGGTACATGTATTAGTCTTCAGGCAGCTTTTTATGCTCAGCATGTACAAAAACCTTCAAACAAGACAGAAATTATACTTTAACCACTTCCCGACCGCCCACCACACATTTACTGCGGCAGGGTGGCCTGATCTGACACTTCCTAGATTGGGCAATGCGGGCGTCATGCTGGCGACCCACTTCCACTGTGATCACACACAGTGGGAGCCCAGCGGTAGGTACAGTGGACTCAATGTCAGAGGGAGAACGGCAGTCTGCCTATGTAAACAAGGCAGACTTCCATTCTGTCAGTAGGGAAGAGATTGATCCTGTGTTTCTGCTAAACAGGAACACGGATCTATGCCTTCCCTTAGTAGAAGCAACTCCCCCAGAGTGCGTAAGCACTTGCTAGAAACACATTTAACCCTTTGATCGCCCCTGCTCTTAACCCCTTCCCTGCCAGTGTCATTAGTGCAGTGACAGTGCATATTTTTTAGTACTGATCACTGTACTCGTCACTGGTCCCCAAAAAGTGTCAGTTAGGTGTCCGAATTGTCCGCTGCAATTTCCTATTATAAATTGCTGATTGCCGCCATTACTAGTAAAAAATAAACAAAATTTTAAATACATAAAAATATCCCATATTTTGTAGACGCAATAACGTTTGCGCAAACCAATATTCGCTTATTGGGATTTTTACTAAAAATATGTAGCAGAATACATATTGGCCTAAAATTGATGAAGAATTTTTTTTTTCTTTATCGTACATCACGGGACACAGAGCGGCATAGTAATTACTATGTGGGTTATAGAGCTTACCTTCAGGTGATGGACACTGGCACACCCAAGACAGGAAGTCCCCTCCCTATATAACCCCTCCCATATCGGGAGTACCTCAGTTTTGTTGCCAGTGTCTAAAAGGTGTTGGTCACGGTTAAGCATGTATTCTCCTAAGGGTTGCTGTACGCAACACGGTACAATACCTGGAATCCCGGGGCTGGGTCTTAAATCTGGACAAATCAGCCTTGCAGCCAGCAAAAAGACTGGAATATTTAGGCTTACTCAGACACAGACCAAAGAAAAATTCTTCTGCCTCAGGCAAAAATCTCTTCTTTAAGGGAGCTAATTCAAACGATCTGTGCAAAGAGACAGCCATCCATTTGTCTGTGCATGCGGTTGCTGGGAAAGATGGTGGCCTCATTCGAAGCAGTTCCGTATGCTCAATTCCATTCAAGGAAATTACAGAACGCCATCCTATCCGCCTGGAACAAAAAGGTTCAAGCCCTAGACTTCCCAATGTCGCTGACGTCGTCAGTACGCAGGAGTCTGTTGGTGGTTGGTACCCCAAAATTTACAAAAGGAAAAGTCGTTCATTCCAATCTCTTGGAGGGTAGTAAATACAGATGCCAGCCTTCTAGGCTGGGGGGCAGTACTGGAGCAATGGTCACTCCAGGGAAAGTGGTCAAATATCGAAAGCCCTTGCCCATCAACCTGATGGAAATTTGGGCGGCACGTTTGGCCCTGGAAGCATGGACTTCCAAGCTGCATGGTTTCCCTGTCAGGATCCAATCAGACAATGCCACAGCTGTGGCATACATCAATCACCAAGGGGGCACCAAGAGCGGTGCGGCCCAGAAGGAGGTGAATCATATCCTGATATGGGCAGAAAGACATGTCCCATGCATATCCGCTATCTTTATTCCAGGAATAGAGAATTGGAAAGCAGACTTCCTGAGTCGGCAGAAGTTATCCCCAGGGGAATGGGCTCTTCACCCCGACATCTTTCGGACAATATGTCAGAGATGGACACCAGATGTAGATCTATTTGGCATCCAGGTTCAACACGAAATTGAGCAGCTTTGTGTCCAGGACAAGGGACCCGCTCACTTGCGGATCGGATGCACTGGTGTTCCGGTGGGATCAGTTTGCACCAATAATATGCGTTTCCTCCGCTGCAGTTACTACCTCGACTCCTCCGCAGAGTCAGGATAGAAAAGAGGCCGGTGATTCTGGTAGCCCCAGCATGGCCTCGGAGATCCTGGTACACGGAGATTGTAAGAATGTCTGTGGGAAAGCCTTGGACCCTTCCGCTTCGGCCAGACCTGCTCACGCAGGGTCCGATATGCCACCCTTCCTTGCAAACTCTAAATTTAACGGTCTGGCTATTGAATCCCACATTCTAAAAGAGAGGGGTCTCTCTAACACAGTGGTGTCTACAATAATTAATGCTAGAAAGCCAATATATAATTAGAGTTTGGAAGGCGTATGTGGCATGGTGTGAGACCAAGAAATGGCATCCTCGGAAGTACGTCATAGGCAGAATTCTTGACTTCCTACATTGGGCTGTTGACAAAAACCTAGCCTTAAGTACTATTAAGGGACAGGTTTCGGCCTTATCGATATTTTTTTCAAAGGCCACTAGCTACACATTCGCTAGTAAAGACCTTTTTGCAGGGTGTGACTCGAATCAACCCACCAGTTAGGTCTCCCATAGAACCAAGTTTAAGTCCCATGGACATATCAGTTCTTCAGAGACAGCCTTTTGAACCATTACTCCACATTCCTTTAGTGCTCCTCGCCAGGAAATTAGTGTTCTTGGTAGCTATATCCTCAGCCAGGAGGGTATCGGAATTAGCAGCTTTGTCTTGTAAGGAGCCATATTTGATTGATTATCCATAAGGATAGAGTGGTTTTACGTACATATCCAGCCTTTCTTCCGAAGGTCGTGTCAAGTTTTCATTTGAACCAAGATATGGTTCTTCCTTCCTTTTTTCCCAAACCTAGTTCGGTGGAAGAGTAATTATTACATTCGTTGGATGTAGTAAGAGCAGTTAAAGCCTATCTTAAAGCTACTGCTATGATTCGGAAAACTGATGTTTTATTTATTCTGCCAGAAGGCCCCAGAAGGGGTCAGGCGGCGTTGAAACCTACTATTTCTAAGTGGATTCGGCAGGTTATTATTCGAGCCTATGGTCTGAGAAAGAAGATGCCGCCATTTAAAATAAAAGCGCACTCTACTAGAGCAGTTGGTGCTTCTTGGGCAGTGCATCACCAGGCCTCCTTGGCTCAAATCTGTAAGGCCGCAACTTGGTCTTCAGTCCACACATTCACTAAATTTTATCAGGTGGATGGAAGAGGTCATGAGGATATTGCCTTTGGGCGCAGTGTGCTGCAGTATAGATCCTCATGCCTGATGGCGCCCAGCTTATTATGGCGTCTCCCTCCCCTCATTTTGGCATTGCTTTGGGACATCCCACATAGTAATTACTATGCCGCTCTGTGTCTCATGATGTACGATAAAGAATCTAGGATTTTTATAACAGCTTACCTGTAAAATAATTTTCTTGGAGTACATCACGGGACACAGAGCTCCCACCCCTCTTGGGGACATTTATTGCTTTGCTACAAAACCTGAGGTACTCCCGATATGGGAGGGGTTATATAGGGAGGGGACTTCCTGTCTTGGGTGTGCCAGAGTCCATCACCTGAAGGTAAGCTCTATAACCCACATAGTAATTACTATGCCGCTCTGTGTCCCGTGATGTACTCCAAGAAAAGGATTTTACAGGTAAGCTGTTAAAAAAAAAAAAAAAAAAAAACCTAGGATTTTTATATAATTTTTTTTTTTTTACTGGATAGGTTTCTATAGCAGAAAGTAAAAATCCTATTTTACTTTCTGCTAACAGCTTACCTGTAAAATTATTATTTTTTTTCAGTACATCACGGGACACAGAGCACTATAGTAATTACTATATGGGTTATACGCTCACCTTCAGGTGATGGACACTGGCATAATCAAGACAGGAAGTCCCCTCCCTATATAATCCCTCCTATACAGGAAGTACCTCAGTTTTTGTAGCAAAGCAATATATTTAAATATCCCAATAAGAGGGGAGGGACCTCTGTGTTCCGTGATGTACTTCAAAGAAAAGGATTTTACAGGTAAGCTGTTATAAAAATCCTATTCTTTTCTGGTACATCTCGGGACACAGAGCACTATAGTAATTACTATATGGGATGTCCCAAAGCAATGCAATCTGAGGGGAGGGAGACACACAAAATAAGCAAACTGCCATCAGACGTGAGGACCTATACTGCTGCCTGCAGAACACTACGTCCAAGGCGGCATCCTCTTGCTGACCTACATCCACCTGGTAGAAACTTGTGAATGTATGCACTGATGACCATGTTTCGGTTTGCAAATCTGAGCCACAGAGGCTTGGTGATGCACTACCCAATAAGCACTGACTGCCCTGGTAGAGTGCGCTCTAGGACAAAAAGGCGGAATCTTCCTCTTTTAAAACATAAGCCTGAGCAATAACCTGACGAATCCACCTAGAAATGGTCGATTTTGATGCTGCCTGCCCTCTTCTGGGGCCTTCTGGCAACACAAACAAAGCGTCAGTTTTTCGTATCTGGCCAGTTTCCAGATAAAAAATTAACTGCCCTTACTACATCCAGAGAATGTAATGACTCCTCATCTGCAGAACATGGTTCTGGAAAAACCGAAGGTAGGGAAAAAGCAGCCAAATCTGACACTCTTCTTGCAGAGGTTACCACAACTAAGAACACCAATTTCTGTGCCAAAAGAAGCAAAGGAATATTGTGTATTGGCTCAAAGAGCTGTCTTTGCAAACCCGATAGAACTAGATTCAGATCCCATGGGCACAAGGGTGACCTGACTGGTGGACTTATCAGTTACCCCTTGTATAAAGGCCCGGACCAAAAAACGCGAAGCAAGCAACCTTTGGAAAAATACTGCCAAGGCTGAAATCTGACCCTTGACCATACTCAAGGCCAGCTTCATTTCTACCTCCAACTGTAGAAGGCAAGAATTCTATCTATGACATACCTTCGAGGGTGCCAACCCTTGGTTTCACACCAGGAGGCATAGGCCCTCCAGACCCTATAATAAATGGTCTTAGAGGCCGGCTCTCCAGCATTAATCAGGGTGGTAATCACTGAACCTGAAAACCCTTGATTCTTTAGGATGTGGGTTTCAACACCCACACCGTCAAATTTAGTGACTGTAAGGTAGGATGGAATACCGGCCCTTGCAACAGCAGGTCTGGACGAGATGGAAGAGTCCACGAAACCCCTACTGCCATCCTCATGATCTCTGCATACCAGGATCTCCTGGGCCACGCCGGAGCTACTAGGATTACCGGCTTCCCTTCCTCCTTTATCCTGTGAAGAAATCGCGGCAGCAGCTGAACTGGGGAGAATGCATAAGTCAGTGAAAACTGATCTCACGGGGTCACCAACACATCTGACCCACATGCGAGAGGATCCCTTGTTCTTGACACAAAGCTGTCCAACTTCTTGTTGCATATGGATGCCAACAGATCTACGTCCGGGGTCCCCATCTCCGGCATATGGCCAGAAAAACATTGGGACCATACTCCCGGGAACAACTGTTGGAGGGATGAAGACTGCGAATAGGTAAGGAACATGTTCCTCTGCCCAAGCCAGAATATGGTTCACCTCCCTCTGGGTTTGCGTGACTTCTGGTGCCACCTTGGTGATTGATATAGGCCACTGCTGTGGCATAGTCGGACTGTATCCTGACGGAACAATTCAGTAACCTGAACGTCCAGGCCATTAAGCCAAACGTATTGCCCGAATCTCTAGGAAGTTGATGGGCAAGGTTTTCTGGACTCTGACTATTTCCCTTGGACAGTGGTCTCTCCTAGGACTGCTCCCCAGCCCATAGGCTGGCATCCGTTGTTACCACCTTCCAGATAACCGGAATGAAGGATTTTTCCTTTCTGCAAATTCTTGGTCATCGACCACCAACTGAGACTGGCGCACTTTTGGGGTCAGATTCATTGGGTAATCCAAAACTTGGGTTTTCTTGTCCCAAGCAGAGAGGAATACTGTATTGTAACAGTCTTGTATGAAACTGGACATAGGGAATTGCTTTGAATGACGTCACCATCTTCCCTAGCAATCTCATACAAAGGCGAATGGAAGGACCCTTCCTTGCCCTGACCACCTGGACCAGCTCTCTTATAGCGTTGACTTTTGCCTGGGGCAAAAACAGTCTTTCCTGGGCTGTATCTATGACCAAGCCCAAATACTCCAGTCTTTTTACTGGTTGTAAGGATGATTTCTCCAGGTTGAGAATCCAACCTAGGTGTTGCAGATACCTGACCGTTCTGGACACCTCCTGTTTTAACTGTGCTACTGACTGATCTACCAGTAGCAGGTCGTCTAGGTATGCCGTTACTGCTATACCCTGGGCCCTTAGTCTTGCTAGTACTGGGGCCAAGACTTTCGTAAATACCCGGGGAAGGCCACCTGAAAGTGGCGCTGTTCCACCGCAAAACGCAAAAACTTCTGATGAGCGGGGAAAATTGGCACATGTAGATATGCATCTTGATACCCATTGATGCTAGAACTTCTCCTCCCCGTAGGGTGGATACGACCGACTGGATTGACTCCATGCGGAAAGAGCGGATGTTTGGGAAGTGATTCAGATCTTTGAGATCGACAAGGGTCTGACATCTCCAATCGGTTTCGGTACCGTGAAGAGATTTGAATAACCACACACCCTGCTCGTCTGAGGGGGTCTCTATGATTCTCTGAAACATCAATCAGTCCAGTGCCAGAAATAAAGACCTTCTTTTCATTAGGTCTTTGGGGAGTAGCCTAGGGCTACCACAGAGATGACCCATCCGCCAAGGATCTCTTCTTGCCATAGCCTTCGAAAACCAAAGAAGTCTTGGAATTCTGCTTTGTAGGCTTCTGCCCTCAGGCACTTCTGCAGTCCTGTGCAAACACACGTATACAGCTTTAATGTATGCAGAATATGTTAAAGCAATATGCCTCTATGGAAGTGTGCGTTCATGGTTTTAGCATGAGACCATACAAATATGCTTTTAGGCAAAAATATGAAAAGTGTGTGCTGTACACATGCAGTCATGTAGCACGTGTTCCATGGAACAAGCATCTTTGCAAAGCAAGCATGCGTTTATGAAACGTGTTATGCAACATTACGCAACACGTATCTATACAGACATGTATTCCTATGCGATCCTGAGGAATCATGTATATTTAAGTAAACATGTATTAACATGCCTCATTACGCAATCGTGCATCTTTAGGAGATCATGCATTCTTATGCGATCAAGCCTTTCTGCGTGATCATGTGACTATCCCATGCATATCTATACAAACATAAACATGCATCTTTATGTGACAGTGTATCCTTAAGCGATCCTGTCACCTTATGCGATCACGCGTTCTTATGTGATCAAAAATAAACATGTTTTTTTTTTTTTTTTTTTTACACAAACATGTCCAAACATGCACTTTGTACACACGACCATGTATCTTTATGCAAACATGTGAACTGGTGAAAACAGTTATCTTCAGCAACCTGTTTAAGCAACACCTGTGCGTTTCACATCTGTGCGTGCAATTTTAGCAACTGTGCATATTATCGGTATCTGTGCGTATTAGCAACTGTGTGTTTTGTTTGTTTTTTTTTTTTTTTTTTTTTTTAGCAGTACAATGGAAGCTTTAAGTAGGTGATACCATATGTGGGATCTGAACCCATGGCCTCAGTTTTTCAAGGTAGGAGCGCAGACCACCAGGATACTGGGCCTTTGCTTACAAACTTGCTAAGTCGCACAGTTGCTAAGCAAACACCTGCTCAACTGCAGTTGGTTCTATACTTTAGACCTGTATGATACCAAGCACATATGCACTATGCTCATGCCTTTCAAACATGTATTATAAAAACATGTATTTAAAAACTGCAAGCACGTATATTAAGCTGTTCCTGCCCACAAGCAGACAATGACACTTTTTTTAAAGTGAACTGCTAATCATCCAGGGGTGTATCTACTACTTACAGCTGTACATGCCACTTGGATAGGCAGAAAATATGCAGCATGTAATCATGACTTGTCTGTACCCGTTCCCAAGCCAGTACTCACACACACACACACGACCCACTGTTCTGTCAGCACGTGGTAATGGCTGCCCTTCCTCTTCCTGCCTACAATAAACAATAGGCAAGACTTTTAGCAAACCTGCACCCTCTAGTTGCTGGGGAAAAACAGCAGCCTGTCTGAGCAAGAGTACAAGCATGATAGAACAGCACACTGCTCCCAGTGGCCACCGGGAAAACAGACAGTCAGATCGCTCTCTTTTAATAGAGACACAGCAAACAAATGCAGACTCACCATTCCTCGCTGCAGGGTACTGCTGGAATATCACAGCGACCCAATCTTCACCCATCACGGCGGGTTGGTGTCATGCCAGACCTTCAAGGACAAGGTCCCCTCTGTACGTAGGGTCCACTGCCTTGGACCTTGTATAGTGCCCTGCCAGAGCAAACCCGTGGTATAGCAGTGTAACCAAGGCGCTGGATCTCAGGGCCCAGCTCTCCTAAGAGAAGCGTCACAGGCAAAACCTTGTTCTTCCGTACCGAGGCTCGGGTACCATCCACTTTTGTCTTTGTTTTATAGACTTTTTTTGAATGGATCCGATAGCGTAGCTCCCTGACCCTGTTCAGGCCATCTATTTTGCACTGTTCAGCACATCATTAACCGTGACCAACACCTTAGACACTGGCTAAAAAACTGAGGTACTCCCTGTATGGGAGGGGTTATATAGGGAGGGGACTTCCCATCTGATTATGTCAGTGCCCATCACCTGAAGGTGGGCATATAATTTTATATATATATATATATATATATATATATATATATATATATATATATATATATATATATATATATAAACTATAGTGCTCTGTGTCCCGTGATGTACCAGAAAATAAATATTGTTTTTTTTTGTTTTTTTTTCAAAATTGTCGGTCTTTTTTTGTTGATGGCGCAAAAAATAAAAACCGCAAAAGGTGGTCAAATACCACCAAAAGAAAGCTCTATTTGTGGGGGGAAGGGATATATATTTTATTCGGGTACAGCATTGCATGACTGCGCAATTGTCAGCTAAAGTAGTGTAGTGCAGTACCGTATCGCAAAAAATGGTTTAGTCATAAAGGGGGGGTGGGGTAAATCTACCAAACCTAAAGTGGTTAAACACAAATGTGCAATCTTCACTACTGTCAACTAAGGATGGGCTCAGGCGTGTTCGCAGCTCCACGTGCCCAAGCCCGCCAGGAAGCTTACACTCCGCAGCGCTAATCACAAACAGTGATTCCCGGTCGGGTCAGGAAATGTCTGTTTTAGCCCTGCGCAGTGTTAACTTCCTGTTGGGCTCGGTAATGTGGAGCTGCGAACACGCCTGAGCCCATCCTTACTGTCTACATTACAGGCACAAGTATGGAAAGCATCCACTAGAAACAATAGTACAATACTATAAGTATTATGATGATTATTAGACAACATTTAAAGCTAAACTCCGGGCACTTTTGTGCAAACCAATTAATATACGCTTTTTGCAATATTTTTATTTATTTCCAAAAATATGTAGAATACATAATTCGGCCTAAAACCTTTAAAAAAAAATAAAAAATTGGGGATATTTATTACAGCTAAAAGTACAAAATATTGTGTTTTTTTTTTTTGTTTGTTTATAGCGCAAAAAATAAAAACCGCAGAGATAATCAAATACCACAAAAAAAAGCTCTATTTGTGGGAAAGAAAGGGCGTCAATTTTGTTTGGGTACAGCGTCGCGCGACCGCACAATTGTCAGTTAAAGTGATGCAGTGCTGAATCGCAAAAAGGAAACATACTTTGTCCATGCTGTGCAGGTGGTCGACATATTTTCAGTACTGAAGTGATCAGCTGGGCAATCTTCACACTCATTATTTGTTTTTGAGGTTCCTATTTAAAATAAAAAAAAATACATTGTAAGCTACAGCAACAGTCACTGTAAAGATAATTAATGCACTTTTACACACACCTTTGCATTTTAACCGCTTGCCCACCAGCCGCCGTCATACTGCGGCATGACGGCACAATCCCGCCAGCTGTCATCTCCTCTAGTCGGTCCCCTCCCCCCACAGTTAGAACACACACTAGGGAACACAATTAACCCCTTGATCGCCCCCTAGTGTTAACCCCTTCCCTGCCAGTGACATTTACACAGTAATCAGTGCATTTTTATAGCACTGATCGCTGTATAATTGTCAATGGTCCCAAAAATGTGTCAACTGTCCAATCTGTCTGCCATAATATCGCAGTCCTGGTAAAAATCGCAGATCACTGCCATTACAAGTAAAAAAAAAAAAACCATAAAAATGCCATAAATCTATCCCCTATTTTTGTAGACGCTAAAACTTTTGCGCAAACCAATTAATATACGCTTATTGTGATTTTTATTACCAAAAATATGTAGAAGAATACATATCGGCCTAAACCTGAGGAAAAAAAAATAGCTTTTTAAAAAAATAAATAAATTTGGGGATATTTATTATAGCAAAAAGTACAAAATAGTGGGGTTTTTTTTCAAAAATTGTCGCTTTTCTTTTCTTGTTTATAGCTCAAAAAAAAAAACTGCAGAGATGATCAAAAACCACCAAAAGAAAGCTCCATTTGTGGGGGGGGGGAAAAAAGGACGTCAATTTTTTTTTGGGTACAGCGTCGCACGACATTTGTCAGTTAAAGCGACGCAGTGCCGAATCGCAAAAAATGGCCTGGTCATTGAGCGGCCAAATCTTCCGGGGCTGAAGTGGTTAAAAATGTGTGTTTGCTTTGATGTGTTCTTTCAAGCATCATCATGCGGAAAAGCAAGAATACACACTTTAGAAATGCACACCAACATGCATGGTAAAACACATGTGCTTTTAATATGCAAAGGCAAGATGGGATTGATATTCCAGAAAACAGCCCATGCAGCCAAGTATGTATTAAAAATAAAAAAGGAAAGTTTTTAATAAACTGTTAAAGCGGAGGTTCTGCGGCGATTTTTTTTTTTTTTTTTTTTGGTGCATTCAATTGGGTTTCACAATACAAGGTTAAACTCACTTGTTTGGTGTCTTCAAATATCCCCTGTCCGTTTTCATGGCAAATAAGAACTTTTAAAATCGCTTCCTGACAGTTCCCATTTTGCTTGTGGGCATTGTGAAGCCCACAAGCAATCATTTCCTGGAAGCGCCTGCAGTGTTTACGGCGAGTAGCTGTATCGATAGAACACCGCCCCTATGAGAAAAGCATTGGCTGTATAGAACGAACGAGCGGTGTGTTTATCCAATGAGCGACGAGCAGCATCCCCAGCTGACGAACTGTTCAGACTCGGATTTCCGTCTGATTCAATTGCTCCTGCGCAGACCATCCCGGAACCTATCTGATAGCAGAACCAGCACGATAGAACAGCAGCGTTCTGTATTGTCTCCTGGGAAACATGACTCTGTGCTCCCAGGAGACATCGCGGCGCCGGGGAAAGGAGTAAGAACGCCTACTCCCGCGGGAGGGAAAGCCCGGAAGTGACAGCTAAAAACTAAAATCTAAGGTATTTAAACTATAATTATTTTTTTTGATGTGGCTATTTAACTTGGTGATAGTGTTCTGCTTGTGCCGGGATGTAGTTGTTTTTCTGGGTGGAACTCCACTTTAAGTGATTTTCAATCATGTAATGCTGGGAGTGAGCCTCCCATGGTTTTCAAGTCCTAGCAGCAAGGCAGGATGTGGGATTGTTAACTGGGAGTTTTTTGACCAAGCTTTTGGGGGACCCAAACAGGTATTGGGGGGCCTAAATGGTATGACAATAAAATTTATGACATTTTACAAAGCTGCACAGTTTTCTTAATATTTACTGGGGCCCCTTGACTGCATGTGGTATTTTCTGGAAAAAGTGAACTTAAAATACTGGAGCAAGAAATACTGAATCAAAAGTTTTTTTTGTTCCATCTTGAAGTGAAAAAATTATATTTGACTATATGGTTGTTATAGACAACAGAAGCTCCTGTATTTGGAAATCATGTTGCAGGAAATTCAACATGTCATCTGAAATCAGTGTAGCAAAAGGGTAATTTTTTGGTAGTTACCAGGGGTGTACCTAGAGCATTTGGCACCCGGGGCGGATCCTATATCTGACACCCCCCCTCCCCCCAAGGTAAAATGTAAAAACACCCCACTGTGCCCCCTGCATACCTTTTTGCGTCCTTCAATATCTCTTTGTCAATACTGTGTACCCCTCTACACAACTGCATCTCTGGACCCCTTTACATTACATAGCCCCCTGCATCTCTGGACCCCTTTACATTACACAGACCCCCTTTACATTACACAGCCCCCTGCACCCCTTTACATTACACAGCCCTCTGCATCTCTGGACCCCTTAACATTACACAGCCCCCTGCACCCCATTAGATTACACAGCCCCCTGCATCTCTGGACCCCATTAGATTACACAGCCCCCTGCATCTCTGGACCCCTTTACATTACACAGCACCCTGCATATCTGGACCCCATTACAATATACAGCCCCGCCACAGCTCTAGACCCCTGCATGTTACACAGCCCCTTCAGTGCAGACCCCCCCCATTCAGTACCTCAAATCAGCGTGGCACATGCACAGCAGGTCCCCTCCCCCTGTGTATACCTAAACAGAGGAGGGGGAGGCGGAGGCGGAGGCAGCTTCACTCTGCTCGGATGTGCCTGTGTGACATCCGGGACCACTCAGACAGCCCGCGGCCGCGAGAGAAGGGGATAGTTGGTGCAGTGGTGTCACCCCGTCCCCCCTTGCAACGCCACTGCAGCGCGCCTCTCCCTACTCTTACCTGCCTGTTACCGCACCGCTGCCTAAAACGTGCCCAACGCTTCTGTCACCGCTTCAGTCGCGGGGGGGGGGCGCCGACCTGACACCCGGGGCAACCCGCCCCCCCCCACTTGGTACGCCACTGGTAGTTACACCTAGCTTTGCACTGATACTAAGCATTTGCATGAGCATTTGTACTCGATAGATACCTACTTGGTTCGCTGTGGTGTGATTTCATTCAGCTGCAATTTGTGTAGAAGTTTAGAAATCGCACCTGAACTGAAATCGCACAGGACTCTTTTTCAAATCACACTGCAGCTGGCCTGCACATATGTGACCAGGCTGTAAAAACGCACTGAAACGCACATGAAAACTGATGTGAAACCCATGTCGCTGCAAGTGAAATCTGTGAGATTTTCCAATCTGTTTTCATGCATGCATGTAGTGAATGAGTCCTAAAAATATTTGTCACATGACACTGAAAATGGGCATCAGTAAATGGTATTGGCGAGTATTTGAGAAAAGGTATCGGTACTCATACTTGGTCTGAAAAAACTGGTATCAGTGCATCCCTAGTTACACCAATTGACATAATATTCTAATCTGAAAAAAGTTAGAGGGTGCACAGGTTTAATAATTTATGACTGAAAGCTCAAATGCCTGCATAAGCCAAGTTGTTCTCTTTAATTCCTCTAATTCATTCCTTCTAGAATTAGATGAATGGCAGTTGGAATGTAATTTCTTGCGGTGTAAAAGAAAATTACAGTCGAAAGCGGACTGACTGCAGATCCATCCTTATACACACACACCAATGTGCTCATTGTAGGTGCTTTTGGCTCTGCCGTTTGTGGCTACGCAACCTCATACACAACAACGAGCGAGTCACTGTCTGTTCTGAAACCTCTCTATCAGAACCAGCATTAACTTTTTCAGCGATTTCAGCTACAGTGGCCCTTCTGCAGCTGGGCCGTGGGTGCCGGCAAGAGACATGCTGGGCTGCCAGCATGAGAGCACTGGGTGGATGGAAGAAGCGAGCATGCGGGCAAGCAGAGATAATATCCTCTCTCTCCGCCCCTCGCATCACCGCTGTGTGTGGGAGTACAGGTGAGGTGTGCTGGGACTTGAAGTTCACCCCCTCAGCTGTCTGCCTGACATACCACAAGGGGCGCTCCACTCACTCCGCATCTGGTGACAGGCAACGTGGCAGGTGGCAATCCACATCTTGTGGCAGGTGATGTGGCAAGTGACATTCCGCATCTGGTGACAGGCAGTGTGGCAAGTGACTATCCACATCTGTTAGCAGGCGACTGTGGCAAGTGAGACACTCAGTGCTCCCACTGATTCTACATTATGGTGAGTTTAACTATTTAATTTATTACTACAATGTAATAATAGAAATAATAACACCAACCATTGCCCGTGAAAAAATCATGAATTTTCTTCCACGCAGCCGGTCTCCGGCACCAAAAAGGTTGGGGACCACTGTTTTATAGGATTGGATTACAAGGGCCAACCTTTACTCCCCATGTGCATCCATGAGCCTTTGCCATCCATGAACCTGTCACCAGCTTTCCTTCCTTGGACCACGTTTGATAGGTCCTGACCACTGCAGACCGGGAACATTTCACAAGAGTTGCAGTTTTGGAGTTGCTCTTGCCCAGGCGTCTAGCCATTACAATTTGGCCCTTGTCAAAGACACCCAGCTATTTGAGGAAGAAACAAGGGGTGGAACCCAGGCTCCATCTCTTGGTTCTTTCCTTCCACCTCCACGAGCTGTTCTGGATGGGCACGGAGACCAGGAGATCAAATCCAGTGGCGTCGCTACCGGGGTGTGGCCCATACCCGGGTGAAGAGGGGAGCACCTGAAGTAAGGAGGCACTCCGCTGGGGGCACCTGATGTAAGGAGGGACACTGATGTAATATTACAATTTTGTAAAAAAAAGAATTCAGTTGTAAAATTATAAAATGGAAATTAAATAATAAAAATAAAAGAGTACTGACACCAGCTTTTTTTTGGGGGGGGCACCGAACTGAGTCTTTGACCCGGATGACAGAATGTCTAGCTTTGCCACTGCTGATCTGCACATGCTTTTTCCAGGTCAGAGATTCAAAAAGTATCAAAAGGAAAAAGATAATAGACCCAGAGCATGCATCCCTAAGGAGAAGAGGGCCAAATGCTCTTTTGGCCCCACTTCTCCTATTGATAAGGCCTCTTGCACACTGCAGCTTGAGAAAGCTTAGTACAGCATTTTTTTTTTTTAACTGATCTAAAATGCAGCCCATTTTTTTACAATGTGCCTGTACACACAGGTGTGTAAACAAGCGCTGCGTGTTCTTGAGTTAGAAAAAAAAAAAAACTACAACTACACGCAAATGCGCACAAATATGTGCATATGAGCATAAATATATTTTTCCTAGGAATGTTTTGTGCACGAAAATGCGTGAACACCCATATACGATCCAACGATCGCATAATATGTGCGAAAACGTGCAAAACAAACACCCGAAATTACAGCCAAAAAAGCAGATGCTCAAACATCAGTACCGTGTGCAAGAGGACTTAGAGAAGTACATTTCATTGTGCACTCCTGTGTGCCATTACTCAGCCAGTCCAGGCTCTGTAAAGATCCTGACTTTAATGTCAATATCCACCCAGATGCTTGGACTAACAGCTGGCTCAGCCTCACAGCGAGTCACTGAGAGGCTGAGCCAGCCGCTCTCGCCCCCTCCACACCCGGCACTCCAGTGACTGACAGTTACTGGCTCTCTGCAGGCCGAAGACTGAGAGCTGAGCGATCGGTGATGTTTGACCGATCAGTTCTCGGTCTTAAGGCCTCATGCACACTGGATATTTTTACAGCTGCTGTTTTTGGCTTCAAACGTTTTTTTCTGCAGTCAATAAACTCCCCATCATGTTATCCTATGTGTCCATGGCTGTTATCAACTGTTTTTGGCTGAAACGTTTTTTGGCTGTAAAAAAAAACAAACAAAACTAGTGGGTTCTGAGGGGAGTTTTTCAGCTGGTTCTCAACTGTAGAAACGCTCCAACGTCAAAAAAACGTGATTAAACGGCTCACCAGCGTTAAACGATTTTGATCCATTGAAAAAAAAAAAAGCGCTTTTAAAAAAAGTTAAGAGCAATGTGCACTCCCCATGATTACCAATATAGAGAAAAGCAGCAAGATATAAATTATACAGTTATATTGCAAACCATAATCTAAGTTTTGACTCTATATTTGACTATTTTGCCATTATTGCTTCTCATTTTTAATTGCGAGTCTTAAAAGAAAAACATGCTATTCATCCTCCTATCCCTGCTAAGGTCAGCCAATAGAAAAAATAAATAGGGGGATGATGGATGTTAAAAGTAAAAGTGAATATAAAAGACTACAATTTTTACTTTCTTTTTGACACACTAATCTAATCAGTATTTCCCCATCACACATGGATCTTGTGCAACACACAGTTAAACGTTATGCTATACAATATAATTTACAGTATGGAAATAAATCATCTACAAGTTAAGAGGGATGTTTCTGAACATCAGATCATCATACTCTTAAAAGAGTCCAGCAGAAGTCAGCAAGAATACTGGACTCCACTTGCCTTGATATCGTATTTACATATCTGCAATGTCCTGATGAAAACCTTCACCGGGCCAATGGCTGAATGTTCCAAGATCCTCAGGAAAAACATTCAGATAAAAATTACTTCAAAAGATCATTCACTATTTCTTCATAGTCATCTGCCCCGCCCTATGCGTTTTGTCATAAGATGATGTGCCCCGAATGCTGACATCTTTTAATGAAACGCGTATGGTGGAGCGATGTTCTGACGTCATCGCACTTTTCGTATCTCCGAAGGACGGGCAGCCACGAGAAGCCGGCCGGCTGGATTTTGATGCTAAACGCAATTTTTTTGTTCTCCATGTTGTAAGTGAAACCTTTTAGACCTATAATAATGTTTTAATGATTTATTACACTATGCCAAGTTATACATATAACCATGTGGAATGTCCCGAGTTATTCCTCGAATCCTTCTGTTTCACTTTCACCAAGTTGGTTCCTTTTTCATGTTTTCCATTCACTTTAAAAACAGAAGAAGAAGTGAAAAAGGTATGTAGTAACTAGAAGCCTAAACCAGCTCTTGGGTTAGATCCTTTTTATTTCAGTCCAGTGTACATTGCTTTTCTCCAGCATCTGCCGAGCCCTAATGAATGTGGACCCATTGGACCCACAAAAAAAGTTGGCATGAATTGAATGTAACTTTTAATAAAAACAACTTCTGGATTTTACATAATGTGTCCAGCACTCTCTTCTTTGCACATCAGTTTACCCAATACAAGTACCAACTGATAACTTCATGGAGAGCCACCTAAAAAGATTCTTTATCTTATGCTAGACCTAGGATCAAATTTGAACATTTACTACCGTAAGCAATCCAGGACTGAAGATTAACATGGATTTGCTCTGAACTTTGGTTCAGACCAATCCAGAAGGAAGCTGCCACTCCCAAACCCTGCTGCCCAATCAACTGCTGCCAAAGCATTCCCTGCCCAGTAGCTTCCCATGCACAAAGGTTCAGGGATACTCTTGACATCCTTGACCTAATAAGGCCACATTAGGCAAATTATGTCATGAACATCCCTGCCCCTTTGTGTTGTGTATCTGTAGAGCGGGACTGCCCTGTCCTTGACTGGATGGCAATGGACAGGAGTGACAGCTTCATCCCAAGTTTGAACCAAACTGCTGATCGCTCAGTTCTCAGAGCTCCGTGAGCAGAGAGCTCCGTGAGCAGAGAGCTCCGTGAGCAGAGAGCTGGTGACTGTCAGCCATTGGCTCCCACTGCTGTCAATCAAATGCTGTGACGAGGGAGTGGGGCCGAGTTGCCTGGTCTGTGTTAGACGTAGACTGGGTGGCTCAGGAACGAGCCCACATGGGTGTCCTCAGGGAAAGTGGCTTTCCCTGGGGGCACTCGCTGAAAAGGAGAGGCCTAGAGTGCTGGCGGGGGACAACAGAAAAGGAGGATCAGGGCTTAAGTTACAGCATAATTTTAAATTAGTATTGACAAACACTAGATTCTTACCTTGTACTTTAATGTATTGTCCAGCGGCACAGATCCTGTGTGGTTGACATAAATCACATATACCTTTTTCACAATAATACCCAGGCTTGCAGTCACACACTGCATCTGAAGTATACGTACATTCCTTTATTACCAACAGCCCACCTCCTGGACAAAAAAAAAAAAAAAGAGCATTTCTATTTATAATGGAATTACTCAAAACTGCATTTAATAAAAACATCAGTAAACCACATTGAGAAATGATAGTATGCTTGCAAATGTGTGCCCATTGTTGACTGGGAAATTTTGGGATACTGGCATTAAACTATTTTGCATTTAGATATGGATTGGTAAAGTCTGATCTTGATAAGTGTGAAATCAAAGAACTGACCTTTCAAGTTTGGATCGCTCACATGTCAGTGCTCATGAAAACCATACTGCCATGTGTGCATTTTCATGCATTGAGGCACATTTTGACGTACAGAGCTAGCCAACTCTTTCAAAACAAATGAGCTGCAATGCACAAAAATGCTGCATTTTTTACAGTGCAAGGAATACCGTGTGTTGTGAAGCATTGCAGTATGTTGTAGAGGTACATTGGGGTGCCATTCAAAATTAATAACACCACAGAGCACCAACACACTTACGGTGTGTTAACATGCATTGCTTCAATGCTTATGATGAACGGATTCCAAGGCCTCATTCACGTGGACTAGTTTGCCAAAAGGCACCTAAAGGACTCTCAATCCATGAGAAACAAAATCCTCTGGTCTGATGAAACAAAGATCAAACTCTTTGGCCTGAATGGCAAGCGTCATGTCTGGAGAAAACCGGGCACTGCTCATCACCTGGCCAATACCATCCACACAGTGAAGCATGGTGGTGGCTGCATCATGCTGTGGAGATGGTTTTCAGCAGCAGGAACTGGTAGACTAGTCAGGATGGAGGGAAAGATAAATGCAGGAATGTACAGAGACACCCTTGATGAAAACCTGCTCCAGAGTGCTCTGAACCTCAGACTGAGGCGAAGGTTAATCTTCAAACAGGACAACAACCCTAAGCACACAGCCAAGATAGCAAAGAAGTGGCTATGGGATAACTGTCAATGTCCTTGAGTGGCCCAGCCAGAGCCCAGACTTGAACCCGATTGAACACCTCTGAAGAGATCTGAAAAATGGGGAGAGTCGGTGCTCCCCATCCAACCCGATAGAGCTTGAGAGGTCCTGCAAAGAAGAATGGGAGAAACTGCCCAAGAATTGAGGCTGCAATTGGTGCCAAAGGTGCTTCAACAAAGTGTCAAGCAAAGTAAAAAACAAAAATTAAATCCCATGTACATAAGTATTCACAATACTTATGTACATGGAATTTAAGTTTCGTTTTTACTTTCAAACAAACTTCTTTCACATTGTCATTATGGGGTATTGTTTGTAGAATTTTGAGGAAAATAATGAATTTAATCCAGTTTGGAAGAAGACTGTAACATAACAAAATGTGGAAAAAGTGAAGCGCTGTAAATACATTCCGGATGCACTGTATGTGCTCCTATACGCTGTTAATCATGCAAACGGGTAGCTGCCGCACCTGTACATCTTGCTATTGCTTTGTACTTATGTCAAGGTCACCTGTGGCCAGGTGACAGATGCACACCGTAGGGGGACAGGAGTGCACCGCGAGGTAGTGAACCCTATGGCTGGCTTCTGCGGATAGGAAACTGGGTGGTTGTGGAAAGCGGGACCAGAGGAGCACAACCGGGGTCCTAACGGAAGCTAGAGCCAAGATTCCCCAGGGCGCGGAGTCTAAGACCCAGCAGGTCTTCTCCAGGGCCTCTAGTGGTGAGGATGTTATGCTGCAGGCTGGGACCAGATCGCGGCCCCTGGAGTTTCCTAGCTCACGCCCCGTAGGATAAGGGGAAAAGAGGGGAAGCAGCAGCACACGGCAGGCAGGAACCCACACACACAATGCCTAACAAACACGTTGATCAGCCAAGCAGGCTTGCAGTGCACAGGTTAATATAGTGTTCTGTGATGGGGCCTGGGGTGGAGTCAGACTGGGAGGAGATTATAAAGGAAGCCAGGTGAAAGGGCTCAAGCCTCTAAGATGAACACATGGGAAGGAAGGTAAGCTGACAGACAAAACACTACTGCATATCCATGACAACTTATCAGCTGAATCTGTCAGGAACTGTCTGCGATTCAAACAGGAAGAGTGTGCAGATTCTTGCCACAGGCATCTGCTGTCGAACCAAATTAGCTCATGTGAATGAGGCCTAAAAGGGTAATGAATAGCTTTCACATAAAATATTAATTTCTATATGGCACAAAGTTGGTGATTTCAAATATTAGATTAGGAACACACATGCATTGCATATGGCTTTCGGATAAACCTATAAATGTTTGCAAAATAAGTATGGATCCTTTTGGCACCCAGCTCACAAACCTTTTTAAATATGCTTGTATCTAGTGAAAATACCATCTCTTACATGGCATATCTACTATATCTTACAAAACGATGTTTCCAAATTCAATAATGATTCTGGAACTACTGAACTGCCCATTTTCTTAGGATAACAACCTGCCTCTTCAATATACTAGTTTCCAGGTAACTTTTTCTGTAAAGATGATATGGATCCTTAAGGCCCCTTTCACACTGGGGCGGGCATGTGCGGTGGCGGTATAGCGGTGCGATTTTCAGCGCCGCTATACCGTCGTATTTACCGCGATATTCGGCCGCTAGCGGTGCGGTTTTAACCCCCGCTAGCGGCCGAAAAAGGGTTAATACCGCCCACAAATCGCGGCTACAGCCACGGTTTGCGGGCGGTACTACCGCGGTGTCCCATTGATTTCAATGGGAAGGAGCGGTAAAGGAGCGGTATACACACCGCTCCTTCACCACTCCAAAGATGCGGCTTGCAGGAGATTTTTTTTTCTCCTGCCAGAGCATCGCCTCAGTGTGAAAGCCCTCGGGCTTTCACATTGAGAATGCTGGGGCAGGATTATTTCAGGCATTTTTTTATGCGCTATTTTTTAGCGCTAAAACGCCTGAAATACGCCGCAGTGTTAAAGGGGTCTTAGAGAAGAAAATTTCTAGGAAAGAACTGCATATATTAGAAATCAATTACACAAAATGGGCGATTGCATCAACAGTTGAAAACAAAAGAAACCATTTAAGCTAGGTACGCACGGCTTGTTTTTTACCTCTTCAGTTCCAGTGAGTGGCAGGAAAATCCCAGCATTTATATCCAAACAGGTAGCAACAGAATCTTGATCTAATTACGATGGCAGGGCAGATTTTATTGTCCATGATGGGAGGTGTGAAAATTGTGGATCGGATGAAAACAGACTGGTGGTCCATTTTCACCCGATTTCCCCATAGAGGAGAGCGGGACTGGGTCTGTCTTCGCTCTGCACAGTGAGTGGAGACGGACCTGTAATCCGCATGCTCACCAGAAATCAGCTGGGTGATTCCCCACTGAGCAAGCGCATTCCGCAAAATGGAGGCGCCCGTGTGAAAGGGGCCTTAGGAAGGACAGAGATGATGCGATTTTCTTTCTTGCAAAGGTTGCAGAAAAGAAAAATCACTCAATTCCCTCATTAACACAGTCTGTGTTGATAGGGGAATCCCTCCTATGGATCTATTGCATTCTCCGTCCCTGCCAGGAGAACACAGTGATTATTGCTAGTGACTAAAGCTGCAGTCAATAATCGCATGTAAAAATCTGACATGCTAGTAGGATCGATGGATCAACTTGGGTACAATCAGCCTGCCCCTTGATGGTTCAAATCTTGGCCGGTCCCTGCTGCACCGGCTGAGTTTCGAACTATCTATGGCCAGCTTTAGAAGCATTCATAGGTGTTAAGAAAAAAAGAATAAGCTATTACGCTGACTTAAACCCAACCGTTATTAAATGGGGCACATTAGAGGGCCAGGAGAGTGGTAGGGAACACCAGGTAAAATGAATGCAGCTCCTCTCAAATTAAGTTTTAAGATCCTAATGCACATATAAAAAAAGAGGGCGCCTCCATCTAGGTATAGCAAAAAGCATAAAAGACAATAAAAATGCACTCACTATATAAAAGTAGATCAAGGCTTGTCAAAAAACCCATATAGACCTCCATACCGTGAGCCGGCAGAGCTCAGCAGGCATGTAGCAGAGTTCTTTAAGGAAGTACAGTCGTCACGCTTCAGACTGGGACATAAGCATCAGCAGCTTACAGAAGTAGCAAAAAGCGGCTCCAAGCAGCACCTCTCTCGGCTGGGTGATGATGGGAAGTTAAAGTGGAGTTCCACCCTGAAATAATTTTTTTGACCAAAAATCCTAAAAAAAAAAAAAATTTAAATATAAATAAATTTTTACTAAAACAGAAATAGCGGTTGCTATGCGGAAGTCCCTAATCTGCCTCTTCATCGTCCGCGACTGGTCTTCTTCCTCCGTCCTACTCGCAGTGTCTTCTGGTGAATGGGGCGCGCTGCCTTCTGTGAACTGTGTGTATCCCAGAGAGTAGCCGGCCCAGTCACAAAGCGCCGCGTGGATCGCGCATGCGCAGTAGGAAACTGGCAGTGAAGGTGTTTCCCTTACTGAGGATGGCGGCGCCGGGAGCTGCCAGGATCGAGGGATCGGCCTCGGGGGGGGCTGACATCGCGGGCGATTAGGACAGGTTAAGCATCCTTATTAAAAGTCAGCAGCTACAGTGTTTGTAGCTGCTGACTTAAAAAAAAAAAACATCGCTGGTGGAATCCCCATTTATGGAGATGTGGCTACATTTTTCAGGCCAAACAGGAGGGCCCCTTTATCAAAACTATAGGAAACCAGCCACTTGCCTGCTAAACTCTGCAGCCTTACAGTGATCCTATGGAGGTCTACTGTATATGGATTTATGACAAGCCTTATACTACTTTTATCTAGTGAGTGCATTTTTATTGTCTTTTACCTAGATGGAGGTGCCCTATTGTGTTTGTTTTTTATATGTTGTTCATGGTGTCAAGCTTCATTCACATGGCCAGAGAGCAGTAAAAACAAGCAGTTGATCTCTGTTTTTTTACTTCCCCCTGATCAGCCAGCTACAAATGGACATGGTACTGCTCACTTTAAAATTCAGTGAAAATAAAAAAGTTATAGCAAAAGAATATCTCCCCTTCCTTCTTTAAAATCAAGTATTTTAACCACTTTCCACCCGGCCACTGTATATATATACACGGCCGGGTGGGTGCGCTCTCCTTCTGAGTGGACGTTCCTGAACGTCCTTCAGAAGGAGCGTGATCGCGCGCGCGCACCCGCGCGATCCCGATGCGCGCGTGTCCCGCGGACACGCAGCATCTCGGAACAGCAGGAGGGCACTGTGATTCGCCCTCCTGATCGGCACGATGGCTGTGTGTAATCACAGCCATCGTGATGTAAACACAGAGAGGGGGGGCTGGCACTTGTGAGGGGATCGCGCCGCCACGTGCACGCGCATCGGCGCGATCCCGATCTGCCTGTACCCCCCAGAGATAGAAGGTGTGTGCAAACAGGAGGGCCACGTGATTGGCCCTCCTGATGACATGACGGCTGTCCAATGACAGCCGTCATGTAATGTAAACACAGAGCAGTTGTAACTGCTCTGATCTCTTCCTCTCCTCACACAGAGCCTGTCAGTGAGGAGAGGAAGAGACAATCTGTGCTGCAGCCGGGAGATCAGTGAGTTTTTAGCTGTTTGTCTGCTGTTTACCCACTGATCACCCAGCTAGTGTCCCCAAAACACAGTGTCCCCAAAACACAGTGTCCCCAAAACACAGTGTCCATAAAACAGTGAAAACATGTGCCCGCCAACATCTTGCGCATCTGCCCGCCAACATCTTGCGCATCTGCCCGCCAACATCTGGCACAGCTGCCCGCCAACATTTGGCACAGCTGCCCGCCAACAGCTGCCCACCAACATCTGCCCGCCAACATCTTGCGCATCTGCCCGCCAACATCTGGCACAGCTGCCCGCCAACATCTGGCACAGCTGCCCGCCAACATCTGGCCGCCAACAGCTGCCCACCAACATCTGGCACATCTGCCCGCCAACATCTGATCGCCAGCATCTGACCGCCAACAGCTGCCCGCCAACAGCTGGCACATCTGCCCGCCAACATCTGCTCTGCCAACATCTGGCACATCTGACTCCCAACATCTGGCAGTAAACATCTGCCCGCCAACAGCTGCCACATCTGCCCGCCAACAGCTGCCACATCTGCCCGCCAACAGCTGCCACATCTGCCCGCCAACAGCTGCCCGCCAACATCTGGCACAGCTGCCCGCCAACATCTGATCGCCAGCATCTGACCACCAACAGCTGCCCGCCAACAGCTGGCACATCTGCCCGCCAACATCTACCCTGCCAACATCTGGCACATCTGACTCCCAACATCTGGCAGTAAACATCTGCCCGCCAACAGCTGCCACATCTGCCCGCCAACATCTGGCCGCCAACATATGACCGCCAACAGCTGCCCTGCCAACATCTGGCACATCTGCCCGCCAACATCTGACACATCTGGCCGCCAACAGCTGCCCGCCAACATCTGCCCTGCCAACATCTGGCACATCTGACCGCCAACATCTGGCACATCTGACCGCCAACATCTGGCACATCTGCCCACATGGCTAAACGATTCTACAGCAGCGAGGAGGCTCTCCAGATACTCCAGGGTATGTCGGACGAGAGTAGCGAGGAACTCTCTCTGTCAGAATCGGATAGTGAATATTATCCAGAGGAAAGTAGTGGCTCTGAAATAGAAACTGAGGATAGAATCGTAACAAGTGAGATCAGGAGTTATGAGCAGGCGCCGCAGACATCCACCAGCAGCGCAGCACTCCAGGACATCCACCAGCAGCGCAGCACTCCAGGACATCCACCAGCAGCGCAGGACTCCATGATGATATGCAGGCATCCACCAGCAGCGCATCACGCCAGGATAGGCAGGCATCCGCCAGCAGCGCATCACGCCAGGATAGGCAGGCATCCGCCAGCAGCGCATCACGCCAGGATAGGCAGGCATCCGCCAGCAGCGCATCACACCAGGATAGGCAGGCAACCGCCAGCAACGCATCACGCCAGGATAGGCAGGCATCCGCCAGCAGCGCATCATGCCAGGATAGGCAGGCATCCGCCAGCAGTTCTGCAACTTTTCTAGAGGATAGGCCAAATGCTAGCAATGGGGCGTCCCATCAACAACGAGGCAGGGCCCATACTAGCCTCCCCGATCTTCTACTGTATCCAACATGGCTGCCCGATACGTCAGTAGAACCTATCCTTCCCCCTTTTACAGCCCAGCCAGGCCCTCAGATACAGTCGGAAAATGCTACCCCGATTTATTATTTTGAATTATATTTTACTGATGATATCCTAACCTACATTGTGGAGCAGTGTAATCTATACGCCAGTCAATATATAGCCAACAATCCAAATTCTTCCTATGCCCGTCCTTTTGTTTGGAAACCCCTCACCGTGGAAGAATTTAACATTTTCCTTGGCCTAACCCTCAACATGGGGCTGACAAAAAAAAATGAACTCCATTCCTACTGGTCTACCCGACCTATCTACCACATGCCAATCTATTCATCTTTTATGAAAAGAACCCGTTACGAGATGATAATGAGGTTTCTACACTTCAACGACAATGCCCAATGCCTCCCTCGAAATCATCCCAATTATGATAAATTATTTAAAATTCGGCCCCTAATCAATTTTTTTTGCGCCAGCTTCAAGCAGATGTTTACCCCTGATGTAAATATATGTGTAGATGAATCATTAGTACACTTCACAGGAAGACTTGGAATAAAGCAATACCTCCCCAGTAAAAGAGCCAGACGTGGGGTAAAATTTTATAAGGCATGTGACAGGGCCACGGGTTACACATATGATTTTATAATTTATGAGGGAAAAGACAGACAGCTAAACCCCCCTGGATGCCCTACCTACATGGGAACAAGTGGCAAAATTGTCTGGCAGCTGATTGAACCATTGCTTGGGAAAGGTTACCACCTATACGTAGACAATTTCTATACAAGTCTCCCACTTTTTCGCCATCTGTACCAAAAGAAAACTGTGGCCTGTGGGACAGCACAGACCAACCGTAAAGGCTTCCCACAGAGATTGGTTGCCAAGAAACTGAAACAGGGGGAAATGGCCAGTATGCAGACTGAAGAGGTCCTAGCATTGAAGTGGAGAGATAAAAAAAGAGATGTCTACATCCTTTCCACAATGCATGATGACACCTTGGTGGAACTGCAGAGAAGAAGAGGCCCCGTCCAGAAGCCAAAATGTGTGCATGACTATAATCTTTACATGGGGGGGGGGGGGGGGTGGATATGAATGACCAGATGATGCAGCCCTACTTGGCCACCAGGAAATCACTGTTTTGGTACAAAAAAAATTGCCATTTATTTGATGCAACTAGCCCTTTTCAATTCTTATATCATTTTTTCTAAGTGCACCCAAAGTTCCCTAACCTATCTAAAATTCCAAGAAGACTTGATCGAAGCCCTTCTCTATCCCCATGGCCAAGCCCCTCAACTAATTCGCTCCGATGCAGTAGCCAGACTCCACGAAAGGCACTTCTCCGAAATCCTCCCTGTTACCGAAACAGGTCGCAAACCCCAAAAAAAATGTCGTGTGTGTTCAAGTAGAGGAATTTGTCGTGACACCCGATACTACTGTCCCCAATGTCCCTCCCAGCCAGGCCTTTGTATTGGAAAGTGCTTTCAGAGCTATCATACTTTACTAAACTATTAGTAAAGTGAAGATGATTTTTTTTCCAGTTTCCACCATCTGCCATTTCTGTGAATGACCCGGACTGTTTTCGACTATGCCTCTGCCAACCATGTTTCTGCCTTCAACGTGAATTGACCTCGGCCTGTTAAATGACCATGCTTTTTGCCTGCCTCCTAAACTGATCATTTGAGTACAGCACAGGGGTCTCACATATTTGAGGGGCTCCAGAAAAGAGTTTCTGAGTGGAGAAAATGTTTTTCTCCAGGTTTTGTTTTTCTCGGATTAGGGTCTGGAGACTCGGAGGCTTCGTAGAGATTTGGGTGGGAAGAAGCCTCTACCCCTGTTCTTAGGTCTTTCCTGACCAAGGCCTAAATGTTATAGTGCTGCCACCTGAACTGGCCGTGCCTCTGCCTGCCACCTGAACTGGCCGTGCCTCTGCCTGCCACCTGAACTGGCTGTGCCTCTGCCTGCCACCTGAACTGGCCGTGCCTCTGCCTGCCACCTGAACTGGCCATTTCTCTGCCTGCCACCTGAACTGGCCATGCCTCTGCCTGCCACCTGAACTGGCCATGCCTCTGCCTGCCACCTGAACTGGCCATGCCTCTGCCTGCCACCTGAACTGGCCATGCCTCTGCCTGCCACCTGAACTGCCTGCTAAACCATGGACCATGTTCATAGGTTTCCATATCTCTGTTTCCCTGCTGGACAATTCCTGGACATTTCCTATGGCTGTCTGGACCAATGCTTTGACTGCTCTGGAACGGTATTCCTGCCTGCTAAAACCATAGGTGAGCCTTTTTTTTATTACCTTTTGCTCAGCAGAATGTATTTTGGGGTGTAATTCTTGGTGTGTACATGCTATGTGTTAGAAGCCTGAAGGTGCTACTTGCATGTTGGGCCTCTGTATGTGGCCAGGCTGTGGAAAAGTCTCACACATGGGGTATCACTATACTCAGGACGAGTAGCAGAATGTATTTTGGGGTGTTATTTTTGCTGTGTGCATACTATGTGTTAGAAAGATCTTCTGAATTGACAACTTTGTGAAAAAAAAATATGTTTTAATTTTTTTTCCACACTTTCCAAAAACTTTTGGAAAGAAATTACATGTTCAAAAGACTTATTATGCCTCATAGAAAATACATTGGGTTGTTTTCTTTCCAAAATGGGGTCATTTTGTGGGTAATTCCATTGTCCTTGTTCTCCAGGGCCTTCAAAAATGTGATAGGTACTCAGGAAATGAAATGTGTAATTTATGCCTTTAGAGCGCCTGATGGTGCTACTTGGATGTTTGGCCTCCGTATGTGGCCAGGATGTGGAAAAGTCTCACACATGTGGTATCGCCATACTCAGGACGAGTAGCAGAATGTATTTCGGGGTGTTATTTTTGCTATGTACATACTATGTGTTAGAAAGATCTTCTAAATTGACAACTGACACAGCCCCAAATCCACAATGGCTCAAAAGTGATATGGTCCAGAAATATTTAGATGGAATAAAGGTGGATAAAGCACCTGGACCAGATGGCATACACCCACGGATCCTAAAAGAATTGAGCTCTGTAATTTCAAAGCCATTGTATTTAATTTTTAGGGACTCATTAATGACAGGAATAGTACCACTGGATTGGCGCAGGGCCAATGTGGTGCCTATATTTAAAAAGGGAATTAAGTGTTTACCAAGTAACTATAGACCTGTTAGTTTAACTTCTATAGTTGGGAAAATACTGGAGAGATTAATAAAAGACCACATAGATGAGTTCTTGCTGGAAAAAAACTATTTCTTTCTCGTACATCACGGGACACAGAGCGACATAGTCATTACTAATGGGTTATATAGTTACCGTCAGGTGCTGGCACTGGCAACTTCCAAAACCGGAAGTACCCTCCCCTATATAAGCCCCTCCCATCCGGGAGCACCTCAGTTTTTTGCCAGTGTCTAAGGTGTTGGCCAAGAAGAAACATGTGTTTTTCACTGAGCTTGCGTACAGGTTCTTTTGGGCCTCAGTAAGCTATTCTGGATCCGACCAAAAAAGCTTCATAGCTAAACGGTCGGTACCCGGGCCTTGCAGAGAAGAGCAAGGTTCTGCCTGTAATGCTTCTCTTAGGAGAGCTGGACCCTGGGATCCAGAGCTCTGGTCATACCCACGACCAAGATGTTTTCTGTGCAGGGTGCTATACAGGTCCAGGGGAGTGGAATCCTTGGGAACCCGGTCCCTGAAGGTTTGATTACAATGCCTGCCGTGATAGGTGAAGTTTGGGCTTTTGTGGACCAAACAAAGTCCTGCGGCGGGGAACAGGTAAGTGGGGGCCCCCAGGAACTTGGTTCTATTGGGGGACCCCCAAGCCTAATTTGTCTTTCTGTCTGTTACCTAACGGTATTCCCGCTAATATCTGTGCATGCCTGTAACTACTAAAAAAATGTAATAATTTTTAATGGTGGTCAAGAAAAAAAAAAAAAAAAAAAAAGTTTTTTTTATATATGTTTAGTATATTAAACTGCGGTACCTGTGTTTGTCCACTAGAGGCCGCTGTGGAATGTTTTTCTTGTCATATGGACTAGTTTCTTCTCAGAGAGCAAAGTCCAGGCAGCTGGTGAGTTCTCCTACAGGAAACTGTTTCCTCTGCCATGTTGCAGTGTTCGTCTATCCCCCGGCCTGCGGCAAAGGGGGCCCTGGCTCCTGTCCCTGGTTTCCATGTTTGAAAATTAGCGCCGAGGCGCACGTGGCCGCGCGCGTGCGCGTGCACGCGCCTCTATATATAGAGGTGGCCGGAAAAAGGGGCGGGGCCTGGGGGATGACGCTCTGTGCGCGCCGCAGCGCTTCTGCGCATGTGCGGGCGTCCCAGCAGGTTTTTAAAAAGCCACATTATTGCAGTAAGCTGGCTATGAAGTACAGAGACAGAGCTGGCAACATTTAAAGGCATACAGCAAGCGGTTGATACAGGCATCCCCTAGAAAGGCACATTAGTAGACACCAACTGTTTATTATAGCAGCATTTATGCTAGACTATTATCAGTAACTGGTGTATTTTCGGCTGGAATACCTCAGCTTTGTGGCTTAGGAATATGCCGTCTAAAAACTCCGGGACTAGAAATTCCAGGAGGAATAGGGGGTCTCCATCGGGCTCTGAGGATCTTGGGCATGCTTTGGCTGCACCAGTCTCCCCTGAAGAATCAGAGGTTAGTGACCGTAGGGCACCCCCAGGAGTACCTGGTACTGTGGCTGTCCCCAGTTCACCTGCTCCTGTGTATGTAACAGAGGAGGTTTTTTCCTCAGCTCTGGGAGGGCTGGAAGAGAGATTGTCAGCACTAATTGCTGCTTCCCTGTCACAGGAGAAAAGCGCTCGATCTCCGTCTCCTCCCTCAGAGTGCCTGTTAACAGAGCAACAGTCCCATACAGAGAACGACCTACCTGAGGGGGATCAGGATGAGGTTGATTCAGTTGTAGAGGAATCAACAGTGGAGGAGCCGTTCTCAGCATCACATGCTGAGAGGTTATGGGTGCAGTCCCTGACTAATATGGTCCGATCAGCATTTAAAATGCCACTTGCGGAGCCATCCTCCTTCTGTCTCCTCGTTGGGGTCGCTAAAAGCTCCCCAGACTGTTTGTTCTTTTCCGATCCATCCTTTACTGGAGGGGCTCATTTACCAGGATTGGGAGCATCCTGACAAAATATTTACTCCCCCCAAGAGATTTCCGGTGGTCTATCCTATGGAGGATAAGTTCGTCAGAAAATGGAAGGTCCCTACAGTGGACGCAGCCATCTCTTGTGTGAATAAATCACTGACATGTCCGGTGGAAAATGTCCAAATGTTCAAGGACCCAATAGATAAAAAATTGGAGTCCTTATTGAAATCTGCTTTTTCTACAGCAGGATTGGTGACACAACCAGCAGTGGCAGCTATAGGGGTCTGCCAAGCAGTGAAGGATCAGTTGAAACAGGTCTTAAGGGACGTGCCAGATCAGCAGGCTCTTGCTCTAGCTGATCTACCTAGAGCCTTATGCTTTGCGGTGGACGCTATAAAGGATTCAATCCATCAGGCCTCCCGCCTTACGCTGTCTGTAGTACATATGCGCAGGCTTCTATGGCTCAAAAACTGGTCTGCTGAAGCTCCCTGTAAAAAATTGCTGGTCAGCTTCCCATTTCATGGGGAGCGCTTATTCGGGGAAGACCTGGACAAGTATATCCAGAGAATTTCCAGCGGTAAAAGTACACTCTTGCCGGTCAAAAATAGAGTTAGAGGTCCCTCTTTTAAGAGGCCGGCTTCTCCAGTCCCTAGGACATCGGCTGTGAAACAGTTCCGACGGCCTCCCCGGTCAAATCCCGGAGGTAAAAATCAGGGACAGTTGCAGGGTAACAAGAAGCCCTGGAGCAGGAGAGGTACAAAACCTCCCCCAAAGTCAAATGCATGAAGGGTTGCCCCCACCCAATCGGGTGGGGGGAAGACTTCAGTTGTTCACAGAAACCTGGCGGGACACGATCCGAGACAGATGGGTGCTCTCCGCAGTAAATCTGGGATACAAATTGGAGTTAAAAAACTCCCCTCCTTCCCGCTTTATAAGGTCGAACGTGCCAAGGGATCCCCAGAAGAGAGGATCCCTCCTGTTGGCACTGGAACAATTATTGCTTCAAGCAGTAATTATAGAGGTCCCCCTGGAAGAATGGGGGTTCGGGTTTTACTCAAACCTCTTTACAGTTCCGAAGCCAAACGGGGACGTGAGGCCCATATTAAATCTAAAAGGGCTAAACAAATTCCTACATATCAGGACTTTCCGGATGGAGTCGATCCGATCGGTGGCCACTGCCCTACAAGGGGAGGAATGGTTAGCCTCGATCGACATCAAAGATGCTTATTTGCACATCCCCATCTTTCCAGCCCACCAAAAATTTCTACGCTTTGCGATAGAAGGGCGCCATTTTCAGTTCAGAGCCTTACCCTTCGGTCTGGCCACAGCACCAAGAGTGTTCACAAAAATTCTGGCCCCATTATTGGCCAATCTAAGAACACGAGGTGTAACGATAATGGCATATCTAGACGACTTGTTGCTGATAGACCACTCAGTGAAAAAACTAGAAGTGGTTGTTCACGAGACAATCAAGTATCTGGAATATCACGGTTGGATTATCAACCGAGACAAGTCAGCCCTAAAACCAGTCAAAAGTCTGGAATACTTGGGGCTAAGGCTGGATTCAGACCAGAGAAAAATTTTCTTGCCTCGAGAAAAGGGGTCGTCTTTGAGAGATTTGATCCACTTAGTGGGTTCAAAAAGACAGCCATCCATACGCCTGTGCATGAGGCTGCTGGGAAAAATGGTGGCATCATTCGAAGCAGTACCCTACGGTCAATTCCATTCAAGGAAGTTGCAAAGGGCCATACTGTCAGCCTGGAACAAAAAAGTTCAGGCTCTGGACGTACCAATGTCCTTGTCCCCTTCCGTTCGCAGAAGCCTCCGTTGGTGGTTGGTTCCCCGGAATCTGGAAAGAGGGAAATCCTTCAGTCCGATTTCTTGGAAGGTGGTCACTACAGATGCCAGCCTTTTAGGCTGGGGAGCAGTACTGGAGCAATGGTCTCTCCAGGGCAGATGGTCAGATGCGGAAAAGGCCCTGCCCATCAATCTCTTAGAGATACGAGCAGCCCGGTATGCCCTAGTAGCATGGACATCCAAACTCCAAGGGTCCCCTGTCAGAGTTCAGTCAGACAATGCCACAGCAGTGGCATATATCAATCGTCAGGGGGGCACCAGGAGTCGTGCAGCCCAAAGGGAAGTAAATTACATCCTGAGATGGGCAGAAAGATATGTCCCAGCCATATCTGCGGTATTCATCGAGGTTTTCCGGACAATATGTCAGCGGTGGGGAACACCGGATGTAGATCTGCTAGCATCCAGGTTCAACACGAAAGTGGACAGGTTTGTCTCTTGGACAAGCTGATATATGCATTCCCACCGCCACAATTGTTACCTCGATTACTCCGCAGAATCAGGGTAGAAAAGAAACCAGTGATTCTGGTGGCTCCAGCGTGGCCCCGAAGAGCATGGTACGCGGAGATTGTAAAAATGTCTGTGGGGAGTCCTTGGACCCTCCCACATCGTCCGGACCTGCTTTCGCAGGGACCGATATACCACCCTTCCTTACCAGCCCTAGGTTTGACGGCCTGGCTATTGAAGCCCACATTCTAAAAAGGAGAGGGCTCTCTAATGCTGTGGTGTCTACCATGATCAATGCCAGGAAACCGGTATCCAGGCAGATCTACTATAGAATCTGGAAGGCGTACATCGCCTGGTGTGAGGCCAGGAAATGGCATCCACGTAAATATGTAATAGGTAGAATTCTGGACTTCCTACAATGGGCTGTAGATAGGAAGCTTGCCTTGAGTACTATCAAAGGTCAGATTTCGGCCTTGTCAATATTTTTTCAAAGGCCCTTGGCTTCGCATTCACTAGTCAAAGCCTTTATACAAGGAGTGATGCGTATTAGTCCTCCGGTTAATATTCCCATATGTCCATGGGATCTAAACTTGGTTCTGTCGGTTCTACAGAAACAACCATTTGAACCATTACAGCATATTTCCTTAGTGCTTCTCACCAGGAAATTGATTTTTCTAGTAGCCATTTGTTCGGCTAAAAGAGTATCGGAATTAGCAGCTATGTCCTGTAAGGAGCCATATCTGGTTATCCATAAGGACAGAGTAGTGTTACGTCCTCATCCAGCCTTTCTTCCTAAGGTGGTATCGAGTTTTCATTTGAACCAAGATGTGGTTCTTCCTTCTTTTTTCCCCAAGCCTACTTCGGTAGAGGAAAAGTTATTGCATTCTTTGGATGTAGTAAGAGCAGTTAAAGCTTATCTAAAAGCCACTGCTCAGATTCGCAGAACGGATACTTTGTTTATTCTGCCGGAAGGCCCCAGAAAGGGTCAGGCAGCGTCAAAATCTACTTTAGCCAAGTGGATTCGACAGGTCATAATACAAGCCTATAGCTTGAGAAGTAGACCGCCTCCGTTCAAAGTTAGGGCGCACTCCACGAGAGCAGTTGGAACTTCATGGGCAGTGCATCACCAGGCCTCCCTGGCTCAAGTCTGTAAGGCCGCAACATGGTCTTCAGTACACACGTTTACTAGGTTCTACCAGGTGGACGTTAGAAGTCAGGAGGATGTCGCCTTTGGGCGCAGTGTGTTGCAGGCCGCAAAAGATCCTCATGTCTGATAGCGCTCAGCTTATATATGGTGTATCCCCCCCCTCATTTGGCATTGCTTTAGGACATCCCATTAGTAATGACTATGTCGCTCTGTGTCCCGTGATGTACGAGAAAGAAAATAGGATTTTTATAACAGCTTACCTGTAAAATCCTTTTCTTGGAGTACATCACGGGACACAGAGCTCCCGCCCCTCTTTGGGGACACTTATTGCTTTGCTACAAAACTGAGGTGCTCCCGGATGGGAGGGGCTTATATAGGGGAGGGTACTTCCGGTTTTGGAAGTTGCCAGTGCCAGCACCTGACGGTAACTATATAACCCATTAGTAATGACTATGTCGCTCTGTGTCCCGTGATGTACTCCAAGAAAAGGATTTTACAGGTAAGCTGTTATAAAAATCCTATTTTAAGCAACAGACAGCATGGATTCATGAAAGACAGAAGTTGTCAAACAAACCTGATTTCTTTTTATGAAGAGGTAAGTAAGACCTTGGACAGAGGGGTGGCAGTGGACGTGGTATACTTGGATTTTGCAAAAGCGTTCGATACAGTTCCCCACACACGGCTCATGTGTAAGGTAAAGTCTACAGGATTGGAAATATCAGTTTGTAAATGGATAGAAAACTGGCTAAAAGACAGAATTCAGAGAGTAGTGGTTAATGATTCTTACTCTGAATGGTCCAAGGTTATCAGTGGTGTACCCCAAGGTTCAGTGCTGGGACCCTTACTTTTTAATATGTTTATAAATGATATTGGGTCTGAGATCAAAAGTAACATTTCTGTCTTTGCAGATGACACCAAGCTATGCAGTGGAATAACGTCCTTACAGGATGTCGCCAATTTACAAGCCGACCTCAATGCTCTGTCTAATTGGGCGACTATGTGGCAGATGAGGTTTAATGTTGATAAATGTAAAGTTATGCACTTGGGGGCTAATAATATGAATGCATCATACATACTAGGGGGAGTACAACTGGGGGGATCCGTAGTGGAGAAGGATCTGGGGGTTTTGGTAGATCATAAGCTCAATAATGGCATGCAATGCCAAGCTGCGGTTTCCAAAGCGAGCAAAGTCCTTTCTTGTATTAAGAGAGGTATGGTCTCCAGAGAGAGAGATATCATTTTGCCCCTGTTCAAATCATTAGTAAGACCTCATCTGGAATATGCAGTTCAGTTTTGGGCCCCAGTTCTCAAAAAGGATATTGAGGAACTGGAGAAAGTGCAGAGAAGGGCAACCAAACTGATAAGAGGCATGGAGGAGCTCAGCTATGAGGAGAGATTAGAGGAACTGAATTTATTCTCTCTTGAGAAGAGGTGATTAAGGGGGGATATGATCAACATGTACAAATATATAAGGGGTCCATATAGTGAACTTGGTGTTCAGTTATTCACTTTACGGTCAACACAAAGGACAAGGGGGCATTCTTTGCGTCTAGAGGAAAAGAGATTTCACCTCCAAATACGGAAAGGTTTTTTCACAGTAAGAGCTGTGAAAATGTGGAATAGACTCCCTGCAGAGGTGGTTCTGGCCAGCTCAGTAGATTGCTTTAAGAAGGGCCTGGATTCTTTCTTAAATGTACATAATATAACTGGGTACTGACATTTATAGGTAAAGTTGATCCAGGGAATATCCGATTGCCTCTCGGGGGATCAGGAAGGAATTTTTTCCCCTGCTGTAGCAAATTGGATAATGCTCTTCTGGGTTTTTTTGCCTTCCTCTGGATCAACTGTGGGTATAGAATTGGGTATATGGGATTGTACGATATATGTTTATTTTTTTTTTTTTTTTTTTATTTTTTACGGTTGAACTGGATGGACTTGTGTCTTTTTTCAACCTGACTAACTATGTAACTATGTAACTATGTAACTTTGTGAAAAAAAAAGATGTTTTAATTTTTTTCCCACATTTTCCCAAAACTTTTGGAAAGAAATGACATGTTCAAAAGACTTATTATGCCTCATAGAAAATACATTGGGTTGTTTTCTTTCCAAAATGGGGTCATTTTGTGGGTAATTCCATTGTCCTTGTTCTCCAGGGCCTTCAAAAATGTGATAGGTACTCAGGAAATGAAATGTGTAATTTATGCCTTTAGAGCGCCTGATGGTGCTACTTGGATGTTTGGCCTCCGTATGTGGCCAGGATGTGGAAAAGTCTCACACACTGGGTATCGCCATACTCAGGATGAGTAGCAGAATGTATTTTGGGGTGTTATTTTTGCTATGTACATACTATGTGTTAGAAAGATCTTCTAAATTGACAACTTTGTGAAGAAAAAAAAAATATATATATATATATATATATATATATATATATTTCTTAATTTTCCAAGGCATTGTGGGAAAAAAATTGCAACTTCAAAAAATTCACGATGCCTCTTACTAAATACCTCCGACTGTCTTCTTTCCAAAAAGTGGTCATTTGGGGGGTATTTGTACTGTCCTGACATTTTAGGGCCTCAAGAAATGAGATAGGCCATCAGTGCATTAGGATTGATCAATTTGCAATAATGCGTAGCTTAGTTTGTAGACTCTATAACTTTCACACAAACCAATTATCATACACTTATCAGGATTTTTTTTACCAAAGACATGTAGCAGAATACATTTTGGCCTAAATTTTTGCCGAAATTTGATTTGTTTGGATTTCTTTTAAAACAGAATGTAGAAAATGTTGTTTTTTTTCAAAATATTCGCTCTTTTTTCGCTTTTATCGCAAAAAATTGAAAATGAAATTGTGAACAAATACCACCAAAAGAAAGCTCTATTTGTGTGAACAAAATGATAAAAATTTCATTTGGGTACAGTGTAGCATGACTGAATAATTGTCATTCAAAGTGCGAGAGCACTGAAAGCTGAAAATTGGTCTGGGAAGGAAGGGGGTTTAAGTGCCCAGTATTGATGTGGTTAAATGCTTACTTATTTATTTTCATTAGCAATGTGCCTTTAAACAGGTTAGAAAATGTGACTACTTAGAGTCATGTTCCTAGCACAGCCCCTTTTCTCCTTGCTCATTATAGCCCTCTTTTCTTTGGGTGTGTACATATGCTTTGTGCTGGCCCAGCTCCTCAGCTACTCCCCTCATCTCCCTACATAACCTTATGTAGCTGCCGGGAATGAGAGAAGGGGAATGCTATGACGTGTCACTTAAGTGACAACTTTGAGTCTGTTGATGCAGATGACATTATATCAGGATGGCAGCAGCAGTCTTAGGACATTTGGATGTCTATACTAGAGATACTTTTACAGGTAAATAATGCATAAAATAGGTGAGCTGCACATATAAACTTATGCAAAGACTGTTCTTGAATTGAAGCGTCTGGTGACAGGATCTATTCAAAGAGGGCTGTGATATCAAAAGGTGGGCTTCTTATGCCTTGTTTCCACTGAGCGGAACGGTTCGGGTCGGTACAGTTTGGAAGGGTTAGAATGGTCCTGTATATTCTGGTGAGCGTTTCCACTGCAAGATGGACCGTCATGGGCCATACAGGGTTTAGAAAAAATGCCTAGCGTGTCCACCAATCAGTGCAATGTATTGTAGCTCCGCCCTAACCGAACCGTTCCATTTTCTATGGCCCCACATCTGTAGCAGGACCCTGAATGGTGCGGTATGGTTCGGTTTTATGGCACGCTTTCATAATGGAAACACCCAAAATAGCGTACCGAACCGATCCGCTCAGTGGAAAACGAAGCATATGTACAACTTGCTTCCCTTTACACTCTATTTCCAACTGAGACCTAAGCTACAGGGAGGGTGGGGATGGAGCCCGCATTCTGAATCATTAGTTTGTATTAATTTCACCTACCAAAGCTGTACAGTATTGATCTTTGTAAATACATTTTATTTTTTAATAGGAGGGAAAAAAAAAATAGAGCCAAAAGCTCCACCTGCTGTCTGGGTGTAATATTACAAAATATTTTGATTTATTTTTACCTAAATAAAAATGTTTTTATACTTGTAAAAAGTATTCAGTAGTCCATATTCAATAAGTACAAAACTTATACAATCCCCACTTGCCAGTTAGTTATAAGTTGATGGTAAGTGAGATTTTGGCACCATCTATTAAAATCAAGTTTACAAGAGAAATACACTGGGTTTGATAAAAGAAGATGAATTTAAATTTGTGAATAAAGAGACACAAAGTTTTAGAAGAATCACTTGCCAGTATCACACTCTGTACATTTCAAACATTTAGTGACTCCGTTGGGATGGTCCATGTATGTTCCTTTGACACAAGGTATGCACACATTACTGCTGGATGTTGAAGTGCAATGGGTTTTCACAACTGTACCTAGGAGGGGGAAGAAAAACAAATGACGTTACAGACTGATTTTTTTTTAAGCAACAGAATAATCTGTCTTTGCTAATCATCAGCACTGGAAATAATACTTCTTGGTAAATCGAAAGTTGTCAGTTTTTAACCGCTTTGTCATTTAGCCAATGTCAATTTCAAATAAGTTTACCAGATTTTCTAAATTAATTTCAAGGACACCCTACTGACCACACCCACAAAATCACATCCTCATTTGCACCACAGCCACAAAATCACACAAAAAATTATGAAAGACATAGGGCACCCTTGGGCACTCTGAAGGGAGCAATGATGTGGTGAATAGGTAGAGCCAAATTGTGCTAACAAGTAGGAGGGGCTTGACAAGCTATGGTTTATTTAAAACCTGAGCCTACTGGGTCAAGGGTGCATAATGCACAAAGCACAGGGCTCAGGATTGCATGACACACAGAGTGCTGGGCTCAGAAATTCATAACATAGAACGTGCAGGGGTCAGGAGTAGGGTTGCCACCCGTACGGGATTCACCCGGACAGTACGGGTTTTGAATCCTGTGTACGGGTATAAGTCCGTCATAGCCCCGGACACAATGATGAGGAGTCTCCTATTGTTACTCTGTAATGGGGTTCCCCGTTCAGGTGTCTCCCTCCCTGCCTGCACTGCTCGGCGCTCTGGCCGAGTCTCCGGCACTGTGTAAACTGTGCGGTGACACATTGCAGGGTGACTGTGTGCTTTGAGGGGTGAGAGACGCACCAGTGCCTACTCCATGCAGACACACAGCCTCGGGCTCTTCCCCTCTGCAAGCCGAGCATGTGACTGTCCAGAAAGTGGGAGGAACAGACACAGAGCCTGCTGTGCGAGCTAAGGGGACGCCGACCGCTGGGTGAGTGCAGAGCTGAGGGTCTTTACTTTCCTGCAGTTCAGTCCACAAGCTCTCCATTGTGGGACTTGTCATGCTGGTCTTTCCAGGCACATTGCTGGTGACTGAAGATCGCAGTCTAGTTCTCCCTGCAGTACCATCTATGCATAATTTCTTAATTGTCCAGTGCTCACTCAGTAGCCTTTATCTAATATCTTATTTCTTCTCTATTTGTGGGGTGCCTGTGGATTGCTTTTACTTTTTATTCTTTTTGGTAAATAAAAGTCCACTGCCCCACTGACACCGTCCACTGCCCCACTGACGCCGTCCACTGCCCCACTGACGCCGTCCACTGCCCCACTGACGCCGTCCACTGCCCCACTGACGCCGTCCACTGCCCCACTGACGCCGTCCACTGCCCCACTGACGCCGTCCTCTGCCCTACTGACGCCGTCCTCTGCCCTACTGACGCCGTCCTCTGCCCTACTGACGCCGTCCTCTGCCCTACTGACGCCGTCCTCTGCCCTACTGACGCCGTCCTCTGCCCTACTGACGCCGTCCTCTGCCCTACTGACGCCGTCCTCTGCCCTACTGACGCCGTCCTCTGCCCTACTGACGCCGTCTACTGCCCTACTGACGCCGTCCACTGCTCTACTGACACCGTCCACTGCTCTACTGACACCGTCCACTGCTCTACTGACACCATCCACTGCTCTACTAACACCATCCACTGCCCTACTGACACTGTCCACTTCTAGGGTAACTCAAAGGAGTCCCGAGTCTCTTACAAGCCTATAGCGTGTACTAAAAAAAAAATAGCCATGCAGCGCTAAAGTGTTCGGGTTTGGCTTGACGGAAAGGTGGCAACCCTAGTCAGGAGTCAAACTCTCTCACTCTAGAACATACTGCATCTCAGCATTTAATTTTACCTTATCTGTACAATGAGAAACTGCTTTTATTACTCTCCATGACAGGCACCAGGCTTGTAAAATTCAGCTGCTGGTAGCTTAGGTTCTATCAATGAAGGAACACCTCCAGATTTACCAGGAGAGCTGCCAAAGAACTATTTTTCTACACACAGCAAGCACATAGGCAGGTGTTCCATCAGAATCGGCGACCCGTCAGATTAGGTAACAGAAGTGACGTTCTGTCACTACATCACGACGGCCATCTTGGTACACCCTTGCATTTTGGTACATCTTGGTACACCTTGCATGTCACACTTATTTTTTACCAGTAAACTGAGCTTATATAGTGAAATAGAGTATTTTGAAATCCGTGACACTGTTTTAAAGTTTCATTTTATAAGCAGCGGCAAGCCTGCTGATCTCACAGTTTTGCTAATCTGACAGAAGACAGCTGCTTTTAAAATTCAACATCAAAACAGTCTGACGGATTTCAAAATACTGCATTTTACTAAATAAGCTCAGTTTACTGGTAAAAATAAGTGTGAAATGCATGACTTGGGTGGGTGTAAAAAGAGGTTCGCTGCTGCCTTCTGACTGCAGGCTTACTGCGGCCGGGTGCAGGGTGTACCCAGATTGCCTTCGCGGAGTAGTGATGAAACGTCACTTCCGTTACCTAATTTGATGGAACACAAGGCTCTTGGGAGTCATAGAAAAGAAAAAAGAAGGATGGGGGGGTGTGTAAGAGCATTTTTTATAGTTTAGAAGTCAGGGCTGACAACGCCAATTGGGATTTCAGTGTAGGAGAAGAGCTGTGCTGTGAGCCCAATCAGGAAGTTAGCAGCCTACTTATTTTATGGTAGGTATTTTTCTGTACCTACAATAACCACAAGGTAGCCATTTATCCTAAGAGTTGTTACCTCATTGTCCTGAAATGCTGCAGAATCTCATTCGATAACAAGGAAATGTCATCTTGCAGGTCCAGCCAGCAAAGGTGCAACTATCAAAAAGTAACTGGTCTGTTAGCTATCCTGCAGTAGAGAAGTTCTCGGCAGAGACTAGATCACTTTTTTGGACATCAGCCCGTGTGTGCGTCACTCTATGAGTTGACATGTAAACATGTAGAAGGTATGACTGTTTTAAGTGTACGGCTAAAGCAATTAAGGCCCCTTTCACACTGAGGCATTTTTACCGCGTTTTCGCGGTAAAAACAGCGCTGTAAAAATGCCTGAAATAATCCTGCCCCATCATCCTGCCCTGAGGGCTTTCACACTGAGGCGTTTTGCAGGCTGTGCGTTGGAAAAAATCCTGCAAATAGCTTTTTTGGAGCATCTTTGGGGCGCATAAAATAGCGCTGTAAAAACGCCTATCCCCATTGAAATGAATGAGTACCGCGGTAAAAGCGCATAGGCATAAGCGTTATTTTATAACGCTAACGCCTATGCGTATTTACCGCGTTCGCGCTATTTTTAGCGCAAACGCGGTAAAAACGCATCGGCGTAAGCGCTATTTTTACTGCAAATGTGGTAAAATCACGGTAAAAAAAAATCATCATTTTTTTGCGTTTTTTCAACGCCTCAGTGTGAAAGGGGCCTAAAAGAGTGGAATTGTACTCTTCACTTACCAATATGGCACATAGGACAGCATAATTCATTAATCTTATATTCTCCAGGAGGGCAGACGGCAGATAGTGAAGTAATTATTGCCTGTCAAGAAAAAAATGTAAGAAATTATGTAAATAAGTCTTCCCCCCCAAAAAACAAACAAACATTTTTATAGTTTTTAACAACACAAGTGTCTAGATTTCAAAATATGGAGCCATATATTAAGATGGAAGATTTATATGAGTAAGCTAGTCCTAAACTAGACACACAGAATACACTTTTGTCTCGGCTTTAAGATCATTCGACAACAGCGGGGACCATGATGCGTCTTTGGCTGAGGAGGCATGTAATGCACACAGCGCTCTGGACGGTGGTCTGAGGACTGTAATGCACACAGCGCTCTGGACGGTGGTCTGAGGACTGTAATGCACACAGCGCTCTGGACGGTGGTCTGAGGACTGTAATGCACACAGCGCTCAGGACAGTGGTCTGAGGACTGTAATGCACACAGCGCTCAGGACAGTGGTCTGAGGACTGTAATGCACACAGCGCTCTGGACGGTGGTCTGAGGACTGTAATGCACACAGCGCTCTGGACGGTGGTCTGAGGACTGTAATGCACACAGCGCTCTGGACGGTGGTCTGAGGACTGTAATGCACACAGCGCTCTGGACGGTGGTCTGAGGACTGTAATGCACACAGCGCTCAGGACAGTGGTCTGAGGACTGTAATGCACACAGCGCTCTGGACGGTGGTCTGAGGACTGTAATGCACACAGCGCTCTGGACGGTGGTATGAGGACTGTAATGCACACAGCGCTCAGGACAGTGGTCTGAGGACTGTAATGCACACAGCGCTCTGGACGGTGGTCTGAGGACTGTAATGCACACAGCGCTCTGGACGGTGGTCTGAGGACTGTAATGCACACAGCGCTCTGGACGGTGGTCTGAGGACTGTAATGCACACAGCACTCTGGACGGTGGTCTGAGGAGGCCTGTAATGCACACAGCGCTCTGGACAGTGGTCTGAGGAGGCCTGTAATGCACACAGTGCTCTGGACGGTGGTCTGAGGACTGTAATGCACACAGCGCTCTGGACGGTGGTCTGAGGACTGTAATGCACACAGCGCTCTGGACAGTGGTCTGAGGACTGTAATGCACACAGCGCTCTGGACAGTGGTCTGAGGACTGTAATGCACACAGCGCTCTGGACGGTGGACTGAGGAGGCCTGTAATGCACACAGCGCTCTGGACGGTGGTATGAGGACTGTAATGCACACAGCGCTCTGGACAGTGGTCTGAGGACTGTAATGCACACAGCGCTCTGGACAGTGGTCTGATGGTCTGAAATGCACACAGCGCTCTGGACGGTGGTCTGAGGAGGCCTGTAATGCACACAGCGCTCTGGACAGTGGTCTGATGGTCTGAGGACTGTAATGCACACAGCGCTCTGGACGGTGGTCTGAGGAGGCCTGTAATGCACACAGCGCTCTGGACGGTGGTATGAGGACTGTAATGCACACAGCGCTCTGGACAGTGGTCTGATGACTGTAATGCACACAGCGCTCTGGACGGTGGTCTGAGGAGGCCTGTAACGCACACAGCGCTCTGGACGGTGGTCTGAGGACTGTAATGCACACAGCGCTCAGGACAGTGGTCTGAGGACTGTAATGCACACAGCGCTCTGGACGGTGGTCTGAGGACTGTAATGCACACAGCGCTCTGGACGGTGGTCTGAGGACTGTAATGCACACAGCGCTCTGGACGGTGGTCTGAGGACTGTAATGCACACAGCGCTCTGGACGGTGGTCTGAGGACTGTAATGCACACAGCGCTCAGGACAGTGGTCTGAGGACTGTAATGCACACAGCGCTCTGGACGGTGGTCTGAGGACTGTAATGCACACAGCGCTCTGGACGGTGGTCTGAGGACTGTAATGCACACAGTGCTCTGGACAGTGGTCTGAGGACTGTAATGCACACAGCGCTCTGGACAGTGGTCTGAGGACTGTAATGCACACAGCGCTCTGGACGGTGGTCTGAGGACTGTAATGCACACAGCGCTCTGGACGGTGGTCTGAGGACTGTAATGCACACAGCGCTCTGGACGGTGGTCTGAGGACTGTAATGCACACAGCACTCTGGACGGTGGTCTGAGGAGGCCTGTAATGCACACAGCGCTCTGGACGGTGGTCTGAGGAGGCCTGTAATGCACACAGTGCTCTGGACGGTGGTCTGAGGACTGTAATGCACACAGCGCTCTGGACGGTGGTCTGAGGACAGTAATGCACACAGCGCTCTGGACAGTGGTCTGAGGACTGTAATGCACACAGCGCTCTGGACAGTGGTCTGAGGACTGTAATGCACACAGCGCTCTGGACGGTGGTCTGAGGACTGTAATGCACACAGCGCTCTGGACGGTGGACTGAGGAGGCCTGTAATGCACACAGCGCTCTGGACGGTGGTATGAGGACTGTAATGCACACAGAGCTCTGGACGGTGGTATGAGGACTGTAATGCACACAGCGCTCTGGACAGTGGTCTGAGGACTGTAATGCACACAGCGCTCTGGACAGTGGTCTGATGGTCTGAAATGCACACAGCGCTCTGGACGGTGGTCTGAGGAGGCCTGTAATGCACACAGCGCTCTGGACAGTGGTCTGATGGTCTGAGGACTGTAATGCACACAGCGCTCTGGACGGTGGTCTGAGGAGGCCTGTAATGCACACAGCGCTCTGGACGGTGGTATGAGGACTGTAATGCACACAGCGCTCTGGACAGTGGTCTGATGGTCTGAGGACTGTAATGCACACAGCGCTCTGGACGGTGGTCTGAGGAGGCCTGTAACGCACACAGCGCTCTGGACGGTGGTCTGAGGACTGTAATGCACACAGCGCTCTGGACGGTGGACTGAGGAGGCCTGTAATGCACACAGCGCTCTGGACGGTGGTCTGAGGACTGTAATGCACACAGCGCTCTGGACGGTGGTCTGAGGACTGTAATGCACACAGCGCTCTGGACGGTGGTCTGAGGACAGTAATGCACACAGCGCTCTGGACGGTGGTCTGAGGACAGTAATGCACACAGCGCTCTGGACGGTGGTCTGAGGACTGTAATGCACACAGCGCTCTGGACGGTGGTCTGAGGAGGCCTGTAATGCACACAGCGCTCTGGACGGTGGTATGAGGACTGTAATGCACACAGCGCTCTGGACGGTGGTCTGAGGAGGCCTGTAATGCACACAGCGCTCTGGACGGTGGTATGAGGACTGTAATGCACACAGCGCTCTGGACAGTGGTCTGAGGACTGTAATGCACACAGCGCTCTGGACGGTGGTCTGAGGACTGTAATGCACACAGCGCTCTGGACGGTGGTCTGAGGACAGTAATGCACACAGCGCTCTGGACGGTGGTCTGAGGACTGTAATGCACACAGCGCTCTGGACGGTGGTCTGAGGAGGACTGTAAATGCCGCACAGCGCTCTGGACAGTGGTCTGAGGAGGACTGTAAATGCTGCACAGCGCTCTTGACAGTGGTCTGAGAAGGACTGTAAATGCCGCACAGCGCTCTTGACAGTGGTCTGAGGAGGACTGTAAATGCCGCACAGCGCTCTTGACAGTGGTCTGAGGAGGACTGTAAATGCTGCACAGCGCTCTTGACAGTGGTCTGAGGAGGACTGTAAATGCTGCACAGTGCTCTGGACAGTCTGAGGAGGAGGCTTATAATGCTGCACAGTAATGAGGACACCACACCACTAAGCACGCTACCTTTAATGCTGGAAGGGGAAACACAGACTTTACAGGTGGTGCTCAGATGTTTACATAGGTAAACGTACCTCCCTTACATTTTCATAATATTTTCGTTCGTTGACGAAACCTGGAATTGATTTTCCTCAATTGACGAAAATTTAGTGTGACCACATTTCCAAACTACCATTCAGGGACACCCTCCCTTCCCAAAAATCAGCTTGTGCTGTAACGAATCACAGCACAGTGATTGGACACAAGAGGCGGGATTTATGATTTCTCCAATCACAAGCAGGGGGCGGGGATTGTGCTCCTCCAAGCATTCCCGGCCAGGACAAGTACTGTCAGTGAGTAAAACGGTGATGTGGCGTCCTTTTTTGGGGGTATCAGATTGGCCCAGGGGTGGCTGTGTCAGTTTCATTCCGGGACACTGTATTGTCCTGGAATAAAGGTGCCCGGGACAGACCTGCAAAATGCGGGACTGTCCCGGGCAATCCGGGACACGTGGTCATCCTACGGAAATTGGGGGCCATTTTTGTTTAGTTTTCATCACTGGAAATATGCTGCTGACAAAAATGATGATGAAAATATTTTCATCTACGAAATTAACAAAGTTTTTATTTCATAGCAGGTTCGGATGTCAAAATGCAGCTGCTCCGGTGTAAATTGACACCTGAAGATAGTCAGAAAATGTTATTGAGTAAAAACATTGTAAAGTTGACTTTTGGTCAGTGTGCACAGCCGTCAGTCTTACAGAAGCCGGCTTTTGATGAAGGGACATGCTGGAAAACTTTAGTAGATGGACACAGTGTTGGGACTTGTTCTTCATCAATCAGGAGGCTATGCTAGGGCTGCTTGTTCTTTAATAATCAGGGGGTAGTGCTGAGGCTTGTTGTCCCTCAGTCAGGGGGCAGTGCTGGGAGGACCTGTTATCCTTCATCAGTCAGGGGGAAGTGCTAGGACTTGTTGTTCAATCAGAGGAAGTGCTGGGAAGTGTAGTTTCTCACTATTCCGATGCAATGTAGGATCTGTTGTTGCTGTCCAGTTAGAGCAGTGGTTCTCAACTCCTGTCCTCAGGACCCACTAACAGGCCAGATTTTAAGTATTACCTTGGGGAGATGCAGACTAGAATACTGCATTCACTGAGCAGCAAATTATATCACCTGTGATCTAATTCAGTTATCTTGCAAACCTGGCCTGTAAGTGGGTCCTGAGGACTGGAGTTGAGAACCACTGAGTTAGAGGGTAGCACTGGGACTTGCAGTTCCCCAGCAGTCAGGCACAATGCTGGGACTTAGTTCCTCACCAGTTGCAGGGGCAGCACTGAGACTTGTAGATCTCCAGTGGTCGGGTTTAGTGCTGGGACTTGTTGATTCTTACCAGCTGGGTACAGTGCTGAGACTTTTAGTCCTCCAATAATCATAGCAGTGCTGGGACCTGTAGTTCCTCTCCAGTCAAGGCAATGCTAGAACTTGTAGTTCTTCAACAGATGGGAGAAAGTTCTGGGACACTTAGTTCCTCACGATTTGAGGACAGTGCTGGGACTTGTGGCTTCTCAACAGTCTGACAACGCTGGGACTTGTAGTCATAGTGCTTTCTTTAGACCCCCTTCACACTGGATGTGTTTTTCAGGTGCTAAAGGGCTAAAAATAGCGCCTGAAAAACGCCTCCCCTGCAGCCCAAATGCTTTCACACTGGAGCGGTGCGTTTGCAAGACGTTAGAAAAAGTCCTGCAAGCAGCATCTTTGGAGCGGTTAAGGAGCGGTGTATACACCGCTCCTCCACTGCCCCTGCCCATTGAAATCAATAGGCACTGCTGCCGAAGCACCGCTTTTCGGGCGCATTTAACCCTTTCTTCAGCCTCTAGAGGGGGTTAAAAGCGCCCCACTAGCGGCTGAAAAGCGCCACTAAAACAAGCGGCACTTTTATGCTAATGCAGCCGCACTGTGGGTGTGAAAGGGGTCTTAGTGCACTACACAACCTAGTCATAATAAGTGCATCAGTCCTGTCTATTCTGCAGAGTTAACAAACAATCAGTTGAAGGAGAGAGGAAGAAATCTCTGACATAGGGTCCTGCATCCCATATTATACAGTGACACAGGTGACTGACATGGGTGCCCCTGGACGACGTGACCCATCACGAAACGCGTAGGGAGGATCGAGCGGCGTGCTGACGTCATCACCCTCCACTGCTCGATCTCCACACAGACGGGTCTGCCTGCTTGTGTCCGGCCGGCGCAGCAGGCTTAAAGTGGTTGTAAACCCACTTTATAAACAAAGATCTACAGGTAAGCCTAGATTAAGGCTTACCTGTAGGTGCATGAAATATCTCCTTAACCTACACGGTTAAGGAGATATTTGCATTTAAATGCGGCGACGCTGACGTCACGCGCATGCGCATGGGGTTAACCCCATTCACATATTCGGCTAGGTCGCAAAATTCGACGACGTAGCCGAATTCGACGGCTCACGCGCGCATTCACGTCTTCGCCGCTACGGCCAATCACAGCGCCGGAGCGGCGCTGTGATTGGCTGCAGCGGCGATACCCGGAAGTAACATTCCGGCTATCGCCGCAGCGATGGATGCGGCTAGAGGAGGGACACGGACGACTTCGGGGGCCCCGATCGAAGGTAAGTGGTACATAATGAGCTAGTATGCTAGTCATACTAGCTCATTATAGCTTTGTCTTGCAGGTTAGTAAAAAAAATAAATAAATCGAAACAGGGTTTACAACCACTTTAAGGCTGGTTGTTCTTCTACTATCTGTGAGTGCAATATTTACTTCTCAAGTTTTAAATAAATTACCAAAGGTTTTTACACTATCAAGGCATCTGTTTTCCTTGCATGCTACACCATTGCCAACTGTCTTACTGCAATGGAATGTGCGGACTAGCGAGGCTGTGGATTCAAGGTGCCATTACCATCCAGCTGTGATTCATTACAAGCGGTTTCGGGTCCTCCGTTATAGGGGACCATGGGGCTCTGGTAAGCAGATCTACTTATCATACGGTGGTGGAATTCACTCTGGTTTTAGTCCACTTTTAAAGAGTTTGGACGCCATTGGACTTATGCAAGGGTGTTTTTATCAACATTGACTAACTTGGATCATTTTTTCCCCATGCACTTTATAAACTCTTTTTTGAAATTTCCAACCATAATTTTGAACTTTCACAATTTTACAGTTTTATTCATTTCACATTGTGATTTATTTATATGTGGTTTTTGTGCTATTATGATTTTGGGTCACCTACAGTAATCCATTTTTTTGTCAGCTCACCATTATCACCATATATTATCCACACTCAGGTTTTATTTAGGTTTAGCGCAACTATATTTTTCCTTTTCTTTTGACATACACCAAACACAATCCGACAGCAATGAAAAGTATAATTGGATATTGATGGGTACTTATACTGTACGCCCTTATGGTAGAATACCAAATATAAGGAGCTATATAATCTTGAAGGCTTCATGTTCTGGTACAATAAAGGGATCAAATACGTTGCACAACTGTATGATAATGATACCCTTAAATCATTTTAACAAATATGTGCTGGATTTGCAATTTCACGTCAGCGTTTTTTCCAATTCCTGCAGTTGAGGCACGCCCTCAATCTCAGTCGCAAACTCATACTATGAGACTCCAAAAATCTAGTGTCACTAATTGTCAAGGGCTCATCTCTGAATTATATACTATATTACATGCTAGATTTCCGGAAAAGGTTTATGTACCAGCTCGTGAGCAATGGTCTACAGAGCTGGGTCACCTTTGAGTTGAGTTAAAAGGTATCTTAATATAGCGCGGTCTTACCCCGAAGGGTCCCGACGCGCAAAGCAGAGTTCCTGGGAAAAGAGGACTCAGGAACCAAGAGCAGCACAAAGCGGCAGAAAGGGTGGACAAGAGAGGCTACGCAGGAAAGGCTTGCGTGAAAAGCCAAGTCTTCAGTAACCCGCGGAAGACCGGGATAGTAGGGGCCTCCTGGAGCTCGACAGGGAGGCTATTCCATAATACGGCACCCTGGTGGGAGAAGGCCCGACCACCACGCCGGATCTTCTTGGGCAACGAGATGTAGAGGAGATCTCTGCCGGTAGATCTGAATGATCTGGCAAGAGCTCGTTAATGAAAACGAGAGCAGAGATAGCTTGGGGCCAGGAAATGGCTCGGTTGTCGCTGTCTGTGGTGTCTGTCTCCTACCCACAGGCTCACACAATTTTTTACTTACTTAGAACTTACCACAATCCGGAAAACTTTATGCCTGGCAACGTAGAGATACCTCATTGTGCCCTAAAAATGCGGAAGGAGTCCTGCCAATCTCACCCATATGATGTGGTGATGCCCTAAGTTACACTGCTATTGGCAAGGAGTACTAGCCACTATAAAAACACTGTTTCAGGTCCTCGCTGGTTCTTCTTTTTGAGGGTTGTTTGCCCATTTTTATTAAAAGAAGTTCAAAACAAAATCAAAAGGTTTTCCCTCGCAGGGGTTTCAGTACTCCTTTTCAACAACAAAATGACATTCAGCCTCCTGGCTTATACATACAGCAGTGCTGCTCAGGCCTTCCACTTCAGGCTCTTGTCTCTCTCCTATAGACTATTCCATCTGCAACACCATTCATTTGGATAGCAGCCCCTTGCTGCTCTGACCCTCAGACCTGGGTCTCTGGCTTCCACTGTGCACACAAGCACTCTCTGACTTCTCCAGTGCACACTTGCACTCTATGGCTTCCCCAGTGCACACCTGCACTCGTCGGGAGGGTGGGGCCCAGAATGCTGGTCCTGATTCTACTATCAGGCTAGGTTCACACTAGTGCGACACGACATCTGTCCTACTTTGGATCCGACTTTGCCCTGCGACATGAAGCCGACATATGTCCGACTTTCAATGAACGGGGATCCGACTTGGATCCCCGCCAATATCAGGCACTGTGTTTGGTATGAATCTTGAAGGGGAACTCCAGGCCAAATTTTAAATTAAAAAAACGGCGTGGGTTCCCCTCCAGAGGCATACCAGGCCCTTGGGTCTGGTCTGGATTTGAAGGGGCGCCCCTACGCCGAAAAAACGGCGTGGGGGTCCCCCCAAAATCCAAACCAGACCCTTATCAGAGCACACAACCTGGCAGGCCGCAGGGGAAGAGGGGGGGACGAGAGAGCGGCCCCCCCTCCCTCCTGAACCGTACCAGGCCGCATGCCCTCAACATGGGGGTTTGGTGCTCTGGGGCAGGGGGGCGACCTGCGGCCCCCCCACCCCAAAGCACCCTGCCCCCATGTTGATGAGGACAGGGCCTCTTCCCGACAACCCTGGCCGTTGGTTGTCGGGGTCTGCGGGCGGGGGGCTTATCGGAATCTGGGAGCCCCCTTCAATAAGGGGGCCCCCGGATCCCGGCCCCCCCCACCCTATGTGAATGAGTATGGGGTACATCGTACCCCTACCCATTCACCTGGTGGAAAAAAATTGCAATAAAAAACACTACACAGGTTTTCAAAGTAATTTATTGCACAGCTCCGGGGGACTTCTTCCGACTTCCGGGGGTCTTTTTCGACTTCGGGGGTCTCCGGTGTCGTCTCCCGCTCTCCGGTTCTTTCTTCCGCCGGGCCTCCGCTAACTTCTTTTTAGCTCTCTTGCTAACAGAGGCCCGGTCTTCCCGTTGTCTCGTCCGGCTCTCCGTTGTCCTTCTGCCAGCCCCTCCACTAACTTCTTGGTAGCTCTTTCGCTAGTGGAGGGGCCGGGCTTCCCGTCGCTGTCGCCGTCGGCGTCTTCTTCCCTCTTCTCCTCCTTGATGTTGACGCGTCGCTTCCTCCCGCTGTAATACTGGCTCTCCACTCCGCTCCGCATTAATATAGGCTTCTCATGACGTCACAGTCACATGTTCCCATGACGTCACAGTCACATGCTCCGGGGCCAAGTGCCCCGGAACATGTGACTGTGACGTCATGAGAAGCCTATATTAATGCGGAGCGGAGCGAACAGCCAGTATTACTGCGGGAGGAAGCGACGCGTCAACATCGAGGAGGAGAAGAAGGAAGAAGAAGCCGACGGCGACGGGAAGACCGCGCCCCTCCACTAGCGAAAGAGCTACGAAGAAGTTAGTGGAGGGGCCGGCAGAAGGACAACGGAGAGCCGGACGAGACAACGGGAAGACCGGGCCTCTGTTAGCAAGAGAGCTAAAAAGAAGTTAGCGGAGGCCCGGCGGAAGAAAGAACCGGAGAGCGGGAGACGACACCGGAGACCCTCGAAGTCGGAAAAGACCCCCGGAAGTCGGAAGAAGACCCCCGGAGCTGTGCAATAAATTACTTTGAAAACCTGTGTAGTGTTTTTTTATTGCAATTTTTTCCCACCAGGTGAATGGGTAGGGGTACGATGTACCCCATACTCATTCACATAGGGTGGGGGGGGCGGGATCCGGGGGCCCCCTTATTGAAGGGGGCTCCCGGATTCCGATAAGCCCCCCGCCCGCAGACCCCGACAACCAACGGCCAGGGTTGTCGGGAAGAGGCCCTGTCCTCATCAACATGGGGGCAGGGTGCTCTGGGGTGGGGGGGCCGCAGGTCGCCCCCCTGCCCCAGAGCACCAAACCCCCCATGTTGAGGGCATGCGGCCTGGTACGGTTCAGGAGGGAGGGGGGCCGCTCTCTCGTCCCCCCCTCTTCCCCTGCGGCCGGCCAGGTTGTGTGCTCGGATAAGGGTCTGGTTTGGATTTTGGGGGGACCCCCACGCCGTTTTTTCGGCGTAGGGGCGCCCGTTCAAATCCAGACCAGACCCAAGGGCCTGGTATGCTCTTGGAGGGGAACCCACGCCGGTTTTTTATTTAAAATTTGGCGTGGAGTTCCCCCTCAAGAGCAGCACAGCACAAGTCGCATGCCAAAGTCGGACCATGCAAGACTGCGGTCCGACTTTGATCCGACTTCAATGATAGTCAATGGGCTGAAGTCGGATCAAAGTCGGACCAAAGAAGTACAGGGAGCATTTTCAAAGTCGGACCGACATGTGTCGGACCAGTTAGGACGGCTCCCATAGGGAAACATTGATTTTCACACGTCATGCGACATGAGCTCCCAATGTCGGAGCGTTTGTCGCCCCAGTGTGAACCAGGCCTCAGGCCCACACACACCTAAACAATCAGTGTGCAGCTGAGCCTCAAAACCCGGATCCAGGACTGGGGATTTCATCCCACCCGGATCTCTAAGAAATCCCCAAGCTCCGGGTCCCAAAGTGGACTTTAGTAAATCATGAGGAAACTGAAAAGCCAGTTTCCTCCCAAACAAGCAAATACCCTGGAGCCCCTCAACCTGCCTGGTTGAGAATCCTGCATCCATACACTGGTGGGGTACCACACTACCACAATATATATATATATATATATATATATATATATATATATATATATATATATATATATATATATATATATATATATATATATATATACACACACACACACACACACACAGTGGGGCAAAAAAGTATTTAGTCTGCCACCAATTGTGCAAGTTCTCCCACTTAAAAATATGAGAGAGGCCTGTAATTGTCCTCATAGGTATACCTCAACTATGAGAGACAAAACGTTGAAACAAATCCAGACAATCACATTGTCTGTTTTGAAAATATTTATTTTTTTGCAAATTATGGTGGAAAATAAGTATTTGGTCAATATCAAAAGTTCATCTCAATACTTTGTTATATATCCTTTGTTGGCAATGACAGAGGTCAAACGTTTTCTGTAAGTCTTCACAAGGTTGTCACACACTGTTGCTGGTATGTTGGCCCATTCCTCCATGCAGATCTCATCTAGTGCAGTGATGTTTTGGGGCTGTTGCTGGGCAACACGGACTTTCAACTCCCTCCAAAGGTTTTCTATGGGGTTGAGATCTGGAGACTGGCTAGGCCACTCCAGGACCTTGAAATGCCTCTTACGAAGCCACTCCTTTGTTGCCCGGGCGGTGTGTTTGGGATCATTGTCATGCTGAAAGACCCAGCCACATTTCATCTTCAATGCCCTTACTGATGGGAGGAGGTTTACACTCAAAATCTCACAATACATGGCCCCATTCATTCTGTCATGTACACGGATCTGTCGTCCTGTTCCCTTTGCAGAGAAACAGCCCCAAAGCATGATGTTGCCACCCCCATGCTTCACAGTAGGTATGGTGTCCTTTGGTTGCAACTCAGCATTCTCTCTCCTCCAAACATGACGAGTTGTGTTTCTACCAAACAGTTCTACTTTGGTTTCATCTGACCATATGACATTCTCCCAATCCTCTTCTGGATCATCCAAATGCTCTCTAGCAAACCTCAGATGGGCCCGGACATGTACTGGCTTAAGCAAGGGGACACGTCTGGCACTGCAGGATCTGAGTCCCTGGCGGCGTAGTGTGTTACTGATGGTAGCCTTTGTTACGTTGGTCCCAGCTCTCTGCAGGTCATTCACTAGGTCCCCCGTGGGGTTCTGTGATTTTTGCTCACCGTTCTTGTGATCATTTTGACCCCACGGGGTGAGATCTTGCGTGGAGACCCAGATCGAGAGAGATTATCAGTGGTCATACATACAAGTCTTACATTTTCTAATTATTGCTCCCACAGTTGATTTCTTCACACTAAGCTGCTTGCCTATTGCAGATTCAGTCTTCCCAGCCTGTTGCAGGTCTACAATTTTGTTTCTGGTGTCCTTCGACAGCTCGTTGGTCTTCACCATAGTGCAGTTTGGAGTGTGACTGTTTGAGGTTGTGGACAGGTGTCTTTTCTACTGATAAGTTCAAACAGGTGCCATTAATACAGGTAATGAGTGAAGGACAGAGGGGCCTCTTAAAGAAGAAGATACAGGTCTGTGAGAGACAGAAATCTAGCTTGTTTGTAGGTGACCAAATACTTATTTTCCACCATAATTTGCAAAAAAAATTATTTCCAAATCAGACAATGTGATTGTCTGGATTTGTTTCAAAATTTTGTCTCTCATAATTGAGTTATACCTATGATGACAATTACAGGCCTCTCTCATCTTTTTAAGTGGGAGAACTTGCACAATTGGTGGCTGACTAAATACTTTTTTGCCCCACTGTATATTATATATATATATATATATATATATATATATATATATATATATAGTCCACTTTCAAGCAAGGACGTTAGTCACGCAAAAATGGTTATTACTACACCCCCTACTTGGGAGGAATGAAAAGCCCAAATTAACACTGCCCTGTCTAGAGAGAAACTTGTATAGTAAAACCTCGGATTTCGAGTAACGCAGTTTAGGAAAGTTTCGCAATACGAGCTGTTTTAAAAAAAAAAAACTGACTCGATTTGAGAGCATTGTCTTGCAAAACGAGCAGGATTCAAGCCTCTGGGGTGTGCAGTACCGCATGTGGCCAGAGGTGCGGGTGGTGCCGGTGACGCTCAGAAACACTCCGTTCCCAAGCCCCCCCACCTCTGGCCACATGTGGTACTGCATACACTAGCAGTGACACCGGAACAAATTATCTGTGTATTTCAGCACAGGATGTGCCCTGCACAGTTTGAAAAGATATGGGATATGTGGTTAGCTACACCTGGACTGGCCCCAACCCTGCTTATTTTACAGTCAGGGGCAGATCCAGGGGGGGGCAACGGGGCAATTGCCCCACCCCGAGAAACTATTTGTGGGTGGATGAGAGTGAGAGCGAGCGGGCCGGGCAGCTCAGCGGGCTGGTGAGGGTGGAGCGCACGGCTCCGCCGTCGAGCAGCTTAAAGAGCGGCGGCCCCACTGGCGGGTGAGAGCGTTCAGGCCGGGCAGCTGGGCGGCTTGGTGAGTCATGTCTGAGCGAGGGGCTGGCCAATCAGAAATCAGATGACATCTCTCACCACCTGCCCTGCATCCCTGCAGTTCCGCCCTCACTGTGTAGGCAGCCACGGCAGCAGAGAGATTACATCATCTCTCTGCTGCCTGACTCTGGGACACAGCAAGGGACAATTGGAGCAGGCAGGTGACAATCTGCAACGTGTGGCAGGTAACATGGCAAGTGATAATCCGCAACTTGTGGCAGGTGACGTGGCAAGTGACATATCTACAATCTGCAACTTGTGGCAAGTGACAATCTGCAACGCATGGCAGGCAACAGTGGCAAGTGACACACTCGGGGCTCCCACTGATTCTGCATTATGGCAAGTTGAACCATTTAATTTTATATTACAATGCAATAATAGAAATAATGCGCTTCAATCATTCTGACACCATAACAACCATGGTGCCGGGATGATTGAAGCTCCAACACCAGCCATTTCCCTGAAAAAACAAAACAAAAAAAAAACTATTTTCTGGAACGGAGACTAGACTCTGGATCCGCCCCTGCATACAGTAGACTATTGTCCTGCTAGTTGACCTGCTGGAGGGAGTGTCTTAAATATGTGTAGCGGGGTCTCCTTTAAGACTCATTGGACTACCTTTCCCAGAACCCCCCTTGGCACCCAGGGTGCAATGTTGTCACCACAGAGACTCATGGGTGGAGCTATATAAGGAGGAGGCGAGGCTCAGCTCGGCCTCTTTGGGACACGAGACTTCAGTGGAGAGATCTTCCTGTGCGGATCCGCTTTGGTGCAGGGCCTTGCGCCGCTACCCAAAGAGCCTTCCACCCCCACCGCGAGCCTGGGTGGCATCTGACTTGGTCATCCTCAACCGCTGCTGAGCCGGAGACCCGACCGCTGCAGACGCTGTGTGTGGAGACACAGCAGGTGGAAGTCCCCGGACTGGGATCGCGTCCGGAGTGGTGAGCGAGCACCTGCTCAATCCATATACTTTACACTATTGTTAGGCCTACAGACTGCCGTGGCCCACCAGTTCATATTTGAGTCCCCACTGGAGATCCATAGCAGAACTGAGTCAAACGGATCTCTAGTGAAGTGTTTCGTGTTGGTACTTTTACCCCCCCCCCCTTTTTGGATTACAAATGTGTTCCTGAAATGTGCACCACCATTTAAAGACTTGCATGCGAAGAATTCATCTCCTAGAGACTGAGCCTCAGAGGGTCAAGCCTGACCGGGTATTAGAGTTTAGTAGCTGCGCCACAGGGCGCTTAGTTAACGGTCGCCCCACGAGGCACGCCATTACTGTGTTTCATTAATGCATAGTGTACAAATTGCTGCAGGACTCTGCCAGAAGCATATGTTATCTGTTCTACTGTTGATTTATTTTTACTAAGTGAGAGTAAACTCATTATTCTTTTACTACTTGCATTGGTCTCTGAATTTTCCATAGAGCATAAGTTAAATTATCCTAGACTGACTGTGCCAGAGTGGGTCGAGTGAATTGCCGGGGGTTGGCAGAGCTGTGTTCAGGGCCCAAAACTAATACTGCGGCCCTCTTAGCTGAGGGTATCGCTACATATGCTTATCAATAAGATAAACATCGCCCCTAAGACCCGGTTCACACAGGGGCGGCACGACTTGTCCCACGACTCTGCCGGGGGATCTCCACACGACTTCAGAGGTGACTTGCAAAATGACTTCTGTATTGAAGTCAATGGAAGTCGCCCTGAAGTCGTCCCAAAGTAGTACAGGAACCTTTTTCTAAGTCGGAGCGACTTGAGTCGCTCCTATTAGAACGGTTCCATTGTACAGAACAGGACGCGACTTGTCAGGCGGCTGAGTCGCCTGACGAGTCGCCCCTGTGTGAACCGGGTCTGAGAACTCATGACTTGGGTGTGAATACGTGGAGATTAGTGATGAGCCGAACACCCCCGGGTTCGGTTCGCACCAGAACCCGCGAACGGACCGGAAGTTCGAACGAACATTAGAACCCTATTAAATACAATGGATGCGAACGTTCGAATTCTAAAGTGCTAATTATAACAACTATTATGCATGTTATTGTCCTAAAAAGGGTTTGGGAACCCGGGTTCTGCACCAGGGGACATGTATCAATGCAAAAAGAAGTTTTAAAAACGGTCGTTTTTCGGGAGCAGTCATTTTAATGATGCATAAAGTGAAAAAAAAAAAGTCAAATATTCCTTTAAATATCGTACCTGGGGGGTGTCTAAAGTATGCCTGTGAAGTGCCACGTGTTTCCCGTGTTTAGAACTGTCCCTGCACAAAATGACACTTCTAAAGGAAAAAAAAGCCATTTAAAACTGCTTGCGGCTTTAATGTAATGTCTGGTCCCGGTAATATGGATGAAATTCTTTAAGAAAAATGGCATAGCTACCCCATGACCCCCCCCCCCCCTACCCCAGCCCATTACCAGCCCCTTTGGGTCTTGTATGGATATTAAGGGGAACCCCGCACATAAAATAAAAAAGGCCCTATATACTCTGAACAGCCGTATACAGGCGGTGCATACAAGACAGGGACTGTAGGTTTGTTCTTATGTAGAATCTGTTTGTAATTTTGAACAGGTACATTGTTGAAGTGTAGCTCCAGCCCAAAAATCTATTTTTAAACTTTTTGGAAAACATAGGTAAGGGTTATCACCCCTGTAACATTTGTTTTGCTGTCTGTGCCCCTGTTCAGAACATTTCACCTCACTTTCCGTCCCAATGACAACTGTTTTTGAAATGTGGTGTTTTTCTTGAAACAAGGATTGCTGATAAAGCATCAGTACAGAGGAGACACCTTTCTCCCATATTTATTCTTACAGGAGAGAATTTTCCTTCCTAGTGGTAGATTTCCTCTCACTTCCTGTTGTCTTCTTGCGTTTGCAAGTAGGAGTCGTTTGTAAGTTGGATGTTTGAAAGTAGGGACCTGCCGTATATACTCTGCAGAAATAGGCCCCTTAGTTGTTGGTGTTGGCACAACACTGTAAGCACTCACAGTTACTCTTGGTTGGTGCTGGAACGCCCTGCTGTCAACTATTATATCAGGAATTTTAATTACATATAATTGTTGAACAGTGGTAGTAAAAATTGGGCCTTTGATGGTGGTGCTGGTGCCACAACACTGTAAGCCCTGACAGTTACTCTTGGTGGGTGCAGCAATGGGCCCTGCTGTGAATTATTAGATCAAGAATTGTAATTACATGCCCCTGTTGAACAGGGGCTGAAAAATTGGGCCTTAGGCACTGGTGGCACAACACTGCAACCCCTCACAGATACTGTACTTGGAGCACAGCAATGAGCCCTGTTGCAAAGTATTGCTTCAAAAATTGTAATGACACGCCCCTGTTAAACAGGGGCTGAAAAATTGGGCCTTAGGCACTGGTGGCACAACACTGCAACTCCTCACAGATACTGTACTTGGAGCACAGCAATGAGCCCTGTTGCAAAGTATTGCTTCAAAAATTGTAATTACACGCCCCTGTTAAACAGGGGCTGAAAAATTGGGCGTTAGGCACTGGTGGCGGCACCCATAAACAAAAATGATCTTCCAAGCTATCATCATCAATCGTATCATTGAGGACTCGGAGGAGGAGGATAGCCAGTCAACATAACAGCACAGGCACTCAGCATCAGCATCAGTCTTGAAGGGATGTGACATTTTAAAATCAATTAGTCTGTTATATCAGCATCAGGTGTGTGGTAGCTGGTGGTGATCCAAGACTGGTTCATCTTGATGAAAGTCAGTCGATCAACCGAGTCGGTGGACAGGCGCACCCTGTGATCCGTGACAAATCCTCCAGCAGCACTGAATGTGCGTTCCGAAAGAACGCTGGATGCAGGACAGGCCAGTAGCTCAATTGCATACTGTGCAAGCTCTGGCCAGTGATCCATCCTCAAGACCCAGTAAGCCAGAGGATTTTCGGTGGGGAAGGTGTCCAAGTCTGACCTTGCCCCTAGATATTCCTGCACCATGTTTATCAGACGCTGGCGATGGTTGCTGGAACCAATCATACTTTGGGGCTGCGGACTAAAGAATTGTCTGAACGCATCGGTCAGACGGCCACCTTCCCCACCGCTCCTTCTTTGACTGGCCGAAGCCTCAGCAACTCGTTGTCCAGGACCAGGAGTTTGCAACCTCCCAGTCTCTGGGAACGCGTTGCACAGACCTTTCTGCAAGGCCTCCCGGAGTTGTCTCATCCTCTGCTCCCTCTGCGACGGTAACATAAGGTCCGCAACCTTACCCTTGTACCGTGGATCAAGGAGAGTGGCCAGCCAGTAATGGTCCCTCTCCTTGATCCGAAGAATACGAGGATCCTTCCGCAGACTTTGCAGGATCAGGGAGGCCATGCAGCGTAGGTTTGCTGAGGCATTCGCTCCGGAGTCCTCTGGGTCACTAAGGACGACATGATCCGCAGCCACCTCCTCCCAGCCACGTACAAGTCCACTGGTTTCTTGGGACTGTAAATCATCCCTAAAAGACTGCTGCTGATGATGCTGAGTGCCAGCCTCCACCTCCATGCTGACACAATCCTCCTCCTCCTCCTCCTCCTCCTCCTCTTCCTGTGCGATGGGTGGGACAGAAGGAACACTGTCTGGGTAAAGGGGGCCTTGAGAGGCAAGGAAGTCCTCCTCTTCCTGCCTCTGTTCTGCCTCAAGTGCCCTGTCCATTATTCCACGCAGCGTGTGCTCCAACAGGTGGACAAGAGGTACAGTGTCACTGATGCATGCACTGTCACTGCTCACCATCCTCGTGGCCTCCTCAAATGGTGCCAGGACAGTGCATGCATCCCTGATCATGCCCCACTGGCGTGGAGAAAAAAAACCAAGCTCCCCTGACCCTGTCCTGGTGCCGTAGTCGCACAGGTACTCATTGATGGCCCTCTGCTGCGTGTGCAGCCGCTGCAGCATGGCCAACGTTGAGTTCCACCTGGTGGGCATGTCACATATAAGGCGGTTCTTGGGCAGGTTCAACTCCTTTTGCAGCTCAGCCAGGCGAGCACTGGCATTATAAGATCTGCGGAAATGCACACAGACTTTCCTGGCCTGCCTCAGGACATCCTGTAAGCCCGGGTACCTGCCCAAGAACCGCTGCACCACCAGGTTAAGGACGTGAGCCACACAGGGCACATGGGTCAGTTGTCCCTGTCGGAGGGCGGAGAGGAGGTTGGTGCCATTGTCGCAAACCACCATTCCTGGCTTAAGCTGGCGTGGCGTCAACCACCTCTCGGCCTGGCCCTGCAGAGCAGACAGGACCTCTGCCCCAGTGTGGCTTCTGTCCCCCAAACACACCAGCGCAAGCACGGCATGGCATCTTTTTGCCTGCGTACTTGCGTAGCCCCGTGAACGGCTACGGAGCACCGCTGGTTCATAGGACAAACCACAGGAAGAGGCCATGGAGGAAGAAGAAGAGGAGGGGGTGGAGGAGAGAGGTGTGTCACAACCAGTAGTAGCATTTTGGAGGCGTGGCGGTGGGACAACCTCCAACACTACTGCACCTTGTCCTGAATCCTTCCCAGCTGCCAAAAGAGTGACCCAATGGGCCGTGAAAGAAAGGTAACGTCCCTGTCCATGCCTGCTGGACCATGAGTCAGCGGTAATATGCACCTTACCGCTGACCGCCCTGTCCAGCGAGGCCAAGACATTGCCTTCCACATGCCGGTAGAGAGCCGGAATAGCCTTCCGTGAGAAAAAGTGGCGTTTGGGAACCTGCCACTGAGGAACCGCACATTGCACAAACTCACGGAAGGGGGCCGAGTCTACCAACTGAAAAGGCAGCAGTTGAAGCGCTAGCAATTTAGCCAAGCTAGCATTCAACCGCTGGGCATGTGGATGGCTGGGAGTGAACTTCTTTCGACGGTCCAGCAGCTGGGGCAGGGAAATTTGCCTGCTAGAATCGGACGTCGGTGTACTGCTAGCAGAGTGGGCGCAAGTACTTGGCTGTGACACACCTAATTCTACACCTTCATTCCTCTCAGTGCATGTTTCAGAGAGGACTGAAGTTATAGTGGGGTTGGAGATCCCAGCTGATGCGGTGCAAGGAGAGGTCCGCTTTGTTCTTTGGTGTGGGTCTTTGAGGTAGGCTTGCCAACGAGCTGCATGGCAGGTCAACATATGTCTGGTCAGGCATGTGGTACCCAAGCGGCTGATGTTTTGGCCACGCGATATACGCTTGAGACATATGTTGCAAACAGCAGCTGTGCGATCTGATGCACTAGCCTCAAAAAAGGCCCACACCAAAGAACTTTTTGAATGACGGGCAGAGGCAGCGCCCTGCACAGGCGGAGCTCTGCGGTGTGATTCCGTCGGTGTACTGCCCTTACGCTGGCCACCAAAGGGCATCCTGCCTCGTTGGAGATGTGCCTCCTCCTCATCCTCCTCCTCCTCCTCTCTCCTATTAGGCACCCACGTGGAGTCATTGACCTCATCATCCCCTCCCTCCTCATCACTGGAGCCAATCTGGCAGTATGCTGCAGCTGCTGGAACATGACTGCCAGATTGGTGTCCTTCTTGAGCATCCCCTCTGTCTGCTCTCACGCTACTGCCTTCCTCTAGCTGGGTTTCATCATCAGACCCTTCGAAACGCTGGGCATCCTCCTGGAGCATGTACCCAACACTGTGCTGAAACAGTTCGGGGGACTCCTCAGGAGGAGGACATGGTGGGTCTAGGGAAGGAGTGACTGATGATTTGTCTGACATTGATACCAGGGAAGACGACGCTTTGGCAGCTGCTTTTCCAGTACCCTGAGCCTGGGTGAGAGAGGATGAGGAGGAGGAGGAGGGCTTGGTCATCCACTCTACCAAGTCTTCGGCATGATGTGGCTCAACATGTCCAGCTGCCGAAAAGAAGGACAAGCGTGTCCCATGGCCATGTGCTGATGACAATGCACCGCGTCCACGACCAGCACTGTTGCCCCCAGACACAGAGCCTGCTTGCCCTCTTTTATTGCCTCCTGACTGTCTGCCTCTCCTTGTTTGCCTTCCAGACATTCTAATAGATGGCCTGCAGGGAGATGGGAAAAAAGCAATAAGGGCTACCTTCAGGTGTCCTTCTCTGTCCCTGGAAACAAGGACTTGCAGAGTGAAAGAAAAAAAACACTCTCCCTACCTACAGTTTTCTGTCCCTAGAAAAAATGTTTTTTTTAATCACAATATAGCACAAGGAAAATTAACTCACTGTCCTTACAGGTCCCTGGAAACAAGGACTTGCAGAGTGAAAGAAAAAAAACACTCTCCCTACCTACAGTTTTCTGTCCCTAGAAAAAAATGTTTTTTTTAATCACAATATAGCAAAAGGACAATTCACTCACTGTCCTTCCAGGTCCCTGGAAACAAGGACTTGCAGAGTGAAAGAAACTGACACTGTCCCTACCTAGAGTTTTCTGTCCCTAGAATAAATGTTTTTTTTAATCACAATATAGCAAAAGGACAATTCACTCACTGTCCTTCCAGGTCCCTGGAAACAAGGACTTGCAGAGTGAAAGAAACTGACACTGTCCCTACCTAGAGTTTTCTGTCCCTAGAATAAATGTTTTTTTTAATCACAATATAGCAAAAGGACAATTCACTCACTGTCCTTCCAGGTCCCTGGAAACAAGGACTTGCAGAGTGAAAGAAACTGACACTGTCCCTACCTAGAGTTTTCTGTCCCTAGAATAAATGTTTTTTTTAATCACAATATAGCAAAAGGACAATTCACTCACTGTCCTTCCAGGTCCCTGGAAACAAGGACTTGCAGAGTGAAAGAAACTGACACTGTCCCTACCTAGAGTTTTCTGTCCCTAGAATAAATGTTTTTTTTAATCACAATATAGCAAAAGGACAATTCACTCACTGTCCTTCCAGGTCCCTGGAAACAAGGACTTGCAGAGTGAAAGAAACTGACACTGTCCCTACCTAGAGTTTTCTGTCCCTAGAATAAATGTTTTTTTTAATCACAATATAGCAAAAGGACAATTCACTCACTGTCCTTCCAGGTCCCTGGAAACAAGGACTTGCAGAGTGAAAGAAACTGACACTGTCCCTACCTAGAGTTTTCTGTCCCTAGAATAAATGTTTTTTTTAATCACAATATAGCAAAAGGACAATTCACTCACTGTCCTTCCAGGTCCCTGGAAACAAGGACTTGCAGAGTGAAAGAAACTGACACTGTCCCTACCTAGAGTTTTCTGTCCCTAGAATAAATGTTTTTTTAAATCACAATATAGCAAAAGGACAATTCACTCACTGTCCTTCCAGGTCCCTGGAAACAAGGACTTGCAGAGTGAAAGAAACTGACACTGTCCCTACCTAGAGTTTTCTGTCCCTAGAATAAATGTTTTTTTTAATCACAATATAGCAAAAGGACAATTCACTCACTGTCCTTCCAGGTCCCTGGAAACAAGGACTTGCAGAGTGAAAGAAACTGACACTGTCCCTACCTAGAGTTTTCTGTCCCTAGAATAAATGTTTTTTTTAATCACAATATAGCAAAAGGACAATTCACTCACTGTCCTTCCAGGTCCCTGGAAACAAGGACTTGCAGAGTGAAAGAAACTGACACTGTCCCTACCTAGAGTTTTCTGTCCCTAGAATAAATGTTTTTTTTAATCACAATATAGCAAAAGGACAATTCACTCACTGTCCTTCCAGGTCCCTGGAAACAAGGACTTGCAGAGTGAAAGAAACTGACACTGTCCCTACCTAGAGTTTTCTGTCCCTAGAATAAATGTTTTTTTTAATCACAATATAGCACAAGGAAAATTAACTCACTGTCCTTACAGGTCCCTGGAAACAAGGACTTGCAGAGTGAAAGAAAAAAAACACTCTCCCTACCTACAGTTTTCTGTCCCTAGAAAAAAATGTTTTTTTTAATCACAATATAGCAAAAGGACAATTCACTCACTGTCCTTCCAGGTCCCTGGAAACAAGGACTTGCAGAGTGAAAGAAACTGACACTGTCCCTACCTAGAGTTTTCTGTCCCTGGAATAAATGTTTTTTTCAGCACAATATAGCACAAGGACAATTAACTCACTGTCCTTACAGGTCCCTGGAAACAAGGACTTGCAGAGTGAAAGAAAAAAAATACTCTCCCTACCTACAGTTTTCTGTCCCTAGAAAAAAATGTTTTTTTTAATCACAATATAGCAAAAGGACAATTCACTCACTGTCCTTCCAGGTCCCTGGAAACAAGGACTTGCAGAGTGAAAGAAACTGACACTGTCCCTACCTAGAGTTTTCTGTCCCTGGAATAAATGTTTTTTTCAGCACAATATAGCACAAGGACAATTAACTCACTGTCCTTACAGGTCCCTGGAAACAAGGACTTGCAGAGTGAAAGAAAAAAAATACTCTCCCTACCTACAGTTTTCTGTCCCTAGAAAAAAATGTTTTTTTTAATCACAATATAGCAAAAGGACAATTCACTCACTGTCCTTCCAGGTCCCTGGAAACAAGGACTTGCAGAGTGAAAGAAACTGACACTGTCCCTACCTAGAGTTTTCTGTCCCTAGAATAAATGTTTTTTTTAATCACAATATAGCAAAAGGACAATTCACTCACTGTCCTTCCAGGTCCCTGGAAACAAGGACTTGCAGAGTGAAAGAAACTGACACTGTCCCTACCTAGAGTTTTCTGTCCCTAGAATAAATGTTTTTTTTAATCACAATATAGCAAAAGGACAATTCACTCACTGTCCTTCCAGGTCCCTGGAAACAAGGACTTGCAGAGTGAAAGAAACTGACACTGTCCCTACCTAGAGTTTTCTGTCCCTAGAATAAATGTTTTTTTTAATCACAATATAGCAAAAGGACAATTCACTCACTGTCCTTCCAGGTCCCTGGAAACAAGGACTTGCAGAGTGAAAGAAACTGACACTGTCCCTACCTAGAGTTTTCTGTCCCTAGAATAAATGTTTTTTTTAATCACAATATAGCAAAAGGACAATTCACTCACTGTCCTTCCAGGTCCCTGGAAACAAGGACTTGCAGAGTGAAAGAAACTGACACTGTCCCTACCTAGAGTTTTCTGTCCCTAGAATAAATGTTTTTTTTAATCACAATATAGCACAAGGAAAATTAACTCACTGTCCTTACAGGTCCCTGGAAACAAGGACTTGCAGAGTGAAAGAAAAAAAACACTCTCCCTACCTACAGTTTTCTGTCCCTAGAAAAAAATGTTTTTTTTAATCACAATATAGCAAAAGGACAATTCACTCACTGTCCTTCCAGGTCCCTGGAAACAAGGACTTGCAGAGTGAAAGAAACTGACACTGTCCCTACCTAGAGTTTTCTGTCCCTGGAATAAATGTTTTTTTCAGCACAATATAGCACAAGGACAATTAACTCACTGTCCTTACAGGTCCCTGGAAACAAGGACTTGCAGAGTGAAAGAAAAAAAATACTCTCCCTACCTACAGTTTTCTGTCCCTAGAAAAAAATGTTTTTTTTAATCACAATATAGCAAAAGGACAATTCACTCACTGTCCTTCCAGGTCCCTGGAAACAAGGACTTGCAGAGTGAAAGAAACTGACACTGTCCCTACCTAGAGTTTTCTGTCCCTAGAATAAATGTTTTTTTTAATCACAATATAGCAAAAGGACAATTCACTCACTGTCCTTCCAGGTCCCTGGAAACAAGGACTTGCAGAGTGAAAGAAACTGACACTGTCCCTACCTAGAGTTTTCTGTCCCTAGAATAAATGTTTTTTTTAATCACAATATAGCAAAAGGACAATTCACTCACTGTCCTTCCAGGTCCCTGGAAACAAGGACTTGCAGAGTGAAAGAAACTGACACTGTCCCTACCTAGAGTTTTCTGTCCCTAGAATAAATGTTTTTTTTAATCACAATATAGCAAAAGGACAATTCACTCACTGTCCTTCCAGGTCCCTGGAAACAAGGACTTGCAGAGTGAAAGAAACTGACACTGTCCCTACCTAGAGTTTTCTGTCCCTAGAATAAATGTTTTTTTTTAAGCACACTATAGCAGAAGCACAAAACACACTGACACTCTCCCTACCTATCCTTCTCTTTCCCTAAACTAAAGGAATCCAGGTTAAGCAAGAAAGAAATAACAGTCACTGTCCCTGCCTATGCTACTCTATCCCTGCTCCGGAACACACTACACTAGGCCGCCGTGCTGGCGGCCTTTTATAGTGTGGGGCGTGTACTAAACACCCTCAGCAATAATTGGCCACAGGCATCCTGCCTGTGGCCAATCATTGCTCTCCTCGCTGCCGGCGCTGTGATTGGCCAAGCATGCGGGGTCACAGTGCATGCTTGGCCAATCACAGCGCCTGGATGACACTGCGATGGCGTAGTGCATTGTGGGCCGTTCGCGTCACTCGAATTTGGCGCGAACGGCCCAAATCGTTCGATCTTCGTCGAACGATCGAACAGCCAATGTTCGAGTCGAACGTATGTTCGACTCGAACACGAAGCTCATCCCTAGTGGAGATACTCATAAAAACTAGATGAGTCATACGGCATGTGACATATAATGTTGTTAGTACTGGGGAAAGGCTGAAAAGGCTTCCAAGTTCTTTGGTTTTGCTTTTTGTTTTTGTCTATTTTTTGACAGTATGTTAGTCTATAATAATTTCAGTCGAGACTTCAATATCGAATGTACTACATCTCATGATGCTGCCCTTAATGTAACAGATGATTCATATATTATATACACAAATAACATGACGTGAATATGGTTCTCGACGGAAGCTTTAAACCATGTGGTGTGATTGTTTTCTATGTGTTAACATGAAACCTTTAATAAAAAAATATCTGATTTAAAAAAATAAAAAACACAAGTCGACAGGCAGCATGGAAATATGAGGGCAGAGCAGCGCATTTCCATTCATCTTTCTTCTATATATTCAGAAAAAACACACAGCGCATCCAAGGGGAAGGAGTGTAACATTTTTTATGAATGCTGAAGGAAAACTGGTCTCTGCAATTGGATTGCACAGAACATTTATAAATGTTACCTGTGATGGGAAAAGGGGAATTGACTGAAATATTCCCCAATGTGAATGACCTGCTTCAGGGGATGGGGGGATTTGAGATCAGTCCCAGCAATGTGCAGGAATATTACACACAGCTGGGTGCTCATTTCATGGACAGGTGTATACACTATTGACAGACAGCATGGCCCAGGCCTCGGGCACAGGTTTTTTTATAGCACAGGTATGAACATACAGAAGAGATCTATGCTATACAGGGGAATGAATTATATACCGGAGACCTAACTGTGTACTGGGTGTGCTGTATTTATCTTCAGGTAGGAAGATAAATCCCCCTCTCCCCCCCCAGAACACACCGGTCAGCGTTCTCAGCCACTGATCAGCAGACCTTTTTTGGTCATGCCGTTTCGACAGAAGCCGGACCGGCCGATACCAGATAGAGCTGCACGATTCTGGCTAAAATGAGAATCACAATTTTTTTGCTTAGAATAAAAATCACTATTCTCGCAGCGTAACATCATCTTTCACATTATACCAAAAAAAAAAAAAATTGGGCTACCTTTACAGTTTTTTTTTTAATTCATTAACCACTTAACGACCGCCCACTGTAAATATACGTCGGCAGAATGGCACCGACAGGCAGAATCACGTACATATACGCGATTGCCTTTTGTATAGTTGGGGGGTCCGATCGGACCCCCCTTCTTTACAGTGGGTGGTCGTTTTACCTTCGGGAGCGATCCGGCATGAGGGGACGGCCGTTCGATTCCGGCCCCCCCCCTCTCGATCGCTCCCGGCGAATGAGAGAGCTTCCCCTGCCTGTGTACTGTTTACACAGGCAGGAGGAAGTGATGTCATCTCTCCTGCGGCGCTCACATATACCGAGCGCCGTACAGGAGAAGATGCAGGTTAGTGCACAAAACAGCACACTGACACCAGGACACATAGGCACATAAATCACCCCCCCAGGCCCCCCCAGATCACCCCCCAGATCAGCCCCCAGTCACAGTGTCACTGATTGCAGTGATCACTAAATAAATGGTTACTGCAATCAGTGACATTTGTGACTGTAAAAGTGTCACTACATTTAGTTTTAGGTCCAGTGTAGCCCCCTAACCCCCCCTAATAAAGGTTTAACCCCCTGATCACCCGCCAGATAACCCTTTCACCCCCTAGCACCGCCGTCGCTAAGCGATCATTTTTCTGATCGATGTCTTAGCGTCGGCGATGCTGATCGGTAGGCAGTAATTTTTTTTAGGTTCGCCGCAGGTTTTTATAGCGTCAGGTACCCCCATATATTATCTAATAAAGGTTTAACCCCCTTGATCGCCCCCCAGGTAACCCTTTCACCCCCTATCACCACTGTCGCTAAGCGATCATTTTTCTGATCGCTGTCTTAGCGTCGGTGATGCAGATCGGTAGCCAGTAATTTTTTTTAGGTTCGCCGCAGGTTTTTATAGCGTCAGGTACCCCCATATATTATCTAATAAAGGTTTAACCCCCTGATCGCCCCCCAGGTAACCCTTTCACCCCCTATCACCACTGTCGCTAAGCGATCGTTTTTATGATCGTTGTCTTAGTGTCGGTGATGCCGATAGGTAGCCAGTAATTTTTTTTTAGGTTCGCCGTCAGGTTTTTATATAGCGTCAGGTACCCCCATATATTACCTAATAAAGGTTTTAACCCCCTAATTGCCCCTAGTTAACCCTTTCACCAGTAATCACCATATAAGTGTTACGGGTGACGCTGGTTAGTTAGTTTGCTTTTTATAGTGTCAGGGCACCCGCCGTATATAACCCAATAAAGGTTTAACCCCCTGATCGCCCGGCGGGTGATATCAATTAGGTTTTAGCGTCAGAGAGGGTCTGCGTCACACCCCAGGCAGCGTCAGGTTAGTGCCAGTAACGCTAACACCCACGCGTGAAGCATACACCCCCCTTAGTGGTATAGTATCTGAACAGATCAATATCTGATCTGATCAGATCTATACTAGCGTCCCCAGCAGTTTAGGGTTCCCAAAAACGCAGTGTTAGCGGGATCAGCCCAGATACCTGCTAGCACCTGCGTTTTGCCCCTCCGTCCAGCCCAGGCCACCCAAGTGCAGTATCGATCGATCACTGTCACTTGCAAAACACAACACACATAACTGCAGCGTTCGCAGAGACAGGCCTGATCCCTGCGACTCCAGTGCTGTAGAAGGTGATTTCACCACCACAGTAAAAAAAAAAAAGCATATATGCCGAAGCATTGAGGCAGCAGGGGCGGAGGAGCGATTTTGCTCCTAATGCCGCGTACATACGGTCGAAATTCCGACGGAGGCTTGCCCGTGGAAAAGTCTGACCATGTGTACGCGGCATAACTTTTGCGGGAAGATGCCCCCATGCTTCGGCATATATAAATGGTGCATGTATGCCCATCATTAGAAGTGGGTGGATGAAGGGCGGTATTCTAATGGTGGGCATACCCACTGATCAATCTTTTTTTTTCGTTCAGCCAACAGGCTGCATGAAAAAAAAGATTACAATACATGTCCAACAAGGACCAGCAACGTACTGGTATGTTGCTGGACTTTGAATGTTTATACCAGAATGATGCCTGTGGGTTTAGGTATCATCTTGGTATCATTTTTTTCAGCCAGCGGCCGGCTTTCATGTAAAAGCAATCCTAGTGGCTAATTAACCACTGGACTACTTTTACAAGCAGTGGGAGGGAAAGTCCCCCCCCGGATATAAAAAGCGCCATTGGGAAAGCATTTTATCACACCGATCTTGGTGTGGTCAGATGCTTTGAGGGCAGAGGAAAGATCTAGGGTCCAATAGACCAAAGTTTTTTTCAAAAAAGAGTACCTGTCATTACCTATTGCTATCATAGGGGATATTTACATTCCCTGAGATAACAATAAAAATGATAAAAAATAAATAAATATGGAAGCAACAGTTTAAAAATAAAATAAAAAAGCAAAATTAATAAAAAAAAAAAAAAAAAAAAAAAAAAAAAGCTGTCCTGCCCTGCTCTTGCCCAATGGCGAACGCAAGCGTCGGTCTGGCATCATATGTAAACAGAAATTGCACCATGCATGTGAGGTATCACTGCGAAGGTCAGATCGAGGGCAGTAATTTTAGCAGTAGACCTCCTCTGTAAATCTAACGGCGTAACCTGTAAAGGCTTTTAAAAATGTATGAAGTTTGTCGCCAATGCATGTTTGTGCGAAATTTTAAAGCTTGTCGTGTTTGGTATCTATGTACTCGGCCTAAGATCATCGTTTTTATTTCATCAAACATTTGGGCAATATAGTGTGTTTTAGTGCATTAAAATTTAAAAAAGTGTATTTTTTCCCCAAAAAATGCGTTTGAAAAATCGCTGCGCAAATACTGTGTAGAAAAAAAAAATTGCAACACCCACCATTTTAATCTGTAGGGCCTTTGCTTTAAAAATATATATAATGTTTGGGGGTTCAACATAATTTTCTTGCAAAAAAAAAATATGTTTTCATGTAAACAAAAAGTGTCAAAAAGGGCTTTGCCTTCAAGTGGTTAGAAGAGTGGATGTAAGCTTCCTAATGTTGTGTATAAAATGCCAGAACAGTTCAAAACCCCCCCAAATGACCCCATTTTGGAAAGTAGACACCCCAAGCTATATACTGAGAGGCATGTCGAGTCCATGGAATATTTTATATGTTGAAACAAGTTGCGGAAAATAGACAATTTATTTTTTTATTTTTTGCACAAAGTTGTCACTAAATGATATATTGCTCAAACATGCCATGGGCATATGTGGAATTACACCCCAAAATACATTCTGTTGCTTCTCTTGAGTACGGGAATACCACATGTGTGAGACTTTTTGGGAGCCTAGCCGCGTACGGGACCCCAAAAACCAATCACCGCCTTCAGGCTTTCTAAGGGTGTAAATTTTTGATTTCACTTCTCACTGCCTATCACAGTTTCGGAGGCCATGGAATGCCCAGATGGCACAAAACCCCCCCCAAATGACCCCATTTTGGAAAGTAGACACCCCAAGCTATTTGCTGAGAGGTATGGTGAGTATTTTGCAGATCTCGCTTTTTGTCAAAGTTTTGAAAATTAAAAATTTTTTTTTTTTTTCTTCATTTTCAAAAACAAATGAGAGCTGTAAAATACTCACCATGCCTCTCAGCAAACAGCTTGGGGTGTCTACTTTCCAAAATGGGGTCATTTGGGGGGGTTTTGTGCTATTTTGGCATTTTATGGCCTTCGAAACTGTGATAGGTAGTGAGGAGTGAAATCAAAAATTTGTGCCTAGAAATCCTGAAGGCGGTGCTTGGTTTTCGGGGGCCCGTACGCGGCTAGGCTCCCAAAAAGTCCCACACATGTGGTATCCCCGTACTCAGGAGCAGCAGCAAAATGTATTTTGGGGTGCAATTCCACATATAACCATGGCATGTGTGAGCAATATATCATTTAGTGACAACTTTTTGTAATTTTTTTTTTTTTTTTTTAGTCATTATTCAATCACTTGCGACAAAAAAAAAAATATTCAATGGGCTCAACATGCCTCTCAGCAATTTCCTTGGGGTGTCTACTTTCCAAAATTGGGTAATTTGGGGGGGGGGTTTTGTACTGCCCTGCCATTTTAGCACCTCAAGAAATGAGATAGGCAGTCATAAATTAAAAGCTGTGTAAATTCCAGAAAATGTACCCTAGTTTGTAGACGCTATAACTTTTGCGCAAACCAATAAATATACGCTTATTGACATTTTTTTTACTAAAGACATGTGGCTGAATACATTTTGGCCTAAATGTATGACTAAAATTGAGTTTATTCGATTTTTCTTATAACAAAGAGTAGAAAATATCATTTTTTTTCCAAATTTTCGGTCTTTTTCCGTTTATATCGCAAAAAATAAAAATCGCAGAGGCAATCAAATACCATTAAAAGAAAGCTCTATTTGTGGGAAGAAAAGGACGCAAATTTCGTTTGGGTACAACATTGCATGTCCGCACAATTTACAGTTAAAGCAGCGCAGTGCAAAATTCTGAATTCACCTCTGGTCCTTTAGCTACCAAATGGTCCGGGGCTTAAGTGGTTAAAGTGTATCTTTTCTAAAAAATTGGGTTTGAAAGACTATTGCGCAAATATAGTGTGACATAAAATATTGCAACAACCGCCATTTTATTCCCCAGGATCTCTACAAAAATTTGTGTGTGTGTGTGTGTGTGTATATATATTATATATATATATATATTATATATATATTTTGGGGATTCTAAGTAATTTTCTAGCAAAAAATACTGATTTTAAACATGTAAGCACCAGATGTCAGAAAAAGGTTTAGTCTTTAAGTGGTTAAAACCGTTAAACTGACCTCATTTACAGACGGAAGTTCATTCCTTTGATCTAAAGAACTCTGATGTTGCAATAAACTTGGCGATAAACTTGGCAGGCTGCCTGGATTTTGTTTTTGACATGCTGTCGGAAGTGAACACAGAACTCTCTGTACTTGTTACATAGAGATCCTGAGGAGAGTTGAATCGCAATCTCAATTCTTTAGCGATTAATCGTGCAGCTCTACCACCTAATATTTGGCCCATGTGTACAAGGCTTAAAGAGGAACTGCCTAATTTGTAATAAACATTTTTGCCATTCTGTAGCTTCCCTCCAACCACTTAGCACATTATTTTATTTGTAGTCAGAGTCTTCACTTGGAAATGTGATACCCTAACTACCAAGGCTTGAGGTGTGCCCTGGCCTGGCTGGTCAGTACACCTTAAAGAGGGCATACCCTACATATATGAAAAATGTACGATGTGTATAAGGATATATGAAGGTTTGGGGCAAACGGGTGGGTGGGAACCCTGATTGCGAGCCAACGCAGGATCAGACAGAGAAGGAGGGATATACACTCCTCAGACTCCTCCTCCTCTGGCCAGCCTTCTTGTAGTAAGAGTCTTCACTTGGAAATGCGATACCCCAACTACCAAGGCCTGAGGTGTGCCTTGGCCTAGCTGGTCAGTACGCCTGAAAGAGGGCAAAAAGACACGAAAGTAGGTGTGATAAGAAAGCTTGATGAAAGGTAGGTAACAATCCATCTAGTAGAGTAGCACACGCCCGGATGGCTTCAGTATACAGATCCGGTATGTATCAGCTATAACAGGATGAAAACCAACGTCCCATGAATTGATGTTAAGAAGGGACCCCCCTGGTTGGAACCTGCGAAACTGCCCAGAACCCAAATAAATGTCCTGTAAATGATTTGGATTAAGCCTGATTTCCGAGAAAACCCATACACGAGAACAAACTGCTTGTAGTGAGAGGATACGTGTCCTAGGCGCCCACGATGTCAGGCCCCCCCTGAGGCCGACCCCTCGATCGTGGAGGGTCCCGGCGCCGCCATCCTCAGTAAGGGAAACGGGCAGTGAAACCTTGCGGCTTCACTGCCCGTTTCCTACTGCACATGCACGCGCTGATTTGTGAATGGGTGGCTGCTTTCTGGGATACACACAGTTCCCAGAAGGCAGCGCGCCCCATTCCCCAGAAGACACCGCAACGCAGGACGAGGAAGAAGACCTGCCGCGGTGGATGAAGAGGCAGATTAGCAAGATAGCAACCGCCCTTTCTGGTGAGTAAAAAAATTTTTTTTTTCTATTTATTTAATGTATTTTCGTGTATTTTTTTTTTTTTTTTTTTTCAGGGTGGAAAACCACTTTAAGTAGCTCTGTGAAATTTCCATGAACCCCTGGTCTGTCTATGCTTGCTTGGTATGGGGAAGTTTGAGAGGATGAGCCGCAAAAATGGATGACATGACAGGAGTTTGCAGGGTTTTGAAGTGTTGGATACTGATGGATGTGTTTGATAGCGTTGGCAGATAAGGCCAATATGCATCGTTAAACATGGAGAAACCATACCAGACACACAGAAATTGGTCCCACATGATATAAATCAGGTCGTGCTTCTGCTTGTAACCTAACAACCGGAGTCCTAAACAGGAGAAGGAGGGCCAGACTCCATCCTGGGGAATAAGTCTCATGGCATGATTCAGCAAACCCAAAGTGACTGTAAACCCCCCTTGGGATTTGAGCATCAGGTCATTTTACCTTTTATTTCCCCATTGTGGTCCTTCTCCCACCGGGCATGAACATGGTTTGACATTTTTATTTTGTGTTATTTTTTAGATTGCCTTTGGCAGCCACCTTTTGGTTCAACATTTTTTATGAACATCAACACTGCATGTTCCGGTGTCCTTGGAGGGCTGCGATAGTGCACCCCGCCTGAGTGCGGCCATATATCACCTCAGCTCCCATGACGGACCTATCTTTGGTCAGGGCTCCATATGCACCATACCCATTGTACCAGATTCCATGTAAGTACTCAAGATGGGCTCTTGTGTTCCATCATCTATTTCCTTTGACCAGCAACCAGATTTAGTTATTTACACTTCATTATATATCTTTTAGATGTCCTGAGCACTAGCCCCTGAAGAGTGTAACTTATACACGAAACGTGTCGGGAATCAGAAAACGCATCAACTTAGTTGACAACACAATCATTTACCTATGCTTTTACTGGTTTTATATGCTAATTTTTTCATGTTTTTAGCGCTTGTTGCCATGTGATATCTGTACATATGCAATTCACTGAATGTATTCCATTATCCATACGGATCACTATGTGGCACCTGGTCACACACTGATGTACCTTGTTGCTTATATTGTGCACCCATACTTATGTGTGTGTAACTCTAGGGAATTGCATCAACACAAATGTTTTTCCTTCCATGTGATTTCTGTTTGGAGATGTGTCATGCGTTTATTTTGACTAAACATGTATCTTTTTTACCTACACCATGTCTACAGTCTCACTCAAAGTCCCAAACTTCCATTTACTTTTTCGAATTAGAGATGGAGGTGCACCACATATGCGTCTCATTTAAAGTCCCAAACCTCCCCACCCCCCCTTTTGCCCTTTTTGGAACAGGCTGGGGAAGTGGTGGGCTGGCACGCCCCCCTCCCCGATGATGCCCGGCGTGAGCACTGGGAGAAGTGGGCGGGTGGCCCCCCTCGATGATGCCGGATTGAGCACCGGGAGAAGTGGGCGAGTGGCCCCCCTCAATGATGCCTGGCATGAGCACCGGGAGGGGAAAACCGCCACGAGACTGCTGCAGCCGACCACCGCTCTGCAAGGAAGTGGCGTGTGTCGGCTGTAACCCTGAACGCGAGCCGACGCAGGATCAGACAGACAGAGGAGGGATATACACCCCCTCAGACTCCTCCTACAAATACAGGCTAGCCTACGGACAACTTTCTTACATATACTGTGATTCTGTACTTGCCAAATATGCTGCAGAAATCTCCCTCCACTGTCTGGCTGCAACCATTTTAACTGTGGGGAGCTGAAGCTGCTGCCTGTTCCTGGATTTACACAGACACAGAGGCACACCTGCAGCTCTCATTGGCCGTCTTATGACTCACCCCCTCCCTTCCTGGCAAACTCACGAGAGTTAGTAAGGGAGCTGTGCATGATGTTATAAGCCTAGGCTTTTTTCCAGACAAGAAACAGGAAGTGGGCTGTATAAAAGGTATTTACTGGCAGAAAAAAAAAGTTTAACTATCCAAAGTTAAAACAAGGCAGTCGTTTTATTTGTAATTTGGCCCCCTGTAACACCTAAAAAGCCTGGCTGATCCTGCTAGTTTTACCCTCCCCTCTGGTCAGTTTACGTGCCTCTGGCATCAGCAGCCCGATATCTGCAGCTCCCCTCTCTGCTCCTGTGTCCTCCTTCCCCCCTCCCCTCTCTGTCTGTGTGTGAGCCGCCCCTCCCTTCTCTCTATCTGCTTGTGACAGTGCCGCCCCCCCCCCCCCCTCCTGCTGCTGCTCTCATAACACTAAGGCTGCTTTCACACTGAGGTGCTTAACAGGCGTTATAGAACAGTTATTGCAGCAAAATAAGGTTCACACAGTGCTGCGCTCAGTGCGCTGTGCGACATCTGTGCAAATCACATGCGATATTTGTGCAATGTAAATTCAGCCATACAAATTTCTATGGCTGAATTTGCATCACATTCAGACCAAAGTGGTGCAGGACCCTTTTTTGGTCCGCACCAGAATCAGATCGCATGGGTGTGTGAACACCCATGCGAGATCTGATTCCTGTCCGAATTGACAGTTCGCACTATGATATGCAATACGATTTGTTGGTGTCATTAACTTTGTATTGGCACTTCCAGCAGTTCGCAATCGCATAGGGCAGTGTGAACTGCCTGTGAGTCAGGTGCAGGGCTGGATTGGGATTTGTCCCTGGACTTCATCCAGACTGGCCCACTTTAATTTTGCAAACATGCACAAAAACAAGTGAAGTGGGAGGGCTAACATCATGCAGGAACATTGCTACAGCTTCATTGGCTGGAATTTCAGGAACTGGCATTGCTGCACAGCCACTGGCTGTCTTTCAGCAATGCAGCGGCGCTGAGGCTGAGCCGGGTTGCGCACTATGATGTGAGGTGATGGGCAGCACGAATGACTGGTCTCTCCAATACCGGTCTGCCGGACAAACCCACCCCTCAGCCTCATTAGTGCCCATCAATGCAGCCTCACCATTGCATGGTGATTAGAGAGAGGAGAGTTGCCGGATTACACAGAGCAAGGATCTCCCACTTACATGGCACGGCCGTTGTGTGCAGTCCATCATAGTAATCCGTCCAGGAAGCGGGACTTCGTATGACAGTGGTCGCTGGGTAAGTGGGAGATCCCTGCTCTGTGTAATCCGGCAACGCTTGCCCCCCGAGACAACCCAATGGGCCCAGTGGGACCCATGGTAGGGTCAGCCCTGGGGCCCCCCCCCCCTTCAGCCCCAGCTTGTCCTCAGTACAGGGCTGTCCCTGGAAGCTGGGGACTTCTGGTCACCCTAGGCCAGCGGCCAGCAGTCCCCACAGGCCAGCAGGACCCACAGGTCCGTGGCCAGCTTGGAGCTGGCTGCGGACCTGTGGGTCCTGCTGGCCACTGACCTGTGGGCCCTGCTGGGAGCGGACAATAGCCTATGGGTCCTGCTGTCCTGTGGGTCCTGCTGGGAGCTAGCCATGGCCTATGCGGCCAGCAGAATCCCACAGGTGACTGGCCAGCAGGATCCATAGGTCCGCGGCCAGCTCCCAGCAGGATTTACAAGCCATGGGCACTGTGGCAGGGTAAATTAGGTGTATGGGGGGCTGGGGGGGGGGGGGGAATAGATGGGATGATCATGTGGGGGGTCAGCTGGGTGTGTCAGGATCTCTCACCTCAAATGGGCCGATGGCAGCTGCCGGCTCAGGCTCAGAGACCAGCAGGATAGGTCCTCCTCCTTGCACGGCCTCAGCCTCCTCCAGTTCTGGGGGAGTGTGTGATGCTCCTGTCTCCTGGGGGCCAGTTCTGGTGCGTGCAGCGTGCACACTGCACAGCATACTGCAGCCAGCGGCGCACCCAGGCCAGCCACGTGCGTGTCCAGTCAAACTCTCCAAAATCCGACCGTGGCAACTGGGAGTTGTAGCCATCTCGCTAGGCTCAGGCTGGCTGCTCTCCAGACTCCACCCACTGGGAGCATGGAGCTTGAGCGCGCAGCCGCCGGACTACAACTCCCATAAACAGCGGCGGCCGACAACCGTCGCGTGACGTCAGCTAGCCCCGACTTCCTCGAGGCTCTGAGACTGAGCCCGGGTTCACACTGCTGCGATCTCAGAGATTGCATGTGATTCGGACCCTCACTGCAGGTGCCGATCACATGCGATCTCTGAGCAATGCGAGGTTAGCCATACAGTTGTATGGCTGAACTTGCATTATATTCGCACAGAAAATAATGCAGGGACTTGTTTTTCCCTGCACTGGAATCGGATCTCATGGGTTTTCTCACCTATGCGATCCGATTCCTGTGCCAGTTTACAGTTCGCACTGCGATCTGTGAACAAAAAACTGGGGGTGACATTAACTTCGTTAATGACACCTGCAGCGGATCGCACAAGGCAGTGTGAACTGCATGCAGAAGAGAAGCGATGCGGGAACTAGCGCTGTAATCGCGCTGGTTCCCGCATTGCATCAGTGTGAACCCAGGCTGACAGGCAAGTGACGAGTCAGTCGGAACGTTGTATGAATAAGTTATATATGGGGAGGGGGGCACACTATACTATGGCCCCCTCAGCCCCCCCCCCAGTGACGCCAGTACAGTGGCGCAGCCATTACTTTGACAGGCTGTCACTGAAACCGGCCCACTGAGCCATCGGCCCACTGGGAAACTCCCGGTAGTCCCGATGGCCAGTACATGCCTGGTCAGGTGCGATGCGCGAAATGCAGGGTTTCCCGCATGATCGCACCAATGTGAACCGAGCCTCATTAAGAGACTTTTCACAGCAGCTCATGAATCTAATGTGCTCTGATGAGTCAAACTCAGGAGTCATTCTGCTGGCTCACACAGCTGATGTTACAAAACATAATGTTGATACTTGTGTGCTCTCTTTCCGAGTCCTTCACAGACTGGACTTGACTTGCTGCTGCCTGCTTCACACAGACATCATACAAAAGAGAATCTTGTGTGCTCTGCGATTTATTCAGAAACTTGAAGTCTTGGTGGCTCACAGCTAATCATGTTATAGCTAATTTTACAAATCATGAGCTGAGGCTGCTGTTTTTTCAGCTTCCTCTCTACTCATCCTGAAAGGGGAGGATCTTTGACAATTAATCGAATCATGAAAGTGAATCTGATTAAATTCATTCAAACCCTGTAGGGAGTTGATTCACTAATTCGATTCAGTAGCCAAGCCTACTCGGTAGTGAAATGAGGCATTTGCAGCATTTACTTCTATAAATCCACACACAGAGGGGTATACTACGCTAGGAGGCAGTGCTGATGGTGTATAGAGGTCAGAGTGGCTTAACAACCACTTTAACCACTTCAGCCCCAGAAGGATTTACCCCCTTGCTGACCAGAGCATTTTTTTGTGATTTTGTACTGCGTCGCTTTAGCTGACAATTGCGCGGTCGTGCGACTGTGTACCCAAAGAAAAAATAGTTTACTCTTTCGTCCATGGACCGACACAGCTTCTCTATTGACAAAGTGGGTATTATCCGTTAATTAGGAGTGACTAGGCAGAAAAACTTGTAAAAAGTGTTGCATCACACCTTCTACAGTACCGCCCAGGGGGCGGACCCTCTGGGTATACCCTCTCAGTCTGCATCTTCGCAGATAAGTTTTTTTCTGTCTAGCAAGGAGTAGGACATGGCTCCCTTCGGGCCCATTGGTCCGGGGAAAAAAAGATATATATATATATATTTTTTTTATTTTTATTTTTTTTGCTACATTTGTTGTTTCCTGCGATCTTCGATCAACTGCCGACTGGGTGACAGGCTGGATCCTCGATCCTTGTAGTCTCCCCAGTTTCGGCCATCGAGCGTGTGCCGACCCTAGCTACGCGCTGGGTTTTCCACAACATGCCCGTCACTCCACGGGTGGCCGGTGAGCCAACGCTCCAGGGCCTGCATCGGACCGCTCAGCTACGGCTGACCTTACGGCCGAGTCGCAGCAGCCTGGCCGGTGAGCTTACGCTCCAAGGCTTGCATCGGACCGCTCAGCTTCGGCTGACCTTACGGCCGAGTCGCAGCAGCCTGTCCGGTGAGCGTCATGCTCCAGGGCATACATATGATCGTCCCTTCTGGGTCCAATCACAGCATGCCTGGCCAACAGTCACCTTCCGTGCGCGGACGATGATCTGTTTGGAATGTCTTCCAGCATAATACATGCAGGATAGGTAAGTAAAACTCCCCTGCCTCGGTTGGGTGATTTAGCTGGACATTCCTGGAGAGATCAAGTAAGTGGTTGTGGCCCCTTTCTTCCCTCTCTCCCTGCCTTTCCCTCCTCCCTGGGCTTCTAGCTAAAGGTTGCTGGGTGCTGGGGGTCACCTAGGGGGTCCCACTGGAGCGGGGCTGGCTGTAACTAACATTTAAAAGAAATGTCATTTTTTCTTACCTGTGTTTGTGTCCTTCCTCCTCCATGCTGTCGGCGGCCATTTTGAGGTGGTCCATGCCAAGTTTGGCCTCTTGTGACTGCCCGGCGGCCATCTTCCTGTGGTTCGGCCACACCCACTGGCCCCTATCAGCTGATCGGCGGCCATGTTTGTCCACCCTGTATGCAGATATTGCCGTTCGGCGGCCATCTTTTTGTGGGCTATGGCTGCTTGACCTCTATCTTCTGTCGGCGGCCATTTTCTTAGAGCCCACATTATCTTCCATACAGACGTTTTTGGCAACCATTTTTCGAGAGCCTCCGGCCTCTAGGGTGCATTACACTGGCGCGAAAATTCACACAGGAAGTGCTGATAAAAGAAGCAGACTGCCACAGCAGCAGAGGGACAGCATCACAGGCGCAGCATAGCAGTACCTATCCAGGGTGGTGAGTCCTCTGGGTGACCCGGCCTCTCTGCAGCACAGGAGGGTGGCCTATTGATATCTTGCCTGGAGCCCTGTGAGTGTCAGCGTGTGGTCAGCATGGCATCTGAGCCAGATGTCTTCTCCCCTGAAACACCAGATTTAGCAGCTGGTGCCCCTGAGGTGTCTATGAACGCTATGACTGCAATCCTAGAGGCGTTTGCTGCCAGGGTGGAAGCAGCACACGGGAATACAGGGGGTAGTAAACGCCCCATCCCCTGCAAGCTTCTGGGGATAATTCTGGTGCAGAACCAGGTCCAGCTACGGCTCGGGGCCCAGATTCTGACGCATCAGAGACTGCAGACCGTGACCGGACAGTGAGAATGACTCAAAGTCCAGGTCAGTACGCGAGACGGCTTTGGTATCTGACCTTATTACTGCAGTGCGGGATATGCTAAAATTGGAAAATACTGCAGAAGCAGCAGAGACTCCGGTCCACTTGGGTTTCATAGACCTGCCCGCACTGCTAAGGTGTTCCCTTGTGTGTCTTTTGATAAACTCTTATACAAGGAATGGGAGAACCCACTGAGGGTCTTTACAGCCCCAAAGAGGTTTGCGGTACGGTACCCCTTTTGAGGAGAGTTTTCTGAAGAAATGGACCTCTCCCCCCTATAGTGGACCCTCCGGTGTCCAGACTTAATAGAGCCACCACAATTCCTGTAGAAGGGGCTCCTGTTTTCTAGGACCCTGTGGAAAAGAAGGCTGAAGCACTCGCTTGCTACCTATACTCAGTGGTAGGCTCGGCAGTACGCCCGGCATTGGCGGGGGCCCTAGTGTCTCACACACTTACTGAATGGGCAAGATTGCTACTCCAGGGGTTAAGGAGCGAGATGCTCCTCCTGATGAGATAACATTGGCCGACCTGTTGGTCCAGGGCCTTAGGTTTGTCTGCGAGTCAGACATGAATACTATTCCCCTGCTGTCTAAAACTTTGGTTTATGCAGTAGCAATACGCCGCCTGATCTGGCTAAAAGGCTGGTCTGCGGACCAGACTTCCAAGAAAGCCCTGTTGGATCTGCCTTTTAAGGGCGACAGACTTTTTGGGGCTTCTCTGGATGACATCATCAAGGATGCCACAGGGAGTAAAAGCACTTTGCTTCCCCAAATTAGCAAGGGTAAGGGGCCACGCCAAGGGCAAGGGCCCTCCTTTACTGCACACAAGTGGTTTTTTCGTCCCCCTAGGGCGACAGGGAAAAGACCCCAGGCCGATAAAGCGCCTGCCCAAGGACAAAAGCGTCCCTGGTCCCGCATACCCAATAAGCCTGTGGACAAATTTGCGTCCGCATGAAGGTCCACCCCCACCCAGCTCTCGGGTGGGGAGACGTCTTCGCAAATTCGCGACTCAGTGGACAGCACTAATCTCCGACAGGTGGGTTTGCGAAGTAATCTCCTCAGGCTACAAGATAGTTTCTCTCTTGTCCACCGGACAGATTCAACACCTCCAATCTCCAGCTACTACCGACCCGTCGGGAGGCCCTGTATGGGGCGGTCCAGGGTCTACTGGAACGCGGGGTAGTTATTCCAGTTCCAGAACTGGAACGGGGTTTTTACTCAAATCTGTTCATTGTGCCGAAGAAGGAGGGGGTTCGTCCAAGCTTGGATCTCAGAGCCCTCAATTGCTTTGTGAAGGTACAAAGTTTTCGGATGGAGTCGGTTCGATCTGTAGTCACGGCTCTCCATCCGGGGGACTTTCTGGCCTCCTTGGACATCAAGGACGCATACCTGCATGTCCCCATATACTCCAGACACCAGAGGTTTCTGCGATTTGCTATCGGGAAGGACCACTACCAGTTTGTGGCCCTCCCGTTGGGCCTTGCCTCAGCACCCAGGACGTTCACCAAGGTGCTCGCTCCGATTCTGGCACTTCTAAGACAGCGGGGTATCGCTATCACAGGCTACTTATATGACCTTCTGCTGAAGGCCCCTTCAAGCTCAGAATTAGAGGTAAGCGTGTCCATTACCTGTCTGACTCTTCGAGACTGTGGTTGGATACTAAACACGCAAAAGTCAGTATTGGTGCCCACTCAACGCCTAGTGTACCTGGGGTTGATTCTGGATTCCTCAGAGGCAAAGGTATTCCTCCCTGTGGAGAAGTTGCAGACCCTCCGGGCTGCAGTACGGCAGCTGACTTCCAGGAATTGGTCGTCACTCCGTTTTTGCATGCGAGTGTTGGGCCTCATGGTAGCCTCCTTCGAGGCGGTCTCATATGTTCAATACCACACTCGAGTGTTACAGAAGGAAGTTCTGTCCAGATGGAACAGATGCCCTTCATCTCTGGATTATCAAATCCGAGTGAGCCACCTAGTCAGGAGATCCCTGGTATGGTGGCTGACAGCACCGGCTCTAATGGCCGGGAAGTCATTTCTTCCGATTTACTGGATAGTGATCACGACGGACGCCAGCCTTACAGGTTGGGGGGGAGTCTGGGGTGTCCAGTCGGCGCAGGGTCGCTGGACCCCAGAGGAAGCCCTCCTGCCGATCAATGTCCTGGAGATCCGGGCGATCAAGCTGTGCCTCTTCAAATGGTCTCAGAGACTGCAAGGGGGTCCAGTCAGGATCCAGTCAGACAACGCCACAGCAGTGGCATATGTCAATCATCTAGGAGGAACAAGAAGCTCAGCTGCAGCATCGGAGATCGCTCGCATCCTGAAGTGGGCAGAGAGGAGCGTACCGGCTCTGTCGGCCGTGTACATTCCGGGTGTGGAAAACTGGCAGGCGGACTACTTGAGCCGCCAGATGCTGGACCAGGGAGAATGGTCCTTACACCCGGAGGTGTTCCAACTCCTCTGCCAAAGATGGGGCACACCAGACGTAGATCTTCTGGCTTCCCGACTCAATCGGAAGGTATTGAGATTTGTGGCCCGGTCAAGAGACCCATGGGCAGACGCAACGGACGCGTTGGTAGCATCGTGGGGTCAGTATCGGCTAATCTATGCCTTCCCTCCCTTAAGGCTTCTTCCTCTTCTGCTCCGCAGAGTGGAGGCAGAGGGAATTCCAATGATCCTAATCGCTCCAGATTGGCCTCAGCGTCCTTGTTACGACGATCTAGTACGTCTGGTAGCAGACGTCCCCTGGCGCCTACCACTACGGAAGGACCTGCTATCGCAAGGTCCCATATTCCATCCTGCTTTACAGTCATTGGCTTTAACGGCATGTCTGTTGAGAACCAGGTACTGAGAGATCGGGGCCTGTCAGACTCAGTAATCTCTACTATGAGAAGTGCTCGAAAACCGTCCTCTAGGAAGGTCTATCACCGCACTTGGAGGGCCTACATCTCCAGGTGTGAGGAAATGAAATGGCATCCGCGTACCTACGGTATTTGGTTTCCAGAATCCTGCTGTTTTTACAGCATGGGGTGGACCAAGGGCTTGCCCTAAGTACGATTTAAGGGACAGATATCTGCCCTGGCTGTCTTTTTTCAGCGACCCCTGGCGACTCACTCTCTCGTGAGTACATTTGTGCAGGGGGTCCGACAGGTGGCCCCTCCGGTCCGTCCCCCGTTACCTCCGTGGGACTTGAACCTGGTCCTCTTGGTGCTTCAGAAGGCACCGTTTGAGAATATTAGAGATATTCCCCTGTTGACACTTTCTCAGAAAGTGGTCTTTTTGGTGGCTGTTACGTCAGTTAGACGAGTCTCTGAGCTGGCAGCCTTGTCCTGCAAGGCTCCCTATTTGATTTTCCACAAGGATAAGGTGGTGCTGCGGCCGCAGCCTTCCTTTCTTCCGAAAGTCGTTTCGGCTTTTCATCTCAACGAAGACATTGTACTTCCATCCTTGTGTCCTCAGCCGTCGAATCCTAAGGAGTCGGCGTTGCATTCCTTGGACGTTGTCCGAGCTTTGAGAGTATACATATCTGCTACTTCCCTGTTCCGGAAGTCAGACTCACTGTTTGTTTCGGTGGCTGGTCCCAAGAAGGGCCAAGCAGTCTCATCGGCCACCATCTCTAGGTGGATCCGACAGATAGTAATCCAGGCTTATGCCTTAAAGGGTCAGGCGCCCCCCTTTCCTGTCACGGCGCATTCGACCAGGGCAATAGGTGCCTCTTGGGCTTTCCGACATCAAGCGTCTGTTTCCCAACTATGTAAAGCGGCGACTTGGTCGTCCGCTCACACTTTCACAAAATTCTACAAAATTGATGTAGGTGCATCTTCGGATGCCTCTTTCGGCCGCAAGGTTTTGCAGGCGGCTGTTTAGAGTTGCAACTCCTCCGTTGGAGGAGTGCTGTTTTGTGTTTTGGGGTGAAGTTTGTTTTTATGCTGTTACCACCCCTCGTTTTTTCTCTGACACTGCTTTGGGACGTCCCACTTTGTCAATAGAGAAGCTGTGTCGGTCCATGGACGAAAGAGTAAATAGGATTTTTTACTCACCGTAAAATCCTTTTCTCTGAGTCCATGGACCGACACAGCACCCACCCCTCCTTTTAAGTTTGTACTGCTTTTTGACGAACTGATCTGCGATGTGCAGACTGAGAGGGTATACCCAGAGGGTCCGCCCCCTGGGCGGTACTGTAGAAGGTGTGATGCAACACTTTTTACAAGTTTTTCTGCCTAGTCACTCCTAATTAACGGATAATACCCACTTTGTCAATAGAGAAGCTGTGTCGGTCCATGGACTCAGAGAAAAGGATTTTACGGTGAGTAAAAAATCCTATTTTCCCCCCACAAACAGAGCTTTATTTTGGTGGTATTTGATCACCTCTGCGGTAATTTTTTTTGCACTATAAACAAAAAAAAGAGCTTTTGAAAAAAAAACAATATTTTTTACGTTTTGCTTTAATAAATATTCCCAAAAAATATACGAGAAAAAAAAATCGTTTTTTTTAAGTTTAGGCCGATATGCATTGTTCTACATATTTTTGTAAAAAAAAAAATCACAATAAGCGTATATTGATTGGTTTGCACAAAAGTTATAGCGTCTACAAAATAGGGGATAGATTTATGGCATTTTTATTATTATTATTTTTGTACTAGTAAATAGCAGCGATCTGCGATTTTTAATCGGGACTGCGACATTATGGCGGACACATCGGACACTTTTGACACTATTTAAGGCCCCTGTCACACTTGTGCGACTTCAAAGTCGTGCGATTTTGCCGCGATTTAAAGGAATGCCTGTGTAAGTGGCATCAAAATCGGACCAAAAGTAGTGCAGGGACTACTTTGAAGTCCGAACGACTTGAAGTCGTACTAATATGAATGGTTGTCATGGGAAACGACTTGTCATGCTACTTTGCAGTCCCAAATCGTGGGACAAGTCGTATAAGGGTGAAAGGGGCCTAAGGCTAGGTTCACACTGGTGCGAATTCAAAATTGCGCGATTTTACGTGATTCGCGGCCGCGATTTCAGGGAATGCCAGTCTATAGAGCTGAATTTGCATCGCACACGGATCAAACTTGCACAGGACCCTTTTTTCCCACAGCTTAGATTCGCAACGCATTGATGTGAATGGCACTAATGTAAAACAATGTTATTTTAAATGATTTGCGAATTTGAGCAATCGCAACGGCTCAAATTCGCAATAGAATTCGCATCAGTGTGAACCTAGCCTTATACAGCGATCAGAGCTACAAATAGCCACTGATTACTGTATAAATGACACTGGCAGGGAAGAGGTTAAACACTAGGGGGCGATCAAGGGGTTAAGTGTGTCCTAGGGATGTGTTCTAACTATAGGGGGGATGGATTTACTACAACATGACAGAGATCACTGCTCCCGATGACAGGGAGCAGTAGATCCCTGTCACGTTGCTAGGCAGAACAGGGAAATGCCTTGTTTACATAGGCATCTCCCCGTTCTACCTCTCCGTGTCACGATCGTGGGCCGCCGGCGAACATAGAGTTTGCGGGACCTGCGGGCGTGCGCACGCCCGCTAGGCGGCAAATTCAAAGGGACGTACAGGTACACCCATTTGCCTGCCTGTGCCATTCTGCCAATGTGCGGCGGTCGGCAAGTGGTTAATAGATGAAAAGTTGAAAAAAAAATTGCTAAAAAGGTCCGCTTTAAGTGTGGATAAGGCTTTCTTCCATAATTCTTCAGCGATAGGCCCAAAATTTTTCTCCAAACCCTCTTTAGCCAGTACACTGGTCTTTTCCTGTGCCTTGCTGTGTAATAGTCCAAAAAGTGGAAAGGTGAGCCCGTTTTTAGATTCCCTCTGTGTCAGTATCATCACTAGCGAACAGTAATGCAAGGTCAGGTACTGAAGGAACTTGTTCTGTGGTAGGTCAAACTCTTTTTTTGAAAAGGTTTTGTAATTGACAAAACACTATGAGTTTTGATATGGGACCTAATTAGTCCTCTATCTTTAATATGGTTTTGGTGTACATTACTATCAATATGAGGTTTTCTCTGTTTTTGCTGTACACAGTTTCAGCCATGTTGTTTAAAGTACGAATCTTAATATGATAACGTTTTTAAAATCAGATTCCACTGTGATTTTATTTTTGTATAAAATTTCCCAATTTGACTAAATACACTATGTGCCATGTTTTTTGTCCCTTCCCGGGCTTTGCTGTTTTGTGGCAGCAACCACAGCCCACGGCCGCTGGGGGCTGTTGCGGATGGGATGTTCGCCCGACTTCCGGGCTTCACGGCACGTGGGGCACTTGAGGACCCCTTACCCTTTAAGAACGAATCTTGTTGTTTTTGTTTTTTATATATATTTCTACCTGTTTGTTAGGGCTGGGAAAAAAATCGATTTTAATCTTGAATCGAGTTTTGAGCTCAAATCGATTCAGTTTTGAAGAAAATCGATTTTTTTAGATTTTTTTTTTTTTTTTTTTTTTTAAATTTATTTTTTTTTCCTTCCCTTCAAAGTTTCCGTAGCAGGACTGCAGGGGGCGTATCCGGAATGGCACTGGGCAGCGTTACCCCAATTACATCTACTCGCTGCAGCCGCCGTCTGCCTACCTGATCAGCGTGTCATGCAGACAGACGGCGGCCATTGCAGTGTTCAAAAGCCGCGCCTCCCGAGTCCTCATCGTCTGTGATAGGCGGAACACTCAATTTCACAGCAGGCAGTATTCAGCCTATCTCGGACATCCTCTCATGCTTGTCTGTTATGAGGATGACCATGATAGGCGGAACACTGAATGCTGGGAAATTGAGTGTTCCGCCTATCACAGACGAGGAGGAGGCGCAGCTTTTGAATACTGGAATGGCCACCGGTGTAGCAGTAAAATCTGTATCCCATGAAAATCTGCATCAGGTACGGGCACAGTGATTGAAGCATGGGCACAGTGAGACACGGGCACAGTGAGGTACGGGCACAGTGATTGAAGCATGGGCACAGTGAGACACGGGCACAGTGAGACATGGACACAGTTCAATTCAACTAAGAGTAACCTCAGGATTTTTTGTTGTTTTATTAGCTAAATCCAAATACAGTATTAATAATTTGGATGTTTAACAATCTTTGTTGCACACTGCAAAAAACAACAAAATGTCACAAGCGCTAAATTGGTGGATAAAGAAAAAAATATAATGGATGATAATAATAAGAAAAAAATCCCAAATATTTTGGGAAGTACAAAGTATCCAAAAGGGGGAAAAAACAGGATCCAGCGCAGCAAGAAAAAATCCGTACCCAGAAGTACAAAATACACAACATGCACACAATATAATCCAGCGCTCATGGAACATACATTATTAACTATTGAAAACTCTTGAAGAATTGATAAAAAAAGCTTAGTCCATTTATCACAATAAAGAGAGGGATCCAATCCCAAATGTGCAGAGGGCAAATGAATCTTAACTCTCCAGTTGCCAGTGGTGACAAACTTGTTAAACTTGCAGTGACATCCGTGGAGCAAGGAGGGGTTAAAAAAGTCAAAACAAAGCCTGTGGCATGATCTCCGTGTGAGCACAGTACCTTTAATGATGGACAACAGGCAGACCAGCGTGTGGAGGGCCCTCCAACCCAAAAGGATGCAAAGCCAGGATCGCAGCAAGGCTGGGACAGAAGGAATCACACACAGAGTTTCAAGAGTTTTCAATAGTTAATAATGTATGTTCCATGAGCGCTGGATTATATTGTGTGTTTGTTGCACACTGACTTTGCAGTTAGAGAAAGGGTTTGCCTTTGCAATTTTGTTTGTTGATGCACTTTAATTAATATAATTAAAAAAAAAAAAATCGAATCGTAAATCGAGTTTTTTATAAAAAAAAAAAATCGCAGATTTTTTTTGGGGGGAAAATCGCCCAGCCCTACTGTTTGTTTAAATGCACATTCAGCTGTTACACACTGCCCTTCATTTGGCTTCTTAAAATTAATTATTTAATACAATTTTGTACTCATATACTTATTGTCATATTTGTTGCCCTTAAAGTCCCAACCCCTAGTTAGGGGGACATTGTTCCCCTTTAATGCTCCACAACGGCCTTCCCCTCTTTGGCTGTCTGAGGGAGCTCGCACCTGCCGGTGGCGTCCCGCGATCTTTCCGGGTGCCAATGACCTACCGCCCATGCGCATCTGTGACGTGAGCGGTATGTCATGACGCTGCACCGTTTTGGCAGCGGATGTGATGGCACTGTCGGGGTTTCGTCCTTCTGGAACACCGGGGAGGCCAACGCTATGGCGGCTTCATGTTCTTCCACTGCTCTGTGTATTTGGGGGGGGGGGGTGTGTGTGGGAGTGGAGTCACTTGACCTGGAGCCTATCAGGTAAGCCTATTGACATCTGACACACACACACACACACACACACACATACAGTCAGGTCCATTAATATTGGGACATCAACACAATTCTAATCTTTTTGGCTCTATACACCACCAAAATGGATTTTAAATGAAAAAGATGTGCTTTAACTGCAGACTTCCAGCTTTAATTTTAGGGTATTTACATTCAAATCAGGTGAACGGTGTAGGAATAAAAACAGTTTGTATATGTGCCTCCCACTTTTTAAGGGACCAAAAGTAATGGGACAATTGGCTGCTCAGCTGTTCCATGGCCAAGTGTGTGTTATTCCCTCATTGTCCCATTTACAAGGAGCAGATAAAAGGTCCAGAGTTCATTTCATGTGTGCTATTTGCATTTGGAATCTGTTGCTGTCAACTATCAATATGAGATCCAAAGAGCTGTTACTATCAGTGAAGCAAGCCATCATTAGGCTTAAAAAAAACAAAACAAACCCATCAGAGAGATAGCAAAAACATTAGGTGTGGCTAAATCAACTGTTTGGAACATCCTTAAAAAGAAAGAACGCACCGATGAGCTCAGCAACACCAAAAGACCCGGAAGACCACGGAAAACAACTGTGGTGAATGACCGAAGAATTCTTTCCCTGGTGAAGAAAACACCCTTCACAACAGTTGGCCAGATCAAGAACACTCTCCAGGAGGTAGGTGTATGTGTGTCAAAGTCAACAATCAAGAGAAGACTTCACCAGAGTGAATACAGAGGGTTCACCACAAGATGGAAACTATTGGTGAGCCTCAAAAACAGGAAGGCCAGATTAGAGTTTGCCAAACATCTAAAAAAAAAGCCTTCACAGTTCTGGAACAACATCCTATGGATAGATGAGACCAAGATCAACTTGTACCAGAGTGATGGGAAGAGAAGAGTATGGAGAAGGAAAGGAACTGCTCATGATCCAAAGCATACCACCTCATCAGTGAAGCATGATGGTGGTAGTGTCCTGGCGTGGGCATGTATGGCTGCCAATGGAACTGGTTCTCTTGTATTTATTGATAATGTGACTGCTGACAAAAGCAGCAGGATGAATTCTGAAGTGTTTCGGGCAATATTATTATCTGCTCATATTCAGCCAAATGCTTCAGAACTCATTGGACGGCACTTCACAGTGCAGATAGACAATGACCCGAAGCATACTGTAAAAGCAACCAAAGTTTTTTTAAGGGAAAGAAGTGGAATGTTATGCAATGGCCAAGTCAATCACCTGTCCTGAATCCGATTGAGCATGCATTTCACTTGTTGAAGACAAAACTGAAGGGAAAATGCCCCAAGAACAAGCAGGAACTGAAGACAGTTGCAGTAGAGGCCTGGCAGAGCATCACCAGGGATGAAACCCAGCGTCTGGTGATGTCTATGCGTTCCACACTTCAGGCTGTAATTGACTGCAATGGATTTGCAACCAAGTATTAAAAAGTGTAAGTTTGATTTATGATTGTTAATCTGTACCATTACTTTTGGTCCCTTAAAAAGTGGGAGGCACATATACAAACTGTTGTAATTCCTACACTGTTCACCTGATTTGGATGTAAATACCCTCAAATTAAAGCTGAAAGTCTGCAGTTAAAGCACATCTTGTTCGTTTCATTTCAAATCCATTGTGGTGGTGACCACTTATGACCACTCACCGGAGTTCTGTTTTTCTACCATATTCTAATAGTATCTATTTTCTTATTTTCCCTAGATCCCTCGGGTTCTAAGTACTTTCAACTACATGTCCATTGAAACCCCATGGGGCTCTTTCAGTAAACCAGCTATTATTTTTCCTTATGATTTGAGGGATCACCTTTCACAATCAAACACTTCAGGTAATTCGCCTTTCCTTGCATTTTCAACATTTCATTTTCTTCTCACATATAAATACATTCACTCATTTAAATCACACATGGAGCTTTTCCACGTCTTAGTCAGTGGCAGTGCGTCCATAGAGGGCGCCGGAGCGCCGCCCCCTCTCGCTCCCGCACCGCCACTGAAAGACAATACACAGATTCATGCATTGCATGAATCTGTGTATTGTCACCGCTGCTGCACTGCCCACTATACATATGGCCGGCCTCCTGGTGAGCACCGGCCATATGAATTAGAGCGACGGCCGGCGGTGGGTGTAACTTGGAAGTGCCTATCAGAGCCTACGGCTCTGATAGGCTTTCCGAATACAGCTCTCACGCTGTATTCGGCTTCCAAAAACTCCTCCCAGGTACGCACGGGGTGCGTTCCTTGGAGAAGACTGTGTGGAGGTTTCAGCCAATCAGGTTCACCGGATCTGGTTACCGGTAACCTGATTGGCTGAAGCGACATCGAGGGCGGGAGAACACATCGAGGACGGCGCGGACCGAGGAAGGTAAGTGCAGGGCTGGGGGGGGGACAAACTGGCTGCATTTGGGGTGAACAGGCTGCATTTGGGGGACAAACTGGCTGAATATGGGGGACAAACTGGCTGAATATGGGGGGAACTGGCTGTATATGGGGGGACACACTGGCTGCATTTGGGGGGAACTGGCTGTATATGGGGGGACAAACTGGCTGCATTTGGGGGGAACTGGCTGTATATGGGGACAAACTGGCTGTATATGGGGGCACACTGGCTATATATATATGGGGACAAACTGGCTGTATATGGGGGCATACTGGCTATATATATGGGGGCACACTGGCTATATATGGGGACAAACTGGCTATATATGGGGGCACACTGGCTGTATATGGGGACAAACTGGCTATATATGGGGGCACACTGGCTGTATATATGGGGGCACACTGGTTATATATATATATATATATATATATATATATATATATATATATATATATGGGGGCACACTGGCTGTATTTGAGGGGGCAAACTGGTGGCGTTTGGGCACAGTGGCTGCGTTTAATGGGCACAGTGGCGGCAATTTTTTTTTTTTTTTTTCAGTTTGTTTGCGCCCCCCCAAAAATTTTGAGCACCAGCCGCCACTGGTCTTAGTACACACCTTCCCTACATTATACAGTTTTATATCACACCACACACACACACACACACACTTCCAGCATTTATCAACCCATCACTTTTTCCTTTCTTTGTGGTTTTCACAGACACACTTCTGAATGTTTTTTATTTCAGAGCATCTCTTCCTTTCCCCCTGAAGATGACCTCCATTGATAAATTAGAAACCCGACACGTTTCGACTAGGGTTGTCCCGATACTAGTATCGGTACCGATACCAAGCATTTGCGCGAGTACTTGTACTCGCGCAAATGCTCCCGATGCCCAGTCCGATACTTTTTTTTTTTTCCAGAGCGGACGCAGAGAGGGGGTGGAGAGCGGGGGGCGGAGAGCAGGGCGGAGAGCGTGGTGGGGGGCGGAGACCAGGGCAGAGAGCGGGACGGAGAGTGCGGCGGGGGGCGGAGAGTGGAGCGGGGGGGTGGAGACCAAGGCGGAGAGCGGGACGGAGAGTGCGGCGGGGGGCGGAGACCAGGGCGGAGAGCGAGTCCCTCACCTGCAGTTGAAACTGGTAAGCTGGCAGGGGTGCAGGGCGCAGCCGCATCAGGATCGGTGACCGGTGATGTCGCATTCGGTCGCCGTCAGCGGCTGAACGTCCCCACACCCATCTTGGTACACCCTGCACTTGGCTGCAGTAAGCAGCAGACATCTTGTTACACCCAGCCCGAGCTATATGGGCTGGGTGTAACAAGATGTCTGCTGCTGCTTACTTCAGCCGAGTGCAGGGTGTACCAAGATGGGCGTTGCAGCAGTTTTTTTTATTTTAAATCCTGTGTCATTTTTTTTCCCGCAGCATTTCAGTGCCAGCCACCTATCAGTACCCACAAGTGCTACCAATCAGTGCCATCTACCAGTGCCACCTATCAGGTGGCACTGGTAGATGGCACTGATATGTGGCACTTGTGGGCACTGATATGTGGCACTTGTGGGCACTATGTGGCACTTGTGGGCACTGATAGCACTGATAGATGGCACTTGTGGGCACTGATAGTGCAATCAGTGCCACCAAGTGCCACCTATCAGTGCTGTCAGTGCCCACAAGTGCCATCTATCAGTGCCACCTATCAGTGCCCACAAGTGCCACCTTTCAGTGCTATCAGTGCCCACAAGTGCCACATATCAGTGCCCACAAGTGCCACCTTTCAGTGCAATCAGTGCCATCTATCAGTGCCCACAAGTGCCACCTATCAGTGCCACCTATAAGTGCCCCCTATCAGTGCAATCAGTGCCATCTATCAGTGCCAGCCACCTATTAGTGCCCATCAGAGCCAGTCACCAGTCAGTGCCCATAAGTGCCACCTGTCAGTGCCACCTATCAGTCCCCATCTTTCAAACTGTCACATGACATTGAAAAAAAAGTATTGGTAATCGGTATCGGCGAGTACTTGGAAAAAAGTATTGGTACTTGTACTCGGTCCTAAAAAAGTGGTATCGGGACAACCCTAGTTTCGACCTTATTATAGGATGTTTAAAGCCATTGTATATGTACCTATACGGCTGTATTTTTATGTAGATGTCTTATTTAACTAATTTGGAGCTTATGCCTTGTATCCAACACATGCTCTTCCAGTGGCAAATCTTTTCTAAATTAAAAAAATATGTTTTTGATCATTTATAACTTATTATTCCTTGCTGCAACACAAAGCCCCCTGGGGTACCTTTTCCTTCTTATAACCATTTGGGGCGTGCAGCACATTCACCCACCGCTAGTATCGCTTTTCCTTTGCCAACAGTAATTGCCATATATATTTCACTCCTTTGGCACACCACCATCAAATCCCACCAATTTATTTATAATTTATTTAAATTAGTATTTTCCATATTGGTGTATTGCACATAGTTCCCCCACAGCCCATATTGGCTATCATAGTATTGCAGACCTTGTCTAGCTGTAAGTAAGTGGGATAGTGTATACTGTACATTTTCTTGGAACACCAGCTTCTAGGAGTGTCATGCATGGTTCACATTTACCAAGAAAAAAAAAAAAAAATGCCTAAGATAAGGGTGTCTGTAGATAAAAAACAAAAAAACTGTGAAGCTTTGACCAAAGTTGAATAATACCCTTGCTATAGGTGTGGGCCATTTATGTAACCCATGAAGCCTGACTGGAAAACTCCTAAGATGTTGCAAGCTCTTTCTCCGATTCAAACCTCCTCACATGTGTTCTCTCTCCTTTAATGCAGTAGCTCCGAGCTTAGTATTTGAAAGCTCCCTCCTGTGATGGTGGGGGTGAGCAATAATGAATAGGCCTCTCTTGACAGTTATCCAGTCAGGCTTCATGAGTTATGTAAATGACCTACACCTATAGCAAGGACATTATTCAACTTTGGTCAAAGCTGCACAGTTTGTTTTTACATCTACAGATGTCCATCATCTGCATAGGCAGCCTAATCGCCAGTGTGAATGCAGCCCTAGCTGCCTTACATACAGGGTGAGCTCCGTTGTTCAGAGTCGCCCTGCTCATTGGGAAGTCTGTTGCAGGGCAGGGAAATGGCTGGTCCATGTCCTCTCCGCTTATGCAGAGCGGACACAGCCCACACTCCTCAATGGGTGGTTGGATGTAAACCGACCATCTGTCCCCTTAAACCACCTGACCCGATCTGCCAGACGGATTGGGGTACGTATCTGATCCATCTGATTTTAGCGGACAGGATCGGATGTCGGCAGGTGTTAACCAGTGGCGGCTGGTGCTCACTATTTTGAGGGTGCAACACAAACTAAACACCAACATCTCCCCTGCAGAAGACGAATGGCGGCGATCACCCTAAGACTCCTTGGCCTATAGGGGCTTCCTGATAGGCCCGGAGGAGAATGAGGAAGACAATAGCAAATATTAATTTGCTTTTATCACTCAAGTGGATGACTCTAATCACGTGCTTCAAAGAAAAAGAAAAAACCCCATAGGAATCCATGCATACGGCGCCCCGCGTGTAGATTAGAGGTCCGGATGCATGGATGGGGGGGGGGGGGGGCGGCTTATGGAGCGGTCGCCAATGATGTTAACAGACACGTCCGTTGACATCTGCTGCTTCATAGGAGGAGGCTAGAAGGTCCGCCTGAAAAACTAACAGGATGACCCGATCGATCCGCTCGTGTGAAAGGGCCCTTAGTCTTTCATGGCCTTGTTGAAGAGGAAGTAAAGTCTCAGAAAAAATAAATAAAAAAAATACACCCTGCAAGACAAAGGCATAATGAGCTAGTATGCATAGCATACTAGCTCATTATGAATTAATTACCTGAGATCGAAGCCCCCGCATCGGTCCTCGTTCCCCTCCTTTGTCGCCGCCATGTCTCCCGGCATGACTTCCGGGTATCGCCGCTCCGGCGCTGTGACTGGCCAGAGCCGCGATGACGTCACTCCTGCGTATGCGTGCGGGAGCCTCCACTGATGGCACGATCCCATTCAGAAATGGAACGCTCAGTGCGCCTGCGCCGTTGTCTACGGCGCGCATTAGTGCTGTCTTTTTTGGAAATATCTCCTAAACCGTGTAGGTTTAGGAGATATTTCTTAAACCTTAATCTAGGCTTACTTGTAGGTAAAAAGTGGTCTGTAAGGGTTTACCACTTTAACAGGAACCTGTGACAAGAAACTAGCAGACGCTGGTATAATAGCTTTAATGGTTAAATTGTATGTAGTTATATTTGCCAATAAAACCAAAAATAGAGAAGTTAAACAATGTTGCACAAGGTTACATTGTCACTGCAATAATTGTATTTCCTCTGAAAATGTAACCCTGGTATTTGCTGTGTGGGGGCTTCGGGAGGGAGCAGCCCACCTCAACACCCCCCCCCCCCCCCCCAAACAAGTGGCATTTACTTGCCTGCCACTATGTACAAACACTGCTTTAGCTGTTGCCAGTGCTCTTACGAAAATGACACCCCCGACAATCCCTTTAGCCGTGCTCATTCCTGCATTGTCTCTGCCACTGCAGCTTCTATGCAAATAGGTATACAAGGCATCCCTCCATACGTGCAAGCTGTCGTGGCTTTTCTATTTGCCCGGGGTTCTACCAGACATGCCCTGGGCTGCACGCTTAACTCTTCCAGGCCGTGGGTTGGACACCCCTGTACTAGCAGATTTACATACAGAAACAAATTGAAGCCAAACTCCAGTTAACACTTTAGAATTAGTTACAACAGTTTTCTTTTTCCTTTTGGGATAAGAGCCCATTCACACAGGGGCAACACGACTTTCAGTGCGATTTTATGAGGCAACTCAGACAAGACCTGAGTATGAATCACAGCGCGACCTGGAGCTATTTACAAGGCAACTCCAAGTTGCCTGCAGGACAAGAGACATTCCAGTGGCCAATCAAACAAGAATCAGCTCTGTGGGAGGGAGGGGGGAGGGAGAGCTTTGCCTGATAAATGTATGTTTTCTTCCTGGAGAGTCGCTCCTATTAAGACAGGGAGAGGCGACTCCCATTGAAATGAATGGTTACAGGTCGCCTAGGAGTCGGATTGAAGTAGTACAGGGACCTTTTTTGAAGTCGGAGCGACTGCAGTAGTGTGCATAAGGACGGCTCCATTAACTTACATTGATTTCTTCAGCCAGCGCGACCTGAGGCGACTAGGGGCGACCTGGGGCGATTTGGAGTCGGATCCAAAGACGCCCCTGTGTGAATGGGCTCTAAAGGTTTTACATAAATAAAAAAAAGCTGATAATTTTTAGCAGCCATGCCAGTGGTAAATGGTCTGCCTCAACCCCGATACAACAAAACATCAGACATACTGGCTGTATCTCTAGATGAAAATCAAAGAAAGAAAGCTTAAAAAAGGAAACTAATGCAGCCATCACATCTAAGACTTGGAAATCTGCAATATAATAAATATTTGCTTTTGGGTTTTATACCGCTTAAAGGGTGCATTGATCTGCACAGATCATCTCAGGCTCAGCACCAAGGCATAGAAAACAAATGTTCACATCTTGGTATGGAAAGAGAAAGGTGTGCCCAGCGGGACCCCATTCTGTTACTGAGAGTGAGGTAGCAGAGGTATGCTGACTGGTAGAGTGGACAGCGCCTCAACATGTCCCTCTGAATACAACACATACATCAGTACAAGTGTGTAGGACAAGATGAAGGAGCTTAAGGAGGAACTTGGGTACTGCCCACATGTGGCTCATCTCTGAGTTAGGGGATCTCCTTAAAGTGGTTGTAAACCCACTAACAATTTTTTTTATTTTTAGACAACCTGCAAGAGAAAGGCATAATGAGCTAGTATGACTAGCATACTAGCTCATTATGTACCACTTACCTTAGATCGGGGCCCCCGAAGCCGTCTGTGTCCCTCTCTCCAGCCGCAGCCATCGCTGCGGCGATAGCCGGAATGTTACTTCCGGGTATCGCCGCACCAGCCAATCACATGCTTGCGGGAGCCGTCAAATTTGGCTACGCCCAGCGATTGCTGGGAAGTAGCCGAATTTGTGAATGGAATTACCCCCAGCGGCGCCTGTCATTTTACTAAATATCTCCTAAACCGTGTAGGTTTAGGAGATATTTCTTGCACCTACAGGTAAGCCTTAATCTAGGCTTACCTGTAGGTGCAAGTTGAAAAAGTGGGTTTACAACCACTTTAACGTTTCACATGACCATGGCTCCCACTTAGTCCCCTGCCATTGGTGAGCACACTTTCGGGCAAAGTATTATCCCACGTGGGGATAGTGACCCGGTTAAGTGCCTGGCGTAGTCCCAAGAACCCACCCTGAGAGGTAGCCTCTCATTTGGCTGTTCTCTAGGGTGTTAGAATAAAAAATATATATAATGTTTGGGGGTTAACTTCTAAGTAAAGGGAAGGAGATGGGCGGGCAATGAAACAGGCAAGCATCGCTGGTTGTCTTGTCATACCAACGGCCACCACAAGAGGGCGCCAGATTGCAGAATGAATCATAGGCCTGCAGAATTACCGGCCAGCGCGGCCCGACGAGATCGCGCGCGCGCGGGGGGGGGGGGGCGCACGGAGACACAGGAAACCTCAGCTGTGCTGCCTCAGGCGCCAGGTCGCTAATTCTAGTTGCATTTGCATTTTGCGCCCAGGTTTTGTCGAACCCTGTTGTACATTATAATCCAGGTCCCTGCACTGTATATACTGTGTTGTACATTATGGTTCTGAGACCCCTGCACTGTATATGCCTTGTTGTACTTTATACTCCTGATCCCTATACTGTATATGCTATACAATCGTAAAAAGTTCTAAAAAATGAATAAGTGGCCCTGTGAATAAATAACTGAATTAACATCAAATAATACAAAGATCGCCCAGTAACAAGTTATAATATATAAGACAAAACACAAAAATAAAAGTAAAAATAAAACAAAAGTCCCTTAGCTAAATGAGTCCTTATATGTGGCAGTAATTAATCAATAAAAATTTACAATGCGTTGAAAGTAGGTTCAATATGATTCATCCACCACACTATGTGTAAACGGTGATTCCACTACCCTAACCAAATGACCTTGCCTTGCACTCTCATGCTTGGCAAATAAGCCTCAACCCACAAAGGGTTAAATCACCCAACAATCTCCCATCCATGCGATAGATCCCATGGAAATATCCACATATAAGAAATCAAAGTGCTCCAATAGTGCAGTAACATTTGTTTAAAAATGTATTAAAAATATTTCAAACATTGCACTCACACAGGCTGAATAAAAAATTACGCATGCAATACATCCAATACAGAACCATAGGACTGGCAAAGCATGGTCACAACGAACTTGGCGTGTAATAGTGTTTCACCCACACCGGAATCGTCACTACCGGAACGTCAGTTCCGGTATTGCGTCTGATGCCACTAATGGTTGGCGAACAGCCACGCCGATGCGTTTCATCATCACGACTTACTCATGGGATTGGCTTTACGGCACGGCAACCTCCCTTTTGTAATTAGATTTTCCCATATGCTAATGGTAAGGACTAACCATCAGCACATGCGCTAACTCTGTGTCCCCACAACCATGATATGCACAGTCTTTACTCCTCACAACATCATATTGAAGAGCAATTGGTATTAGCATAAGTAAATGACCAAATATCAGCAGTTATTATGCAGGACAGAGAATAAAAACAACTGCCATTAGAATTAACTCCGGATAATGTCATAATTGACTATAACCTTATTTTAAATATATGCTATGTTGTACAGTATACTTCTGACCCCTGCACTGTATATGCTATGTTGTACATTTTACTCCTGATCCCTTAGTTCATGCTTTCCTCTTATGTTCACACACAGATCTCAGTGTTTGCAGCTGCACTTACTGTATATTTTTAAATAACTAATAAGCGTGTGTCCTCTCTAAGGTGGTATTGGGGTAACTTCGCATTCAGGTCCTGCTAAACTCCACCCTCATTGAACATTCTTTATTAGATTGTCCCTGTTGCACCGAACAGCTAAACAGGTTCCAGCTGTTCTGAATTCAGATCAGAAAAATACATGAGTGGACTAATATAAGAAATCTTGCACCTGCAAAGTGTTAACATATTACCTTCGCTTGGGCTCCTCCTTTACAGAATGTGACCTGTTATTCCTGCCCTTCTGGCGGAACCCCATATATAAGTATATAAGGTGGGTGTCAGAGGCTTAACTAGAACCTCCAGGGCCCCAGTGCAAGAAACCATGAAGGGCCCCCCTGATGCCCCCCCATACGAACCAGTTCTGGGAGGGTGTCCATGGACATCCTCCCAGAACCCTGCCTCCCACATGCCCCCTGGGGCACGCATCCAGCACGGTCTGTGGCTGCTGTATCCTTTGGATCACAGTAAAGGGCCAGTCACAGCAGCCCTTCACCATGTGATCAGCTCATGTAAACAGACTTGACAGTTATCAGCAGACGTTAACCGGTGTTCTAACGATATGGTTCCTCCCATCGATTTGGTTCCCCCTTGACTGCGCAGGCGCATTCCAAGCCAACGAAAATCTCCGAACCTGAACAGCTGTAGTCACGCTCGCTCCCGATGCTTGGTTATACACGCCGTCGATGCTTGGTAATACACGCCGCTCTATAGTACACGCCACTCTATACAGCAAGGGGCGGATGTGAGACGTGTATTTTATTGAGAAAACCATTCCCCAAAAAAGCACTGCTCAATATCACATCCGCCCCTTGCTGTATAGAGCGGCGTGTAGTATAGAGCGGCGTGTATAACCAAGCATCAAAGCACTCGTCAATATCACATCAGCCTCCGCCCCTTTTTCTGCCCCTTGTGTGGCGTGTAGTATAGAGCGGAGTGTCAATATCGCATCAGTCTCCGTCCCTTTTTCCGCCCCTTGCTGCGCAGCGTGCATCATCGGGAGCGAGCGCTTGTACAGCTGATGAACAGGTGTTAAGGCTCAGAGATTTCCATGGCCTCCAACTGCGCATGCGCTGCGGAGTCGAGGCCGGACCCTATCGATAGGGGAACCAGCTCGACAAGACACCGGCAAGACTGTCAGTATATTGTTAACACTGATAATCAGGGCACTGATCATCAATGCAGCCTCATCAGTGCACATCAGTCCAGGGTATCAGTGCTGCCTATCAGAGCCCATTAGTGCCGCCTATCAGTGCACATCAATCTTGCCAATCAGTGCTAATCAATGCTGCTCATCAGTGCTGCAAATCAGTGCCTCCTCAACAGGACTCTTTTCTCTCATACAACCCAGAGCCTGCACTGACAGTTTCCCTCCCTCCTCTCTCTTGCACGGCAGAGAGACAATCTGCTCCTTCTTCTCCTGCCCCTCTCCTCCTGTGTGTGCTCCTGCGGGGAGTGTGAAGCCCAGCAGCTGAATAATCAAATTCCGCCGCTTAGCTTCACACAGGAGAGGGGCGGGAGGAGAAGGAGCAGATCGGCTCTTCTATCCAGGCTCTGGGCTGTCTATAAGAGAGATGCACTGAGCTCCAATCCCTGCGGTCAGAAACCCCGCTTGGGCTCCCTGACGGTGGCAGAACGCCAGGGCCTGGTCGCTAGTACGACCCTGGTAGTTCCGCCACTGGTGAGTGGAGTATGGTAGGAGTGGAGAAATGTATACCTGAGAGAGGAAGAATGTAACAGTGAGCGAAGTGGAACAGCGTGAAATTGGCCCTGTATCACGTGATTGCTGTGACTTATCGCCACCACACGAGTCCCAGTGTCACCAGATCAGTGTAAGCTAGCAACAATGTTTCTGATCGCCACCACACAACTCCCAGTGTTGACAGACCAGTTTTCCTATCACTGCCACACCATCAGCAGTGTTCCTGATTCCTGCCACACCAGTACACTGCCGCCATACCATTTCAGCCAGCTGCAGTGTCCCTAATCACCACCACACCTGTCAGTGGCGCCAGATTACTCTACTCCAGCAACAGCATTCCTAATAGCCGCAGCACAAGTCCCAGTGTCATCACACCAGTGCAAGCCAGCAACAGTGTAAACCAGTAATGGGTGTTCCCAATTGTCACAGAAGTACAGTGTCATGAGACCAGTTTAAGCCAGAAACAGTGTTCGTGATCGCCACCACACCAGTGTCACCAGATCAGTGCAGCCAGCAACAGTGTGTTTGACCATCAGTTCAATTCTCACCAGACCAGTGTAAGCCAGCAACAGTGTGTTTGACCATCAGCATACCAGTCCCAAAGTCACCAGACCAGTGGAGCAAGCAGCAGTGTTCTGTGTCACCACCACATCAACAGTGTTCCTGATCACTGCCCACAATGTCAGTGACCCAGACTAGTGCAGCAGTGTTCCTTATCAACATCACCAGAGCAGTGCAGCCAACAGTGTTCCTGATCGCCGGCACACGAGTCCCAGTTTCATTGGCACAGTGCAAGCCAGAAACAGTGTTCCTGATCACCACCACACCAGTCCCAGTGTCCCCAAATCAGTGCAGCTAGCAACAGTGTTCCTGATCATCACCACACAAGTCCCAGCGCCACTTGACCAGTGTAAGCCAGTATCAGTGTCCCTGATTGCCACCACCAGTCATGAGACCAGTGTAAGTCAAACAGCTTTCCTGATCGCTAGCCACACCAGTTCCTGTTTCGGTTTCCAGACAAGTGCAGCCATTCACAGTGTTCCTGATTGCCACCACACCAGGCTTAGTGTTACCAGATCAGTGCAAGCCAGGAACAGTGTTCTTGATTGTTGCCACTCCAGTGACCATTTCACCAAACCAGTGTAGCCAACAGAGTTCCTGATCCCTAACCTCACTAGTGCTTTTGTCACTAGCGCCAATGAAGCCATAAACACTGTCCTTGACCGTTGCCACTTCAGTACACTGTTGCCAGTGCAACCAGCAACAGTGTTCCTGATCACCGCCACACCATTATAGTGTGTCCTCTTGCCAGCAGACAATAGAATTTACTGGAATGTCACTTGTGATATTTTAACAAAGTTAATATATGCACATTAAAACCCATCATCTCCCAATGTATGTGACCTGAATGTTAACCCCTTCACCTCCCCCTCCCTGTGTGTAGGACCTATAGGTAGTGTAAATATCTCCTAAACGTGTACCCTTTAGGAGATATTTACATTACATGCAGCCAGTGACCTCACTGGTGCCGTTTCTTCCAATCCCTGTGCCGTGAACGGCGCCACTTGCACGCATGTGTGGGAGTGACGTCATTACGCTGGAGCACGCAAACTCATAAGGAAGATGTCAGCGGTGTGAGGGTGCCACTGGAAGGCTTTGTTCTAAGGTAAGTATTTTATAATGAGCTAGTATGCGATGCATACTAGCTCATCATGCCTTTGTCTTACAGGTTTTTTTTGCGTTTACAACCTCTTTAACCACTTCCCGCCTGGCCTATAGCAGAATGACGGCCATATGACCTCCAGCAGGATAACATGCCGGCGTGTGCCTGCGGGGGCACGCAGCATGGTGATCAGTGGTGCTGTGCGTCACTCTGACACACTGCATCTTTGATCGTAGTAAGAAGCCTCTGATGGAGGCTCCTTACTACGTGATCAGCTATGACCAATCACAGCGTGAACCAGAAAGTGCCGGTAAACTGCTTTCTTTGGTTTGCGCTGACAGGGAGAGACGATCAGCGGCTCTCCCTGTCAGGGGGGGGGGGTCTGTGCTGATAATCAGCCCCATCAGATGTGTCACCAACAATGCCAATCAGTGCCCATCAGTGCCCCATCAGAAACACCTGTCAGTGCCCAAAGTGCCAATCAGCGCCCACCACAGTGCCAATCAGTGCCACCTGTCAGTGCCCAGAGCCGCCTATCAGTGCCCATCAATTCTACATATCAGCGCCACCTTATCAGTGCTGCCTCATCAGTGAAAGAGAAAGCAAAATTTTATAACAGAAACAAAGAAAAACCTTTTTTTATTTCAGTCTTTTTTAATTGGTTCAGCAACAGATAAAAACCCCAGTGGTGATCAAATACCACCAAAATAAATCTCTCTATTTGTGGGAAGAAAATTATAAAAATGTAGTTTGAGTACAGTTTTGCATCACCGCGCAATTGTCAAAGTGTGACAGCGCTGAAAGCTGAAAATTGGCCTGGGCAGGAGGGGGGGGGGGGGGGAGTGCCCTCTATTGAAGTGGTCAATGAGGCTGTGTATGTAGTGCATCATCGCAAAGTTTCATGTTTTAACCTGCTCAATACCAGGATTTTGTCATTTCCCCAAAAAATTGAGAATACCATGGGGTGCATACTTTCCAAAAAGAGGTAATTTTGGTACTGTGCTGGCATTTTAACAGCAAGCAAGGAAAACTTTTTTTTGTTGTTCTTTTAGTTTTTAATATAATAAAAATAAATGTATTGGTTATTCAATGCCACCAAAAGAAAGCTGTATCAGTCTTAAAAAAAATATTATAAAAAATAAATTTGGCCAGTGTTGCATGGCTGAGTAACTGTCAATCAACCTATCATAGCTCTGAAAACTGAAAAATGGCCTGGATAGGGAGGGGTTAACTGGAACACCATGGTATGCCCATATGTACAGTGTAGCATGGGGTTATATGCACCCCCCCCCCCCCTCCCATTCCACTCTTCCGGGTGCAACCGTCTGATTGAAATTGGCGTGGTTGCATGGTTTGCTCCCATAACCAACTTCATAGCAGCATGCAGACTTGTGGTTCTTTGTGGGTTCCACTGACACTCCCTCCAGAACTATAAGCTCAAACCTCAGTACAGGAGCCCTGTATTGATCACAGATGCAATGCTTTGCAGGCTCATTTGCAAAGAAGAAGAAGAAAAAAAAAAAAGAAATGCACATTTATTATCTGCAAATATGGGTGCACTCATATATTTTCATTTTTGCGAAAGGTTTACTCTAGAGTCATAAAAAATTGTGACATAGGGGTTATTTACGAGGGGGACATGCAAAGAAAATAAAAAAACATAATTTTTGCTTGCACATGATTGGATGATAAAATCAGCAGAGCTTCCCCTCAGATCTACAGCGACTGCACTTGTAGTGCAAAGTGGATTTGCCTTTCGTAAAGAATCCCCAAAGTCTCGGAAAATACCAGATTTTCCTCTTTTTTTTTCAGTACATAATTGTGGGAAACTCCCATCATTGCCAGCAAGGCCTTTTCTTTTTCAGAAATGAAAGTGAATGTAGAGAGAGCTGTATGGGCAGAGTTCATGCAGGAAATAAGAACACTCACCAGGCAGATGATTACTATTATTAACTCCATCTTGACTCTCTGTCACAGGTTGCCTGCGGTTTGGAGACTTCATAACGGTGACAACAGGACGGCGGTGAAGGAAAATTGTGCCCAAAGCATTACTAGATGCAGCTCTAACATGAAGGCCTAGAAATGTATGACGGTGAATAAGCAGACGATTGACGGCTCCTCCTCCATGTCTCCTCCCATTCCCATGAAGTCAGAGCATGACTTTGTCCTCACACTGTAGAGTAGAAGACCTTTGAGGCAGCAGAAAATATCACAGGAAAATAGAAGTGCTGCTGAAAGCCAGCAAACTCCGATCTGAGTGTTTTTTGTTTTACTTTCTCTTTTTATTTCAGTTGAGCTGATACCGCCCAACAAATTAGCAGGGCTGGCACAAGACATTGTGCTGCCTGGGTCCAAGAATGAAATGCTGCCCCCACCACCCCCAAAAAAAAAAAAGAATATTGCCCACCAAAAGGCCTCCACATCCAAAAAGGCGGCCATACACGGTTCGAATTTCGAAATAATTTTCTTTCGAAAATCGTATCAAAGAATTTTCGTACGAATTTCGCACCGTTAGTGGGCTGCAGCAACAGCCGATTTTCGGCGGCAATCAAATTTGAGGAATCGAACATGTTGGAAATTTTTTTGAAAAACAAACGATTTTCTAATCATTGATGGGAGAATCGTGCGAGAAATGTAATAGAAAAAAAAAATGCGCATTTGCAAGAAAAGAATATTCCCGGAGAGAAAAGGATATTCCCGGAGAGAAAAGGATATTCCCGGAGAGAAAAGAATATTCCCGGAGAGAAAGAAGAATATTCCCGGCCGAATTTTGAAAATCAATGGTGGCATCATCGGATTACAAAAAAAAAACGAACTTTCTGATTTTGAAAAGTAAATCTGTTCGAAATTCGACCGTGTATGCCCTGCTTAAATCTAAAATGAATTGTACAGAGATTTTACAGTTATGCTGGCCATACACAGGTCGAATTTCGAAAGAACTTTCTTTCGAAAATCTTATCTAAGAATTTTCGTTCGGATTTCGCACCATTAGTGGGCTGCAGCAACAGACGATTTTCCTGCGGCCATCAAATTTTAATAATCCAACATCTTGGATATTTTTTGAAAAAAACGAACGATTTTCTAATCAATGATGGGAGAATCGTGCGAGAAATGTAATCGAAAAAGAAATGCGCATGTGCAAGAAAAGAAAATTCCCAGAAAAAAAAAGAAAAGAAACTAACATTCTTTTCTGTAGGAACATGAGGTGAAATTGAAGGTTTGGACGGTCGAATTTCGAAATCAATAGTGGTATCATCGGATCACAAAACGCACAAATTTTCTGATTTTCAAAAGAAAGTTCTTTCAAAATTCGACCCGTGTATGGCCAGCATTAGATTGTAATGTGTATGCTGACCCTTATGCAGGCCATACATGGGTCGAATTCCAAACAAATTTTCTTTAAATAAATCAGAGTTTTTGTGCGTTTTGTGATCGGATGATGCCACCTATCCTATGTTTTCGAAATTCGACCAACCAAGCCTACAATTTCACCTCATGTTGCTACAGAAAATAATTTATGGCCGGAAATCTTATTTTCTTTCCAGGAATTTTCTTTTCTTGTACTCATGCGCATTTCTTTTTTAATTACAGTGGAACCTTGGTTTAACGCGGTTAACGAGCGTTTTGATTTACGAGCAACTTTTTTTTTTTAATTCAGACTCAGATTGCGAGTGTTGTCTCGCAAGGCGAACAGAATTCAAGCTAATAGGGCCTGCAGTACCGCATTTGGCCTGAGGTGCCGGGGCGTCGGAGCCGAACAGCGACGATCGGCGCCGTTCGGCAATGCTCGGAAAGACACGGAAATTCTCAGTTTCCGAACCTTTCCGAGGTTTGCCGAGGTCAACCGATGTGTCCTCAGGCCTTTCCGGCCTCTTGAGGCTCTCCGGCGCCCCCTACCTCTGGCCGCATGCGGTATTGCAATGCATTGAAATCAATGCGGAACAAATTATTTTCGTTTCCATTGACTTCAATGGGGAAACTCGCTTTGATATGCGAGTTCTTTGGATTCCGAGGATTCTCCTCAAACGGATTATGCTCGTAATCCGAGGTTCAATTGTATATTTCTCTCATCATTGATTAGAAAATTGTTTGTTTTTTAACCGCTTGCAGACCAGCCGCCGCAGTTATACTGCGGCTGGTTGGCTCCGCTGGGCGAACCTGTACGTCGATCGGTTTAAGCGGGCTAGCAGGCGTGCGCGCGCCTGCTGCGTCACGGGGGTGCCGATGCGTGTGACCGGTGGTCGCGATGACCGCCGGCCGCGAGGGATCTCCGGGCACGAGAGTCAGAACAGGGATGTGTGTGTGTGTGTAAACACACACATCCCTATTCTGTGAGCTGAGGAAAGACAGATCGTGAGTTCCTAATAGCTAGGAACCACAATCTGTAATTTCCTCTGGGTCAGTCCCATCCCCCCTACAGTTAGAACACACACTAGGGAACACAATTAACCCCTTGATCGCCCCTAGTGTTAACCCCTTCCCTGCCAGTGACATTTTTAAGTAATCAGTGCATATTTATAGCACTAATCGCTGCATAAATGCCAATGGTCCCAAAAATGTGTCAAAAGTGTCCGATGTGTCCACCATAATGTTGCAATCCCAATAAAAATCGCAGATCGCCGCCATTACTAGGAAAGAAAACTAATAATAAAAATGCTATAGATCTATCCCCTATTTTGTAGACGCTATAACTTTTGCGCAAACCAATCAATATACGCTTATTGTGATTTTTTTTGTAGAAGAATACGTATCGGCCTGAACTGAGAAAAAAATTCACTTTAAAAAAAAAAGAATTGGGAATATTTATTATAGCAAAAAGTACAAAATATTGTGGGTTTTTTTTCAAAATTGTCGCTCTTTTTTTGTTTATAGCGCAAAAAATAAAAATCGCAGAGATGATCAAATACCACCAAAAGAAAGCTCTATTTGTGGGGAAAAAAAGGACGATCGCGCAATTGTCAGTTAAAGCGATGCTGTGCCAAATCGCAAATTCTTCCGGGGCTGAAGTGGTTAAAAAATTTCCAACATGCACTATTACTCAAATTAGATGGCGACACGAAAATCGGCCATTGCTGTGGCCCACTAATGGTGCAAAATTCAAACGAAAATTCTTAGATAAGATTTTCGAAAGAAAATTCTTTTGGAATTCGACCCATGTATGGCCAGCCTTATGCTGGCCATACACGCACAGAATTTTGGCCAAAACTGTTTGTTTTCGGAAAGATCGTTCGACAATCGTGCTGTTGGTGGACTCAACTTTACAGACGATGTCGACCATAGGCCCGGCTAATGACGATGGACCCAAAGCGAAAACTTTTGCAGTTTCAACTAAAGTGTATATGTGTATGTTGTAATTGAAACAATAAGAATATTCTGTCTTGTATAATTTATATATGTTTTTATTGTTATCCAACGGTCACTACGATCATGGAAATGATCATGTACAACAGTTTATTCTGTCAGTTAGTGGCCAATTCACTTTCAACCGACGAATAATCGTTTAGTCTGCAAACGGGCAAAATTCTGTGTATGGCCAGCATAAATCTGGGTATACACTAGAAAAATTTCAAATGAAAATTAGGAAAATTTGTACAAAGATTCTCAGTATATTCAAATGTCATTCGAAATTTGTTCAAGATTTTGTTTGCTTTAACCCTTTGAAGACCAGGCCTTTTTCTGACACTTGTTGCTCACAAGTTAAAAATCAGTATTTTTTGCTAGAAAATTTTAGAACCCCTAAACATTATATATATTTTCTTAGCTGAGACCCTAGACAATAAAATGGCGGTTATTGCAATATTTTATGTCACACTGTATTTACGCAGCGGTCTTTTAAACGCAATATTTTGGAAAAATACAATTCAATGAATTAAGAGAAAAAAAGCAGTACAGTTAGCCCAATTTTTTTGTATAATGTGAAAGATGATGTTACTCCGAGTAAATAGATACCTAATATGTTATTCTTTAAAATTGTGCACACTCATGGAATGGCGAGAAACTACAATGCTTAAAAATCTCCATAGGCAACGTTTTACATTTTTTTAACGGTTAACTGTTCAGAGTTACAGAGGAGGTCTTGCACTAGAATTATTGTTCTTGCTCTAAAGATCGCGGCGATACCTCACATGTGTGGTTTGAACACTGTTTACATTTGCGGGCGCAACTTTCGTGTGCGTTTTCTCTGGTGCGCGAGCATGGAGGGATGGGCACTTTAAAAAAAAAAAACAGTTTTTCTTATTTTATCTTATTTTTTATATTTTTACACTGTCCCTTTAAAAAAAGTCTCGGATCACTTTTATTGCTGTCACAAGGAATGTAAACATCCCTTGTGAGAGTAATAGTCAGTGACAGGTGGTCTTTATAGAGGGATATGTGGTCTAAAAGACCCCATACCCCTTCTCTGCACTTAAAAGTATTCAAAACGCCAAGATCTGTGTTTTTGAATACTGTGGATTTTTTTTAAATGGCGCCGTTGGCTGCCGAGTAAACTGAAAGAGATGTTGTGACGTCGCTTCCGGGTGACTACATTGGAGACTTGATCAAAGCCGATTCCAACTTTGTTCAGGACACCGGCCAGCTGGTGGATCGAGTCTCCCGGTGGGACAGGAGACCTGGGCAGAGCGGCGGGAGGGGGGGATGTCCCATCCCGCTGCTTGTAATAACAGCCGAGTGGCTGCTTATCCGCATTGGTTATTATTACAAGAAAGCCGACTGTCTGTTCTAAAAAACGGTACTGGGGTCAGACCTGCAGAGGACTTTCTGGTACAACCACTTGAGCAAAATGACATGCAGGTAGGTGATTTTGCAGCAAGTGGTTAAGCCAGTGTGCATGGAGCCAACACAGCAAACATGAGCTCACCACACACCCAACAATCTGATTGTACGATCTCCTTTAACCACTTGAAGACCAGGCATTTTCGGGCACCTTTTTTATACATGTGAAAATATTTTTTTTGCTAGAAAATACTTAGAACCCCCAAACACTAATATATATATATATATATATATATATATATATATATATAATCTCACAAAAGTGAGTACACCCCTCACATTTTTGTAAATATTTTATTATATCTTTTCATGTGACAACACTGAAGAAATGACACTTTGCTACAATGTGAAGTAGTGAGTGTTACCTATTACTGCAGATTGTAGTCCAAAGTTGAATGTAGTGTCCATTGTAAGGAGGAAAGGTCCTGTGCGCCTGACCCAACTGAGGATGATGCCTATATAGGGGTTCTGCCATGACACAACCTCCAACGTCATGCATTCATGCAAATTGAGAGGAGGACGCCATCACCTGGGCGGCTTGGCCAAATTCCCCAGTATGCAGCAGATGTGAATCACTCCACCGGTGTTGCAGCCAGTGGCGGTGCGTCCATAGAGGGCGCTGGAGCGCCGCCCCCTCTCGCTCCTGCACCGCCACTGAAAGACAATACATAGATTCATGCATTGCATGAATCTGTGTATTGTCACCGCTGCCGCGCTGCCCACTATTCTTATGGCCGGCCTCCTGGTGAGCGCCGGCCATATGAATTAGAGCGGTGGCCGGCGGTGCATTTGGGGGGAACTGGCTGTATATGGGGGACAAACTGGCTGCATTTGGGGGGAACTGGCTGTATATGGGGGACAAACTGGCTGAATATAGTGGCGTTTGGGCACAGTGGCGGCAATTGATTTTTTTTTTTTTCAGTTTGTTTGCGCCCCCCCAAAAATTTTGAGCACCAGCCGCCACTGGTTGCAGCTACACGAGGATGCCGCACGCCCGGTGTCTGAGGCATGACGTTGACACGCAGTGATAGTGCACCCGCCCACCCCGCGTCATGGGGGAGGCGGAGAAGGGGAGGGAGCCCACAGTGCACCTCGCAGCTCCCGGACTCGATGCAAAACCCGGATGGCTCAATAAATGCAAACCACAACCATCAAACCACACATACTGATTGATGATAGGATAACTGAGGATATAAAGTGGTAGATAGCAAGTGTCCCGTTCTTAGGGTTGCCACCTGTACGGGATTCACCCGGACAGTACGGGTTCTGAATCATCTGCCCGGTTTTCAGACTCTCTGAAACCCGGACAAACATCAGTCAGGGGGAGCTCTATTAGCATATGTGTCACTGTGGAGACAGCAGCAGTGTCACTGCTTCTCCATAAAAACACTGTGCTGGGGTAATTGTTAGAATCTAAAGCTTATTCCATCCTGTCTCCCCCCCACTCCAGGCTCCTGCAGGGTCTCTCTTATCAGTGACTAACCCCCCCCCCCCCTCCGATCACTAGTGCGGTGTGCTTACCCGGGAGGCGGAGCTGAGGCGGAGAGGAGAGGAGATCACGTCGGGAGGAGGAGATCACGTCGGGCTGGCGCTGCTCACATTACATGCAGGGAAGAGGTGAGCTGAGAGTTTTTGTCTGAGGAGTCTCCTGGGGTGGAAAGCTGACAGGATTTGTTTGGCAGGAGTTGCTGTGAAGGGTTAAGGTGACAGGAGGATCGGGAGTGTGTCTGACAATATCTTCCTCCAAGCCTCACTCCTCTGTCTATATGTCTCATCCCCCATCCTCAGTCCAGATAATGTGCAGTAATTTATGACCATTCATTAACCCTGTGTGTGTGGAGAGTGTAAACTTCTGATTGTACAGAGCTTGGATAACACAGGGATATATGAATGGTCATCCATTACCTCACATCATCTGTACATACAGAGAGCTGGGGGCCGGGAGTTTTCATTGTAAGGCCTCATGCCCACGGACGTTTTTACAGCCGCGTTTTTGAGCGTTTTTTACAGCTTAAAAACGCCTGTCCATGTTAGTCTATAGCTTCATGCCCACCTAGACGTTTTTGAGCTGCAAATAGCATAGGCGTTTTTAAGCTGTAAAAAAAAAACCAGGACCAGTGCGTTCCTTAGCGTCAGAATTAGGCAGAAATAAACGCGAGCGTCAAAAAACGCGCAAAAACGCGCACTAACGCGCGGTCGCGTTTTTAGCTCCGACGTTTGTTTGTGTTTTTTTTTTCAAAAAAAAAATAAAAAATTATTTACAATAACATGGACAGGCGTTTTTAACCACTTCGCGCCCAGGCTATAAGCAAAAGACGTCCGCAAAGCGGTCGTCAATTGCTGATAGGACGTCTATGGACGTCCTCTTATTTACTTCCGCGATGCGCGCCAACGCGGGCGCGCGTCGGGGAAAAACTGTGCCCGCCGTGTCAGGCGAGTGCCGATGCGTGTGCCTGGCGGCCGCGATGTCCGCCAGGTACGAGCGATCGGCTGTCACAGAGCCAGGGACGTGGATCTCTGTTTGTAAACACAGAGATCCACGTCCTGTCGGGGAGAGAGGAGACGGATATTGTGTCCCTTGTACATAGGGACAACCATCAGTCACCTCCCCCAGTCAGTCCCCTCCCCCCACAGTAAGAACATCTAGCAGGGAACATATTAACCCCTTGATCGCCCCCTAGTGGTTAACCCCTTCCCTGCCAGTCACATTTATACAGTAATCAGTGCATATTTTTAGCACTGTTCGCTGTATAAATGTGAATGGTCCCAAAAATGTGTCAAAAGTGTCCGATGTGTCCGCCGTAATGTCACAGTCACAAAAAAAAAAAAATCGCAGATCCACGCCATTACTAGTAAAAAAATAAATAAAAAAATAATTTTAAAAAAATCATAATTCTATTCCCTATTTTGTAGGCGCTATAACTTTTGCGCAAACCAATCACTATACGCTTTTTGCGTTTTGTTTTTTTTTACCTAAAATATGTAGAATACGTATCGGCCTAAACTGAGGAAAAAAATAGTTTTTTTTTTAAAAAAATGGGATATTAATTATAGCAAAAATTAAAAAATATTGTGTTTTTTTCAAAATTGTCGCTCTATTTTTGTATATAGCGCAAAAAATTAAAAACGCAGAAATGATCAAAGACCACCAAAAGAAAGCTCTATTTGTGGGAAAAAAGGACGTCAATTTTGTTTGGGAGCCACGTCGCATGACTGCGCAATTGTCATTCAAAGCGTGACGGCGCTGAAACCTGAAATTTCGCCTGGGCAGGAAGGGGGTTATGTGCCCAGTTGTCAAGTGGTTAAGCTCTAAAAAACGCAGCTGTAAAAACGTCAGTGGGCATGAGGCCTAAATATTAGTGGATGAGTACAATAGCTTTTGTTTTTATATACATCACTATTTCTCAGCCCCCAACTCCCCCCAGGTGCATCACCCCCCCCCCCAGACCACTTCATACATCCAGCTGGCATCATCCCCTCCACACTCCTCTACTACCCATACTACCCCCACCATCCCCTTCGCACTCCTCTACTACAAATACTACCCCCACCATCCCCTTCGCACTCCTCTACTACACATACTACCCCCACCATCCCCTCCACACTCCTCTACTACACATACTACCCCCACCATCCCCTTCGCACTCCTCTACTACACATACTACCCCCACCATCCCCTTCGCACTCCTCTGCTACACATACTACCCCCACCATCCCCTCCACACTCCTCTACTACACATACTACCCCCACCATCCCCTTCGCACTCCTCTACTACACATACTACCCCCACCATCCCCTTCGCACTCCTCTACTACACATACTACCCCCACCATCCCCTTCGCACTCCTCTACTACACATACTACCCCCACCATCCCCTTCGCACTCCTCTTCTACACATACTACCCCCACCATCCCCTCCGCACTCCTCTCCTACACATACTACCCCCACCATCCCCTTCGCACTCCTCTACTACACATACTACCCCCACCATCCCCTCCACACTCCTCTACTACACATACTACCCCCACCATCCCCTTCGCACTCCTCTACTACACATACTACCCCCACCATCCCCTTCGCACTCCTCTACTACACATACTACCCCCACCATCCCCTCCGCACTCCTCTACTACACATACTACCCCCACCATCCCCTCTGCACTCCTCTACTACACATACTACCCCCACCATCCCCTCCGCACTCCTCTCCTACACATACTACCCCCACCATCCCCTCCGCACTCCTCTACTACACATACTACCCCCACCATCCCCTCCGCACTCCTCTACTACACATACTACCCCCACCATCCCCTCTGCACTCCTCTCCTACACATACTACCCCCACCATCCCCTCTGCACTCCTCTCCTACACATACTACCCCCACCATCCCCTCCGCACTCCTCTACTACACATACTACCCCCACCATCCCCTTCGCACTCCTCTACTACACATACTACCCCCACCATCCCCTTCGCACTCCTCTACTACACATACTACCCCCACCATCCCCTTCGCACTCCTCTACTACACATACTACCCCCACCATCCCCTTCGCACTCCTCTCCTACACATACTACCCCCACCATCCCCTCTGCACTCCTCTCCTACACATACTACCCCCACCATCCCCTCTGCACTCCTCTCCTACACATACTACCCCCACCATCCCCTCTGCACTCCTCTCCTACACATACTACCCCCACCATCCCCTCCGCACTCCTCTACTACACATACTACCCCCACCATCCCCTCCGCACTCCTCTCCTACACATACTACCCCCACCATCCCCTCCGCACCCCTCTCCTTTACATACTACCCCCACCATCCCCTTCGCACTCCTCTACTACACATACTACCCCCACCATCCCCTTCGCACTCCTCTCCTACACATACTACCCCCACCATCCCCTCTGCACTCCTCTCCTACACATACTACCCCCACCATCCCCTCTGCACTCCTCTCCTACACATACTACCCCCACCATCCCCTCCGCACTCCTCTACTACACATACTACCCCCACCATCCCCTCCGCACTCCTCTCCTACACATACTACCCCCACCATCCCCTCCGCACCCCTCTCCTTTACATACTACCCCCACCATCCCCTCCGTACTCCTCTCCTACACATACTACCCCCATCATACCCTCCACACGCTTCTCCTGTACATACCCCCATCATACCCACCACACTCCTTCTGCCACTCTGCATGTCGCAGAGTTTGGTGCCTCTAAGCTTCGGCCTGCCACATTAATGTTGGCTCCCATGAGACAGCCATCTTTAAACCTGGGGGACCCATGATCTTCAGTTGCCCGGAGGCCCCATGAGTTATCAGTCGACCCCTGGCTGGCCCAGACTGTGACTACCCAGCACGGTTGCTCACTGCAATTGTAAGCCAAGAGTGTCAACTTTTTTGACTCTGATGTAAAAGGGGGACTCTTGTGATTAACTCCATATGATTAGAAATGTTATTTAATCACAAAATATATGTATAGTGTATACTACATAAATACATAAAAATTGCCTTGCATTGTGCAGAGCTAATGAATTTAATGTACTACTGAAAAAAAAAAAAAAAATTGCCGTGCGCTACTAATGTGTTCGGGTTTGGCTTGAAGAAAAGGTGGCAACCCTACCCGTTCTATATCATGAACCTATTAAATAAAGAAAAAAGGGAAATGGACTATGAAAAGGATCACAGGGCCAACTAGAACAGATATGTATTGCTCACAATAATGTAAAATTAACCACTACCATGTGCTTCCATCCCTAGTTATTTATTACAAAGGGAAGGGTTTTTTGGAACTTTAACCACTTAAGCCCCGGACCAATACGGGCCATTATGACCAGGCCCCTTTTTGCGATTCGGCACTGCGTCGCTTTAACTGACAATTGCACGGTCGTGCGACGTGGCTCCCAAACAAAATTGGCGTCCTTTTTTTCCCACAAATAGAGCTTTCTTTTGGTGGTATTTGATCACCTCTGCGGTTTTTATTTTTTGCGCTATAAACAAAAATAGAGCGAAAATTTTGAAAAAAATGACAGAGAAAATTGAGTACTGCCCGTGATCCTTTTTTTATTTGCACTAACTAACAATTTTTCTGGACAAGCTTTCTGGGTATGTCCCCTTCTTCAAGGTCCAAGCAGTGCTGAAACACAATATATTGGCAGAATGTAAAAACCAAACAAAATGAAAAAAAACCTCAGAGGGAAAGAAAAAACAAACAACTACACATCAGAGGTAATAAAGATAGCACTAGAGTTAGTGAGATAAGGCAGAGGGAAAACTACAGAGCTGCAGACTTGAGGGTGGGGGGGGGGGGTGTCAGTCACAGGGGGGGGGGGGTTATAAAAATTTAGCGTAATGGGTAAGGAAACCAATGTCTAAATTAAGGTCATTAATTTTTGTATCAAAAAGAAGAATCATTTTTAGTTCAAACGTTTTCCTTTCTTGGATAGTTCTGAAATTCCCTTTAAGAACTAAAACATTGAAGTCTTCTATAGTGTGGTCCAGTTGTGAGAAGTGATGTCCCACAGGTGTGCAGAAACTCTCTTCTTTATGTTCCTTGATGGAATGTCTGTGTAAATTCATCCTCATTTGCAACTACTGTCCTGTTTCACCAACATAAGATCCTTTGCCACACCGGTTGCATTGGATGAGGTACACAACATCGCTGGAGGTCCAGTTGTAAGATCCCATGATAGTGAAGGTCCCATTTGTGCGTGTGACACTTTTGGATGGATTGATCTGGTTGCACAGTTTGCAGCGTTTTTTTATTGCAGGGTTTGCTTCCATTATTTGTGACTTCATAATCAGAGTGAAGTTTCCTGCTGATTAGTTTGTGTCTGAGGTTGGGTGGTTGTCTGAAAGCTAATAGTGGGGGTTGTTGGAATATTCCTTTTAGAGATTCATCCTCTGTTATAATGGGCTGTAAATCTTTGATAATCTTTTTGATCCCTTCCAGTGTTGGGTTGTATGTGGTGACCAAAGGTACTCGGTTATTAGTTTTTTTCTCTTTGTATCGGAGGAGATTTTCTCTTCGGGTTTTCAAGGCTGTGTTTATGCTGTTGTTGATGGTTTTGTCTTTCTTATGGAAAGAGCCTGCCAGTGTTCTGAGATGTTTATCTCTGTCTTCTGGGTCTGAACAAATTCGGTGGTATCTGATGGCCTGGCTGTGTATGATGGCTCGTTTAGTGTGTTGGGGATGAAAGCTAGAGCTATAAAGATAGCTGCATCGGTCAGTTGGTTTTCTGTATACCGAAGTGTGAAGCTTGTCATCCCTGATGTGTACTGTAGTGTCTAGGAAGTTGACATGTGTGTTAGAATAATCCATTTTTAGTTTGATGGATGGGTGAAAAGTGTTGATCAATGAGAAGAATTTGTTGAGCTTTTCTTCACCATCAGTCCATATCATGAAGATATCATCAATATAGCGATAATATCTGTATGGCTTTTGTTGTATGCTGTTCAGGAAATTATCCTCCAGGTCAGCCATAAATAAGTTTGCATATTGGGGTGCCATTTTGCTTCCCATAGCAGTACCCATACATTGGAGATAGATGTCATTGTTGAAGGTGAAGTAGTTGTGTGTAAGAATGAATTTGATGAGCTGTGTAACATCCTCAGCAGTGTATTTGTGGTTTGGTGAGGATGACGGGAATCTGTGACATGCTGTCAACCCGTCCTTGTGAGGGATGTTACTGTACAGAGATTCTACATCCATAGTGACTAGAAGTGTATTAGGTGGTAATTGTTGTATATTGTTAAGCTTGTTCAGAAAGTCAGTGGTGTCTTGCAGGAAACTAGTAGTGTTCATGACTAACGGTTTTAACATGTTTTCTACAAGGCCTGAGATATGTTCGGTAAGTGTATTCATACCAGTTATAATAGGTCTGCCTGGATTTCCCGGCTTGTGAATTTTGGGCAGCATGTAGAAGTCTCCAATCTCTGGATTATCCGGAATCGCATTGGTGAGTTCTGAATGTAGGTGGCTTGGTATTGTCGCAATCAGACCTTTTAATTGCTTAATAAAATCCTGTGTCGGATCATGATCCAGTTTTTTGTAGTAAGTAGTATTTGCCAGCTGCCTCTGGCCCTCTTGTATATATTTGTCTGTATCCATCACAACGACTGCTCCCCCTTTATCTGCTGGTTTGATGGTTATGGCCTGATTTTGCGCAGATCGTGTACAGCTCTTCGCTCCAGTGGCGAAAGGTTGTATAATATTTTATTTTGCTGGGTGGATATCAGGGATGTTACTCGCAGCCTGAAACTGTCAATATAGGTGTCCAGTTTGGGGTTGCGTCCTTGTGGAGGTGTGAAGTACCTGTTATTTATCTTTATGTCACCGCCTATTGTCCTAGGATTCCTTTCATTACTGTGAAAATATTCTTTGAGAATTCCTCCATATCTGACCATACCTGTAAATTATCCAATTTGGTGGTTGGGCAGAATGTGAGGCCTTTGGAGAGGACTGTAGTTTCTGGTGCAGAAAGTTTATGATCTGACAAATTTACGATTCCAAGATCCTCTGCTATATCCACATTTTCTGTCAAGTCAGCATTTACACAAGGGATACCTTGGGCTTCTGGATCGGGTTCCAAGTTGCTGATAGCAGAAGTTAGGCCCCTTTCACACTGAGGCGTTGAAAAAACGCTAAAAGAATCATACGTTTTTTTTTACCGCGATTTTACCACGTTCTTACCACGTTTGCGGTAAAAATAGCGCTAACGCATATGCGTTTTTACCGCGTTTTTGCGGTAAAAGGATTATTTGGTATCCCACAATCCTCCACTCTACTGCGGTCATGTGACCTTCTGGGTGTTTTTTACCGCGTTTTTACCGCGTTTTTACAGCGGTACTCATTCATTTCAATGGGGATAGGCGTTTTTACAGCGCTATTTTATGCGCCCCAAAGATGCTCCAAAGAAGCTGTTTGCAGGATTTTTTCCAACGCACAGCCAGAAAAACGCCTCAGTGTGAAAGCCCTCAGGGCTTTCACATTGAGAATGCTGGGGCAGGATTATTTCAGGCATCTTTACAGCGCTATTTTTAACGCGAAAACGCTGTAAAAACGCCTCCGTGTGAAAGGGGCCTTATAGAAGTTGTGTTTGTTTTGTTTTTTTAGGTTGTATCCAAAAGGTTTGTTCTTGGTGTAACTTTTGGAGTTTTTTTTGCTTCCCGTTCATGGCATGTTTTTGCAGTTGTCTTTGTAAGGTTTCAATTTCATTCCTAATTTGGCTGATGCTTGTAGGGTCCAAAAAAAGTAAAAAATTACATATTTTTTACTTTTTGCTATAATAAATATCCCCAAAAAATATATAAAAAAACTTTTTTTTCCCTCAGTTTAGGCCGATATGTATTCTTCTACATATTTTTGGTAAAAAAAAATCGCAATCGCCGTTTATTGATTGGTTTGCGGAAAAATTATAGCGTTTACAAAATAGGGGATCGTTTTAAGGCATTTTTATAATTTTTTTTTTTTTTTTTTTTTTTTACTAGTAATGGCGGCGATCAGCGACATTATGGCAGACACATCGGATACTTTTGACACATTTTTGGGACCATTGTCATTTTCACAGCGATCAGTGCAATAAAAATGCACTGTTTACTATGAAAATGGCAGTGAAGGGGTTAACCACTAGGGGCGCTAGAGGGGTTAAGTGTGCCTAGGGGCGTGTTTATAACTGAGGGGGCGTGGCTACGACTGACACGTCACCGATCTCCGCTCTGATTACACAGAGCGGAGATCGCTGACATTGTCAGTAGAGGAGCGGGGAGATGTTGTGTTTACACTAACATCTCCCCGCTCCATGCCTCCGTGAGATGATCGCGGGAATCCCCGCGGCGATCGAGTCCGCGGGACCCGCGGTCCCACTCACGGGGAAGGCAGGGGGGTCGCGAGCGCGACGTCGGCAGTTAAAGGGCCACGTACAGGTACGTGATTGTGCCTGTACGAGACATTCTGCCGACGTATATACAGTATACCGTGGGCAAGTGGTTAAAGGGGTTGTAAAGGTACATTTTTTTTTTTTTTTTTTTTTTTTTTTTAAATAGCTTCCTTTACCTTAGTGCAGTCCTCCTTCACTTACCTCATCCTTCGATTTTGCTTGTAAATGTCTTTATTTCTTCTGAGAAATCCTCACTTCCTGTTCTTCTGTCTGTAACTCCACACAGTAATGCAAGGCTTTCTTCCCGGTGTGGAGTGTCGTGCTCGCCCTCTCCCTTGGACTACAGGAGAGCGTCAGGACGCTCTCTACGTTGAAGATAGAGAAAATAGCTGTGGGTTAGTGGGCATGTCTACATCGCCGCAGCGCCGCCCCCCTTGGCTTAGTTTCCTTTACTAAGCTTCACTGCCCTGCCTGGACTCCGCCCCCATTGCTGCCTGAAGATTAAAAATCCTATACTCGTCTACAGTGTATTGGAAAGGACAGCAGCAACCTCAAATAATTTTGTAAAAACAACAATGTGAGGTAAAACCTTATGCCGCGTACACACGATCATTATTCACGGCGGTTAAAAAACCGCCGTGAATAATGACAGGAAAAACGAGGGAACCGCTTGGTTCCCTACACACGGTTGTTTTTCCCGTCATTTTTTCTCTTGACGAGAAAAACGACATAAAGCCCACAGACGATCGTTTTTCTCGGCGAAAAGAAAAAATGCAGTTTTTCTCGTCGAGAAAAGCGGTCGTGTGTACGCGGCATTAGAGTTGGCTATATAATTACAATAAATTATAAAATGTATACACAAACTTATTACTGTCTATTTATATTGATGCCTTTATTATATGCAATAAAAAGCATGCATTGTGTGCCTCTTCCTCCTACAAAATACCAACAAAACCGCCCCTCCCCCACAACATTGCCTAAACTGTAATATTCTTTTTTTCATGCTTCCCACCTTCACATTTCTCCCTTTTCTATCCCTCAAACCCATTTCATGCTCATCCATCCCTCTGTCTCATTTCTTGTACACACTTCTATACTTCACATATTTCTCTTGTCCATCCCTCCTTCCCATCCCTCACTCACTCATCATTTTTTATTTTTCCTCACATCTCCATACATTCATCCCATCCCTTGCTCACTCATCACTATTTCTCCCGTCTCCATCCATCCATTCATCCCATTCCTCGCTCACTCATCACTTTCTCTTATTTCTACCATCTCCATCTATCCATTCATCCCATTCCTTTCACACGCATCACTCTATCTTATTTCTCCCGTCTACATCCATTCATCCCACCCCTTGCTCATGTATCACTTTGTCTTATTTCTCTTATCTCCATCCATTCTTCCCATTCCTTGCTCACGCATCACTTTGACTCATGTCTCCCATCTCCATCCATTCGTCACATTATTTAATGTTTTTTTCATTACTATTAGCGATTAATTACCCATAATTCATCATCTATGCCCTTAAATTAAATCCAGTAATCAGCATTATTTATAGTAATTTTTAAAGTTTTTATTTTTATTTTATTATTAGTATCTATTTTTAATTGTATTTTTTATTTCATCAACTATGCCCTTTTTGTGACATACAAATGAATCTTCAAATGTTTGACATGCATTTACATTACTGTTCATATATAATCTGCCTATTATAAAACTTTACCTTTGTGCTGGAAATAATGTTGCAGCGTAGGCTGGGGAGGCGGGAATGGGTGCATAATAGGGGCGGCGTGTGTCTAATAGGGGCGGCGTGTGTACACGAGAACTTTGCTTGTTCTCGTTCTGTGATAAAAATTAAAAAACCGCACTTCGCATGCGCGATGCCGCTAAGCCTAATGGGAACTGTAGTTCCCATTAGGCCGTGACGTGGCTGTTATGAACGCGCACCGCAAACCCGGAAATATAGGACAGCAAGAAGAGAGGAAGGCAGGAGGAGGATATACAATGTAGATTTTTTATGGTAATTAACATTTTTTAATAAAAATTAATACATTATTCTATATCAGTAAGCAACAGACATCGCTTAAAAGTAATAAAAATTGTAACTTTACAACCCCTTTAAATGAGACTATATATATATTGTGACAGCAGGAAGGTAAAGTCACCTGGTTGCATCCAGGGGGGTAGATATATTTCGCCCAGATTCAGGCTTTACGCCGATTTATACAGCTAGGTGGAGAGTTGTATAAGCCCAGCTGAGACTAGTGGGCTCATTGATGACTCATACCTCTAGGGAGAGGGCTGGGCGTCGTGCAGACAGGGAGTTGATGAGTCCAGCTGAACCTTGTCAGCTCATTTAGGCCTCTATAAGAAAGCCCAGCTTCATTAGATGTTAGCTCATGCCTGGAAGCAGACCTGTGTGGACTGTCTAGGGAGAGTGAACCCCTGTGCGGTGAGAGAAAGCCTGTGTGGCTATATTTTGCTTGGACATTTAAAACCAGGGACTAGGACAGCACTAGGCTGATCCCAGTCGTTAGTTAGGAAACCTGTAAGTTTAGTCAGAGGTCAAGTTGACCAGGATTTATTTTGTGTTTGTTTTTTTTGCCTTGCTGTGTTTTTGTCACTGTAAATAGAAAATAAACCGCACCTTTTTTTTTGATTTTGAAAACCACAACCTCCGTCTGCTGGGCCTGTTTTTGGGTGGGGAGCCCATCCCGGGGGTCACACATACCCGCTGCCGAGCTAGCCCCCTCACAGTTGGTGGAGAACCAGTGGCAGTTTTTTTTTAAGCCAGCATGGAGGAGATACTGAAACAGCTGGCTCTAGCAAATGCCAATCAACAGCAGACAAATGCAGGTTTGCAAAGGAGCCTTGCAGCCCAGCAGCAAGCTCATCAACAGAGCCTTGCAACTTTACAACAGAGTCTGGAGGCTCAGCAACAAGCCCAACAGCAATCTGAGGCCCGCTTCATAGACCTGTTGCAGAAGCAAGAGCAGAGACTACAACAACAGATGGAAGCAGTAATGCAGCAACGTCCGCAGACCGGTGAGGAAAGCCGTCCCACTAATACCGCGTCCTTTGGGGTGAGTCGTTTATTGACAAAAATGACTGGAGAGGATGATCCAGAGGTATTTTTGACCACATTTGAAAGGACCGCTGAAAGAGAAAAGTGGCCTGAGGAGCAGTGGGCTGGACTGGTGGCTCCTCTGTTAACGGGTGAATCGCAGAAAGCTTACTATGACCTAGAGCCTGACCAAGCAAAAGACTATGTGATGCTAAAAGCTGAAATATTGGCAAGGCTGGGTGTCACCCTGGCTGTCCGGGCTCAGCGTGTGCATAACTGGACTTTCCAGCTTGGAAAACCCCCCAGGTCTCAAATGTATGATCTCATTCACCTGAGCAGAAAGTGGCTACAGCCAGAGACTTTGTCCGCACCAAAGATTGTGGAACGTGTTGTAATGGATCGGTTTTTGAGAGCTCTTCCTACTGCCATCCAAAAGTGGGTAAGCCATGGAGACCCAGAGACGGCCGATGGTCTTGTGGATCGTGTGGAGAAATACTTGGCTACAGAGAACCTGACGGCCTCTTCCAGAGACACTCGGACTTTCCACCCTAAGACCAGACCATCCCCAGGGGCGGATAAGATGATTCCAAGGGATAAGGGTGGAGAGAGTGAGAGGGTGGGAGCTCTACCCCAAGTTTGGCGAGAACAGCCTGGGAAATCAGCGGCTCAAGAGGCGGCAAGAAGGATCATTTGCTACCGCTGCCGGCAAGCGGGACATATTGCAGCAAATTGCCCGGTTTTGGAGGAACCCATGCAGTGTGACTTTCTGACGGGCAGACGTCAGTCGCTGTGTGCGACAGTCGCATGCACTGCCATTCGGGGAACTGAGAAACATTTATGCAAAATGTGTATTAATGGTAGAAATGTTGTGGTATTGCTGGATTCAGGTAGCCTTGTGACCCTGATAAAGGCTGAGTTAGTTAAAACAGAGGTCTCTGGGAATAGCAAGGTAGCCGTTATTTGTGTGCATGGGGACACCCGAGAGTATCCAGTGACTACAGTGTGTTTCGAGACCCCCAAAGGTACCCTTTCTCATCCAGTGGGCTTAGTGTCTCAGTTACCGCATGACGCCATTGTGGGAAGGGATTTTCCGAAGTTCTGGGAACTGTGGGATGATCATGAGCCCCCCACTGGTGCCCCTATGTACCAGGAATATGATAGCCAGAACTCCTCTGAGAGTGGTGAGGACTCTCCCGAATTTCCCTTGTCAGTATTGGCAGGGGAGACTCAAGAAACTGGAGAGGAGCCCACCTCCTCAGACGAAAACCTACCGTCTGTGGAGTTTTCTGATCTTGAGGTTCACAGGGAAAACTTTGCCACAGAACAGTTGAAAGACCCCGCCCTAATAAAGGCACGGGAAAACGTAGTGAAAATAGATGGCGAGTTAGTGAACCCAGATAATACCTGCACTTACCCATACTTCAGCGTAGAGAAGGACCTACTGTATCGGGTGGCAAAAAGGGCAGAAGAAACCGTTGAGCAGCTGGTGGTGCCCAAACCTTACAGGAAGTTGGTGTTGGAGTTGGCCCATGGGCACATTCTTGGAGGTCATCTGGGGACAGAGAAAACCCGAGAGAGGGTATTACAGAGATTCTATTGGCCTGGGGTGATGAAGGACATAGAAAATTATTGTTCCTCCTGCCCTGTGTGTCAGAGGTCGGCCCCGATGCCACACTTCCGTAGCCCGCTGGTCCCTCTACCCATCATTGAGGTCCCGTTTGAGAGAATCGCAATGGATTTGGTAGGTCCTATAATCAAGTCCGCTAGGGGGCACCAGTACATATTGGTTATAATGGACTATGCCACCCGTTATCCAGAAGCGATCCCTCTCAGAAATACCTCGGCCAAAACCATAGCCAAAGAGCTATCTCTTGTTTTTAGCCGGGTGGGTATTTGTAAAGAACTGCTTACGGACCAAGGTACACCCTTTATGTCCCGGGTTATGAAGGAGCTGTGTAAATTGTTCAAAGTGACGCAATTACGTACATCTGTGTATCACCCCCAAACCGATGGGCTGGTTGAAAGATTCAACAAAACCCTAAAACAAATGTTGAAGAAAGTGGTGGATAGGGATGGAAAGGATTGGGACTGTCTACTTCCTTATTTGATGTTTGCTATTAGGGAGGTGCCCCAATCCTCTACGGGATTCTCCCCCTTTGAGTTACTGTATGGGAGACACCCAAGAGGGCTGTTGGATATTGCCAAGGAAACTTGGGAAAGTGAGAGTTCTCCCCACAGGAGTGTGATTGAGCATGTCGCCCTGATGCAAGATCGAATTGCACAGGTAATGCCCATCGTGAAGGAACATTTGGCCCAAGCGCAGTTGGCACAGCAGAGAGTGTACAACCGTGGAGCCAAGACCCGTACCTTTTCCCCGGGGGATAGGATATTGGTACTTGTCCCTACGGTTGAAAGTAAATTCCTTGCCAAATGGCAAGGCCCCTACGAGATAATGGAAAAAGTGAGTGAAGTGAATTACAAGGTCAGACAACCAGGAAGGCGAAAGCCCGAACAGATCTATCACGTTAATCTGTTGAAAGCCTGGAGGGATAGAGAGTCCCTAGTCGCAGACACTTGGTCACCAGCTCAAACTGGTTGCGTGATTCCTGAGGTTGGAATCGCAGCCACCTTGTCACAACCCCAACAACAGGAGGTTAAGGAGTTTGTGCTTCGCAACAAGGAGGTATTCTCTGAGCTGCCGGGACAAACATCTGGGGTAGAGCATGACATTATTACCCCGCCCGGTGAAAGGGTGAAGTTAAAACCCTATCGGATCCCAGAGGCCCGACGGGAGGCAATACGGGAGGAAGTACAGAAAATGCTGAACTTAGGGGTGATAGAGGAGTCCCAAAGTGATTGGTCTAGTCCCATTGTGTTGGTGCCTAAACCGGATGGGAGCTGGCGATTTTGTAACGATTTTCGTCAGTTGAACAAAGTTACAAAATTTGACACCTACCCCATGCCACGTATAGATGAGTTGATCGACCGGCTGGGAACAGCCCGATACATGACGACTCTTGACCTCACAAAAGGGTATTGGCAAATCCCCCTGGCCAAGTCAGCCAAAGAGAAAACCGCATTTGTAACCCCAGACGGGGCGTTCCAATATAAAAGAATGCCGTTCGGGTTACAGAATGCGCCGGCCACATTCCAGCGGAAAATGGACCAGATGCTGAGGCCCCATCGGAAGTATGCTGCGGCTTACCTGGATGACGTAATTGTCCATAGCACAGATTGGGCCTCACATCTGCCAAAAGTGCAAGCAGTCCTGGACTCTGTTCGGGAAGCAGGGTTTACGGCTAACCCCAAGAAGTGTACCATTGGGCAGGAGGAGGCCAAATATCTTGGGTACACCATTGGGAGGGGAGTAATAAAACCCCAACTCAACAAAGTCGAGGCCATCCAGAGTTGGCCACGTCCCAACAGCAAGAAGCAGGTACGAGCCTTTCTGGGAATCGCTGGGTATTATCGGCGATTCATTCCCCACTTTGCTTCTAAGGCTGTGCCCCTAACCAACCTGACGAAGGGGAAAGGGTCGGTCATGATTAAATGGACCCCCGAGGCTGAGGCAGCATTCCAATTCTTGAAACAAGCCTTATGTAGCCAGCCAGTGTTGTACTCACCCGACTTCTCTAAAGACTTTGTCGTACAAAGTGATGCGTCAGATGTGGGGTTAGGAGCAGTATTGTGCCAGGTCTGGAACGGGGAAGAGCACCCAGTCATTTACCTCAGCAGGAAGTTGAAGTCCCATGAGGTAAATTACGCCACCGTTGAAAAGGAGTGTTTAGCGGTGAAGTGGGCTCTAGATTCCCTTCGGTACTACCTGCTAGGTAGGCACTTTGACATGGTTACGGATCACGCTCCGTTAAAGTGGATGGCTCAAAACAAGGAAACAAATAGAAGAGTGAATAGGTGGTTCCTGGCCCTCCAGGAATTCAACTTCACAGTAAAGCATCGCCCTGGCGTTCAAATGGGGAATGTGGATGCTTTGTCTCGAGTACATGAATGCCTGATTGCTGGTGTTCCAACCCCGAGGTTAAAACAAGAGGGGGGGGTATGTGACAGCAGGAAGGTAAAGTCACCTGGTTGCATCCAGGGGGGTAGATATATTTCGCCCAGATTCAGGCTTTACGCCGATTTATACAGCTAGGTGGAGAGTTGTATAAGCCCAGCTGAGACTAGTGGGCTCATTGATGACTCATACCTCTAGGGAGAGGGCTGGGCGTCGTGCAGACAGGGAGTTGATGAGTCCAGCTGAACCTTGTCAGCTCATTTAGGCCTCTATAAGAAAGCCCAGCTTCATTAGATGTTAGCTCATGCCTGGAAGCAGACCTGTGTGGACTGTCTAGGGAGAGTGAACCCCTGTGCGGTGAGAGAAAGCCTGTGTGGCTATATTTTGCTTGGACATTTAAAACCAGGGACTAGGACAGCACTAGGCTGATCCCAGTCGTTAGTTAGGAAACCTGTAAGTTTAGTCAGAGGTCAAGTTGACCAGGATTTATTTTGTGTTTGTTTTTTTTGCCTTGCTGTGTTTTTGTCACTGTAAATAGAAAATAAACCGCACCTTTTTTTTTGATTTTGAAAACCACAACCTCCGTCTGCTGGGCCTGTTTTTGGGTGGGGAGCCCATCCCGGGGGTCACACATACCCGCTGCCGAGCTAGCCCCCTCACAATATATATATATATATATATACACAGTATCTCACAAAAGTGAGTACACCCCTCACATTTTTGTAAATATTTTATTATATCTTTTCATGTGACAACATTGAAGAAATGGCACTTCAATGTAAAGTAGTGAGTGTACAGCTTGTATAACAGTGTAAATTTGCTGTCCCCTCAAAATAACTCAACACACAGCCATTAATGTCTAAACCGCTGGCAACAAAACTGAGTACACCCCTAATGCCCTGTACACACGATTGTATTTGCGATGGAATAAAATCCGATGGAATTTTCCATCGGAATTCCGATGAAGCTGACTTCCATCAGTCTTGCATACACACTGTCAGACTAAATTCCGACCGTCCAAAACGCGGTGACGTAAAACACTACGACAAGCTGAGAAAAATGAAGTTCAATGCTTCCGAGCATGCGTCGACTTGATTCTGAGCATGCGTGTATTTTTCTCCGATGGAATTCCACACAGACGATCGGAATTTCCCATCGGTTTTTTTTCCATCTGAAAAATGTAAAACATGTTCTATTTTTTTACACCGATGGAAAAAAGTCTGATGGGGCCCACACACGATCGTTTTTCCCGATAAAAAAAAGTACATCAGGCTTTTTTCATTAGAAAAAACGATTGTGTGTACAGGGCATAAGTGAAAATGTTCAAATTGGGCTCAATTGGCCATTTTTCCTCCACGGTGTCATGTGACTCAGGTCAGGTCTTATGTTTGAATGGGGAGCAAGTTCAACATGGCACCTCATGGCAAAAAAACTCTCTGATCTGAAAAAAAGAATTGTTGCTACACATAAAGATGGTCTAGGCTATAAGAAGATTGGCAAGATCCTGAAACTGAGCTGCAGTACGGTGGCCAAGACCATATAGTGGTTTAACAGGACAAGTTACACTCAGAAAAGGAGTTGAGTGCACATGCTCAGCGTCATATCCAGAGGTTGTCTTTGGGAAATAGACGTATGAGTGCTGCCAGCATTGCTGCAGAGGTTGAAGGGGTGGGGGGTCAGCCTGTCAGTACTTGGACCATACACCGCACACTGCATCAAATTGGTCTGCATGGCTATCGTCCCAGAAGGAAGCCACTTCTAAAGGAGATGCACAAGAAAGCCTGCAAACAGTTTGCTAAAGACAAGCAGACTAAGGACATGGATTATTGGAATCAAGTCCTGTGGTCTGATGAGACCAAGATAAACTTATTTGGTTCAGTTGGTGTCAAGCGTGTGTGGCGGCAACCAGGTGAGGAGTACAAAGACAAGTGCGTCTTGCCTACAGTCAAGCATGGTGGTGAGAGTGTCATGGTCTGGAGCTGCATGAGTGCTGCCGGCACTGGGGAGCTACATGTCATTGGGGGGACCATGAATGCCAACATGTACTGTGACATACTGAAGCAGAGCATGATCTCCTCCCTTTGGAGACTGGGCCACAGGGCAGTATTCCAACATGATAACGACCCCAAACACACCTCCAAGGTGACCACTGCCTTGCTAAAGAAGCTGAGGGTAAAGGTGATGGACTGGCCAAGCATGTCTCCAGACATAAACCCTATTGAGCATCTGTGGGGCATCCTCAAACGGAAGGTGGAGGAGCGCAAGGTCTCTAACATCCACCTGGTGAACTCCATGCCCAGGGTTAAAGTTTCTGTAAACCCACTAACAAAAAATGTTTTTAATAAAAAACCTGCAAGACAAAGGCATAATGAGCTAGTATGCATAGCATGCTAGCTCATTATGAAATACTTACCTTGGATCAAAGCCCTCACAGCGGTCCTCATACACTGGTCCGGCTGGCGACATCGCTCCCGGAGTTACTCCGGGTATTGCGGGCCCTGGCACTGTGATTGGCCGGAGCCGCAATGACGTCACTCCTGTGCTTGGGCGTGGGAGCCACCAGTAACGGCACACTAGCTGAAGCAACGGAACGAGTGTGTCATTGCTTCAGTGCGCATTTTCCGATCACGTTGGCACATGCTGATACAGGGGATATCTCCTAAACAGTGCATCCGGGGTAGCTACAGGTAAGCCTTATTATACACTTACCTGTAGTAAAAAGGGTTTACAACCACTTTAAGGCAGTGCTGGAAAATAATGGTGGCCACACAAAATATTGACACTTTGGGCCCAATTTGGACATTTTCACTTTTGTTGCCAGCGGTTTAGACATTAATGGCTGTGTGTTGAGTTATTTTGAGGGGACAGCAAATGTACACTGTTATACAAGCTGTACACTCACTTCTTTACATTGTAGCAAAGTGTAATTTCTTCAGTGTTGTCACATGAAATTATATAATAAAATATTTACAAAAATGTGAGGCGTGTACTCACTTTTGTGTGATACTGTATATATTTGAAAGCAGAGGCGTCTAGAGAAAAAATACCAGTGCCACCTATTAGTGCAGCCTCATCAGTGCCTCCTGATCAGCAGTGTTAAAAAAAAAAGTATGGGTTTCTTTTTTTTTCCTCCTTCATACTTACCTATGTGTATGCAGTATTAGTCCGATGCAGCATCTGTCCCCCGGCACCCCTCTGCACTGAAAACCGAGCGATCGAACACCGATGATCACTCGGTTTTCACAGTAGGCTGTCAGTCACAGCTCTCTGCTCATCTCGCTCCTCGCTCATTGGAGAGCTGAGCTGTGGAGGGGCGGAGCGGGCGTCTCATGCTCTCAGCGACAGATCCAGACTTCGATTGTCAGGATGACGCGGTGCCTAGACTGATATCCGTGACCACAGCAGATAGCAGACTTTCAACCTTCTCACTGAGTATCTTTCTCAAGCGTCACCCCCACTTCCCTGCTGGGTCCCTAGATTGGCACTCACAGATACTCCTCAAGCATCACCCCACTGGCCGGCTCAGGCCCTGGCCTGGCACACAAGGCTGCTCTGCATGCGTCACCTCCGCTGGCTGGGTCCCTGGTTGGACACCTGCTGAAGTTTCCCAATTCTTCACCATCCCCGGTTGGTGAGAATACTGCTCCAGTACTTGCTTCAACTACTCACTGTGGTCCCTGGTAATAAGGTGGTTGGTCCCTTAGTGGCGACCGCTTCCCCTCTACCTCCGACCACGACAGGTTCTTCAGCCGGCAGAACTGTCACTTCTGGTTGCACTTACTCTTGGTGGGCGCTGGAACGCCCTGCTGTGAACTATTATATCAGGAATTGTAATTACATGCCATTGTTGAACAGTGGTAGGAAAAATTGGGCCTTTGGTGGTGGTGCTGGTGCTACAACACTGTAAGCCCTCACAGTTACTCTTGGTGGGCGCATAAATGGGCCCTGCTGTGAATTATTAGATCAAGAATTGTAATTGCATGCCCCTGTTGAACAGGGGCTGAAAAATTGGCCCTTAGCCACTGGTACCACAACACTGCAACCCCTCACAGATACTGTACTTGGAGCACAGCAATGAGCCCTGTTGCAAAGTATTGCATCAAAAATTGTAATTACAAGCCCCTGTTAAACAGGGGCTGAAAAATTGGGCCTTAGGCACTGGTGCTGGTGCCACGACACTGCAACCTCTCCCAGATACTCTAGTTGGAGTGCAGGATTGAGCCCTGCTGCAAAGCATTGCATAAAAAATTGTAATTACATGCCCCTGTTAAACAGGGGCTGAAAAATTGGGCCTTAGCCACTGGTGGCGGCATCCAGAAACAAACATGTTCTTCCAAGCTATCATCATGAATCGGATCATTGAGGAGGTGGAGGATAGTCAGTCAACATAACAGGACAGTCACTCAGCATCAGCATAGGCAGTCTTGAATGGATGTGACATTTGAAAATAAATTATTCTGTTATATCAGCTTCAGGTGCTTGGTAGCTGGTGGTGATCCAAGACTGGTTCATCTTTATGAAGGTCATTCGATCAACCGAGTCGGTGGACAGGCGCACCCTGTGATCCGTGACAAAGCCTCCAGCAGCACTGAATGTGCGTTCCGAAAGAACGCTGGATGCAGGACAGGCCAGTAGCTCAATTGCATACTGTGCAAGCTCTGGCCAGTGATCCATCCTCAAGACCCAGTAAGCCAGAGGATTTTCGGTGGGAAAGGTGTCCAAGTCTGACCTTGCCCCTAGGTATTCCTGCACCATGTATATCAGATGCTGGCGATGGTTGCTGGAACCGATCATACCTTGGGGATGCGGACTAAAAAATTGTCTGAACGCATCGGTCAAACGGCCACCTTCCCCACCACTCCTTCTTTGACTGACCGAAGCCTCAGCAACTCGTTGTCCAGCACCAGGAGTTTGTAACCTCCCAGTCTCTGGGAACGCGTTGCACAGACCTTTCTGAGAGGCCTCCCGGAGTTGTCTCATCCTCTGCTCCCTCTGTGACGGTAAGATAAGGTCCGCAACATTACCCTTGTACCCTGGATCAAGGAGAGTGGCCAGCCAGTAATGGTCCCTCTCCCTGATCCGAAGAATATGAGGATCCTTCCGCAGACTTTGCAGGATCAGGGAGGCCATGCAGCGTAGGTTAGCTGAGGCATTCGGTCCGGAGTCCTCTGGATCACTAAGGACGACATGATCCGCAGCCACCTCCTCCCAGCCACGTACAAGTCCACAGATTTCTTGGGACTGTAAATCATCCCTAAAAGACTGCTGCTGTTGATGCTGAGTGCCAGGCTCCACCTCCATGCTGACACAATCCTCCTCCTCCTCGTCCTCTTCCTGTGCGATGGGTGGGACAGAAGGAACACTGTCTGGGTAAAGGGGGCCTTGAGAGGCAAGGAAGTCCTCCTCTTCCTGCCTCTGTTCTGCCTCAAGTGCCCTGTCCATTATTCCACGCAGCGTATGCTCCAACAGGTGGACAAGAGGTACAGTGTCACTGATGCATGCACTGTCACTGCTCACCATCCTCGTGGCCTCCTCAAATGGTGCCAGGACAGTGCATGCATCCCTGATCATGCCCCACTGGCATGGTGAAAAAAACCTGAGCTCCCCTGACCCTGTCCTGGTGCCGTAGTCGCACAAGTACTCATTGATGGCCCTCTGCTGCGTGTGCAGCCGCTGCAGCATGGCCAACGTTGAGTTCCACCTGGTGGGCATGTCACATATAAGGCGGTTCTTGGGCAGGTTCAACTCCTTTTGCAGCTCAGCCAGCACTGGCATTATATGATCTGCGGAAATGCACACAGACTTTTCTGGCCTGCCTCAGGACATCCTGTAAGCCCGGGTACCTGCCCAAGAACCGCTGCACCACCAGGTTAAGGACGTGAGCCACACAGGGCACATGGGTCAGTTGTCCCTGTCGGAGGGCAGAGAGGAGGTTGGTGTCATTGTCGCAAGCCACCATTCCTGGCTTAAGCTGGCGTGGCGTCAACCACCTCTCGGCCTGCCCCTGCAGAGCTGACAGAACCTCTGCCCCAGTGTGGCTCCTGTCCCCCAAACACACCAGCGCAAGCACGGCATGGCATCTTTTTGCCTGCGTACTTGCGTAGCCCCTTGAATGCCTACGGAGCACCGCTGGTTCCGAGGACAAAGCACAGGAAGAGGCCATGGAGGAAGAAGAAGAGGAGGGGGTGGAGGAGAGAGGTGTGTCACAACCAGTGTAGCATTTTGGAGGCGTGGCGGCGGAACAACCTCCAACACTACTGCACCTTGTCCTGCATCCTTCCCAGCTGCTAAAAGAGTGACCCAATGGGCCATGAAAGAAAGGTAACGTCCCTGTCCATGCCTGCTGGACCATGAGTCAGCGGTAATATGCACCTTACCGCTGACCGCCCTGTCCAGCGAGGCCAAGACATTGCCTTCCACATGCCGGTAGAGAGCCGGAATCGCCTTCCGTGAGAAAAAGTGGCGTTTGGGAACCTGCCACTGAGGAACAGCACATTGCACAAACTCACGGAAGGGGGCCGAGTCTACCAACTGAAAAGGCAGCAGTTGAAGTGCTAGCAATTTAGCCAAGCTAGCATTCAACTGCTGGGCATGTGGATGGCTGGGAGTGAACTTCTTTCGACGGTCCAGCAGCTGGGGCAGGGAAATTTGCCTGCTAGAATCGGACGTCAGTGTACTGCTAGCAGAGTGCCCGCAAGTACTTGGCTGTGACACACCTAATTCTACACCTTCATTCCTCTCAGTGCAGGTTTCAGAGAGGACTGAAGGTATAGTGGGGTTGGAGATCCCAGCTGATGCAGAGCAAGGAGAGGTCCGCTTTGTTCTTTGGTGTGGGTCTTTAAGGTAGGCTTGCCAACGAGCTGCATGGCAGGTCAACATATGTCTGGTCAAGCATGTGGTGCCCAAGCGGCTGATGTTTTGGCCACGCGAGATACGCTTGAGACATATGTTGCAAACAGCAGCGGTGTGATCTGATGCACTCGACTCAAAAAAGGCCCACACTAAAGAACTTTTGGAATAATGGGCAGAGGCAGCGCCCTGCACAGGCGGAGCTCTGCGGTGTGATTCAGTCGGTGTGCTGCCCTTACGCTGGCCCCCAGAGGGCATCCTGCCTCGTTGGAGATGTGCCTCCTCCTCATCCTCCTCCTCCTCCTCTCTCCTATCAGGCACCCACGTGGAGTCAGTGACCTCATCATCCCCTCCCTCCTCATCACTGGAGCCAATCTGGCAGTATGCTGCAGCTGCTGGAACATGACTGCCAGATTGCTGTCCTTCTTGAGCATCCCCTTTCTCTGCTCTCACGCTACTGCCTTCCTCTAGCTGGGTATCATCATCAGACCCTTCGAAACGCTGGGCATCCTCCTGGAGCATGTACCCAACACTGTGCTCAAACAGTTCGGGGGACTCCTCAGGAGGACGTGGTGGGTCTAGGGAAGGAGTGACTGATGATGACATTGATACGAGGGAAGAGGACGCTTTGGCAGCTGCTTTGCCAGTACCCTGAGCCTGGGTGAGAGAGGATGAGGAGGGCTTGGTCATCCACTCTACCAAGTCTTCGGCATGATGCGGCTCAACACGTCCAGCTGCCGAAAATAAGGACAAGCGTGTCTAATGGCTACCTGCTGATGACGATGCACCACGTCCACGACCAGCACTGTTGTCTCTAGACACAGAGCCTGCTTGCCCACTTTTATTGGCTCGCGACTGTCTGCCTCTCCTTGTTGAACTTCCAGACATTCTAATGGCCTGCAGGGAGATGGGAAAACCAGCAATAAGGGGTAGCTTCAGGTGTATACTGTGCAGGAGGCACACTACGTCCGCTGTAAGTGCTGCAGATGCCTGCCTGTGTTAGACAACAGGAAAACACAGCAATAAGGGCTAGCTTCAGGTGTATACTGTGCAGGAGGCTTAGCAACAATGACACTGACACTGTCCCCTGCCTATCCTTCTCTCTCCCTGCACACAAGGTTTAGCAAAGAATATGACACTGACACTGTCCCCTGCCTATCCTTCTCTCTCCCTGCACACAAGGTTTAGCAAAGAATATGACACTGACACTCTTCCTGCCTATCCTTCTCTCTCCCTGCACACAAGGTTTAGCAAAGAATATGACACTGACACTGTCCCCTGCCTATCCTTCTCTCTCCCTGCACACAAGGTTTAGCAAAGAATATGACACTGACACTCTCCCTGCCTATCCTTCTCTCTCCCTACACATAAGAATAGTACAAATGATAGCACAATGACACTGTCCCTGCCTATCCTTCTCTTTCCCTGCGCCGGAACACACTACACAAGGCCGCCCGCTGTAAGTGCTGCAGATGCCTGCCTGTGTTAGACAACAGGAAAACACAGCAATAAGGGCTAGCTTCAGGTGTATACTGTGCAGGAGGCACACTACGCCCGCTGTAAGCGCTGCAGATGCCTGCCTGTGTTACACAACAGGAAAACACAGCAATAAGGGGTAGCTTCAGGTGTATACTGTGCAGGAGGCACACTACGCCCAATGTAAGTGCTGCAGATGCCTGCCTGTGTTACACAACAGGAAAACACAGCAATAAGGGCTAGCTTCAGGTGTATACTGTGCAGGAGGCATAGCAAAAATGACACTGACACTGTCCCTGCACGCCAACACACTGTAAATGCACAAGGTTTAGCAAAGAATATCACTGACACTGTCCCTGCCTATCCTTCTCTCTCCCTGCACACAAGGTTTAGCAAAGAATATCACTGACACTGTCCCTGCCTATCCTTCTCTCTCCCTGCACACAAGGTTAATGAATAAATAGCAAAGACACTGTCCCTGCCTATCCTTCTCTCTCCCTGCACGCCGGAACACACTACACAAGGCCGTCGCGCTGGCGGCCTTTTATAGTGTGGGGCGTGTACTAAACCCCCCCTGAGCTATAATTGGCCACAGGCATCCTGCCTGTGGCCAATTATGGCTCTCCTCCTCTCCTCGCTGCCAGCGCTGTGATTGGCCAAGCATGCGGGATCACAGTGCATGCTTGGCCAATCACAGCGCCGGCAACACACTGCGATGGCGCAGTGTATTGTGGGCCGTTCGCGTCACACGAATTTGGCGCGAATGGCTCACAAAGTTCTGGTTTCGCTGAACAGGCGAACAGCCGATGTTCAAGTCGAACATGCGTTCGACTCGAACACCGAGCTCATCCCTACAGGGGACCCAAGAAGATCCCTGCACATTGGCTGAGACACCTCATCTATTCCTAATCTGTCCTTGCAATTCCCTTGTCTTACCTAGTGCCACCAGATATTTGACCATCTAGTGACAGAAGAGAGAAGTGCAGCATGTCCAAAATTAGGGTGGAATCAATTGATCTCCTATTAATTGGCCATGGCAACTATACCTGGCAGGTAAATTTACTAGCAACCCTGCCTAAACATCAGTGCTACATCAGCAACAGTAATGCCTTATACACACGATCGGAATTTCCGACAGGCTAAACTCAGACGGAATTTTCCAACGGAATTCCGTTCAAGCTGTCTTGCATACATACTGTCATCCCAAATTTCGACCGTACAAAACGCAGTGACGTACAACACGTACGACGGCACTAAAAAGGGGACGTTCAAATCCAACGGCGCCACCCTTTGGGCTGCTTTTGCTTATTTTGTGTTACCGCGAGTTAGTAAAAGTTTGTTAAGAGCCGATTCGCGCTTTTCAGCCTCGTGCTTTTCAGTCCGTTACAGCGTGATGAATGTGCTATCTCCATTACGAACGCTAGTTTTACCAGAACGAGCGCTCCCGTCTCCTAATTTATTCTGAGCGTGCGTGGTTTTTCCTCTGTCGGAGTTCCACACAGACGATAGGAATTTCTGACAGGATTTTTTTCCATTTCTAAACTCCATGGGAAAAAAGTCCGATGGGGCCCACACACGTTCGGAATATCCGATGAAAAAATTCCATCAGACTTTTTTCATCGGAAATTCCGATCGTGTGCACAAGGCATTAGAGTCTGGAATTTTGTATTTGCATCTTTATATTATTGGATGCTTTTTATTTCCTACACCTCACCTATTTGGTCTATTTAAAACACATAATGTGCATTTCTGTACACTCATAGAGCAAACTTTCCTATTCTCTTGGCAAGTTAGAATATATTTCAGGCTTCACTAAAATGTTTAGCTTGGTTAATGCACTGACGCTTGTAACCAGATACATGGAAGCTTAGAATAAGGTATATGGCATGTCAATAAAGTGTTTGGTGGTAATAGACTTCCTCTTCCAAATATATCTCAAAGGAAACTTTTTTTTTTGTGTGTGGATAGAGTAGGGAAGGGTTATACCTTCTGTCAGGTTCGTATTGTTGTCTGTGTCCCCATTGGTGAGAGTAATCAATCTCACAACCATTGTTAAGCACCACACACATGGGCCGAATGCCGGGTGACATTGGGCGGTTCAATAAAAACCGACCGACATTCGGCTCGTGTGTATGGCAGCTGGTCCGACAGAAGCCGGCTGTTTGGCTGACTTCTGTCAGACGAGCATACTGGAAAACAAGCATCCAACTGGCACCCAATCAGCCCTCCAGTCTCATCCAATGGCTGACTCCTAGTGTGTACCATGCTTTAGCGAGAAAGGAAAGTGAGAGGAATTTTCTCAGGACAAAAAGTAAGGACAATATTTTAATAGGGGGAACCTGTCCCGAGGACAACAAGAAGAGAATTGTTCTAATTTTGGCGAATTTCCTGCTGCAACTGTGGGACAGGAATGAAGAAAACAATAAACGGACAAAAGCAAATTCAACTGGCGGGGATTTTAACCCTTCTCTAATCTATGCAAAACAAAAAAAGGAAAAACAAAGCTGGCTTAGCTTTTATTGTATACAGTAGTAAAAAAAAGTCCGTTTTTTTATAAGTGTAGTGTAGGCAGAGGCACACTCTGGACTACAGTTGCACAGACCAGGCTGTCAGCGACAGTGCCATACAGCTTACAGCATACATACACAACCAGTGCTGCAGCTGTCCTCCCTCTCCTTGCCTGTCATTAACCATTTCCAGGGCTGTGTGAGCAGAGGAAAGCTCCACCCACCACCCAGGAAAACAAAGGAAGCAGCAATGCTGTTGCTGTGCAGCCTGGGAGAGGACAAAGCCTGCTGTGAGGAGTAAGGACTTATAGGAGATGTAGTCCTCAGAGAGGCTAAACCTGTGCTGAAATCTTACTCTTGAACTACAGAACCCAGCACACCAGAGCTCTGCAGAGGAGGAAAAGGAAGGACTATTCCTGGGCTTCAGGCAGTAGTTGAGAGGACATTGTAGAGCACACGCTGTGCAGCAGGTTGCTGATAAGAGGATTTCTAGACATGTGTAATTTGTGGTCTGAAATAAATTCGGACAAATTTTTTGTTATTCTGGGAAATTCGTTGAATTTTCAAAACGATTTGAATTCGGATCGGTCGAAAAATGATCGACTGACCGAATTCTGTGTGAAGAATAGCTGGTTGTTAACCACTTTCCGCCCGTGCTATAGCTGAAAGATGGCTACAGCGTGAGCTTACTTTGCCATCAACATGGGGGCAAGGTGCTTTTGGGGGAATGTCGCCTGGTATGATTCAGGAGGGTAGGGCGCTCGCCCCCCCGCCCCATTTCCTGCCCTGCCGGGCTGCATGCTTGGATAAGGGTCCTGTATGGATTTTGAAGGGGACCCCACGCCATAATTTTGTTTACATTTCAGCTGTCAGCAGGGAAGCCCACTGACTGCAGATGAGTTATGGTTGTTGAGGACGCCAGCGGCCACCCACTCCTTAACAACCAGCTATCCTGATTTCTGAATATACAAAAGGAATGCCGAAGATACAAAACAAATTTGAAAACAAATTGGTCCAATATTGTATCAAAAGACCAATTTGTTTTGTATTTTTATCATTGTTTATTTAGAATAGCATCCAATAAAAAAAAAAACAGCTTTGGGTCCCCCCAATCCATACCAGGCCCTTCGGATCTGGTATGGATTTTAAGAGGAACCCAACAAAAATAAAACAAGGTCTGGTCTGGTATGGATTTTAAGGCAAACCCACGCCAAAATTTCAAAAGAAAATTCCGTGGAGTCTCCCCCCCCCAAATAAAATCCATACCGGACCAGCGGCGGAGGCGATCGCGTCCTGTCCCTGTCTTGGCATGGAGACGAGTGAGGGGAAGATGGCCCCACCTATCTCCATATCATTGCAGGGCGGAAGCGACATCAAAACGCCACTTCCGCCCATAGCTCTTAAAGGGAATTTTTTTTATTTTTTTTCAAATGACGTGTAGCACACGGACCTTTTTTTCCTGCTTACCTTCACTTGCAGGGTAAGGCACACCATGCCACATGCCCGTATCCTCCTGGTATAAGAGGTTGAGCGGCGTTCATACTATTGTTGGGTCATGCAGCGAGTTACCTCCCTCCATTGTTTCTCATCCCCAGAATATAGGGAAAAGTCTATTCTTTCTCCCAAAAGAAGGCCAATGTCCAGACGGTGTTTAAACTCCAACAGATGAGTTTATTTTCCTTGCTTGAAACAGATTGGGAAAAGGTTGAAACAGAGATTGAGTTGGGTAGGGAGACAGGTTCAGGCACGCGGCACCCAGTTACCCTATTCTCCACTCAAGCCTGAGTGGGTATTGCTCACCCGGATAGATCCCTCTCACAGTTCTAGCAGCACAAACAATTATTTCAGATTTAGTTCCCTTCAAAGACAAGTTCAGGAGATCCTCTGCCACAGAATCCTTTAGTTCCTGAATCTAGAACTCTTTAACGCCTGCGACCTTTAGAGACCATAGGTGCCAATGGGGCACATCACAGGCGCTACTGTGCAACTCACTGAATCCTTCCCTCTGATAGGTAACCAGGCCTCTCCTGAGACAGTGACTTCCTTCACCGATCCTCCGGACAGGTCCTCCCCTGGTTTCCTCTCCTTCAGAGCGGGCCACCCTCCCTCGGGTTCCCTGGGACTTCAGTGGTTGAGCTGTAGACCCAGTTGAAGGTACTGGGCTTACCTGGAACACCATAGCCTCGGGGCTAATGGTGCCTGAGACTTCTCGACCAGTTCACGCACCCCTGGCCAGCAGGCCAATGAGTGCGACTCTCGCCACCAGGGGTTCCCCCTTGGAATCCCCCCGGCCAATCTCCCCTAAATTATGGCGTCTGCCCCTTATGTACCCTCTCCCAGCATGCACAGCAGGCAAAACCACGCCCACTGTATGGCTGCCGAGAGAGGACACCCAATCACGATACAACGGCACCTGTGGCTCAACCCGAGACCTGAGCGACAGCGCCACCCACAGGTCAAGGGGAACTATACACCCAGGCAACACCACAGCAGAGCAGAGTCCAATCTATAGAATCAGAATAACCTGAGCCAAACTATTGCTCAGGCTGCCCTTAAATTTAAGGCATAGCGACCCCAATTTTGGGGGTCCGCTACAGACATATTGCATTTTAGTGTAAATATGAAATCTGAGGTCTTTTTTTACCCCAGCTCTCATATTTAAGAGGTCATGTCATGCTTTTTTTCTATTACAAGGAATGTTTACATTCCTTGTAATAGGAATAAAAGTGACCCAATTATTTTTTTAACCACTTCAGCCCCGGAAGATTTGGCTGCTCAGGCCATTTTTTGCAATACGGCACTGCGTCGCTTTAACTAACAATTGCGCAGTCGTGCGACGCTGTACCCAAACAAAATTGACGTCCTTTTTTCCCCACAAATAGAGCTTTCTTTTGATGGTATTTGGTCACCTCTGCGGTTTTTATTTTTTGCACTATAAACAAAAGAAAAGCGACAATTTTGAAAAAAACACTCTTTTACTTTTTGCTATAAGAAATATCTCACTTTTTTTTTTTTTTTAAATCAAATTTTTTCCTCAGTTTAGGCCGATATGTATTCTTCTACATATTTTTGGTAAAAAAAAAAAAATCGCAATAAGCGTACAGTATATTGATTGGTTTGCGTAAAAGTTATAGCGTCGACAAAGTAGGGGATAGATTTATGGCATTTTTATTATTATTTTTTTTTTTTACTAGTAATGGTGGCGGACAGATCGGACACTTTTGACACATTTTTGGGACCATTGACAGTTATACAGCGACTGTGCTATAAAAATGCACTGATTACTGAATAAATGTCACTGGTAGGGAAGCGAATAACACTAGGGGGCGATTAAGGGGTTAACTGTGTTCCCTAGGTGTGTTCTAACTGTAGGGGGGATAGGACTGACTAGGGGAAGAGAGAGATCGGTGTTCATACTTAGTATGAACAAACAATCTCTCTCCTCTCCCCTGAGAGAACCAGGATTTGTGTTAACACACACAGATCCCGGTTCTCGCTCTGTCACGACCGATCGTGGGTGCCCGGCGGTCATCGCGCCCGCCAGGCACTCGCATCGGCTTGCGCACCCCAATGGCCAAAAGGCGAAGCGACGTAAGGAAACGTCGTCTCACCCAGACGTGCCATTCTGCCACAGTAAAACTGTGGCGGCTGGTCGGCAAGTGGTTAGAAGAACAGTGTAAAAATGTAAAATAAAAGGTAAAAAAAACAAGAAAAAAAAAACATTTTAAACGTGCCCCGTCCCGCCGAGCTCGCGTGCAGAAGCGAACGTATACGTGAGTAGCGCATGTGAAAACGGTAATCAAACCACAAATGTGAGGTATCGCTGCGATCGATAGAGCGAGAGCAATAATTAAAACCTTAGACCTCCTCTGTAACTCAAAACTCGTAACCTGTAGAATTTTTTAAACATCGCCCATGGAGATTTTTAAGGGTAAAAGTTTGTCGCCATTCTACGAGCGGGCGCAACTTTGAAGCGTGACGTGTTGGGTTTCAATTTACTCGGCGTAACATCATCTTTCACGATATAAAAAAAATTGGGGTAACTTTACTGTTGTCTTATTTTTTTATTTAAAAAAAAGAATTTTTCCCAAAAAAGCGCAAATACGGTGTGACAAAAAGTATTGCAACGACCGCCATTTTATTCTCTAGGGTGTTAGAAAAAAAATGTATAATGTTTGGGGGTTCTAAGTAATTTTCTAGCAAAAAATAAAGTTTTTAACTTGTAAACACCCAAATCTCAGAAAGAGGCTCGGTCCTTAACCACTTGCCGACCGCTCACGGTATATATACGTCAGCAGAATGGCTCGTACAGGCACAATCACGTACCTGTACGTGGCCCTTTAACTGCCGATGGCGCGCTCGTGACCCCCCTGCCTCCCGTGAGTGGGACCGCGGGTCCCGCGCACTCGATCGCCGCGGGGATCTCCGCAATCATCTCACGGAGGCTCGGAGCGGGGAGATGTGTGTGTAAACACAACATCTCCCCGCTCCTCTACTGACAATGTCAGCGATCTCCGCTCTGTGTAATCAGAGCGGAGATCGGTGACGTGTCAGTCGTAGCCACGCCCCCACACAGTAGTAAACACTCCCCTAGGCACACTTAACCCCTCCAGCGCCCCTAGTGGTTAACCCCTTCACTGCCAGTGTCATTTTCACAATAACCAGTGCATTTTTATTGCACTGATCGCTGTGAAAATGACAATAGTCCCAAAAATGTGTCAAAAGTGTCCGATGTGTCCGCTATAATGTCGCAGTCACGAAAAAAATCGCTCATCGTCGCCATTACTAGTAAAAAAAAAAAATTATAAAAATGCCTTAAAACTATACCCTATTTTGTAAACGCTATAATTTTTGCGCAAACCAATCAATAAATGCCGATTGCGATTTTTTTTTTACCAAAAATATGTAGAAGAATACGTATCGGCCTAAACTGAGGAAAACATTTTTTTTTATATATTTTTTGGGGATATTTATTATAGCAAAAAGTAAAAAATATGTAATTTTTTTCAAAATTTTCGCTCTATTTTTGTTTATAGCGCAAAAAAAAAAAAAAACGCAGAGGTGATCAAATACCACCAAAAGAAAGCTCTATTTGTGGGGAAAAAAGGACGCCAATTTTGTTTGGGAGCCATGTCGCACGACCGCGCAATTGTCAGTTAAAGCGAGGCAGTGCCGAATCGCAAAAAGGGGCCTGGTCATAATGGCCCGTATTGGTCCGGGGCTTAAGTGGTTAAAGGTGTTGTAAAGCTTCGCGTTTTTTCACCTTAATGCATCCTATGCATTAAGGTGAAAAAACATCCGATGCTTACAAGCCCCCTCAGGTTTACTTACCTGAGCCCTTGAAAGTCCCGCGTCGTGAACGTGCTGGCTACTCGCCCCTGTCTTCAGGCTGTTCTCGGCTCTTCATTGGAGATTGATAGCAGCGCAGCCATTGGCTCCCGCTGCTGTCAATCTAATCAATGACGCAGCTCGCCGGGGGGCGGGGCCGAGTGATACACTTGGCGGCTATAGCCGCCGACTGTATCACAGGAGCGCGCCCGCAAGCTAACCCCCTTGGGAGAGCACTTCTCAGAACGGGGGTTAGCTCTTTTGCGGGAAGGAGCCAAGACAGCCGCCGAGGGACCCCAGAAGACCAGGATCGTGGCAACTTTGTGCAAAACGAGCTGCACAGTGGAGGTAAGTATGACATGTTTGTTATTTTTTTTTTTTTAAAAGAACCTTTACAACCCCTTTAAGTGGCTATGGGAGCCTTAGACAAGATCTGATTTTTTTTTTGGGGTGTGGCGGGCGTCGTCATTGACGATAGGTCTAAACCAGGGCACATTTTTTTTAATTTTTTAATAAAGGACTAAAATCGTGTTGTGTCTTTTCTCACTTTTTACACTTTTTTTGGTAAATGGGTAAGGGTACTATGCATTCGCATGGGGGGTGCAAGATCTGGGGGCCCCTTTGTCAAAGGGGGCTTCCAGATTCCGATAAGCCCTCCGCCTGCAGAACCCCACAACCACCGGCCAGGGATGTGGGGAAGAGGACATGTAACCTGGTATGCATTGGGGGGGGTGGCGCTTGCTCACCCCCTCCCTTTCCTGGCCTGCCGGGCTACATGCTCAGATAAGGGTCTGGTATGGAATTTAGGGGGGACCCCACAAAGTTTTTTTTGGGTCTGGCATGGGGTTCCCCTTAGAATCCATACCAGACCCGAAGGGCACTTCCTTGTTTACATGTGACCGACTGTGATTGGACACAGCTGATCACATGGGTAGAGAGCCGCGTCATCGGCTCTTTACCAAGATCGGGGTTGCGCGTGTGTCCTAGGAACACCTTGCGCCCGCTTGAGAGCGGCCGTTCATCCAAAATGCAAGTACTGCAGTTTTACTGCGGTTTTACCGCGATTTGCGTTTTTTGTGTGTTCCTTTTTTTACATTCACTGTATATAGCTGGTTGCTAAGGAGCGGGTCAGGAAGCCGGCCACCGCGTCCCTCAAAACCGATGGAGTCATCAGCTGTCAGCTGGCTTCCCCACTGACAGCTGAATGTAAAAAAAAAAATTGCCGGATCAAAAAAAATTCACAAAAAAAACGGTGTGGGTACCCCCTGTAGCGCACCAACCCCAGACTTTACCTGCTTTTTTTCTGCTTGGCTCCTCCGCATGAAAAGAATGAGGCACACCGCACCACAAGCCCATACCCTCCTGAATAGGGAGGTTGACCGGTGTTAGTTTCTCGGGCCTGCTTGCGACTGGTGTAAAAAGGCCTCCAGTGCTGACCTTGTTTCTGCAGTAATCAGAACAAGTCTTTAACTTTCCCCAGTAAGCAACTGTCCACACCAAATGAAAGGTCCAACACTTGTTTATTCCTTTTTGCACAATAAACAGTCTCTTTTAGAGCAGACGGGTTGAGACAAACACGGGTCAGATAAGGTGAGAGGAGGTCCAGGCACAAACTTTAAATTTGGGTTTCTCCTGTTCTGAATAGCACTAACAGGCTTGGTGCACGGTTGCTGCCACCGACCATGAGGGGTCTCTGCCACAGACCAGGTGAATAGGGCCTCTGCCACAGGCCCGGTTGTTGGGTCCCTGCCACCGACCAAATTCACGATGGGTCTCTGCCACAGACCATGAGAACGTGGATTACCTTTTAAAAGTATTCACCCCTGTCAGGAAAAGGACATCCATCCGGAGAGTTACCAGAGGCCCCACCATCACCAGCGATGCCGCGCCGGGTCTTCGGGAAGGGTCACCTCCCTGGCCTCCTCATCCTAGATTCGGGCACCCACTTCCAGGGGGCACCCTAGGAGCCCTCGATCCCTTGTGGGACCCAGTCGAAGGTACTGGGCCCCGGGCCTCTCTCGAAGTACCTCACCCCAGACTGAAGGTGTCTGAGATGGAACAGCAGCTCCATCTCTGGGCCTAGAGCACCCAGAGACCTCCCGACAGGCCTCCAGGCCTAGGGCACCTGGAGGCGACACACCCGCACCCAGGTTTAAGGTGCCTGAGCGCGGAACGACGACGACTCTGGAAGATGGCTGCCCCCTTTTATATCCTCTCCCGACAGGCACAGCAGGTTCCCCGCCCCGCCGTACCGCTGCCGAGAGGGGACAAAAAGGACACAACCTTGCACTGCAGTTCAACCCGGGGCCCACGGCAATAGTGCCACCTATAGGCCCCAGTGAACTTAACCACCAGTACTATCTCCCAGGGACAGAAATGGTCAATGAGACCTAACAATTGGTACATCTGAGCCTAACTACCACTCAGATGCTTCCCCCTAAATGTAACCACGCGCTACACCCCCAAAGACAATCCCAGACCCTACGGTCTGGTATGCATTTGAAGCGGACACCCCCACGCCAAAATAAAGAAAATGGTGTGGGGTCCCCCCCAAAATCCATACCAGGCCCCTATCCGAGCATGCAGCTCGGCAAGTCAGGAAAAGGAGAGGCTGAGCGAGCGCCCCCCCTTCTGAACCATACCAGACCCTTATCCGAGCATGCAGCCTGGAGGTCAGGATTGGGAGAGCGAGTGAGCTCGCGCCTCCCCCCTTCTGAACTATACCAGGCCACATGCCCTCAACATGGGGGGTCGGTGCTTTAGGGCAGGGGGGGCTCTTGTCGGAATCTGGAAGCCCGCTTTAACAAGGGGGTCCCCAGATCCCAGCCGCCCCATGTTAATGGGTATCGGGTACATCGTACCCCTACCCATTCACCCCAAAAGCATTGAAAAAGAAAAAACAATAGCCGGTTTTTGACAAGTCCTTTATTAAATGTCTGACATCTCTTATATAGCCATGGGGCATGGCCATCCAATGATGTCACCCAGGGAGCCTGCCCCTTGTGATGTCAGAGCCCCCCTGCCCCAAAGCACTCACCCTCCCTAATGTTAAGGACATACAGTCTGGTATGGTTCAGGGGGGAAGGGCGGCTAGCTCGCTCGTCCCCTCCCTTTTATTAGTGGCACAGCAGATGTGATGGTGTCTTAGATAACGATTCTGGATTGCAGATGCCCATATTTAGATTAGCCTCCTGGTTCCAGCATTCGACACAGCAGTCCGCTCTCTCTCTCCGGCACTGCACAGTTTGGTTCTGTAACTCCTTCCCTGTTGGCTGGCTTTCCCCAACTGCCTAGCTCCTTCCTGGACTTTCTTTATATGGTCCCTCCTGTTTCCAGGTGATTATGGGCCTTGTAGTTGCAGCCCATGACATTAGAATTCTTCTTCCAGACTGCTCCTGGAGATTAAAATCCAGTCACAGTTAGGCAAGATTAATTGGCATCGCAATCTTGTGGACAAATAAAGTTCTACAATTTAGTAACTGCTCAGTTTGTCAGCTGTATTTGAAGTAAGCCCAATTCTCGGGTATGGCAGGGCATAGGATTGGCTTTCATACTGACAGCGCCCGCCGTTAGCGGTAAAGCGCTGCTCGTCTTAGCGGCGCTTTAGCGCTGTTTTAGCCCCCCAAAAAAGTGTTAAAATCTCCCGTTTTGCAGTGCTTTTATTGCCCATTCATTGCAATAGGCAGGGCATTTTGTGAGTGCTAAATACAGCGCTCCCAACCCGCCCCTTTTGGTAATGCCCCGCAAGCGCACCGCCCCAGTGTAAAAAGTCACTGAATGGGAGGCGGTTTTCAGGTGGTTAGCAGAGGCTATTTCTAGCGCTAAAGCGCCTGAAAACCGCCCCAGTGTGAAAGGGGTCTAATACACACAAGCAGAATTTCCATCGGAATAAACTCTGACGGGTTTTTCCGACGGAATTCCGCTCAAGCTGTCTTGCATACACACTGTCACACCAAATTCCGACCGTGAAGAACGCGTGACGTACAACACTACGACGAGCCGAGAAAAATTATGTTCAATGATTCCGAGCATGCGTCAAATTGATTCTGAGCATGCGTGGTTTTTAGTCCATCGGAAAAGCATACAGACAAATGGAATTTCCAATATACATTTTTTCCGTCGGAAAAAAAAAGAACATGTTCTCTATCTAAGTCCGTCAGAATTTCCGAGGGAAAAAGTCTGATGGGGCATACACACGGTCACACAGGAGACAGAGGATGGGTATCAATTGGCGCATTAACACAATGAGGAGGGCAATATGAAATTCCCATATGGCAAGCTCGACAGGTTAGACATTATTTGGAGACCCTGGGACCCGCAGAAAGATATAGGCGAACACAAACTAAATTTGAGGAGTACTGTGAGGGAGAGGAGCCCCTGTCTCACGTAATCTCTAAAATATATATAATTCTGACTGCACCCTCAGAGGACTCTAAAATGGATTGCCTTGCCAAATGGGAGCGTGACCTAGGCCAAACTTTCTCTCCAGCACAATGCCAGAATATCCTAGACCTGTCGTTAAAATCTTCAAGGTGTACGAAAATACAGGAATCAAATTATAAAATTTTAACATGTTTGTACTATACGCCATCGGCCTTGAACACATTTTTTCCAGAAATATCTGACAGGTGCTGGAGAGGATGTGATGAAAAAGGGACTATGATACACATTTTTTGGGCATGTCCAGTAATTAAACAATTTTGGCAAACTGTACAGAAAATTACTCAAACATTTACAGAACATCAGATTGCAGAAAAACCCGCTTTTTTCTTGCTACACCATACACAAATCCTACCGAAAAAATATATAAACTCAGTCTTGTGCCATTTAATAAATGCGGCAAAAAGTTGTATTGCAATGAAATGGAAAGATCTTAGTGCCCCTATGATTTCAATGTGGTTAAACAAAGTTAGAAGGGTGGGAATAATGGAAAATTCCTACAGATAACGTTGAAGGGAAAAAAACAAATACAAGAAATATGGGCACCATGGGAGCAATTTGTAAAAACAGAGGAAGGGAAGACGTTATTAGGAGAGTAAATATTAAAATTAAGCTGACTGGTAAAAAGAGTAAGCAGGGGCTTTCTGAGAAGTTCCACACCTAGTTTAAGATTAAGAAAAAGGGAAAATAATTCCCCCCCCCCTTTTTTTTTTGTTTGTTTTTGTATGTCCAATGTTCACCTGCGTAAATCAGGGGTAGAGAAGGGAGCATATGGGGGTCGAGGGAAGGGGATGGGGGGAGAATAGGGGAAATAGGAAAGGATAGCAGGGTCAAAAGAAGTAAGAGATATACAGGGAAAGGAAAGAAGAGAGGCAATAGGAAGAATAGACTATGAGACTATAGTAAAATAAGGAATTTGATAGAATGATCAAGTTTTGCTTTATATGTTTTCTTTAAATGGCAATGTTGTATTTGTATACCATGTTTCAAGAAAAGAAAGAATTACAAATAAAAAAAGAAGACTTTACACACATAGACAATTATAGTTTCTCTAAGGCCCCATTCACATTAGGTGCATCAAGAAATCAATTTTTTTGTGCATTTTTCACACAATGAGCAATCCATTTACTTGAATGTGAATAGAAACATGGATATCGCCCATGGGACTTTATATGAGGTGTGCACAATTGGCCGATGAAATTGACAAATATAAATACAATAAAATACTTATTGCAAAAATAATCACACATGAAAGAGTAACAGAAACAAAAGCAAAGCCGATACAATATTGCACATGGTTAACGATTGCATAGTATTTAAAATTCATGAGTAACATATGGTAAGGTGTTCGCTTCAGAAGGAGCAAGAAGAATCAGATAGTACATTCTCTATAGTGTATCGGGTCCCTTCCCCCCATCTTCCTAACTCGTGTTCACTTGTGAGGCATTATTATACTGTTTGAAAAGCTAAGCTAAGGGAGATGCATGCGCGAAGCCGCCTGAGGTAGTCATGTCTGCCTGAGCGCTCCGCACCGACCGGGACACAAACGGGCAATAATCCGAGTCTAAGCTGGTAATATACATAAATTGGTGACAGGTATACTACTAATACTCTTGGGCACCTTTTGAAATGATGTATAGCGGGAGGAAAACTAAACCTAAGGCAGGGAAAGCACAAGAAGCGCTGACTAAATCTACATCTAAAATGGCTGTGCCACTTCCCTCACAAATCCTCTCACAGAAGCAGCTGCAGTCTCTAGCCTCCTCACAGCACTCAGAAACAGAATATGACATAGGGATATTTACAAACTCCCTACAACAAACATCACCTAATATTGACTTAATTAATCAATTTGAAAAGGTCCTACATAAAGCTCTTCAGAATACATCTGATAGCATTACAGAAAAGCTGACTAGAGTAATTTGTGAGGTGGGTAGACGCACCTCAGTTCTAGAACAGAGAACAGATGAACTTGATGCTGCAATCTCTAACTATGCTGATGAATTAGACTGCCTTAAAGAAGATTATTATTCCCTCCAAAATAGACTTGAAGATTTTGAGAACAGGAATAGGAGATCTAATCTCCACATCAGAGGACTCCCTGAGAGTATAGAGGATCTCCATTCTACAGCCACAGCATTATTTCAAGAACTGGCACCCTCTATCCCACTGGAAAGACTTGAAATGGACAGAATTCACAGATCATTAACACCAAAAAAGGACAAGGGTCCTCCCAGGGATATAATAATCAAATTTCATTATTTCCGTACAAAGGAACAACTATTGGAAGCAGCTCGCAACAAAGGCTCACTATCGTTCCAAGGTCATCAATACCAAATATACCAAGACCTCTCTCAACAGACACTGATGAAAAGGAAGGAAATGAAACCCCATCTACAGGTCCTCCAATATAATCACATCACATACCGCTGGACTTTCCCCTTTGCCATCCGCTTTACATACAAAGGAACTACCTATATCTGTAAATCTGCAGATGATTTGCTTTCTACTATTCTAGATCTTCGCCTGTCAACTCCAGAAACCACAACAGAAGGAACCAAAAGGCGGACACACTCTGGTTCCCCCTCACAACGTGAACAAGACATTTCAGATCAACCTGCCTCTTCTAGTACCTATAAGAGAAGTCGTTTTGCTTCACCTATTCCAGACACTGCACCAATGACATGAAGTGATTTGATTCAATATATAGGCCAATACTTATTAACACATATATTATACTGATCCTAGAAAACACACCCCTTAGATGAGACAGTATATATATAGAATACTTACCGTATATACTCGAGTATAAGCCGAGATTTTCAGCCCTTTTTTTGGGGCTGAAAGTCCCCCCCTCGGCTTATACTCGAGTCATAGAAATTTTTACATTGTAAATATTACCTGTAAAGAAGCTGCGGCGTCCATCCTTCAAATTCAGCGGCGTCCATCGTTCAAATTCCGCGGTCTCTTCCTGTTCCTTCCTTGATAGGCGAGTCTCAGCAGACACTCTCCGCCTATCACGAACGTTCTCTCATCCTCAGTTTTCCAGCAGACGTCTGTGATTGGCGGAACACCCAACACAGTGTCTGCTGGGAAAACTGAGGATGAGAGAATGATCGTGATAGGCGGAGAGTGTCTGCTGAGACTCGCCTATCAAGGAAGGAACAGGAAGAGGCCGCGGAATTTGAACGATGGATGCCGCGGAATTTGAACGATGGACGCCGCAGCCGCAACTTCTTTACAGGTAATGTAAAATAGGGAACAGCGAGCTAGGGAACAGTGGGGCATTGGCTTATACTCGAGTCAGTAAGGTTTCCCAGTTTTTTTGGCAACATTAGGTACCTCGACTTATACTAGAGTCGGCTTATACTCGAGTATATACGGTAGATTAATGTTATGAGTCAAAACTGATATTGTTGCTTTACTCTGTTTTTATATTTCATCTTCTCACCATATTATTAAGATCCCAATCTTGCTTAGATGAAATATGACTATTGCGGGAACTTAGTTAATATTATACTTTTATTTATAAGAAAAACACGCCATTTTCCCCCCTTTTTTTATTTCCTCATGAGGAAAAGAATGGTTTATTCCCCTCTCTTCTCCTGTGGTATGAATTAATAACTAATTATTATTTATTTTTAACTATTGATTCTGATCCAAAATTAAAAAGTTTAACATAAGCAACTCTATATACACTAAACAAAAGAAATGGTTTTTAGCATAATATTGAATCAAAATATGTATTCACATACTTATATGCTATAATAGGTGGCATGCTCACAAGGCGGTATGAATACAAATAATACTGTCTTGCAATGTACACCCCAAATTATAGTAGACCTTACTGGTCTATATATTTATTTATTTTTGTTTTATTTTTAAGCTTATATTTATCCTTTCATACATATTACTGTACTCATTTTGTTTATATATCTATAAAACGATATATATTAGCTTATTTTTTCATTTAGGCTCTAGAAGATCTAGATCTCTATGGCGTAGACATAATTTTGAACTAATGTAGTTTATTCACCTTTTATTTGTATTTCTTCTATTTAATTTACTATTTTTATTCATACTCTAACTAGCCTTTATAATGCAATACATCTCATAATAGAAAGTAGAGTGGTTTATCCCAGCTCTATTTCCTATGATATAAACTTATTTTCAGCATCTTTACCATATCTAGAATGTTGATTTTGTCTCAAATTCTGGTATGACTGTAACTCTGTTGAATTTTGATATACATAGTTACCGATTTAAAATACACTATTCGTCGGCTTAGTTTATATTCTTATTGCATTTTTTCTTGATGGTCTTTGTAGTCCCGGAGATATCCACTGCATCTCCAACATATCCTCGAGTGCCCGCCAAATAGTTTGGACACTCTTTGGATACAGAGTACCCATAGATCGGTATTTTATACCAATCTTTGGATACTTGCTCCTTTTGGGAGCTAATTGCTCTTTTTACATTTTATTTTTTGAACACAAAAGAAAGCTTCTTGATTTATTGTTTATATACTATTTACAGAGTAATAACTAACCCATTAACGGATCTTATTTTTTCAGGCCCTTTTTTTCTCCCCTTTTTCCCCTTTTTCTTTCCCCCATACCTCCAAACATAGTCCCTATTACAATATCCTCCAGAGAAATATTGCTACAGTTAATTCTTAACGCTCCTCCCCTTTCCTATTCACATATAATGGCACCTCTAAATATAATAACGCTGAATGTACAGGGTCTAAATTCACCACCTAAAAGAACAAAAGCATTTCGTTCCTTTTCTAAACTAAAGGCACATGTAGTCTGCCTTCAAGAGACGCATTTTGCCTCCCATTCTTGTCCTAAATTCTTTAGCCGTAAATTCCCTCAAGTTTATACCGCATCAGCAGCTACCAAACAAAGATGTGTCCTAGTCGCGTTTCACCATACAGCATCATTTACACTACAAACTGAACTTAAAGACCCTGAAGGTCGCTACATAATATTGACTGGCCTTTTACAAGACACCGAAGTCACCATAGTTTCATACTATGCCCCAAATCAAAACCCATTGTCCTTCTTATCTCACTTATTCTCTGTTATAGAAAATCATAAACGAGGTACACTTATACTTGGGGGAGATTCTAATCAGGTAATATATCCATTTTTAGATAAATCTCCGACCCCGATACAAACCCAACGCTGCTCATACCAACAACTTCTTAATCAATATTCTTTAATAGACACATGGAGGGAGCAACATCCAGCTAGACGACAATATACCCATTATTCCCATCCACATAAACAATATTCCCGCATTGACCATCTTCTCATTAATATCAACATCTCAGCTTATCTTAGACTCAAACATTATACCGTGTACATGGTCTGACCATAACATAGTTCTGACAACACTTTCCTCACTTATACCACGACCGAATCATAAAACTTGGTATATAAATGATGGTTTATTAGCATAGCCTTCATATGGAAAGGTCATTGAGAAAGCTATCACAGATTATATTGCAAATAATAAAATTACTGATACAAATCCTTTAACTTACTGGGAAGCCCTTAAACCTTGTATCAGAGGTGTCTGTATAAGCCTGGCGTCTCACTATCATAAGCAAAAACGGCAGCTTCACAATGAGTTAGAAAAAGCTTTCTATGATGCTTCGGAGAAATTCCAAACTGATCCAAACCCATCTACAAAAATACAATATGATAAAGCACGTTTGGAACTAGATTTACTTTTGACGGAATCAGCAGAAAAGATTCTCCGAAAATCCAAGCACACCTTTTATATGAAGGCTAATAAACCTGACACTTTCTTAGCACTTGCTCTAAGAAATAAAGTTTATACTCCAAAACCAATAAGACTAAAATTAACCAAAGATAACTTCACTAGTAACCCACTTAAAATACTACAAGAATTTCAAAAAAGATTGTCAGAACTATATAAAGATCCTCATAATTTTGACCAAAATAGACTAAATAATCTCCTATCTACAATCACTTTACCATCACTCTCCATCTCACAACAAGAAAACCTAGACAAACCGATCACAGTTTTAGAAATACAAAATGCGATCAAGTCCCTAAAACCACGTAAACGCCCAGGTATTGATGGTTTTTCAGCCACATATTATAAAAATTAGCTAACCTACTATCACCCCTCATGGTTGATGCCTTTAATTCCCTTCTCACTGACCACTCATTCCGTCCAGAATCCCTCCTGGCCTCCATTTTTATGATACCAAAACCAAATACGGATGATACATCTTGGTCTAACTACAGACCTATATCAATACTTAACATTGATATAAAATTATTAGCTAAACTTCTCTCAGATAGACTCAACCCTATAATCGGTACTCTAATACACTGAGACCAAACAGGATTTATTCCTTGTAGACAAGTGGGAGATAACATACGTCGGGCGGCGATTTTAGCCCACACAGCTCGTACCAGGAACATCCCTACCTGTTTCCTCTCGCTGGATATAAGAAAGGCATTTGACTCCTTATCTTGGCCCTATCTAAACTCAATTCTACATAAATGGGGATTCGGTACCCACTTCATGAGATGGATATCCGCTCTATATCAAGATCCTAAAGCCTTTATATCCTATTCTGGATTCCACTCAAATTCCTTTGATATTGAGAGAGGAACTCGTCAGGGATGTCCCCTATCCCCACTTCTCTTCGCTTTAGCGATAGAACCCCTGGCCCAACTCATCCGATCCAACACTGATATCAAGGGACTAGAACTAGGTGGCTATCATCACAAAATCTGTTTATTTGCAGAGGATGTCCTAATTTTTCTCACTAATCCCTTGCTATCAGCACCAATTCTCCTTAAAACCCTCAACGAATTCGGACATATTTCTGGTCTAGCAGTTAATATACAAAAATCTAAAGCATTGAATATATCATTATCTCCTGAACTTCAATCACAATTACAATGTTCGCTTCCTTTCACTTGGTCGATGTCTCACATTACTTATCTAGGTATTAATTTCACAGCCAACCCAAGTGATCTTTATAAGTCTAAATATCCACCGATGTTAACACAATTATCCAAATTACTTTCCACATGGTCATCCATACCTCTAGCTTGGTTAGGTCGTATCACTGTCATAAAAATGTCTATTCTCCCTAAAATCCTATACCTATTTAGAGTACTCCCCATTCCAGTCCCTTCACACTTCCTGCGTATCCTCCAACGCAGGACCAACCAATATATCTGGAATAAACTCAGACCTCGCCTTCCTAAACATACACTATATACCCCTAAAATTAAAGGTGGCCTTGGAGTACCTGATTTTACAAAATATTTCTATGCGGCACAATTAGCTCAGTTAACGAAATATCATGCTACTAAAGAAATACCACTATGGGTTGTATTAGAATCGGTAGACTGTGATCCCCTCTCCACCGCCAATCTCCTCTGGCTCTCCCCAGCCCAACGGAAATCAATCACAAATCCTTATACTAAACATGGCCTTTCCTTATGGGATAGATTAAAAACTTGTTTTGGTCTGCAATCTAAACTAAACCCTCTTCTCTCCTTCCTTCATAACCCTTCCTTCTATCCGGCCTGGTCATTCCCTAAATCGTTCTCGGCATGGACCACTGCAGGTCTCCTGAGGAACCACCAATTTTTCCAAGCTTCAAAAATATTACCTTTTTCGACTTTTTGCGAACAATACAATTTACCACAAACAGAATCCTTTAGGTACCTACAAATAAAAAAAATTCTGTCCTCCTACGAACCTACAGACACTACACCTCACAAATTCTCAATTTATGAGCAAAGTTGTAAATCAAATCCACACAGGAAGGGGTTAATCTCAGATCTTTATGCCCAATTGACTTCTCATACAACTTCCTCTCTTCCGTCATACATAGAAAAATGGAAAAATTACCTTCACCTCCAACTAGATGAACACGACTGGGCCCAAATATAGCAAGCAACTAAATCAGCCAGTCCCAACATTGTAACTCTTGAGACTAATTACAAAGTCCTTACTAGATGGTACTTAGTACCTTCCCGTCTATCTAAATTTAACCATCAATACCCTGCCAATTGTTTTAGAGGCTGTACAGACCAAGGCACATACATACACACATGGTGGGAGTGTCCTAAAGCGAACTCATTCTGGATGGAAGTTTATAAAATTCTCTCAACAATTTTTAAAACAACCTTACTGCCTGACCCAAAGATTGCTTTATTAAACTACAAACCACAATGCTTGACCCTTCGCCAATTCAAACTATCCTTATTTGTTACAACAGCGGCTAAACAATCCATAGCCAAAGCATGGAAAACCAATTCCCTCTGCATACAAACTGTTAAACAAAGAGTGACGCAAGCCATGGTACATGCTAAAACTGAAGCAATTTACTTGGACAGAATCCATAAATTTGAATCTGTATGGCAACCATGGATTGACCACTATCTTCCACCAGATACAAATATATCATTGATATAAACTTTAAATATATAATATAATTCTCTGAATGCTGCTTCCTTTTTCCCCTTTCCTTACAACTTTCCCTTTTCTTTTCCCTCCCCCCAAAAGTTAGAATACGAGATAGGGGTAGGAAGATTATTAATTTACTCTTTCAGGATACGCCAGGCCACACAGCCGGACCCTGGCCCTGATTAAGTACTGATATACCCCTTAACTCCATCAAATTCTAAAATGCTATTCTATCTCAACCCCCTATCTTTTCTCGTTTTATATATGGTTCATAACTTTCATATTCTATTTTGGCTGATTTACTCAATGTTTATTATTCACTTCATTTATTACTCTGAATGTCTTATTTTACTTTACGCTATTTAGAAATACTATAATATGTAAAATTTCAGACATTTTGTTTTATGTAATAGAATGTTTAAAAATCAATACTATAATCGATTAACTTAAATTTTCATGAGAAGCTCTCCTGTTTATGTTTAATTTTATGCTTGAAACTTGTTTATTACGATTAATATTATTGTAATTTGTTGTATCTTACAAAATATAATATAATAAAATATTTAAAGAGAAAAGCTAAGCTAAGCATTATTTACATTTAGCATCGCTCCAAGGAAGGTGATGCTACTGTTCACAGAAGTAACACCCACTTTTGTATATTAAGTAACATAACTCCACCCATTGTCCTGACATAGTACCTCAGAAATAGAAGTTACATACACAGCAAATAACCTTTCTCTGTACTACGACAATAACCTCCAGAAACGTAATTGTAATGTTAATTATAACATTCATGTGTTTCATATAGATTGCAGAAACTTTTATCACTTAAAATAGTAATAAACTCAACATCTCTAACAATTCCCCCTCAATGCACTATAATCAACAAACAACATAAGTGCATTCTCTTTAAATAATAAATGTTTCTGATCCTCTTTTTTCCAATACAAACAATACAATAAGCATTAATACAATTTAGTGTGTCAGATATTGTACATAAGCATTTTCCAAAACTCTGAGATATTCCTGTGAAATTTTTAACTATTTCATTCCATCAAGAAACTATAAATTATTATATTATTTATTAATTTTAATTTATTCTCCATCTAAACTATGTAATATTACAATTTTTCTTCCTTTACCTTCATAAATGTAACTTCTTATAACTTTAACCATATCATATAACTATTTTAACATAAAGAAGAAATAAATATCTTTGATATATCAAATTATATTACTCTATAATATAAATTCTTAATTAATAAATAAAAACATTTTCATTCTTTCATATTTCAACTAAATAATTTCTACAATATAAGTTTTTATACACTGAACAATTATAAACATAATAAGTAATCTACTCGTCTACAGATAGATAAAAACATAACTTTCCCATTATTTGATTGTTATATTGTTATATATTCTATCTGTTTATCTATCTATTTATCTATCTATTTATCTATCTATCCATGTCCAGCAAGCAACTCTTTCTATTTCTTTTTTTTTCAACGTTCCATATTATTTAATTCAAAAGTAACTCTGTTCAGACACATTAAAAATCATTTTCTTCCACACAAGCCTGTATGTACTCTAACTATATTAATACTTCAAATGTACACTTTATTGTACATTCTTGTAATAACAAACTATCTATCCAACTTTCCCAAGTTATGTGTTCTATAAAAATGAATTAAAAAAATAATAATTCTATGTGTATTAATATGTGTTCCTATTAAAGATTTAGAAACCAAAATATAACAACTATTATGTAAACTAAGCTAGTATCATACTATTAGTTATTACTGTGATATCAATCTTTCAATGATCTACTAAACTAACAAAGATTGTGTAGGAGAAAGTATCAAATTTCAATGTAAACATAGTCAACTTTTTTTTTTTTTATATTTCAAAACATTCCAATATTAGAATTACATCCCAACTCCCCCTCATATAATGATCGACCGATCAATATGTCACTTTTTGATGCAAATCCATATGAATAAATCATTGAAGTTCATCCAAAAATTATAGTCCTTGATAACATAATCAAAAAATAATTTTGAAAAAACAAGAAGTAGTAACAAGTAGAAGTTTAGTTGTGCTTGTTTCATGGTCATGGAAGAATCCAAAAAAAATAAAAATCCATAGAATAGAATAATTTCATTAATCAATATGAACCATGGATCCTGCTCCATCCAGTGCTGCTCTTCCACAGCTAACCCAGCTGAACGGACGTGTGTGTATGGAGCTCCTGCCATCCAGGACACATCCACGGTTACACTCGTCTCTCCCCCAGCAGGCGTTGCCTGATGGTCTACGGCTCTCCATAGACCCGGTTTTCCCCCAGCCCAGCTCCCCTGCTCACCAGCACGCCGCCCGAAGCCGCCACCTGATGCCATCCGGGTGTGTCTCTAGACCTGCAGCCGCAGGCAGGATAGACCGCGGCTGCGGCCTAGCTCCGGCCATCCGAGAATCTTTTTCTCCTCTACATCCTCTCTCCAGCAGGCCCGCTTGCTGTTTCCCACTTCGGAGCTCCCCCCAGCCGTCAGCCTTCCGAAGCCGCAAATGTAGCTGCCTGGTCCTTTCAGGACAGACCGCCGCTCTGGCCTAGCTCCGGCCGCGGAGGCCATCTTGGTCCACCCAGCCTCGGCCTCAGTACCTTCTCCCGACCCCCTAAGTCATTCCGCCAGATAAAAACCACAGGACTCACCTGTTACCGGCCAACTGCCCATAAATCCCCACCGGGCCACTCACAATCGTCAGCCTGAAGGACGCACTAGGGATCCAGCCTGGTAAGAAGCGGCCATCTTGGTACACCCGGGCGCTCTCACTACTGGTACCCTAAAATCCCAAAAAAATGTAATAAATGAAACTTCAACTCTTCAAACATCATCATCCTCATCATCAGTAGCCTCAACCTCATCCTCGTCATCATCGTCATCTCTTCACCATCTCAATCTCATCAGCTCATCGCACCGGCTCACCATCCTCATCAGCTTATTATACCCAGCCGCCTCCTCATTATCATCTTCAGCATCTCATCTCAATCAACTCATCAGATCATCTCAGTCTCATCACCCTCACCTCCCTCCTCTCCTCCTCCCTTCTCCTCCTCCTCCTCCTCCTCTTCCTCCTTCTCCTCCTCCTCCCGCTTCCTCATTTTCCGCCTCCTCGTCCCCCTTATTATCCTCACCGTCATCGTCATCATCTCAGCATCATCATCGGCTTCTCATTCTGGACTTGTTGTCTTTTTTAACCTGAAAAACTAGGTAAGTATACCGGGTACAAATCAATTATAGGAAGTTGATCCAGGGTAAACCCGATTGCCTCTCGGGGGATCAGGGAGGAATTATTTCCCCTGCTGTAGGAAATTGGATCGTGCTCGGCTGGGGTTTTTCGCCTTCCTCTGGATCAACTGGGGGGGGGGGGGTAGATTGGGTATCATCATCTTCATCATCATCATCATTATTGCATCATCATCCTATCATCAGCATCATCTTCATCATCAGCATCATCTCATCATCATTTCATCATCTTCATCTCATCATCGACATATCAGCTTCATCAACATCAACACCAACTTCAATCATCATCATCAGCACACCTCAGCATCATCTCATCTCATTTCTCATCGTCATCACCATCGTCAGCGCCATCATCATCATCATCGTCATCGACATCACCATTTCATCTCATCTCATCATCATCTCATCATCCCATCACCATCAGCATTTTCCCACCATGTTCAACATTAAATACTCAGCTGACACCCTCCGCAGCCTAATGAATACCGCCTCAACACTACCAACCTCCATCCAAAAAATACTACGAAAAGAACAACTTCTAAGGATCAATCGACAATCGACCGCCAAAAACAGGATTGCACCACTTCAACTACAACACCTATCATGCGCCCGATCAACACCAGATCTGCAGTCAAGCACAGACAGGAAATTCATGACTTCATCACTCAACACAACACAGATTGCCTCTTTATCATGGAAAGCTGGCTAACACCTGACTGTAACACCATCCTAGCAGAATTAGTGCCTGAGAACTACTGCCTCCTAACCGAGCATAGAATAGGGCAAAGAGGAGGAGGCCTAGCAGTGATCTACAAATCTCACCTCTCTCTCACCAAACCAACTCTACAGAACTCATTGCCTTTCATGGAAACACTCACTCTGCAACTTCAAACAACACCCCAGGACACCGTCCACTTACTGCTATGCTACAGACCACCGGGACCAAAGACACACCTCCTCACACCTTTCACCAAATTCATCTCTACATACACCTTGAAAACCCAAAACCTCCTGCTACTCGGGGACTTCAACCTCTGGGCTAACTCCAACCAGGACCCCATCTCCACCGCCTGCATCGACCAACTGGAAGAACTAGGTCTGCAGCAAATGATAAATGCTCCCACGCATGTTGCTGGTCGCACCCTCAACCTCATCAAAATATGGACATTAACACACTGGATAAAACTCCTTTACCATGGACGGACCACCACGCCATCAAATTTAAAATAACTACCAACACCATCTTCCAAAAACCTACACACTCAATAACAACACACTGGACAAGATCACAGAAGAAACTACACTCGCAACTCTTCAAAACCACACTATCGAACAAAATAGCAATGCTAGATCAAAACCACTCAACGGAAGAAACACTCAACTCCCTTAACAAAGCATTACTACAGACAGCAGACACAGTCACTCCAAGACGCAGAGCACTCATCCGCAAAAATAATTCGGGCTGGTTCAATGACGCCCTTACATTACTGAAACAAGAACGCAGAAGAGCTGAAGGAGCCTGGAGAAGAAACTCAACAAAGGAAAACCACACAAACTACAAAGTACACACCAAGAAATACCACAAAGCAATCTTCAAAGCAAAAAGCCCTAAACCGTTCCCGTAAACTTTTCAAACTAGTCACTCAGACTATGAACCCCACCTGCCTAGAGCCTCCGGCAAACGAAACACAAAAATTCTGCAATGAACTATCTGATTTTTTTATTGACATTGACATTCGTGAAATAATTCAGCAGGAAAAAAACAACCAACCTCACTCGGCCAAAGCAAGAAGAAAAAAGCCATATAAATATTCTACAATCAACTAAATTTACTCTGGTCCCAATCACCATCGACACCACCAAAAGCATCATCAGAAGCCTCCGAGACAGCACATCACCAAATTACATTATTTCTACAAATCTTCTGACAGAATGTACTGACATCTTGGCGCCCACCATAACACACCTCATAAATCAATCGTTCAAAGAAGGTATTGTTCCGATTTCCCTCAAGCAAGGCATAATCAAACCCCTCCTAAAGAAACCCAACCTCGACCCCAAAGACCCGAACTACCGCAGACCGGTAACAAGCCTTAACACCATCTCCAAGATCATTGAGAAAGCAGTAGTACAACAGCTACAACTCCATTTGGACACCCACAAACTCCTGGACCCACTACAATCGAGTTTCCGCCCAGGCCACGGGACAGAAACGGCACTTCTCAAAATATGGGATGACGCCCTTGAAGCAGCAGACGATGGAGAATCTTGTCTGCTGGTGCTGCTGGACCTCAGCGCAGCTTTCGACACAGTAGACCACAAAACTCTGCTCACTCGTCTCACAGAAGTAGTCGCAGACTCTGATCTACCCTGGTTCGCATCCTTCCTAGAAAATCGATCCCAGACAGTGAAACTAGGAGCCTTCACTTCGGAAGCACACACGATTACATGCAGAGTCCCTCAAGGATTACCCCTGTCGCCCGTGCTCTTCAACATATACCTCCGCCCACTCCTCAAAATCATAAACAAACAGGACCTGCTCTATCACTCCTACGCTGATGACACTTTACTTTCGCTTCACTGACAAAAAAGACCAATATCATGGACTAGAAAAGTGCCTCACATTGATCGATAATTGGATGACGGAGAGCTCCCTCAAACTTAATGGATCCAAAACAGAACTTCTCTTTCTCCACGCAAACTGAAAGAAAAACTCTAGGACTACATGCACACCACCCACCATCTTTGGACAAACCATCACACCAAGCACCAAAGTCAAAAGCCTCGGAGTCATCTTTGACTCAGACATGACTATGGATGCACAAATAGGATCAGTAGTCAGTGGATCTCACTATCTTCTCTGCCTGCTGCGTAGACTCATCCCCTTCATCCCGGAAGAGGACACAGCAGTAGTAGTTGGAACAATCGTTAATTCCCGACTCGACTATGCAAACTCCCTCTACCTAGGACTACCCAAATACCAGATTTTGCATCTACAAGTCGTCCAGAACACAGCAGCCAGACTGGTAACGATAAAAAAAAACTGGGAATCAATCACCCCATCCCTGAGGACCCTCCATTGGCTAGCCATAAAGGATCGGGTCACATTCAAGACCCTCTGCCTCACTCACAAATGCACACAAGGAAACGCTCCTCAATACTTATGCGATAAAATAAAACACTACACCCCTAATCGCGCCCTCCGATCAACTAACCACAACCTCCTCCACATCCCCAAGACCCGCTACAAATCTAAAGGAGAACGAAGATTTGCAGTCCAAGGACCACGGATATGGAACGATCTACATCAGACCTTCAGAAAAGACTTAAGACCCACCTCTTCTGAAGGATCAGGACGACACTGGATGCAAAAAGCGAATTGAGGGGATTTAGTTCGCATTGTAGCGCTATACAAGTTACTCACTCACTCACTCACTCAGACTCATAATCCTTTCTGTGTTTACCCATTTTATTCTTATGTAGCACACAGACCCCCTTTTACCTGTCTTGTTCTTCGGCTCCTCGCAGGAAAAAGTGGCACACCATGCCACAAGCCCGTACCCTCCTGTATTAAGAGGTTGAGCGGTGTTGTTGGTGGGTCATTTCACAGTTGAGCCAGAGAATGGTTTTCTCACCTCTGTGGATAACAGATTTGAGTACTTGTTTCCCCCAGTGAATAGAATGTCCACACTTGCTATAACTCCAACAGAGAGTTTATTTTTTCTTTCAGCAAATAACAGTCTCTTGATAGAAACAAAGGTTGGAGCAAGAAAGGGATAGCACAAGATGTGGGGAAAGGTCCAGGCACAATCTTAGTCACCTCACTGTCCAGCTTCTTGAACAGACTCATCTTCAAATGGATAGTCTACTTAGAACAAGACTAGCAGCCAAATGACACTCACGCTTTACTCAAGGTCTCTGCCACAGACCTGGTGAAATTGGTCTCTGCCACAGACCTGGTGAAATTGGTCTCTGCCACAGACCTGGTGAAATTGATCTCTGCCACAGACCTGGTGAAATTTGACCTTGGCCTAGAGAGAAGACATCCCTCCGGAGAGTTACCGGGACCCTTTCCTTCACCGTGACTACCGCATCAGTCCTTCGGAACGGTTCCTCACCCGTTCTCCTCTACTCAGATACGGGTCCCCTTGCAAGGCGGCACCCTGAGACTCCTCAATCCCCGACGGGCTCCAGCCAAAGGTGCTGGGCCCAGGCCTTTGCTGCAACTCCCGAGTCCTCGCATCCAGGACAATCAAGAACAGCAGAGTAGTACCTCACCCTGGGACTAAAGGTGCCCAGGATGGAACCGGAACAAAGAACACCCGCCCTTGGGCCAAGGGCGCCCAGGACGGACTGGAACCAGAACTCGGGGTAGGACCCCACCGACTAACCCCGAACAGGCAGCGGCTGCCCCTTTTATCTCCTCTCCCAGCACTCACAGCAGGTTAACCCTGCCCCACCGTACGTTTGCCGAGAGGGAACACAAAAAGCACAGCCCTGTACCAGTGGTTCAACCCTAGCCTACCATGGCAGCGCCACCTGTAGGCCACAGGGAACTGTACACCAATACTCTCCCTGCAGATAAAATGGTTGTAAACCCTGATAAATCAAGGTGCTTGGGCATACTACCTCCCAAACACTTCCCTTAAATTGAGGACCCCGCTACATACTCCCCCTACTAATGGACACCGGTCCCCAGTGTCTGGAGCAAACCTATTCCTCTTAAGCCTGAGTCAGCATAATCCCATTCCAGAAACTATCTAAAAAAAACTATTTGGAGAGCAATAGAGGAAAAAAAAAAGTTAGATTGTGCCGGAACCTGAGGATGGGGAAAAGGGAATTAAATACAGAGGTGAAGGAAGAGCAAAGAAAACACATGTGAACATCACATTCTCAATGTCACATAAACACATTTATGATTTACATTCCCCTCCCGTCTACAATAGCTAAACCCACCCCATTCTCAGTGGTTTGCTCGGCGTCCGCCTGTAGGGGAGAAAAACACACAACCAATACTTTACATTCTAAACTATGTACATTAGAATGAAGAGATTCTCCCCGAGAGAAAAACCTCTCCCTTCTAAAAGTAAGTTGCATTTGAACTGCAACGTAAAAAAATATGCAACACTGTCACCTAGTGGAAGCGCCACCGTCAAGACACCTGTTAGGAAAAAAAAAATTCTTCCAAGGGTAAATTTTCCTGTTTCTTCTCCTTTGGCCCTTTCTCTAAGCTATTGTACCCCAAAAGTCTCTGTTTTTTGATACTGTGAGAGGGAGGAAAAAAAAATCTGCTCCCGCTCTTCCAGTAAGTAGAAAAACAAACAAACCCCATATGCAAGGGCTAGAGTTCTTGGCTCCAGGAAAGTACACTCCAGAATAAAACAAAAAGGCAACACAAGAGTTCAGTCTCTAAAGATAGTATTGCGGGTCTGGCAATACCAATGGCTTCCAGTTCTTATCGAATGTGTCTATGTGGTACACTGCATTGTCCTTGTCTTTCCTGCAAACAACCACCTTATCAGCATGTATATGCCTTCCCAGCATTCAGGACTCCTTACAGTCTTTGAAACGTTTAGTAACTGCAGCAGAACAAGAATAGTACCTCCGGGCCTGGGGTACCTTCAAATGAGTCCATACAAAATCCGCATACCATCGACATCTATAGACTTCTACCTCATATAACAGTTCTTTTGGTAAGTACGGGTATTCCCATCCGTACTCGCTTGCAACTCTTTGGTTGAACAGCCTCTGCAATCGAGACAACGGCGGCATGGTCGCTCGATCTCCCGTTCCTGGCAAAACTATGGTGTCTGGGTGTCGAGGCACTTTCACTGCCTCCGGACCAGTTATGGGGGCCCGCAGTGACACTCTGGACACCTTCGGTAACAGGTGTAGGCATCTCCAGTGGTGGAAGGGTAGACAATGGGACAGACTCATCCTCAGGTTTCGGGGCCTCCACCCGGGGTATGGTATCCCCAGTGAACATGGGTGAGTCCTTTTTCCTTCGAGACGAGGACAGAGAAATCTTATCCCAACCCTTCCGCTCAAACAACTCATCGATGGCCACATCATCCCCTGGATCGGAGACTGACTCTAGGTCAGAGGTATCACATTCCTCTGCCGGCAAGTAACTCCGGGTAGATGATGAATCACCGCCTCTAACCAGTTCAAGGGCCCTGGGATCCCTGACCCAAGCATCCCCGACACTTCGGACCTTAGCCAAGGTCCCTTTCCCCGGCTTACCTCGGCCTGTAGCTGAAATGGGACGTCCGGAACTTTTTCCCATGTAAGCATCTGATCCGGGCAAGCGCTGGGGTGTGACTCTACCACGGCTGCAGGAAGCTGTAACATAGCCGACCTTTCTCTTGGGCGGTGGGAGCGAGGACTCTGTAAAGACCGAAACAGCATCCTCCGGTCTCTCGAATTCCGATTCCTCAACAACTGGAACACTTTCACTCGCGACTTCCTCCAAAGTCTCAACAGTGCGCGTAGGGGTGACTGTGGAAGCTCTGGTTCCTTCTTCCAAAGTGGTGACGCCTGTAAGGCAGTTCAGGCGGAAGGCCCGAGGCTTTTCCGTAGGTTGCTCCACTTCAAACAAGAACTCCTTACAGTGCTCACATCTCCCGAAGGGCTTAAGATGTACCACAGTCCCTGGCATCCGGGACAAACCACTCCGAGGGCCTCTACTTCTCTGCATACATACAGCGTGAAGTGCCCCCGGGGCTTTAGTTGGATCTCCGTATCCGTAACGGAAACAGCAAAGGAGGTAACGTTCATGGTAGTTGAACTCGGAATCCATGTGGCATTAGACGCCATGTCACTCACTTGCCGATTCATTGCGCACTGTCTCTCTGGCGCCAAAGTCACCACGTGCAACTCCTCACATGGCGAGGCTCCTCCCATCTCCTGCAATGTTCGCAGGCTTTTCTTCTGTAGGCACACCCACAACTACGCAGCATGGGTTCTCCTCGTGGCGCAGTCACTTTTAAGATGGCCGAAGTCCACAGAACTTCACAGGGGAACAAGTTCAAACTTTGGGCCTCTTTTCCTGTGATACAATCCTGGACGAGCCCCCACGTGTAGCACACAGACCCCCTTTTACCTGCCTTGTTCTTTGGCTCCTCGCAGGAAAAAGGGGCACACCATGCCACAAGCCCGTACCCTCCTGTATTAAGAGGTTGAGCGGTGTTGTTGGTGGGTCATTTCACAGTTGAGCCAGAGAATGGTTTTCTCACCTCTGTGGATAACAGATTTGAGTACTTGTTTCCCCCAGTGAATGGAATGTCCACACTTGCTATAACTCCAACAGAGAGTTTATTTCTTCTTTCAGCAAATATCAGTCTCTTGATAGAAACAAAGGTTGGAGCAAGAAAGGGATAGCACAAGATGTGGGGAAAGGTCCAGGCACAATCTTAGTCACCTCACTGTCCAGCTTCTTGAACAGACTCAGCTTCAAATGGATAGTCTACTTAGAACAAGACTAGCAGCCAAATGACACTCACGCTTTACTCAAGGTCTCTGCCGCAGACCTGGTGAAATTGGTCTCTGCCACAGACCTGGTGAAATTGGTCTCTGCCACAGACCTGGTGAAATTGATCTCTGCCACAGACCTGGTGAAATTTGACCTTGGCCTAGAGAGAAGACATCCCTCCGGAGAGTTACCGGGACCCTTTCCTTCACCGTGACTACTGCATTAGTCCTTCGGAACGGTTCCTCACCCGGCCTCCTCTACTCAGATATGGGTCCCCTCGCAAGGCGGCACCCTGAGACTCCTCGATCCCCGACGGGCTCCAGCCAAAGGTGCTGGGCCCAGGCCTTTGCTGCAACTCCCGAGTCCTCGCATCCAGGACGATCAGGAACAGCGGAGTAGTACCTCATGAAAAAAAAGGAAAAACAAGGGCGCACCAGCCTGGTGTGATATCGTTTAGGATAATTTATTTAAAATGAAAGCAATAGAAAGGTACTCACAAACTAGTACAAAAGTTTGCATTGTACAAACAGTGCCTTGGAAGCTGCAGCATGTGAACCCAAACCACACTTCGACCGATCAAGGAGACCGTGATGGGGCGCACTATTACCAGTAGTACCTCACCCTGGGACTAAAGGTGCCCAGGATGAAAATGGAAAACAAAGAACACCCGCCCTTGGGCCTAGGGCACCCAGGACGGACTGGAACCAGAACCCGGTAGGACCCCACGACTAACCCTGAACAGGCAGCGTCTGCCCCTTTTATCTCCTCTCCCAGCACGCACAGCAGGTTAACCCCGCCCCACCGTACGTTTGCCGAGAGGGGACACAAAAAGCACAGCCCTGTACCAGTGGTTCAACCCTAGCCTACCATGGCAGCACCACCCGTAGGCCACAGGGAACTGTACACCAATACTCTCCCTGCGGATAAAATGGTTGTAAACCCTGATACTGTAAATCAAGGTGTTTGGGCATACTACCTCCCAAACACTTCCCTTAAATTGAGGACCCCGCTACACTTATTTTTACCCATTATTTTTATTTTTACCAATTATTTTGAAACAAAAATAATTATAATCCCTATATATATATATACAGGTCCTTCTCAAAAAATTAGCATATTGTGATAAAGTTCATTATTTTCTGTAATGTACTGATAAACATTAGACTTTCATATATTTTAGATTCATTACACACAACTGAAGTAGTTCAAGCCTTTTCTTGTTTTAATATTGATGATTTTGGCATACAGCTCATGACAACCCAAAATTCCTATCTCAAAAAATTAGCATATCATGAAAAGGTTCTCTAAACGAGCTATTAACCTAATCATCTGAATCAACTAATTAACTCTAAACACCTGCAAAAGATTCCTGAGGCTTTTAAGAACTCCCAGCCTGGTTCATTACTCAAAACCGCAATCATGGGTAAGACTGCCGACCTGACTGCTGTCCAGAAGGCCATCATTGACACCCTCAAGCAAGAGGGTAAGACACAGAAAGAAATTTCTGAACGAATAGGCTGTTCCCAGAGTGCTGTATCAAGGCACCTCAGTGGGAAGTCTGTGGGAAGGAAAAAGTGTGGCAGAAAACGCTGCACAACGAGAAGAGGTGACCGGACCCTGAAGAAGATTGTGGAGAAGGACCGATTCCAGACCTTGGAGGACCTGCGGAAGCAGTGGACTGAGTCTGGAGTAGAAACATCCAGAGCCACCGTGAACAGGCGTGTGCAGGAAATGGGCTACAGGTGCCGCATTCCCCAGGTCAAGCCACTTTTGAACCAGAAACAGCGGCAGAAGCGCCTGACCTGGGCTACAGAGAAGCAGCACTGGACTGTTGCTCAGTGGTCCAAAGTACTTTTTTCGGATGAAAGCAAATTTTGCATGTCATTCGGAAATCAAGGTGCCAGAGTCTGGAGGAAGACTGGGGAGAGGGAAATGCCAAAATGCCTGAAGTCCAGTGTCAAGTACCCACAGTCAGTGATGGTCTGGGGTGCCATGTCAGCTGCTGGTGTTGGTCCACTGTGTTTTATCAAGGGCAGGGTCAATGCAGCTAGCTATCAGGAGATTTTGGAGCACTTCAGGCTTCCATCTGCTGAAAAGCTTTATGGAGATGAAGATTTCATTTTTCAGCACGACCTGGCACCTGCTCACAGTGCAAAAACCACTGGTAAATGGTTTACTGACCATGGTATTACTGTGCTCAATTGGCCTGCCAACTCTCCTGACCTGAACCCCATAGAGAATCTGTGGGATATTGGGAAGAGAAAGTTGAGAGACGCAAGACCCAACACTCTGGATGAGCTTAAGGCCGCTATCGAAGCATCCTGGGCCTCCATAACACCTCAGCAGTGCCACAGGCTGGTTGCCTCCATGCCACGCCGCATTGAAGCAGTCATTTCTGCAAAAGGATTCCCTACCAAGTATTGAGTGCATAACTGAACATAATTATTTGAAGGTTGACTTTTTTTGTATTAAAAACACTTTTCTTTTATTGGTCGGATGAAATATGCTAATTTTTTGAGATAGGATTTTGGGGTTTTCATGAGCTGTATGCCAAAATCATCAATATTAAAACAAGAAAAGGCTTGAACTACTTCAGTTGTGTGTAATGAATCTAAAATATATGAAAGTCTAATGTTTATCAGTACATTACAGAAAATAATGAACTTTATCACAATATGCAAATTTTTTGAGAAGGACCTGTATATATATATATATATATATATATATATATATGCACTTTTTTTTTCTGGCAAGCCAGGATTCATATCGATTTGAATTGTATATATATATATATATATATATATGTGTATATGTAGCGCACCCCCAGCTAAGAGAGCCACTGAATTTGGTCTCAGGCCCTGCACACAGCACTGTCAACCCCCGGCAATTTACTCGACCCACTCTGGCACAGTTAGTCTAGGGTAATATCTCTTATGCCGCGTACACACGATCGATTTTCTTGCCATTTTGTTTCTTGCCGTTTTTCACGTCGTTTTTTTTCATGTTTCCTCTCAAGCCTGTCTTGCGTACACACGATCATTTTAAAAAACGATGAAGCAAAGCGCAGTGACGTATAACACGTACGACGGCACTATAAAGGGGAAGTTCCGTTCTAATGACGCCACCCTTTGGGACGCTTTTGCTAATTCCGTGTTACCGCGTGTTAGTAAAAGTTTGGTGAGAGACGATTCGCGCTTTTCAGTCTTCGTGCTTTGAAGATCGTTTTGTGGAGTTCAGTTTGTGCCTGTGGGTTCGTATCTGTTTGGCAGTGCGTGTAGTCAGTTTGTATCTGTTTATTCAGTGCGGTCTGCTCTGCTCGTTCCTGTTTTTCAGCTTGTTCTTCATTGGCCTTGCTGTTCTTCCGTGCGTTCTTCTAGTTCGTTCTGTTCAGCCGACCGTTATCTAGCCATGTTGCGGCTACGTACTCGTCGTAGAGTTCGTGCTGTAGTTGGTGCAGGGGTTCATGCTGTATCCCGACTCCATGCCATGAGCAGGGTCAGGAGGAGTTCATGGACCAAGAATTGGTTGCTCCAGCGGCACCAATTCTGTCACATGCCTTTGTTGCGGGAGATCAGGGAGAATAATCCTGATGATTTCAGGAATTTTCTTAGGATGTCTGACCCCGTATTTCAGCATCTGTTGGCTTTGGTGTCCCCCTATATTACCAGGCAGGACACCGTTATGCGGGAAGCCATCAGTGCTGAGCAGAGGCTCATCGCCACGTTGCGATACCTGGCGACTGGGAGAAGCCTGCAGGACCTTAAGTTCTCCACAGGCATATCCCCCCAGGCTCTGGGGATCATTATACCAGAGACTTGTTCTGCCATCCTTCAAGTTTTGCAGGAGGACTATATTAAGGTAAGTGTTCTTCTAAAATAACTTCACATTGTATGTTTTTTGGTTTTGGATACTTTTTATTTTGCTTTATTAGCAGTCCCTAATTCACATGATTCTTAGCTGCAGGGAATGTCCCCTTTCTCCCCATGTTTTAATATTAAATTTTTTTGTTTGAGGCCTACCTGTAAATTTGGCTTACCTAACCTCTCCAGCATGCTATCCTGGGGCCATACCTACCTTGCCTAGTCATTTCCATGTATTTTATTCTATGTCCCATCGTAGTGCTTTGCCCAAAACGCACCCTAAAGATTGCCTAGGAATGTTTCATTTTTTTGTAACTTCATACAGAGTGCTATAGCCTTCATTTGTGATATTCCCAACTCATCTTCAACACCCCCCCCCCCAAAATTTTTATTTGATTTTTTAGGTTTGTTGTTGCTTACTAATCTTTTTTTTTATTACAGTCTCTACCAATGTTGGCCATGAATGTTGGTATGAAATAAGCTTTCAATGTTTCTGGCTCAAAGTATTAATTTTTTATTTCTTTAATTCCACAGTTCCCTTGTTCGCCACATGAATGGCAGAATGTGGCTTCCGAGTTTGCCCAGCGATGGAACTTTCCGAACTGTGGAGGAGCCATCGACGGCAAACATGTTCGGGTCGTCCCACCACCCCATTCGGGATCCTTTTATTACAACTATAAGGGGTTCCACAGCATCGTGATGATGGCAGTGGTGTCGGCCACCTACGAGTTCCTCTATGTGGACGTTGGCAAGAATGGCAGGATGTCTGATGGAGGAGTATTTGGCCAGACGGAGTTTGGGGAACGTCTCCTTTTGGATCTGCTGGCCTTGCCACCAGTGGAGCAGAATGTTGAGGGACTACCTTTTGTCTTTGTGGCGGATGAGGCGTTTGGCCTGGGACCCCATTTGATGAGGCCATTCCCGCAACGCACCCTCACCCCTGAGAGGAGGGTGTTCAAGTATCGGCTGGCCAGAGCCAGAACGGTGGTGGAAAATGCCTTTGGCATCATGGCCAGCCAATTTCGCCTCTTCCTGACCTCCATCCACCTTGCCCCATACAAATGGAACCATGTGGTAATGACTTGCTGTGTGCTTCATAATTTCCTACGGGTGCATTCCACCAGTTATCTAGCTTTGAGTGGGCCTGAGGCCTCTTTACTCAATTCCGAAACTTTAGTGGCCCTGGAACCTGGCCGTCCTGGCTTGGCCCCCCCCAACCGGACGTGAGGTCCGTAACCAATATCTTGAATATTTTATGGGTAGGGGGGCCATTGAAATGCCAGAAAATCTTTAAAATTTTTATTCAAAAAAAATAAACTCTTTTATGGAGTAAAGATTGGTTTGGTGTTTTAATTGTATAATGTTTTATGTTTCATGTAGGTTTACCTAGTGCACTTGTATTGCCATGTGTATTTAACATTCTTAATTAGCCTTCATTGTCAGTGTAAACACAAAACATTGATTAGTTCACTCTGCACCACATTTACATAATGAAGCCACAATTATTTTGAATGTAAAAATACCTTTATTTCTTTTTTCGTTGGGAAACTTCCTTTGAAATGTGGATGTTCCCTTAATTTTTTGGGTATTAAAACACATGACCAGCCATGCATAAACAAACTATATTCATAAAAATTGTGAAAAAGCTAAACATGTGCTAGTCATTAAAGGGTAAAAAAACAAAAAACCTTCCAAAACTCAGCAATGTAAACCTTCTTTGGTGTAAAAACATTAGACACGCCCAAGCACAGCCATGATATTTTTGAGCCTTTCCTCCACCCGCTTGGTATTTGCCCTGATCTCTAGCAAGTCTCCCTTAATTTTTTCGAGGTCACGACAGCAGACCATGAGGTATTGGATCAGGATCTGGGCACTGTGATGTGTCAACTTTTTGGGGTCTTCGGCCAGAACTGCACCTAAATGTAAAAAGAAATATGTAGGATAGAATATGTAGGCCTACATCTATTTAACATGCATGTGTCTGGTTTCTCTCTGACCTGTGGTGGTGCCACTTTCCACTTCCACAACATCACGTTCCTCTCCATCCTGGGGTTCTGGGGGTATTGTTGTAGGTGTTGCAATTATCGGCTCATCTGAGGTAGCTTTTCGAATCCCTAGGGAGATTGAAATAAAAGGAATAGTTTCGACACTCTGTCGTGGCCTTACCTCATGTCAGTTCTTCGGCATTATGGCTTCGGGTCTTCGTTTATGCACTGGATGTCTGCCTTATATGACTCCCCCCGGGCAAAAATTAAGTATTATGGGTTTGAGTCTCCTCTTTTTAATATCAAGAGGGGCACCCGCCAGGGATGCCCCCTATCGCCTCTTCTTTTTGTATTGGCTCTGGAACCCCTGGCGGAGGCGATTCGTTCGCATCCCGACATACGAGGCATCGAAATAGCGGGTTGCCCCCATAAAGTTTCCCTATTTGCCAATGATATCCTTCTTACTTTGACCTCCCCCAGAATTTCTTTACCAAATTTACAATCCCTTTTGGACACCTTTGCTGCCCTTTCGGGGCTCCGGGTTAATCCCTCCAAATCAAAAGCATTGTCGGTTAACCTCTCTCCTGGTTTGTTGGGGGATCTACAGTCAGCGTTCTCCTTCCAGTGGGTCTCCTCGCTACCCTATTTGGGAATCCACCTCACCCCTATGTACTCCGGATTGTACCAGGCTAACTTTCCGCCCTTGTTCAAAAGCCTAACGGATATGCTGTTGTCTTGGTCTCATTTGCCTTTGTCCTGGTTCGGCAGAATAACAGCTGTTCGTATGTCCTATCTCCCGAAACTACTGTACTTTTTTCGTGTCTTGCCTGTTCGGATTCCCCCACATATCCTCTGCATACATCAGCGTAGAATTATGCAATTTATATGGGGTTCGACCCACCCCCGAATCAGCAAACAGGTTTTATTTGCTAAGCGAATTAATGGTGGTCTTTCGGTACCCAATTTACGGGCCTATTACATAGCCGCTAACATAGCCCCACTTTCGTGTCTTCATAAGACCTATCAGCTTCCGCTTTGGGCTATGCTTGACCTGGTCGACATCGACCCTATTCCAATCTCCTCATTGCCCTGGCTTCCTCCTGTGCACCGTCCGGCGGTTATGGGACCTTGCTTGGCCCACTCCCTGCGAATATGGGACTCGGTAAAATACTCTGCGGGGTTGATCTCTTCTCACCTCCCACTCTTGCGACTCTTACACTGCCCGCTATTCCCTCCAGGTTGTGACAATGCCTCCCAATTCTCATGGTGGACCACGAATGGGTTCACAGATGTGCACTCACTGTTGCGGCCGACTAGGATTTTGGCATTTGACGCCTTACGCTCCTCTCACGGTATTCCCTTGCGAGAGCACTATCGCTATTTACAACTTCGCCATTTTCTTCAGAGTCTTATTAAGTCTCAATCTACCCCTTATACTTTGACCCCCTTTGAGAGCCTTTGTAAAGCCAGGCCCCACTCACCGGGCCTAATATCACTGATATATTCGGCTGTGATATCTACTAGGAGGCCCCCATTGAGGCCTTACCACCTACAATGGGAGAAAGAGTTGGGGAAGCAGTTGGACCCTGCGGACTGGCAGGCGATGACACTAACTCTGTCCAAATGCTCACGTAATGTGTTAATCTTGGAAAATGCCTATAAGGTATTATATAGGTGGTACTACACACTGGCGAGACTGGCTCGCTTTATTCCAAATTATTCTCCGCTTTGTTTTAGAGGGTGTTCTCAGGAGGGCTCCATGGCACATATTTGGTGGTCATGCCTGCGGGCGTGCAGACTGTGGATTAGGGTATTTACTCTCATCCGCAATCTATTTCAGATTAATATCAAGAGGGACCCTTATGTAGCTCTCCTTGGTAAGCCCATCGTGGAACTACTGCGTCCAGAAAGGCAACTAGCCCAGCATCTTTTTACTGCAACTAGGTTGACAATTGCGAGAGCATGGAAAACCCCAGCACTCAGCTTTGAGGCAGTCAAAAACCGCCTGAACGATGTCATGGTTAATGAGAAACTAACGGCAATCCTTTTGGATACGCATGACAAGTTTCTTAAAGTCTGGCAACCCTGGGTCACATACTACCACCCTTCTAGGTTTGACGCTACATTACTATCACTTTAGGACTCCCCTTGCGCACACCCCGTGGACCTCCTACTTCCCTCTTCTTTCTCTCCTTCTTCACATCCTATCGCTCTTCTTGTTCTGCTCCATCTTTTTTTTCCCCTTTTTTCCCTCTCTTTCTATTCTTTTTTAGGCTCTTATTTTGCTGTTAACCCTTCATGTCCTTTCTTGAGGATGCTAACTATCAGGTTCTATTGAAAAAATGAGGGGTGTAGTGGTGGCGCTGCTCTTACGTAAAACCAATCTGCTGGGAGCCAGATATTGGTAATAATAGGTCTACAAATGAGAAACACAAAGGGGGTTCTCTCTGATATAATCAGAACCTAAGTTGAGTGGGACCACACATAGAATGTAAAAATCAAATAAATAAATGAAATAAGTAAATAAATTGGGGTGTCTCTGCCAGGTGTTTACTTAGCCTTAGCAATAGTCTTCAGAAGGTGATAGTGATGATGGACTAAAGTGAGTGAAGGATTTAGTTGGAATATATTAATTAGTTGAAATAAATAAGTAATATGAATTTTCCAATTCCGGCTCGGCCGGGTGTTTGCTAGCAGAGGATTAGCTATTGGAAGTGCTGTGAAGTAAATTGATGCTACCAATGTGGTGCTGTAAGAGATGCAGTGTAAACAAAATAAAAAAACAATGAATTACAATGGATTGGGATGTTGTCTCGGCCGGGTGTTTACTAAACCCAACTGGAATTATACTCGGTCCCAAACAGTTAGAAAAAAGTGTTTACGTGATCCGTAATACACTCTGACAATGTACATCAAATGTTCAGCATAAAAATTGAAGTTGATAAAATTAAGTGAAGATCAATGGTGACAATCCAGAAAATAGTGACAAATAAATTGGTGACTTTGCTGCAGTGCTTGTTCTAGTAGCCTGTGCCGTGAATGTGATTATCTGTGATTGTTTATGATGTTGCACTCACCAGATTCTTCATACCCTCAGGGGGTATGGTGCAGTCACAGTATATGCCACTGTGTAGCAATCTCAGGAATCCAGGGTGGCTCCTTTGGTCCCTTGTGGTTCTCCGAGAAGGTGAGGGTTATGGAAAGGAAAAAAGGATACCCATAGTGTGAACCCGTAAAAAAAAATTTGGTTTATTGATATATCGGGAAAAAGGGTACTCACATAATATTAGACAATAAAAAGCATTAAAATGGCGCTTGGCCAGTGAAGAGCGATCCAAGGTTCAGGAAGTGATGAAGCGACGTGACTCAGCCCTACGCGTTTCATCAGATTGACGTCATCAGGAGCGTAACGTCGTGCTTCACTTCCTGATGCAATTTATAGCCCCTCCGGTCACATGTGAGCATGTGAGAATTAGCATAGCGGCCATTTTGGGTATGATTTTGGGGACCGGAGTCCGGCGGCCATGTTTGATAAGTTTTGCAGACCGGAGCTCAAAGTCTATGCAGTACTATATTAAATTGGTCTCGCGGCCATATTTGGTTTGACTTGCAGACTAGAGACCGCAGATTAGCTACAGCTGGAACATGAAACCGTGGGGCTATACGTTAAAAATATATAAATATAAATTTCCAAACGCACCTTAATTACTCAAATTTAAACAAAATACAAAATACAAAGGATATATGAAATATAGGTAAATGTATGTAAATGCAATTAACATAAATGACATATATATTGTGACAGCAGGAAGGTAAAGTCACCTGGTTGCATCCAGGGGGGTAGATATATTTCTCCCAGATTCAGGCTTTATGCTGACTTATACAACTAGGGAGGGAGTTGATGAAGCCCAGCTGAGGCTAGTGGGCTCATGGATGACTCATACCTCTAGGGAGAGGGCTGGGCGTCGTGCAGGCAGGGAGTTGATGAGACCAGCTGAAGCCTGTCAGTTCGTTTAAGGCCTCTATAAAAACTCCCAGCTTCATTAGATGTTAGCTCATGCCTGGACCCAGACCTGTGTGGACTGTCTAGGGAGAGTGAACCCCTGTGCGGTGAGGCAAAGCCTGTGTGGCTATTTGTTTGGACTTTTACTAAACCAGGGACTTAGGGACTAGGACAGCACCAGGCTGATCCCAGTTGTTAGTTTAGGAAACCTGCATGTTTAGTCAGAGGTCAAACTGACCAGGATTTATTTTGTTTATGTTTCTTTTTGGCTTTGCTGTGTTTTTGTCACTGTACATAGAGAAATAAACCGCACCTTTTGATTTTGAAAACCACAACCTCCGTCTGCTGGCCCTGTTTTTGTGTGGGGAGCCCAACCAGGGGGTCACACACACCCGCTACCGAGTTAACCCCCTCACAGTTGGTGGAGAACCAGTGGCAGTTTTTTTTAAGCCAGCATGGAGGAGATACTGAAACAGCTGGCTCTAGCAAATGCCAATCAACAGCAGACAAATGCAGGTTTGCAAAGGAGCCTTGCAGCCCAGCAGCAAGCTCATCAACAAGCCCAGCAGCAATCTGAGGCCCGCTTCATAGACCTGTTACAGAAGCAAGAGCAGAGACTACAACAAATGGAAGCAGTAATGCAGCAACGTCCGCAGACCAGTGAGGAAAGCCGTCCCACTAATACCGCGTCCTTTGGGGTGAGTCGTTTATTGACAAAAATGACTGGAGAGGATGATCCAGAGGTATTTTTGACCACATTTGAAAGGACTGCTGAAAGAGAAAAGTGGCCTGAGGAGCAGTGGGCTGGACTGGTGGCTCCTCTGTTAACTGGTGAATCGCAGAAGGCTTACTATGACCTAGAGCCTGACCAAGCAAAAGACTATGTGATGCTAAAAGCTGAAATATTGGCAAGGCTGGGTGTCACCCTGGCTGTCCGGGCTCAGCGTGTGCATAACTGGACTTTCCAGCTTGGAAAACCCCCCAGGTCTCAAATGTATGATCTCATTCACCTGAGCAGGAAGTGGCTACAGCCAGAGACTTTGTCCGCACCAGAGATTGTGGAACGTGTTGTAATGGATCGGTTTTTGAGAGCTCTTCCTACTGCCATCCAAAAGTGGGTAAGCCATGGAGACCCAGAGACGGCCGGTGGTCTTGTGGATCGTGTAGAGAAATACTTGGCTACAGAGAACCTGACGGCCTCTTCCAGAGACTCTCGGACTTTCCACCCTAAGACCAGACCATCCCCAGGGGCGGATAAGAGGATTCCAAGGGGTGAGGGTGGAGAGAGTGAGAGGGTGGGAGCTCTACCCAAAGTTTGGCGAGAACAGCCTGGGAAGTCAGGGGCTCAAGAGGCAGCCAAATGGATTGTTTGCTACCGCTGCCGGCAAGCGGGACATATTGCAGCAAATTGCCCGGTTGTGGAGGAACCCATGCAGTGTGACTTTCTGACGGGCAGACGTCAGTCGCTGTGTGCGACAGTCGCATGCACTGCCATTCGAGGAACTGAGAAACATTTATGCAAAATGTGTGTTAATGGAAGAAAGTGGTGGATAGAGATGGAAAGGATTGGGACTGTCTACTTCCTTATTTGATGTTTGCTATTAGGGAGGTGCCCCAATCCTCTACGGGATTCTCCCCCTTTGAGTTACTGTATGGGAGACACCCAAGAGGGCTGTTGGATATTGCCAAGGAAACTTGGGAAAGTGAGAGTTCTCCCCACAGGAGTGTGATTGAGCATGTCGCCCTGATGCAAGATCGAATTGCACAGGTAATGCCCATCGTGAAGGAACATTTGGCCCAAGCGCAGTTGGCACAGCAGAGAGTGTACAACCGTGGAGCAAAGACCCGTACCTTTTCCCCGGGGGATAGGATATTGGTACTTGTCCCTACGGTTGAAAGTAAATTCCTTGCCAAATGGCAAGGCCCCTACGAGATAATGGAAAAAGTGAGCGAAGTGAATTACAAGGTCAGACAACCAGGAAGGCGAAAGCCCGAACAGATATATCACGTTAATCTGTTGAAAGCCTGGAGGGATAGAGAGTCCCTAGTCGCAGAAACTTGGTCACCAGCTCAAACTGGTTGCGTGATTCCGGAGGTTGGAATAGCAGCCACCTTGTCACAACCCCAACAACAGGAGGTTAAGGAGTTTGTGCTTCGCAACAAGGAGGTGTTCTCTGAGCTGCCGGGACAAACATCTGGGGTAGAGCATGATATTATTACCCCGCCCGGTGAAAGGGTGAAGTTAAAACCCTATCGGATCCCAGAGGCCCGACGGGAGGCAATACGGGAGGAAGTACAGAAAATGCTGAACTTAGGGGTGATAGAGGAGTCCCAAAGTGATTGGTCTAGTCCCATTGTGTTGGTGCCTAAACCGGATGGGAGCTGGCGATTTTGTAACGATTTTCGTCAGTTGAACAAAGTTACAAAATTTGACACCTACCCCATGCCACGTATAGATGAGTTGATCGACCGGCTGGGAACAGCCCGATACATGACGACTCTTGACCTCACAAAAGGGTATTGGCAAATTCCCCTGGCCAAGTCGGCCAAAGAGAAAACCGCATTTGTAACCCCAGACGGGGCGTTCCAATATAAGAGAATGCCGTTCGGGTTACAGAATGCGCCGGCCACATTCCAGCGGAAAATGGACCAGATACTGAGGCCCCATCGGAAGTATGCTGCGGCTTACCTGGATGACGTAATTGTCCATAGCACAGATTGGGCCTCACATCTGCCAAAAGTGCAAGCAGTCCTAGACTCTATCCGGGAAGCGGGGTTTACGGCTAACCCCAAGAAGTGTACCATTGGGCAGGAGGAGGCCAAATATCTTGGGTACACCATTGGCAGGGGAGTGATAAAACCCCAACTCAACAAAGTCGAGGCCATCCAGAGTTGGCCACGTCCCAACAGCAAGAAGCAGGTACGGGCCTTTCTGGGAATCGCGGGTTATTATCGGGGCTTCATTCCCCACTTTGCTTCTAAGGCTGTGCCCCTAACCAACCTGACGAAAGGGAAAGGGTCGGTCATGATTAAATGGACCCCCGAGGCTGAGGCAGCATTCCAATTCTTGAAACAAGCCTTATGTAGCCAGCCAGTGTTGTACTCACCCGACTTCTCTAAAGACTTTGTCGTACAAAGTGATGCGTCAGATGTGGGGTTAGGAGCAGTATTGTCCCAGGTCTGGAACGGGGAAGAGCACCCAGTCATTTACCTCAGCAGGAAGTTGAAGTCCCATGAGGTAAATTACGCCACGGTTGAAAAGGAGTGTTTAGCGGTGAAGTGGGCTCTAGATTCCCTTCGGTACTATCTGCTAGGTAGGCACTTTGACATGGTTACGGATCACGCTCCGTTAAAGTGGATGGCTCAAAACAAGGAGACAAATAGAAGAGTGAATAGGTGGTTCCTGGCCCTACAGGAATTCAACTTCACAGTAAAGCATCGCCCTGGCGTTCAAATGGGGAATGTGGATGCTTTGTCTCGAGTACATGAATGCCTGATTGCTGGTGTTCCAACCCCAAGGTTAAAACAAGAGGGGGGGGGTATGTGACAGCAGGAAGGTAAAGTCACCTGGTTGCATCCAGGGGGGTAGATATATTTCTCCCAGATTCAGGCTTTATGCTGACTTATACAACTAGGGAGGGAGTTGATGAAGCCCAGCTGAGGCTAGTGGGCTCATGGATGACTCATACCTCTAGGGAGAGGGCTGGGCGTCGTGCAGGCAGGGAGTTGATGAGACCAGCTGAAGCCTGTCAGTTCGTTTAAGGCCTCTATAAAAACTCCCAGCTTCATTAGATGTTAGCTCATGCCTGGACCCAGACCTGTGTGGACTGTCTAGGGAGAGTGAACCCCTGTGCGGTGAGGCAAAGCCTGTGTGGCTATTTGTTTGGACTTTTACTAAACCAGGGACTTAGGGACTAGGACAGCACCAGGCTGATCCCAGTTGTTAGTTTAGGAAACCTGCATGTTTAGTCAGAGGTCAAACTGACCAGGATTTATTTTGTTTATGTTTCTTTTTGGCTTTGCTGTGTTTTTGTCACTGTACATAGAGAAATAAACCGCACCTTTTGATTTTGAAAACCACAACCTCCGTCTGCTGGCCCTGTTTTTGTGTGGGGAGCCCAACCAGGGGGTCACACACACCCGCTACCGAGTTAACCCCCTCACAATATGTATGTACATAAAAACAAACAAGTACATTTGCGGCTTAGATAGAGGATATATGGTATGTGAAGATGCCTTTTTTATACATGCATATTAAGAACGCATGTTAGACGCATATAAAAACCGCATGTGAGAACGCATACAAGACGCGTATATCTAAAATATGGATAAATATATAAAGGACATGTATATGTACATAAACCTGCTGCGTCGGTAGAGGATATATGGTATGTGAATGGGGATTAAGGAGACATAAAATGGATGAATTAATGTAAAAATACCTATTTTGTACATGCATGGGAAAACGCATGCGTGACGCCTATAAAAATGCATATAAAAACGCATATAGAAACATATACAAAAAAACACATAAAAAACGCATATAAAAAGCATATAAAACGTGCTTTAAAAGGGCTAATCATAGGTGGAATCATAGATACGAGATATTACTGAGTATTGTTTGAGGCATTGGGGAAGGGCTTTAAGATTTTGGGGAGAGTGTTAATTAAAATTAATAGTTAGTAAGAAAACAGTTCAGATCTAGATCAATGTTCATTCCTGCTGGTTGGAGAGTATCGAGCTGGTATATCCACTTCGTTTCATTTTGTGAAATTTTAATTTTCTTATTTTCACCCCTCCAATGTCCCTTAATTTTGTCTATGCCATAGAAGACCATGCAGGAGGGGTCTTTCTTGTGATAATCCCTGAAATGTCTAGACACACTGTGTTTGGGGAAGCCATTCTTGATGTTATTGATATGTTCTCTTACTCTGACATGTAGTTCTCTAGTGGTTCTGCCTACATTATGTTTGTGGCAGGGACATTCTAGCACATATGTCACATGTGTGCTGTGGCAAGTGATTAATTCTCTGATGTTGTGCTCAGATCCGTTGGAGGTTGAGATAAATTTAGATGTTTTCTTATCAGTCTTTTTGCTGGTTCTGCAAGGAAGGCATTGGCCGCATTTGAAAAAGCCTTTTAGGTTTTTAAAGATTTTGATTTGTTTAGGTGGGTCCAGTGCATTATGTACCAGTCTATTTCTTAGGTTAGGTGCTTTTCTATAAATGAATGATGGTTTCTGCGGTAGTATGTTTCTGAGGACCTTATCAGATTGTAGGATTGGCCAGTGTTTTCTGATAATCTTTTCTACGTATTTGTGTTGTCTATTAAAACCAGTAAGGAAAGCCATATCCAAGTTCTTCTTGTTTTTATTGGCAGTGGTACCTGCTATCATAGTGTTTCTGTCCATATTTTTGACTTGTTGCTTTAGGGTGAGTAAATCCTTTTCTTTATAGCCTTTATCTATGAATCTGCTAATAATTGTATTTGCTTGTTGTTTATATTCATGTAGGTTGCTGCAATTCCGGAAAATGCGCATTAGGTATATTTAGGTATATTTAGGTATATTTCCAATCCATTTAGGATGGTGGCAGCTTTTTGTTGGAATGTATCCATTCCTGTCAGTCTTTTTAAAATAAGTTCTGGTGTTCAAATTTCCGTCGTGTTTGTATATTTGCAGATCCAAGTAGTCTATACTTTGCTTGCTCCAGGTACCTGTGAATGTGATCCCATAGATGTTCTGATTGATCTCATCAAAAAAATCCTGTAGTTGCTCCTCTGTACCCCCCCATATGATGACAATGTCATCTATATATCTTCTGTAGAGGGTTAGATGTTCTCTGTGTACACTGAAGACCTGTTCTTCCTCCCATCTGTTCAGGAAGAGGTTGGCTACACTTGGAGCATATTTAGCTCCCATCGCTACCCCTTTAGTTTGGGTATAGTACTCGCCCTTATACCAGAAGTAATTGTGGCTCATGGCCAGTCCCAGTCCTTCCAATAAAAATTTGATTTGTTCTTCTTTCATATCTGTTTGTTTATACAGAGCCCATTCCACACTACTGATCCCATCTTTTTGTATGATGTTTGTGTAGAGTGAGTTGACATCAATCGTCACCAATATGTCACTCTCTTTAACTCTAAGGTCCTTTATTTCCGAAATAAGTTGTCTGCTGTCTTTTAGGTATGATTTGCCTTCTGCCACCAGGGGTTGTAAAAATCCGTCTATGTAGGAACCCAATCTTGAGAATAGGGAATCAATTCCACTTATGATGGGTCTGCCGGGTGGTGTAGTTTGATTTTTATGCATTTTAGGAACGTAATAGATCACTGGTGTTTTTGCTGTTTCTGGTGTCAGAAAAGTGGCTTCTTTTTTGGTTAGGATCCCCTTGTCTTCCCCTTTTTGGACAAGGGTTTTCAACTTCTTTTCATATTCTATTTTTGGGTTGCCCCTTATTTTCTTGTATGTGTCCTGCACGCTTAGTAGGTTATCCATTTCTGTCTCATAGTCTTTTTTCTTAATGATGACCAGGCCTCCTCCTTTGTCTGCCAGTCGAATCACGATGTCCTTTTTCTTTTCTATCTCTTTGATGGTTTTCCAGACCTTATCACTTTTTGTTTTACTAATCTTCAGCTTTCTAATATCTTCTTCAACCATCTTTTTAAAAACCAGAATGCTTTCATTTTGTTGCATTTTGGGGTTGAAGATCGAATTATTCTTTAGTCTAGAATGTTTGTAGTAGGTATCTGTGTTTTTTTCTTTTGTTTTGGGTTCCTTTAAGGCAAAGAATTTTTTAATATTCATCTTTCTTGCAAATTTTTGTAGGTCTATGTATGTTTCAAATTTGTCCAGATTTTTATCGGGTGCATACTTTAAGCCTAGATCTAAAATTTTGAGTTCATCCTCATTAAAAATAATGTCACTTAGATTAAAAATACCTTCTCCTATTATACGCGTCTTCTTTTTCTTGATGCCCCCTCGTTTGCCTCTTGTCCGTTTTCTCCTGCCCAGTATTGGGGTCTGTGGGTATAGTCTCTCCTCCCCTCGTATTGGTAGTCCTCAGGTTCCCAGTTGTTCTGTTGTCTCCCATATGGGCGTGATCCTCTGGGGTTCCACCCTTGTTGTCCTCTGTGGTTCCTGGGGTCTCCCTGATATTGTTGATTGTTTCTGTCTGGGTATCTGAAAGGTCTCCATCCTCCTTGTGCTCGGTATGGTTGTGGTGGGCCATTCCATCCTCTGTGTGCAGGGGGTCTCCATCTGTTTCCTCTGGTAAAATCCCCTAAAGCAACAAGTCAAAAATATGGACAGAAACACTATGATAGCAGGTACCACTGCCAATAAAAACAAGAAGAAGAACTTGGATATGGCTTTCCTTACTGGTTTTAATAGACAACACAAATACGTAGAAAAGATTATCAGAAAACACTGGCCCATCCTACAATCTGATAAGGTCCTCAGAAACATACTACCGCAGAAACCATCATTCATTTATAGAAAAGCACCTAATCTAAGAAATAGACTGGTACATAATGCACCGGACCCACCTAAACAAATCAAAATCTTTAAAAACCTAAAAGGCTTTTTCAAATGCGGCCAATGCCTTCCTTGCAGAACCAGCAAAAAGACTGATAAGAAAACATCTAAATTTATCTCAACCTCCAACGGATCTGAGCACAACATCAGAGAATTAATCACTTGCCACAGCACACATGTGACATATGTGCTAGAATGTCCCTGCCACAAACAATATGTAGGCAGAACCACTAGAGAACTACATGTCAGAGTAAGAGAACATATCAATAACATCAAGAATGGCTTCCCCAAACACAGTGTGTCTAGACATTTCAGGGATTATCACAAGAAAGACCCCTCCTGCATGGTCTTCTATGGCATAGACAAAATTAAGGGACATTGGAGGGGTGAAAATAAGAAAATTAAAATTTCACAAAATGAAACGAAGTGGATATACCAGCTCGATACTCTCCAACCAGCAGGAATGAACATTGATCTAGATCTGAACTGTTTTCTTACCAACTATTAATTTTAATTAACACTCTCCCCAAAATCTTAAAGCCCTTCCCCAATGCCTCAAACAATACTCAGTAATATCTTGTATCTATGATTCCACCTATGATTAGCCCTTTTAAAGCACGTTTTATATGCGTTTTATATGCGTTTTTTATGTGTTTTTTTTATATATGTTTCTATATGCGTTTTTATATGCATTTTTATAGGCGTCACGCATGCGTTTTCCCATGCATGTACAAAATAGGTATTTTTACATTAATTCATCCATTTTATGTCTCCTTAATCCCCATTCACATACCATATATCCTCTACCGACGCAGCAGGTTTATGTACATATACATGTCCTTTATATATTTATCCATATTTTAGATATACGCGTCTTGTATGCGTTCTCACATGCGGTTTTTATATGCGTCTAACATGCGTTCTTAATATGCATGTATAAAAAAGGCATCTTCACATACCATATATCCTCTATCTAAGCCGCAAATTTACTTGTTTGTTTTTATGTACATACATATATATGTCATTTATGTTAATTGCATTTACATACATTTACCTATATTTCATATATCCTTTGTATTTTGTATTTTGTTTAAATTTGAGTAATTAAGGTGCGTTTGGAAATTTATATTTATATATTTTTAACGTATAACCCCACGGTTTCATGTTCCAGCTGTAGCTAATCTGCGGTCTCTAGTCTGCAAGTCGAACCAAATATGGCCGCGAGACCAATTTAATATAGTACTGCATAGACTTTGAGCTCCGGTCTGCAAAACTTATCAAACATGGCCGCCGGACTCCGGTCCCCAAAATCATACCCAAAATGGCCGCTATGCTAATTCTCACATGCTCACATGTGACCGGAGGGGCTATAAATTGCATCAGGAAGTGAAGCACGACGTTACGCTCCTGATGACGTCAATCTGACGAAACGCGTAGGGCTGAGTCACGTCGCTTCATCACTTCCTGAACCTTGGATCGCTCTTCACTGGCCAAGCGCCATTTTAATGCTTTTTATTGTCTAATACTATGTGAGTACCCTTTTTCCCGCTATATCAATAAACCAATTTTTTTTACGGGTTCACACTATGGGTATCCTTTTTTCCTTTCCATAACCCTCACCTTCTCGGAGAACCACAAGGGACCAAAGGAGCCACCCTGGATTCCTGAGATTGCTACACAGTGGCATATACTGTGACTGCACCATACCCCCTGAGGGTATGAAGAATCTGGTGAGTGCAACATCATAAACAATCACGGATAATCACATTCATGGCACAGGCTACTAGAACAAGCACTGCAGCAAAGTCACCAATTTATTTGTCACTATTTTCTGGATTGTCACCATTGATCTTCACTTAATTTTATCAACTTCAATTTTTATGCTGAACATTTGATGTACATTGTCAGAGTGTATTACGGATCACGTAAACACTTTTTTCTAACTGTTTGGGACCGAGTATAATTCCAGTTGGGTTTAGTAAACACCCGGCCGAGACAACATCCCAATCCATTGTAATTCATTGTTTTTTTATTTTGTTTACACTGCATCTCTTACAGCACCACATTGGTAGCATCAATTTACTTCACAGCACTTCCAATAGCTAATCCTCTGCTAGCAAACACCCGGCCGAGCCGGAATTGGAAAATTCATATTACTGATTTATTTCAACTAATTAATGTATTCCAACTAAATCCTTCACTCACTTTAGTCCATCATCACTATCACCTTCTGAAGGCTATTGCTAAGGCTAAGTAAACACCTGGCAGAGACACCCCAATTTATTTACTTATTTCATTTATTTATTTGATTTTTACATTCTATGTGTGGTCCCACTCAACTTAGGTTCTGATTATATCAGAGAGAACCCCCTTTGTGTTTCTCATTTGTAGACCTATTATTACCAATATCTGGCTCCCAGCAGATTGGTTTTACGTAAGAGCAGCGCCACCACTACACCCCTCATTTTTTCATATCCTTGCTCCACCTAATTAGGAGGCAGCAATAAGTAGAGGCAGCAGCTCTGACTACTACGTTGTGTTTGAAGTCCTTTTGCGCGGAGTCACCTACCTTCCTTCATCAGGTTCTATTGTTGTGTGTTGATAAAGAGGGGGAATGGTGGGACTTTAAATGAGACAGTTGACAGGTAGGGGTTGAAAACAAGTAAAATTTATTATATGTGTGTATATAGTGTACTATTGCATCACAGTGGAAAAAGTTAGCATGAGCAAGTGCACATGACATAACCTACAATTGTATGTACATAACAGTCAACATGATAAACCTGGCAAATTTGATAGTAACAATAGCATTGTATGGACTGGACAACACATAACAATAGGGTATGCAAATAGAATAGATAAAATTGTATATAAATCATGAGAGTAGTAAATATCCTAATAGCAAGTAGCTACATCCTAGGTGCCCGACGCGTTTCTGTGAATAACACTTCATCAGGGGCGGATGTTGAAGGACATCTGAAATAACAGAGTATAGTACCGTAAGAATTTAATAATGTACAACCAGCAGGCACAAAGTGTCAATTCTGGGTACTTACAATATACCGGATTGCGGTGTGTGTAGGATCTGGGCCCAAAGAGGTGTCCATCCCAGGAGCTGAGGTGGCAACAAAAAAGCACGGAACCAGACAACATCGGTATCACTCCCAGAAAGTAAGCAGCTGTGAACCGCCATCTCCACAATGTAGTCAGTGATAGATCAAGATGGTGGATAAATATCTGAAATGGATGAGTAGGTCCATTAAGATAGTCAGGGAACATCAAAAAGGTGAATAAAGGAGTACAGAAACCTAAATACCAAGGTCCCAGAGTAATTACCTTAGTTGTTCCTTTTACATGGGCTTTACAGAGCTATGGCGTCTAAACGTGTGTGGAGATGAAGGGCCACTTCCGGGAGGACACCTTATGTGCGTCCTGCACATACCATGTGATCACCACCAACGTCACGCTAGCCGAACACCAACCAGGGCGGGAACACAAGCCTGGGCGGTATGCAAACCCGCCCACAGCCTGTGCCACAACGTCCAGCTGGGTCGGTTGAGATGGAAATGCCGCACACCTCACAACGTCAGAACATGACGTCAGATGTGGGGGCGGTGCGTGGCGCCGATGCGTCGAGGGTACCCACCCAATCCCCCCAGCACTCCCGCCCCCATCGGGCGGACGCGAAGGAGACAGGGAGGACACGCAGAGCGCATCGCAGCTCCCGGGTCAGAACAAAACATGGCCCAGAAAACACCAATGATCAAATAAAAAATGTGTCCCGAGCCGTCAACAATCCACAACCGTAGTTACAGACAGTGAATACAAACTAGCGGAACAACCCCATACTAAGCTGGCAGGGGATAACTGCCAGCTAACTGTCAACTGACTCCATCCCTACTGTTGAAGTAAATAACGAGGGGTTGGGACTTTGAGTGAAGCACCTGGGAAAAGTGCCTCCATCCCGGTTGGGTGATAAAGAGGGGGAATGGTGGGACTTTAAATGAGACAGTTGACAGGTAGGGGTTGAAAACAAGTCAAATTTATTATATGTGTGTATATAGTGTACTATTGCATCACAGTGGAAAAAGTTAGCATGAGCAAGTGCACATGACATAACCTACAATTGTATGTACATAACAGTCAACATGATAAACCTGGCAAATTTGATAGTAACAATAGCATTGTATGGACTGGACAACACATAACAATAGGGTATGCAAATAGAATAGATAAAATTGTATATAAATCATGAGAGTAGTAAATATCCTAATAGCAAGTAGCTACATCCTAGGTGCCCGACGCGTTTCTGTGAATAACACTTCATCAGGGGCGGATGTTGAAGGACATCTGAAATAACAGAGTATAGTACCGTAAGAATTTAATAATGTACAACCAGCAGGCACAAAGTGTCAATTCTGGGTACTTACAATATACCGGATTGCGGTGTGTGTAGGATCTGGGCCCAAAGAGGTGTCCATCCCAGGAGCTGAGGTGGCAACAAAAAAGTTGTTCACTCACTCTACAGGTTTACAGACAGCCGGGCATGACCCGGGTCCTGGACCATCTGGTCCTAATGATTGTTTACATTTCTCCTTTATATTTGTGTATAGCATAAGACCACGACTCATGCCTCCTCTCTGCAGGTGAGGACTTCAAGCCCGGATTTGCCATGTACCGTATTTTTCGCACCATAAGACGCACTTTTTCCGCCCTAAAAAATGTGGGAAAATGTCCCTGCGTCTTATGGAGCGAATACTGACCCCCCCCCCCCCCGTCGCCGCGTCAGAATACCAGTGCTCGGCTTCTCTGTGAAGGAGAGAGAAAGGGAGTGAGGCGGATCCTGGCAGGGACATACCAAGGGGGAGCGGGGGGGAGACGGCCGGGTGTCAAAACATGTCAGTGTCAGTAGCGCTGCTATGGGGGTGCGCTCCGCACCCAAATCGGGTGACACCCGCCAGAGGTGACATTATCTTGAAAGCGGCGATAACCCTGGCTGTTTTTTTTTCCGCCGGAACCCCCCCCCCGGCACCGTGGTCTGGTCCAGTCTCACTTCCTGCTCCTTCCCCCGGCAGCTGCTGCTGTTGTAAACTATGTTCCCAGTCCTCCTTCCTAGCTGCTGCCCATGTACATCTGAGGCTGAGAGCCAGCCAGCCAGAGGGGGTTGTGAATTATAATGACAGTGTCCTCCACTGCCTGAGGTGAGCTGAGCTGGTGATAAGGGGGTGGGAGGTGTGGGCTGGCATGATATCCACTGCCCAGTCACATGAGCTGTTGTGATAGAAGAGGCTGAAGGGGTGTTTGTGTCTGCCCTGCCACTCTGAGCTGATCTGGGAAGGGGGGGAGGTTGCTGTGTCCACCACCCAGGTATAGTGTAGCTGAGCTGGTTTGATAGGGGGGGTGGTATTGCTGTGTGTCCACCACCCACCTATAGTAGTAGTATAATATAAAATATTTTAGTACACCATTTGGTTCAGAATATTTTTTTCTTGTTTTCCTCCTCTAAAACCTAGGTGCGTCTTATGGTCAGGTGCGTCTTATGGAGCGAAAAATACGGTATATTACATGCTATAACACTCTATTGTAAACCTGTACTGTTGGTTTATATGACAATAAAACTTTTTTGTAAAAGAAATAAAAGGAATAGTTTCATTAGTAGCGACTCAATTTTTCAATTAAACTAAACATGATAAAATACTTTGTAATCATTCTTTTGAAGCCTGCTGCATTTTAAAATGTACCCCCTGTGCCAACCGGGACAAATGATTGGATACATAGCCAAAACCATAGCATCTACTTTAAAAACACAAATTTGACACATTGTAACACCCCAAAGTATCTACACAGGATCACCTGTGTGTGACACCCTCAAGCTTTTTGGCTTTAGGCCCACACTTGTACTACTGCGTTCAGATGTTTCATCAGCTGCTGAGCATTCACTCTCTTAACATTACCATGCATATCCTTTTTTAAAACAAACAAATGTCCTTTGGATTAGGACCGAAAAAATAAGTGAAGCCAAAATTTACTCCCCCAAATAAAATAAAATACATGGGTGTTCACACTGGATGATCCGAAAACATCGTTTGAGGAACTGTACGGAGAAAGAGGTTTAATACGTCCGTTTACTGTGCGGACGAACCTGAAAGATGGTATCTTTCACTGTACTATATGAAAGTAAAAAATACACGACAGAATACAAGTAAATAATATGTACCATGGAAAATATTCAAAAATAACTTACTTTTTCCTAAAACTTTCTTGATTCTTTTGTATTGGTCGGCCTCCCGCAACTTCAGATCAGACCATCGTTTTCTGAGCTGTTCCTTCGTTCTGCACACCCCGAATTTTTTGTGAAGACTTTTGACCACTTTGCCCATAATTTTTGACTTGACCAGATTAGGCCTTTTATACGGCCCATGCTTGGCATCATAATCCTCCTTCTTTAAAATGGCGACCATCTCCACCATTTCATCGAATGACATGTTGGATGCCTTATATCTCCTGGATCTGGATTTGGGCTCCTCTGGAATTTCCTCCTCTGTAGAGGTAATCTCAGCCACCTGTGTCTCCGCCATGTTTTGTTAAGCACTACGACGAGCGAGAAGGGGCGGGGAAAGTGCAATGTCGAACGTCAGGGGCGGGGAAAGCGTGCGGAGTGTCACGCATGCGCAGTGTATATCAAGTGAAGATCCATGTCTCGAAAATACGTTCATTTGGCGGGAGAGGGAGTTAGCAACGAACGTCTTGACGAAGGTACCTAACAATTTAAGTATTTGAGGTTCATCAGACGAGAAGATTTGTGCGCTAAAAATATGTCGAAAATGCACATTTGAGGAATGTTGCCTGAAATATATCTATTTTTTGGTTTCTCGCTTTTACAGATATCATGAATACTTTTAAAAACCCGGAATTCATGGGGGAGTTCATAGACAAATGGCAAGAGCTACCTATACTATGGCAAACCAAAAGTGGCGCAAATAAAAATAAAGACGCCAGGAAAGCAGCACTGGAGAGCCTGCTTGCATTTGTGCAAACCAAGATACCCACAACAACTCTCCAAGATGTGAAAACCAAAATAGCGACCATCAGAGGGACATACAGGACCCAGAGGACTATGGTCCTGAGGTCCCAGAGGTCAGGTGCTCCAGCAGATAAGGTTTATAAACCCAGTCTGTGGTACTACAGTAAGCTTTCTTTTCTGGATGACCAGCTGGAAGTGCGGGAATCTCTCTCCACCCTTCCCCCCAGAGGTCAATCCAGCCTTCCTTGTAGCCAACCCTCCAGCCTTCCCTGCAGCCAGTCCTCCAGCCTTCCTGGCAACCCTGCTCTGGCTTCCTCTGAGGATCAAGATCAGGTCCTAGAGGAGGCAGATTTGGATATATGGAGCCAGGTAAAGTATTGATATCTATATTTATATCTTACAAAATTGTAGAATTTAAATAGATGTTAGTATTGTTAGGTATGTAAACTCCTACCAATAAAGTTTTTGAAGAGCAAGATACAGTAGTGGCCTAATTTTATGTGGACAAGGCAACAAAACCAGGATGCGGAATCAATGAAAATGACATAACTTTTGGCATTGATTTCAACAATGTCTAGAGGTGAACAATGTCTGTGAATGATGGTGGGCCAAAATAAATAATGTCCCTTTCTTTTTTTACAGCCAGAGCAGAGCCAGGAAGAGGGTGATGTTGGGGATCAGGAGGAGGCAGGGCCCAGTGGCACCCAGGAGGAGGCTGGGCCCAGTGGCACCCAGGAGGAGGCTGGGCCCAGCACAAGAGCCCAGATGCCTCCCCTGGTAGTTAAACCACGAGGGCCAAGGAGAGGTAGGCAGGTGGAGGAGGAAACCAGGGCCTTCATCAGAGAGGCAACAGCGGCCCTCATAGAGGCACCCTCTGTTGATGAGGGATTTGCCGCAGTCCTCGCACACAAACTAGGGCAAATGGACTTGCGGCAAAAGATATATAGTGAGACCCTGCTTTTAAAAGTCATCAATAAGGGCGTGCTGGGTGAACTCACCATGTACACCGATATAACGGAGGTTGTCCCTACTCCTCCACCTCCTCCTCCTCCTACTACTCCCCCCTGCCACAACCTCTCCTCCTGATCCCCAGCCTCCAAGGAAGAAACCAACCAAGGCTGCAGAGAAGGCTGGAGAGAAGGCTGCAAGGAAGAGGAGAAAATAATGCCTGCTGTAGTACCACAGACTGGGGACATATAGGACTTATCTGCTGTGGCTCCTGACCTCTGGGAGCTCAAGAGAAGATTGGGCTTCTTTTTTTGGGGGATCTAATCTCTATTTTGGTTTTCACATCTTGGATGGTTGTTGTGGGGTCAAAGGGATGCACAAATGCAAGCAGGCTCTCCAGTGCTGCCTTCCCCTTTTAATTTGTTAATGTTCCGAAATAAACTTTTTTTTTTGGCCTTAAAAAACTTGACTATGTGATTTGTATTTCAAAAGAGAGCTTGCTAGGGAGCAGGCAGGGACATCTCAAATAATATTATTGTTATTATCAAGGGACACAAACCTCCCTGAGGCCAAATGAGACACTTTTTGAAGGTTGGTGTGGTAACTTTACACAAGAATAATTTAAGCCCAAAAATAAATAACAAGGCCCCAAAAATTAAAAAGGCAATAGTAAAATAGAATTTCCAAAAAAAGGATATTTACATTATTTTATTATTATTAGTATTATTTAGGAGGGAGGTGCGGCTTAGAAAAAATATTTTACAATCATTAGAGCAATTTGGAATTACTTTAGAAACAAGTTTGGCATAACTCTCAATGTCATTATCAAACGAAGGTAATTTTTAAGCATTATCAAAAGAAGAACGGAATGCGCAGCATTAAAACGATGCTATTAATTCCACCGTGACGAATGTGCCATCTCCATTTCCAACATTAGCTTTACCAAAACCCCCTCTCATCTCATAGTTGCTTCTGAGCATGCGCGTTTTTTTTCACGTCGTGAAAGCATACACACTATCGTTTTTCACGTCGTTAAAAAAAACGACATGAAAAACGACGTGAAAAAAGAGAGCATGTCCGAAATTTTTAATGGCCGTTTTTCACGTTGTTAAAAATGCTCTGGAGCATACACACGATCATTTTTCAGGGCCATTTTTTAAAATGGCAGTTTTAACGGCATGAAAAACGATCGTGTGTATGGGGCATTATACTCTATGGTAAAATTCAGACACCAATGCAGAATAGTAAAGTATAACAAGTTTACTTTTCTATAAGTAAAAGAGCAGTTATAACAAACCACATGAATTACTTGCAGAGCCCTACACTGAATAACATACTACGCATGGACTATGTATGATAGTAGTTAACCAGGCGCCCTGTGGCGCAGCAACTAAAAAGAACTATCTAACTGGTCAGGCCCGACGCAGGATCTATACTCAGTCTCTCAGGAGATGATTTCTTTGCATGCAAAATCTTGACTGGAGGTGCACATTCAGGAACAATTTATAATCCACAGGTTAATCAGCAACAAGGAACACTTCACTAAAACCATTTAACTCAGTTCCACTATAGGTCTCCGGTGCAACATCAAATAAAGGCCGATTGGCCAAGGCAGTCTGTAGGCCTAATGACAGTACAACGTGCTTGGATTGAGCATGTGCTCGCTCACCCCTCCGGACGCGATCCCAGTCCGGGACTTCCACCTGCTGTGTCTCCACACAAACAGCGCATTGCAGCGGTCGGGTCTCTGATCCAACAGAAGTTGAGGATAAACAAAGTCAGATGCCACCCAGACTCGCAGTGGGGTGGAAGGCTCTTTGGCAGCTGCGCAAGGCCCCAGGCTTCAGGCCTTGCACTCCAGCAGATCCGCACAGGAGGACCTCTCGATCGAAGTCTCGTGTCCAAAGAGAACGAGCTCAGCCTCGCCCCTTCCCTTTATAGCCCCACCCATAAGTCTCTGCGGTGGCAACAATGCACCCTGGGTGCCAAACGGGGTTCTGGGTAAGGTAGTCCAGAGAGTCTTAAAGGAGACCCCGCTACATATATATATATATATATATATATATATATATATATATATATATATATATATATATATATTGTGTAAAAATAAATATATATGTATTACATATACAATTCCAAACTATATGAACCCTGGCTTGTCAGCAAAAAAGTGCGTATTTTTAAATATATATATATATATATATATTGTGACAGCAGGAAGGTAAAGTCACCTGGTTGCATCCAGGGGGGTAGGTATATTTCTCCCAGATTCAGGCTTTATGCCGACTTATACAACTAGGGAGAGAGTTGATGAAGCCCAGCTGAGGCTAGTGGGCTCATGGATGATTCATACCTCTAGGGAGAGTGCTGGGCGTCGTGCAGGCAGGGAGTTGATGAGACCAGCTGAAGCTTGTCAGCTCGTTTAAGGCCTCTATAAAAACTCCCAGCTTCATTAGGTGTTTGCTCATGCCTGGACCCAGACCTGTGTGGACTGTCTAGGGAGAGTGAACCCCTGTGCGGTGAGACAAAGCCTGTGTGGCTATTTGTTTGGACATTTACTAAACCAGGGACTTAGGGACTAGGACAGCACCAGGCTGATCCCAGTTGTTAGTTAGGGAAACCTGCATGTTTAGTCAGAGGTCAAGCTGACCAGGATTTATTTTGTTTATGTTTCTTTTTGCTTTGCTGTGTTTTTGTCACTGTAAATAGAGAAATAAACCGCACCTTTTGATCTTGAAAACCACAACCTCCGTCTGCTGGGCCTGTTTTTGTGTGGGGAGCCCATCCAGGGGGTCACACACACCCGCTACCGAGTTAACCCCCTCACAATATATATATACACACACACACACACTTTTTTGCTGACAGTGACAAGCCAGGGTAGGGTGCATATCATATCGATTGGTTTCCTTTTTTTTTTTGGTCCATCATTTGCCCACTGCCTGCCCTGCTCAGTGCTGTCTCACTCAGTGGCTTCACTAGGGTTGGTGTCACCTGGTGCGGCAAAACATGGTGTCACCCCCCGACACCACGCTGTGTGTTATATATATACACTGGTCTGTATATAATGTACTGTGTGGTGCCAGGGTACAGTCTGTACATTATATGTACACCATACGGTACATTATATACACTGGTCTGTATATAACAAGAAGAGAGATACGGGAGAGAGAGAGAGAGAACGGGGGAAAAAAGAGTTGGCGGAGGGAGAGGGAGGCAAAGATAGAGAAAGTGGGCTGAGAAAAAAATGGGGGGAGAAGGGGGAGAACGAGAGACAGGCGGTGGGAAGAGAGAGAGAGAGGTGGGGGGAGAGAGAGAGAGGGAGAGAGAGAGAAAAAGAGAGGAGGGGGAAGAGAGAGGGGGGAGAGAGGGGGGAGTGAGAGAGGGGGGGGGGAGAGAGAGAGGGGGGAGAGAGAGGGGGAAGAGAGAGGGAGAGGGGAGGGGGGAAGAGAGAGAGGGGGAGAAAGAGAGGCGGGAGAAAGAGAAAGAGAGGGGAGGGGGGAGAGGGGAGGGGGGAGAGAGAGAGGGGGAAGAGAGAGAGGGGGGAAGAGAGAGAGAGAGGAGGGGAAGAGAGAGAGAGAGAGGGGGAAGAGAGAGAGAGAGAGGGGGAAGAGAGAGAGGGGGAGAGAGAGAGAGGGGAGAGAGAGGGGATGGGGGAAGAGAGAGGATGGGGGAAGAGAGAGGGGGAAGAGAGAGAGGGGGGAGAGAGGGGAAGAGAGAGAGGGGGGAAGAGAGAGAGAGGGGGTAGAGAGAGAGAGGGGAGAGAGAGAGAGGGGGGATGTGGGAGAGAGAGAGAGAGAGTGGGGGGAGGGAGAGAGAGAGAGGAGAGAGAGATGACAGAGGAGAGAGAGTGTGGGGGGGTAGAGGAGGAAGTGAGAAGGGGAGAGAGAATGGAAAGATGGAGGCAGGAGGGGGGCAGTGCAAAAGGTGGCGGGGGAAGACAGGGGTTTTGTTCTGTGCGCAAAAGTTTCACTTACCAATTATGCCTCCCTCCTCTCAGGCTGGTTCCCCTTTAGGTGGCTTATGCAGCAATAGCAGCCATTGTTTCATATCTCCCGCCCAGCTTCTCACAAAACCCCAATCACAGCTTGCAGGCATTGCATGCAGGGGGTTGGACTGTGGGCGGGGTTGGGTGGACACAAATGGGAGGCGGAGTGTGGCATTGGACAGTTAGTGGAGTGAGGGAGGGGTTGGGAGAACGAACAGGACCAACCGGGCACTGAGCACTTGCAATCCCACTCCCGAGCGAGATGGCTCTCCAAGTCAGGCAGAGTCCCGTTATCTGCCCTTCATTATTACTGCAAGGCAGAGCAGAGTGGCTCTCACTGCAGTGCTCACCTTGATCCAGCAGGCTGCAGCCACTATCCAGGCTCCGCTCCGCTGCTTCAAAGGGAGAGAGAGGACGGAGGGGGGAGGCGGAGTGCAGATGTAGATCACTCTGCCGGCGCCTGCGGGACCTGTAGCCGGAACTATAGAAGCTGCATCGGCTTATGCGGCTCCCGGCTGGGTTACTCCGCAGCTAGTTCCCTCCCTGCTTATTCCTTCCACTCAAAGCACACAGCTGTATTTTCTGGTGGACATTACCCGAGGCAGTGTTGTGTAAATTAGTTACACACAGGGACATGTTGCAGAGTGAAGGCAGTCAGTGCCGAACAAGAGCACAGCAGGCATGATTAGGGTGTGCCTGGGCACAGCCGGCACACCCCGTGGGCATGCCTATGCTACCATTATAAGAAACCTCAGGGTCTTCTATTCTTCTTTCCTTTACCTTTCTCTCTCTTCTACTTTTTCTTTTTAGTCTGTCTTTTCTTTTTATATCCATTATTATTTATAAAACTAGTAGCGGAGTTCTTCAATAATAACTCCTTATTTTTTATTAAACAATAGGTACTGAGTTCCAAGTAATACGCACCTATTAGATATACAACAAATATATATCTTCATGGTTTTTTTTTGTTTTTTTTTTCATTCTAATATACACAAATTCAACGATATATGTGTAGCGATACCTCCAACTAAGGAGGCCGCAGGATTAGATTTTGGGCCCTGAGTGCAGCTCCGCCAACCCCCGGCAATAGGCTCTATCCCCTTCTGGCACAGCTAGTACTAACAATCAATGATATGTCCTATGCAATAGAATAACTAAGCAAGGACACAGTAATGAATTGTAATAGGTAAAGTGTTTTACTCATCAATTCTCGATATGAATAAAAGGGGTAACAATAATCACAGTTCTAAACAATCACTCTTAAGGGCAGCGTCCTGCCACTCTAACACACTATATAGTAACACACGCTACAAGTGCGCCATACGGGCGACCGTTAACTAAGTGCCCTATGGCGCAGCAATCAAACACGCTAGAATCCCCACCAGGCCTGGTTCTAATATTTAGCTTAGTCCTTCTTTCTTCACCGGCAGGTCTGTAATGGTGGTGCACTTAAACAGAGTATAACTTTGTAATCCAAGGGGTATGAAAATAACTTGTAGGCCACGGCAGTCTATAGGCCTATACACAGCAACAGTATCTAAGCTGGGCTTATGCCCTCTCACCCGCCGGACTACGGATCCAGTCCGGGAAAACCTCCACCGGCCGTGTCACACACTCTCGATCTCTCCAACGATCGGGTCCCCGATCCGACAAGGCGGTAGCTCACAAAGTCAGATGCCACCCAGGCTCGCAGAGGGGAGGATGGAAGGCTCTTCGGTGCAGAGCAAGGCCTCAGGCTTCAGGCCTTGCCCCTCCGACACATCCGCACAGGAGGATCCGTCCGTGAAGTCTCGTGTCGCCAAAGAGGCCGAGCCCGGCCCCGCCTCTTCCTTTTATAACCCCTCCCATGAGTCTCTGCGGTGGAACGTCACAACAAGAATGGGGTTATGGGTAATGTAGTTTCTTCCCAATATAGGGGAACACCCCGCTACATATGTATATTAGAAACTTCTATCATCTTTTTTTTTTTTTATATAGTGTCTATTAATATACCATAGTATATAATTATTTCTGTTTTGTAAACTATTTGACGTCTATTTTAAACATATTCTTTATTGATATACCAGTTATGGGTTAACATAGGTTAAGCCCATTCACACAGGGGCAACTTTGGATCCAACTTCAAGTCGCCCCAGGTCGCCCCTAGTCGCCTCAAGTCGCGCTGCATGAGAAAATCAATGTAAGTGAATGGAGCCGTCTTAATGCACACTACTGCAGTCGCTCCGACTTCAAAAAAGGTTCCTGTACTACTTCAATCCGACTTCTAGGCGACTGCTAGGCGACCTGTACCCAGGGGTCAAGTCCTGGGGAAAAAAGTGTGGGAACTCCCACCCAAGATCCACTCCCCCACCAAAAAAAAAAAATGATACGCTCATATGCATATATATTTCACAGAAAATACAGTGCAACATTTATTGTAAAGTGCCACTTTACAAAAAAACTAAATAAGTTAACTTGTCAAACTAACAGAATAATCACACACACCTCGGGGTACTCGGTTTTGGCCTGGCTGGCCTCAGGGTACTCGGTCCCCCATCCACCTCTGTACACCCCCATGTCCACCTCTGTACCCCCTCCACCTGTTCCCCCCGTCCACCTGTGTTCACCTCTGTACCCCCATGTCCACCTTTGTACTCCCTCGACCTCTGTACCCCCCCATGTCCATCTCTGTACCCCCTATGTCCATCTCTGTACCCCCTCCACGTCCACCTCTGTACCCCCTCCACCTCTGTACCCCCCCATGTCCACCTCTGGGTTCATCTCTGTACCCCCCCATTTCCACCTCTGTACCCCCTCATGTGAAACTCTGTACCCCCATAAACCTCTGTGTTCACCTCTGTACCCCCCCATGTCCACCTCTGTACCCCCCCATGTCCACCTCTGTACCCCCCCATATCCACCTCTGTACATCCCCATGTCCACCTCTGTACCCCCTCATGTGAAACTCTGTACCCCTGTAAACCTCTGTGTTCACCTCTGTACCCCCCCATGTCCACCTCTGTGTTCACCTCTGTACCCCCCACCTCTGTACCCCCCCCTGTCCACCTCTGTACATCCCCATGTCCACCTCTGTACCCCCTCATGTGAAACTCTGTACCCCCGTAAACCTCTGTGTTCACCTCTGTACCCCCCCATGTCCACCTCTGTGTTCACCTCTGTACCCCCTCCACCTCTGTACCCCCCCATGTCCACCTCTGTACATCCCCATGTCCACCTCTGTACCCCCTCATGTGAAACTCTGTACCCCCGTAAACCTGTGTTCACCTCTGTACCCCCCATGTCCACCTCTGTGTTCACCTCTGTATCCCCTCCACCTCTGTTCCCCCGTCCACCTGTGTACCCCCCATGTCCACCTCTGTAACCCCTTCACCTCTGTACCCCCCCATGTCCACCTCTCACTTCTGTACCCCCCCCTCCATGTCCACCTCTGTACCAGCAATTCTCTGCAGTCTGCACATATGAATCCCCTTCCCCTTCTCTCCAGCGTGTTCTTTTTTACCTGATCACACAGAGGATGTACAACACAGTCTCCGCCTATTAGACTCAGCACACAGCCAGAAAACTTCACTCGGCTGTGTGCTACTCAGGTCTGCCAGGCAGAAGTGGGGGCGGGAGGAAAACAGAGTGCAGCTCTCGCTTTGTCATTGACTCCGGTCCGCAGCTCCTGACAGAGGCTGCTCTAGTCCTGCAAAGGGAACGGCGTTCCTGCTGTGAAATAAGTGCAGGGACGCCGTTCCCACGCGTTCCCGCAGGACTCGAGCACTGCCTGTACCCATTGATTTCAATGGAAGTCGCCTCAGAAGTCGGATCCCTTGTCTTAACAGAAGCAACTTTCCAGGAAGAGAACATACATTTCTCAGGCAAACCCCTCCCAGAGAGCTGATTCTTGTTTTATTGGCCACTGGAATGTCTCCTTTGCTGGAAGCAACTTCAAGTTGCCTTGTAAGTAGCTCCAGGTCGTGCTGTCATTCATACTCAAGTCGTGTCCAAGTTGCCTCCCAAAGTCGTGCTGGAAGTCGTGTTGCCCCTGTGTGAATGGAGTTAGTCTTCCTTCTTTTACTATTGGAACTAATTTTAGACACAATTATCAAATATATGTTTTCTTTAACTGCCTACTATTTATTGTAACTATGTTTATCAAATATGGATACGTTTGTAAAACTTTCAAAACTCAATAAACAGAATTGACAAGAAACTGTCCGCTCTGTATGTAGCTTCTGACAGGCTGCGCAAGCGGCCCCGTATCTCCGGAACCATAAATGATAGCAGCCCCAAATTTTAACCAGTGGTGGGGTAGGTCTTCAGCTGGTCGCCGAGCTACAACCCTCGAAGTCGATCTTTTTTTTTTTGGCCAAATGGGCCTATCTTGAGAAAGGGGCCTGGAGCTGCAGCTCCAATAGCCCCTATGTTAATCCGGCCCTGGTGGAGGTGGGCAGCCCAAGTGACTTCTTCCAGGCTCCAGCCCCTATTATGACCATACACCTCCAATGAGGCAGACTCCTCAGCACCTGGGCCCCCCCCGCCCAGGGACTCCAGTGGTCCAGCCTGTTCTGTCCCCCATGATTCCTCAGATGCGTGCCACGGGCAGCCCGTGTGTGTGTGTGTGAGTGGAAAGGGCGGTGCTCGGTGCAGGCGAGCATACGGCGGCTGCTGGCGGAGTTCCCGGCCTGCGGGGAATACAGAGGAGCGACTGGGGGATAGCAGTCATCTATGGATGATCTTCATGGAGTCCTGGCCTGGAGTGGTGAGTGAAATCCACCGATCTACCTTATGTTTGTGTGGGGGAGTAGTTAGTAGTGTGAATAGTGCAGGAAGGATTGTAGTGGTCAGGGGGTTCAGGTAGGTCAGTTTAGGGGTCAGGTAGGTCAGTGCAGGGGACAGGGAAGTCAGTGTAGTGGGCAGGTGGGTCAGGGCAGAGGCCAGGTAGGTTATAGTGGTCAGATAGCTCAGTGTAGTGGGCAGTTAGGTCAGTGCATGGTTCAGGTAGGTCAGTATAGGGGTCAGTGTAGTGGACAGGTAGGTCAGTGTAGTGGACAGGTAGGTCAGTGTAGAGGGTAGGTAGGTCATTTTAGGGGTCAGGTAGGACAGTGTAGTGGACAGGTAGGTCAGTGTAGTGGACAGGTAGGTCAGCGTAGGGGTCAGTGTAGTGGGCAGGTAGGTCAGTGTAGTGGGCAGGTAGGTCAGTGTAGGGGTCAGTGTAGTGGACAGGTAGGTCAGTGTAGGAATCATGTAGGCACTTGGATCAAGGGACTTACCCAGCAAGAGCGCAGAAGCCATGGTCACCAGTAAGATCTGCCCACGCTTATGCTGTGTGTCTGGGATCCTGCATGGCAGCACATTTCTATTTGTCAGCCGGAATCTCTAACGGACGGCTCCCTCTCACACAGTGCATAGCGGCTGAACCCGCCACCTCCTCCCCCCTGGTTGTGATGCTTTCCTGTACATAAACAGGAGGAGAGACAGGGCTCTTTTATGCTGCGTTGCTCTGAGGTCTGTGATAAACATTCAGCTTGCACTAATAAAGAGGCACTGATAGGCAGCACTGATGAAGAGGGACTGATGAGGCTGCACTGATACGCAGCACTGATAGGCAGTACTGATACGCACTGATGGCGTATGTTGGGGCTGCACTGATTATCAGTGTAGAAACCTCTACCCTCGCCCTCTTCTTTATCGGTTACTCTGGCTCTAGTCCTTGGAGGGGAGAGTGAGATACACCACGGCCCATGTCCTCCATAGCTGAGAGGTGAAGGCCTGAAAATTGGGTTTTGTGTAGGTGTCCTAGAGTCAAGTCCAGTGCGTCGTCCCTGACTCCTTTGCTCCTAGTAACCAGAGTTCCACACAGTGAATAGGTCCAACTCAGTTTTATTCTTCTTGCCAAGCAATAAAACAGTTCCTTTACTTTGGAAAATGGGGACAGATCGAGGCACAATCCTTTCCCTTCTGCTGCTGACCACTTAGATGTCACCAGTGGTGAATAGTCACTGCCACTGACTAGGTGATGTAGAACGTGAATTACCTTCGCTCGCTCAGCCCCTGTCAGGGGAAGGAAATCCGTCGAAGGGAGAAGTGGAGGCCTCTCCGTCACCAGCAATGCTGCGCCGGACTCTTCAGAGAATTACTGCACACCAGTCCTCACGAACTCAGAAACAGGCACCCAAGGAGTTATGTCCCCCTCGGATTCCTCCACCCTCGCGGAACTCAGTCGAAGGTACTGAGCCCCAGGCATCCGCCATAGTACCTCACCCCAGGCTAAAGGTGCCTGAGATGGACTCCATCTCCACTCCGGCTAGGTCAAGGGCACCTAGGCCTGGAGCACCGGAACGCCAGCACCCAAGCTGAAGGTGCCTGGGTGCGGCCAAGTCCTCCGACTCCACTCCGAACTCTAACCCCGTGATGAGGGCGTCCGCCCCTTTTATGACCTCTCCCTTCGCGCCACAGCGGGTTCCCCGCCCCGCTGTACCAGCTCCAGGGGAGGACAAAAGGGCACAGTCTTGCGGTGCGAGCCCAGCCCCAGCCCAAGGCAACAACGCCACCTGTAGGCTGGCGGGAACCTCACACCGCCAGAGTCCTCCAAGATTCACAAAGGGAACCTTGAATTTCCTAACAATCAGGGCATCTGGGTTACACTACCACCCAGATGCTTCCCCTAAATTCAAGTACCCGCTACATCAGTGTAGATGTCCCCATTCAAACTAGCTGGTTACCGTCTCTCTCCTCTCCTCACGCTGTGACAGAGTGAGGAATGGAATGTCGATAACCAGCAAATGTGTTTATGTGATCAGCTGAGATTGGACACAGCCAATCATGTGGTAAAGAGCTGCTGTCACTGGCTCTTTACACTGATTGGTGATGTCCTACGAACACAGTTTACCATCGATTGCCACACACATGCACAGCAAGAATGGGAGGACGTCATATGATGTCCTCCCAGAACTAGAGCTGCCCCCCCCCCCAGCAATCATTTGACTATATGGCGGGCAGGAACCTGGTTGAGATAGGCTCAGACAAAGCAATCAAAGCTAATTTTATAGGTACAAGGAAGCCCGGGTTTCGTGTAACCACGTCTCTTAAGCCCCGCCCACTGTTAAGAGTTTGGCCACGCCTACATTTTGGAGTGGTGCACTGTAGGTCACTTTCTCCCTCAGTTGTCCCTCATTCTGAAGTTCAAAAGTTGGGAGGTATGTGCAGGTACTACCAGCTCTCCTGGCTGCTTGCCTACCAGCACACCCAGCTGCTCCGAAGATCACCCAGGACAAGGGATAAAGGGTTAAGCACAGCGCTTAAGTTTGCTACATGAGGCAGTCTCTCCCCTTGTGAATCCCTGGGTGTGCTGATGTACTCACTCTGTCCTTGCTCCCTGCTGCTCTTATGACCTGTATACGATAGGATTTCCGATGGATTTTTCCATCGGAAATCCGATGAAGCTGACTTCCATCAGTCTTGCCTACACACCATCAGTCAAAAATCCAACCGTCCCAAACGCGGTGACGTAAAACACTCTGAAGAGCCGAGAAAAATTAAGTTCAATGCTTCTGAGCATGCGTTGACTTGATTCTGAGCATGCGTGGGTTTTTTCTCCGATGGAGTTCCCCACAGACGATCGGAATTTGCTATAGTTTTTTTTTCCATCTGTAAAATTTAAAACATGTTCTATTTTTTTATACCGATGGAAAAAAGACCGATGGGGCCCACACACGATCGGTTTGTCCGATAAAAAAAGTCCATCGGTCTTTTTTCATCAGAAAAACTGATCGGGTGGACGCGGCATAAGGCAAGATTCCTTCTCAAACTAGATGCTAAAAGGATTCTGGAGTCAGAGCCCCCCTAGACCCGGGGTTCCCATCCTAGGCCACCGACAGCCTCCTCAGCACTCCATCTTCCACCCGACTCCCTTGCTGGCCAAGCTCCACCATATTTAACCACTTCAGCCCCGGAAGGTTTTACCCACTTATTGACCAGGCCATTTTTTGCGATACGACACTGCGTCGTTTTATCTGACAATTGCGTGGTCGTGCGACGCTATACCCAAATAAAATTGATGTCCTTTTTTTTCCACAAATAGAGCTTTCTATTGGTGGTATTTGATCACCTCTGCTTTTTTTATTTGTTAGCATATTAATCTTTTTCATTCTCTTTTTGTGCAAGTTATTGGCTAGAGAAGTGTGGGGCAAATTAAGCAGCGATATTGTTACCAAAAAGCGCTAAGGAGGTACTGGAGAAGAGAGTATAGGGTGACCACGTGTCGCGGCTTGCCCGGGTCAGTCCCGCATTTTGCAGGTCTGTCCCGGGCACATTCATTCCAGGACAATACAGTGTCCCGGAATGAAACTGACACAGCCACCCCCCGGACCAATCTGATGCCCCCAAAAAAGGCTGCCACATCACCTGGAGGAGCACAATCCCGCCCCCTGCTTGTAATTGGAGAAATCATAAATCCCGCCTTTTGTGTCCAATCACTGTGCTGTGATTCGTTACAGCACAAGCTGATTTTTGGGAAGGGAGGGTGCCCCTGAATGGTAGTTTGGGAATGTGGTCACCCTAAGGCTTCTTTCACACGGGACGGATCAGTCATGATCCGCCCCGTGAACCTCCGCTTGCTCAGCGGGGATCGCTCCGTTGATCCCCGCTGAGCCGGCTGATGACTGGGCGGTCCCCGCACACTGTGCAGGGACCGCCCTGTCAGATCTCCGCTCTCCCCTATGGGGGATCGGATGAACACGGACCGCAGACGGATAGAAAAATAGAAATTTTTCTATCCTGAAAAACGGAGCGTAGCGGACCGCTGTCCCATAGGGATACATGTATGTCCGTTTTTCATCCGAAAACGGATGGGTGAAAAACGGACATACGGTCCGCCCGTGTGAAAGGGGCCTAAGAGAGTAATGTCAATGCAGAGCCATCATCAGGTTATTGACGTCAACAAACATGCTTCACCAGTGCAGCTCTCTTCAGACCGGGGAGTCCAACTGACAAACAACAGTTGGACTCCCCGGTCTGAATGAGATCATAGAGAAGTGTAGGGTCCATTAGAAAAGCCAACTTCAGAGCAGAGAGAAGCTAGGATCTTGTAGAGGGGTGTAGGTGTAGGTTTCTCATTCTGACAGGATTACATTACAGAAACAAAAGCTGAGTGCAGGGCTGGTAGACACAGGATGTGGCATACCCAGTGATGAAGGTTTTAAGGTGATTTTAACCACTTAAGCCCCGGACCATTTGGTAGCTAAAGGACCAGAGGTGAATTCAGAATTTTGCACTGCGCTGCTTTAACTGTAAATTGTGCGGACATGCAATGTTGTACCCAAACGAAATTTGCGTCCTTTTCTTCCCACAAATAGAGCTTTCTTTTAATGGTATTTGATTGCCTCTGCGATTTTTATTTTTTGCGATATAAACGGAAAAAGACCGAAAATTTTGAAAAAAAATGATATTTTCTACTTTTTGTTATAAGAAAAATCGAATAAACTCAATTTTAGTCATACATTTAGGCCAAAATGTATTCAGCCACATGTCTTTAGTAAAAAAAATGTCAATAAGCGTATATTTATCGGTTTGCGCAAAAGTTATAGCGTTTACAAACTAGGGTACATTTTCTGGAATTTACACAGCTTTTAATTTATGACTGCCTATCTCATTTCTTGAGGTGCTGAAATGACAGGGCAGTACAAAACCCTCCCAAATGACCCCATTTTAGAAATTAGACACCCCAAGGAAATTGCTGAGAGGCATGTTGAGCCCATTGAATATTTTTTTTTTTTTGTCCCAAGTGATTGAATAATGACAAAAAAATAAAAAATACAAAAAGTTGTCACTAAATGATATATTGCTCACACATGCCATGGTTATATGTGGAATTGCACCCCAAAATACATTCTGCTGCTTCTCCTGAGTACGGGGATACCACATGTGTGGGACTTTTTAGGAGCCTAGCCACGTACGGGACCCCGGAAACCAAGCACCGCCTTCAGGATTTCTAAGGGCGCAAATTTTTGATTTCACTCCTCACTACCTATCACAGTTTTGAAGGCCATAAAATGCCAAAATAGCACAAAACCCCCCCAAATGACCCCATTTTAGAAAGTAGACACCCCAAGGAAATTGCTGAGAGGCCTGTTGAGCCCATTGAATATTTTTTTTTTTGTCCCAAGTGATTGAATAATGACAAAAAAAAAAAAAAATTACAAAAAGTTGTCACTAAATGATATATTGCTCACACATGCCATGGTTATATGTGGAATTGCACCCCAAAATACATTCTGCTGCTTCTCCTGAGTACGGGGATACCACATGTGTGGGACTTTTTAGGAGCCTAGCCACGTACGGGACCCCGGAAACCAAGCACCGCCTCCAGGATTTCTAAGGGCGCAAATTTTTGATTTCACTCCTCACTACCTATCACAGTTTTGAAGGCCATAAAATGCCAAAATAGCACAAAACCCCCCCAAATGACCCCATTTTGGAAAGTAGACACCCCAAGCTGTTTGCTGAGAGGCATGGTGAGTATTTTACAGCTCTCATTTGTTTTTGAAAATGAAGAAAGAACATTTTTTTTTTTTTTTCAATTTTCAAAACTTTGTGACAAAAAGCGAGATCTGCAAAATACTCACAATACCTCTCAGCAAATAGCTTGGGGTGTCTACTTTCCAAAATGGGGTCATTTGGGGAGGTTTTGTGCCATCTGGGCATTCCATGGCCTCCGAAACTGTGATAGGCAGTGAGAAGTGAAATCAAAAATTGACACCCTTAGAAAGCCTGAAGGCGGTGCTTGGTTTTTGGGGTCCCGTACGCGGCTAGGCTCCCAAAAAGTCTCACACATGTGGTATCCCCGTACTCAGGAGAAGCAACAGAATGTATTTTGGGGTGTAATTCCACATATGCCCATGGCATGTTTGAGCAATATATCATTTAGTGACAACTTTGTGCAAAAAAAAAAAAAAAATTTTTTTTCCCGCAACTTGTGTCAACATATAAAATATTCCATGGACTCGACATGCCTCTCAGTATATAGCTTGGGGTGTCTACTTTCCAAAATGGGGTCATTTGGGGGGGGTTTTGAACTGTTCTGGCATTTTATACACAACATTAGGAAGCTTACATCCACTCTTCTAACCACTTGAAGACAAAGCCCTTTTTGACACTTTTTGTTTACATGAAAACATATTTTTTTTTGCAAGAAAATTATGTTGAACCCCCAAACATTATATATATTTTTAAAGCAAAGGCCCTACAGAATAAAATGGTGGGTGTTGCATTTTTTTTTTCTACACAGTATTTGCGCAGCGATTTTTCAAACGCATGTTTTGGGGAAAAAATACACTTTTTTTAATTTTAATGCACTAAAACACACTATATTGCCCAAATGTTTGATGAAATAAAAAAGATGATCTTAGGCCGAGTACATAGATACCAAACACGACATGCTTTAAAATTTCGCACAAACGCGCATTGGCGACAAACTTCATACATTTTTTAAAAGCCTTTAAAAGCATTTACAGGTTACCCCGTTAGATTTACAGAGGAGGTCTACTGCTAAAATTACTGCCCTCGATCTGACCTTCGCGGTGATACCTCACATGCATGGTGCAATTGCTGTTTACATATGACGCCAGACCGACGCTTGCGTTCGCCATTGGGCAAGAGCAGGGCAGGACAGGGGTGCTTTTTTTTTTTTTTTTTTTTTATTATTAATTTTGCTTTTTTATTTTATTTTTAAACTGTTGCTTCCATATTTATTTATTTTTATCACTTTTATTGTTATCTCAGGGAATGTAAATATCCCCTATGATAGCAATAGGTAATGACAGGTACTCTTTTTTGAAAAAACTGGGGTCTATTGGACCCTAGATCTTTCCCCTGCCCTCAAAGCATCTGACCGCACCAAGATCGGTGTGATAAAATGCTTTCCCAATTTCCCAATGGCGCTTTTTATATCCGGGGGGGGACATTCCCTCCCACTGCTTGTAAAAGCAGTCCAGAGGCTAATTAGCCACTAGGATTGCTTTTACATTAAAGCCGGCCGCTGGCTGAAAAGAATGATACCAAGATGATACCTAAACCCGCAGGCATCATTCTGGTATAAACATTCAAAGTCCAGCAACATACCAGTACGTTGCTGGTCCTTGTTGGACATGTATTGTAATCTTTTTTTTCATGCAGCCTGTTGGCTGAACGAAAAAAAAAGATTGATCGGTGGGTATGCCCACCATTAGAATACCGCCCTTCATCCACCCACTTCTAATGATGGGCATACATGCACCATTTATATATGCCGAAGCATGGGGGCATCTTCTCGCAAAAGTTATGCCGCGTACACATGGTCAGACTTTTCCACGGGCAAGCCTCCGTCGGAATTTCGACCGTATGTACGCGGCATTAGGAGCAAAATCGCTCCTCCACTCCTGCTGCCCCAATGCTTCGGCATATATGCTTTTTTTTTTTTAACTGTGGTGGTGAAATCACCTCCTACAGCACTGGAGTCGCAGGGATCAGGCCTGTCTCTGCGAACGCTGCAGTTATGTGTGTTGTGTTTTGCAAGTGACAGTGATCGATCGATACTGCACTTCGGTGGCCTGGGCTGGACGGAGGGGCAAAACGCAGGTGCTAGCAGGTATCTGGGCTGATCCCGCTAACACTGCGTTTTTGGGAACCCTAAACTGCTGGGGACGCTAGTATAGATCTGATCAGATCAGATATTGAGCTGATCAGATACTATACCACTAAGGGGGGTGTATGCTTCACGCGTGGGTGTTGGCGCTCCTGGCACTAACCTGACGCTGCCTGGGGTGTGACGCAGACCCTCTCTGACGCTAAAACCTAACTGATATCACCCGCCGGGCGATCAGGGGGTTAAACCTTTATTGGGTTATATACGGCAGGTGCCCTGACACTATAAAAAGCAAACTAACTAACCAGCGTCACCCGTAACACTTATATGATGATCACTGGTGAAAGGGTTAACTAGGGGCAATTAGGGGGTTAAAACCTTTATTAGGGTAATATATGGGGGTACCTGACGCTATATAAAAACCTGACGGCGAACCTAAAAAAAAATTACTGGCTACCTATCGGCATCACCGACACTAAGACAACGATCATAAAAACGATTGCTTAGCGACAGTGGTGATAGGGGGTGAAAGGGTTACCTGGGGGGCGATCAGGGGGTTAAACCTTTATTAGATAATATATGGGGTACCTGACGCTATAAAAACCTGCGGCGAACCTAAAAAAAATTACTGGCTACCGATCAGCATCACAGACGCTAAGACATCGATCAGAAAAATAATCGCATAGTGACGGCGGTGCTAGGGGGTGAAAGGGTTACCTGGGGGGTGATCAAGGGGGTTACACCTTTATTAGGTAATATATGGGGGTACCCGACGCTATAAAAACCTGCGGCGAACATAAAAAAAATTACTGGCTACCGATCAGCATCGCCGACGCTAAGACATCGATCAGAAAAATTATCGCTTAGTGACAGTGGTGATAGGGGGTGAAAGGGTTACCTGGGGGGGCGATCAAGGGGGTTAAACCTTTATTAGGTAATATATGGGGGGTACCCGACGCTATAAAAACCTGCGGCGAACCTAAAAAAAATTACTGGCTACCGATCAGCATCACCGACGCTAAGACATCGATCAGAAAAATGATCGCATAGCCACGGCGGTGCTAGGGGGTGAAAGGGTTACCTGGGGGGTGATCAAGGGGGTTAAACCTTTATTAGGTAATATATGGGGGTACCCGACGCTATAAAAACCTGCGGCGAACCTAAAAAAAATTACTGGCTACCAATCAGCATCGCCGACGCTAAGACATCGATCAGAAAAATTATAACTTAGTGACAGTGGTGATAGGGGGTGAAAGGGTTACCTGGGGGGCGATCAAGGGGGTTAAACCTTTATTAGGTAATATATGGGGGTACCCGACGCTATAAAAACCTGCGGCGAACTTAAAAAAAATTACTGGCTACCGATCAGCATCACCGACGCTAAGACATCGATCAGAAAAATGATTGCTTAGTGACAGTGGTGATAGGGGGTGAAAGGGTTATCTGGGGGGTGATCAGGGGGTTAAACCTTTATTAGGGGGGGTTAGGGGGCTACACTGGACCTAAGACTAAACTTTGGTGACACTTTTACAGTCACAAATGTCACTGATTGCAGTGATCACTAAATAAATGGTCACTGCAATCAGTGACACTGTGACTGGGGGCTGGGGGGTGATCTGGGGGTGTCTGGGGGGGCCTGGGGGGGGGCGATTTATGTGCCTATGTGTCCTGGTGTCAGTGTAGTGTTGTGTGTACTAACCTGGCATCTTCTCCTGTACGGCGCTCGGTATATGTGAGCGCCCCAGGAGAGATGACATCACTTCCTCCTTCCTGGCAGGCAGGGGAAGCTCTCTCATTCGCCGGGAGCGATCGAGAGGGGGTGGCCGGAATCGAACGGCCGTCCCCTCATGCCGGATCGCTCCCGAAGGTAAAACGACCGCTCACTGTAAAGAAAGGGGGTCCGATCGGACCCCCCAACTATACAAAGGCAATCACGTATATATACGTGATTGTGCCTGTCGGTGCCATTCTGCTGACATATATTTACAGTGGGCGGTCGTTAAGTGGTTAAAGGCACTTTTTTAAAATAAAAACATGTTATACTTATGTAGCACTGTCATAGAAATCCTGTCAGCTACAGGATTCCTGGACTTCCTGATTCCGAATCTCGGGTACGTCCACGCGCGCGGGCACGCGCGCGCGCGATGGCGAGCACGTGCGCGCGCACGCTCCACAAAGCGCGCCAGAAGAGCTATTTAAACATGCCTGTGACAGACAGTCCCTGCTGTCTGCTCTACAGCGTGTAGTACCCAAAGAGACCTGATTCGCGTATTTACCTGTATCCGACCCGGCTTGCCTTGACCCTTCCAGTTTCCTGCCTGCCTCTGACCCCCGGCTTTGTTTGACCAATCTTCTGCCTGATCCTCCAGTACCTTGCCGTCAGCCAATACTACCGACCCGGCTTGTCCGACCAATCTCTCCAGTTGCTGTGTCCTGGTTCCAGTCCAGTCAGCCTCATCAGTTCCAGTCCAGTTGCTTGTTCCTGGTTCCAGTCCAGTTGCTGTATCCTGGTTCCAGTCCAGCCAGTCTCTTCAGTTCCAGTCCAGTTGCTGTGTTCCTGGTTCCGGTTCAGCCTGCCATACTTCCTGGGTGCCTGGATCCGTCCCAGTCTTCAGACTCTACTCTACCTTGATCCATCCTGCCAGGCACTCGTACCCCTTCTACCTCTGTGCCTCCTGTCTTCAGTACCAGGGGCCGCCGGTGGAAGCCGTAAGAGAGGCCTCCCTCTGCAGATCCGGGCTCGTCACCGTCAGGTACGTGACAGTAGCAGACAGCCATGTCTGAGCCCGGGCAGGGAGCCTCACCTATGGAGGAACTCTGTCGGCACCTGGCAGGTTTGTCTGAAGCAGTCAAGAGTCTTCAACAAGGATACACCCGCTTGGAAGAACAAGTGCGGGTCCTCACCAATCCCTCTGCCATCCAAGAGGGGCCCCACGCCTCTGCTTCCACAGCCGGAACAAGTTCCTCACCCACAGTGGTCATGCTTCCTCCTGAACCTAAGGTTCCTACACCCGAAAGATTTTCCGGGGATCGGAGCAAGTTTAGGGCCTTCCGGAATTCGTGTGAACTGTATTTTGCCCTACAGCCCCGTACCTTTTCTCTAGAGGCCACCAAGGTGGGCTTTGTGGTCTCTTTGCTCGCTGGAGACCCTCAGAGCTGGGCCCACCGTCTCTTTGAACAGAAGGATGTATCACTAAACAACCTCGCTGCTTTTTTCGATGCCCTGGCCCAGCTATACGAAGATCCCCAACTCTCAGTAACCGCAGAAGCCGCCTTGCGTTCCCTTCAACAAGGACGCAGACCAGCGGAGGACTATGTGGCAGAATTCAGGCGGTGGAGTGCGGATACCAATTGGAATGATGCCGCCCTCCTCCATCAGTTTCGCTTAGGACTTTCCGATTCCTTGAAGGACGAGCTAGCTAGAGTTGGTGTACCACAGACACTCAACCTGTTGATTGATCTAACCATCCAGATTGACCGACGTCTGAGGGAACGGAGGGCTGAGAGGACCACTGGCTTCTCCCGCCCAACCTGGATGCTTCCTCGGGCTCCTAGTCACCTGTACTCGGCTCCTGCTACACCTCCAACTCCCACATCTGACACGCCTGAACCAATGCAGCTCGGGCTCCTTCGTCCATCCCTCGCTCCTGAGGAACGCCAGCGCCGCCGAATAAATAATCTGTGCCTGTACTGCGGGGACCCCGGACATTTCGTTAGAACCTGTCCCCTGAAGCTTCGTAAGTTTCTTTCAGTTTCTTCTAACATGACTAACCTACAAGCCAAAACCACATCTCACCTTGCCCTCTCTGTTTCATTACAGCTCCCAGGAAGGACTTTGCCAGTACCCGCCATTATTGATTCCGGAGCATGCAGCTGCTTTATGGACTCAGCCTTTGCCATTAAACACCAAATTCCCCTTCGTACCAAGACCCACGGACTTCGTGTCCATCTGGCTGATGGTTCCGTCATTAAGTCCGGACCTGTGACCCAGGAGACCACTCCTATACCCGCTACCATCTTTACCACCTCTGGAACCCACCAAGAATGCTTGTGTCTGGACATCATCTCTTCCCCGTTGTTTCCCTTGATCCTTGGTATGCCTTGGTTACAAGCCCACAATCCCACTATCAACTGGACTACGGGAATAGTTGCCTTTCCTTCTTCCTATTGCCAACAGTCCTGCGGCTCATATAAACCTCCTGGGCCGGCCTCGTTACTATGCATTGACACCGAAGATGGCACCCGTCAATCCATCCCAGAAGTTTACCACGACTTTCTTGACGTATTTAGTAAACAAAAGGCAGAGACTCTACCACCCCATCGGGCCTACGATTGCCCCATCGACCTACTTCCTGGAGCAAAGATTCCGTTCGGTAGAGTCTTCCCTTTAACGGAGGTAGAGCAAGGGGCTTTAAAAAATTATGTTGATGAGAACTTGCAAAAAGGGTTCATCCGCCCTTCCACATCCCCAGCGGGCGCAGGCATCTTTTTTGTAGAGAAAAAGGACCACACCCTTCGACCTTGTGTGGATTACCGGGAATTGAATAAAATTACAGTAAAAAATCGCTACCCTCTCCCCCTGGTACCAGAGTTATTTCAGAGACTAGGTACTGCCACCATCTTTACCAAACTTGACCTCCGCGGAGCCTACAACTTGATCCGTATCAAAGAAGGTGACGAATGGAAGACCGCCTTCCGTACCCGGTATGGACATTTTGAGTACTTGGTAATGCTATTCGGGTTGTGTAACGCCCCTGCCACTTTCCAGTATTTTATCAACGATGTTCTACGGGACTTCCTAGACCTCTTTGTTATTGTTTATCTTGATGATATCTTAATTTTTTCTTCCTCCCTTGATTCTCATCGCAGACATGTCAAAAATGTGTTGGGTCGGCTCCGCCAGCATGGCCTGTATGCGAAGGCCGAAAAATGCGAGTTCGTGCAAGAGAGTATATCATTTCTGGGGTTAATCATTTCCAGCGAGGGCATCAAGATGGATCCTCAAAAAATTACCGCAATCCTGGACTGGCCAGAACCGGTGGACAAGAAGGGAATCCAACGTTTCGTTGGATTCGCCAACTTCTACCGCAAGTTCATCAGGGGGTTTTCAGCTATTATCGCACCCATTACTCAACTCACCAAGCAAGGAACACGTTTCCACTGGTCTCCTGAAGCCCAAGAAGCTTTTGAACGCCTGAAGGCCCTATTTACCTCAGCCTCTATCTTGAAACACCCAGACTCCTCACTACCATTCGTACTTGAGGTAGACGCCTCCGAAATAGCGGTAGGAGCAATACTGTCCCAAAGACAGGGAGTCAAAGCCTTGCTCCACCCAGTAGCCTTCTTCTCCCGCAAGCTTTCTGCAGCAGAGAGGAACTACGACGTGGGGGATCGGGAGCTACTAGCGATCAAGTCTGCACTAGAAGAATGGCGGTACCTGCTGGAGGGCGCGGCTCATCCGATCCTAATATTCACTGACCACAAGAACCTGGAGTACCTGAAAGCCGCGAGAAGATTGAATCCACGACAAGCCAGGTGGGCACTCTTCTTCTCCCGGTTCTCTTTTCATGTTACTTATCGTCCTGGAGCCAAGAATATTAAGCCTGACGCCCTGTCTCGGATGTTCCATAAGTCCAAGGAGACTTCTCCGCCTGATACCATCCTTGCCCCCAGAAATTTCCTTCTTCTACAGGAGAACCTGTTCACTCAAATCAAACAAGCTTCCACCGGGCAGAGACAGTTCTCCGAGCCGGAGTTGCAGGTTAAGGATGGACTATTGTGGTACCAAGACAGAATCTACGTACCTGAGAAACTAAGAGTAACCGCATTAGAACTCTGCCACGACCACGCCCTGGCCGGGCATTTTGGCGTTGCCAAGACCACTGACCTGGTACAGCGCACCTTCTGGTGGCCTCGAGTACGTGAAGACTGTAGGAGGTTTGTAGATTCTTGTACAACTTGTACCCGAAACAAGGGTTCCAGATCCAAGGCCTGGGGACTACTAAAACCCTTACCCGTTCCAGATAGGCCCTGGAGAATGTTGTCCATCGACTTCATTGTCGAGTTACCCCCGGCCGAGAACCATTCCACCATCTTCGTTATTGTGGACCGTCTGTCCAAGATGGCACACTTCATCCCTATGAAAGGGACTCCCTCCGCTCCTGAAACCGCACAGGTATTCATCAGAGAAATAGTCAGACTCCACGGGGTACCAGCCAATATTGTTTCCGATCGCGGGGTTCAATTTACCTCTCGATTCTGGAGATCCCTTTGCAAAACCTTGAAAATCGAATTATCGTTTTCCTCTGCTTACCATCCACAGACCAACGGACAGACGGAGAGAACGAATCAGACGCTCGAGCAATACCTGCGATGCTTCTCCTCTTTTGCTCAGGACAACTGGGTTTCCCTACTTCCGTTGGCCGAGTTTGCGTATAACAATTCCATCCACTCCGCTACCTGCCAGACTCCTTTCTTTGCAAACTATGGTTTTCATCCTACTTTTCTGCCTAACTCCCTTCCTGAGTGTCCTGTACCTGCAGTCCAGGAAAAGTTAAATTTTTTCTCGGTCAATAACCAGCTTTTACAAGAGACCATGACCAAGACTCAAGAACGCAACAAGACAATTTATGACAAGAAGAGACGGGGTGAATTAGTGTTGGTACCCGGCGACCAAGTATGGCTATCTACCACAAACCTAAGAATGGCATGCCCTTCTAAAAAACTGGGCCCCAAATTTTTAGGTCCATTCCCTGTTAAGAGGAAAATTAATGAAGTAGCTTATGAATTGGAACTTCCTGACTCTCTTAGAATCCATCCAGTTTTTCATGTCTCTCTCCTAAAACCCACAGTCTCTAATCCGTTTCCAGATCGGAAGCCGGATCACCCTGATCCGATCATTATTGACGGTGAGCAGGAATTCGAAGTAGAAGCTATCATGGACTTCAGGAGAAGAAATAACCAGAACCAATTCCTAATTAAATGGAAGGGCTACGGACCCGAGGAAAACTCATGGGAACCCGAGGAGAATATCCATGCCAGGAGTTTGATACAGGCTTTCAAAAGGACTCACCCTGGAAGGTTCACCCGGCTGGGCATCCGGAGGCTGCCCCTTGGGGGGGGGCAATGTCATAGAAATCCTGTCAGCTACAGGATTCCTGGACTTCCTGATTCCGAATCTCGGGTACGTCCACGCGCGCAAGCACGCGCTGCGCGCGATGGCGAGCACGTGCGCGCGCACACGCTTAGCGGGGGCGCGCGCACGCTCCACAAAGCGCGCCAGAAGAGCTATTTAAACATGCCTGTGACAGACAGTCCCTGCTGTCTGCTCTACAGCGTGTAGTACCCAAAGAGACCTGATTCGCGTATTTACCTGTATCCGACCCGGCTTGCCTTGACCCTTCCAGTTTCCTGCCTGCCTCTGACCCCCGGCTTTGTTTGACCAATCTTCTGCCTGATCCTCCAGTACCTTGCCGTCAGCCAATACTACCGACCCGGCTTGTCCGACCAATCTCTCCAGTTGCTGTGTCCTGGTTCCAGTCCAGTCAGCCTCATCAGTTCCAGTCCAGTTGCTTGTTCCTGGTTCCAGTCCAGTTGCTGTATCCTGGTTCCAGTCCAGCCAGTCTCTTCAGTTCCAGTCCAGTTGCTGTGTTCCTGGTTCCGGTTCAGCCTGCCATACTTCCTGGGTGCCTGGATCCGTCCCAGTCTTCAGACTCTACTCTACCTTGATCCATCCTGCCAGGCACTCGTACCCCTTCTACCTCCGTGCCTCCTGTCTTCAGTACCAGGGGCCGCCGGTGGAAGCCGTAAGAGAGGCCTCCCTCTGCAGATCCGGGCTCGTCACCGTCAGGTACGTGACAAGCACACGGCCCTTTTACTCCCATCTTTGGCTCACTCACAGGAGGAAAAGGCACACCATGCCACCATGCCCGTACCCTCTGGTTTGCAGAGGTTAAGCACACTTGTAACTTATGGGTCTTGCAGCAAGGTTCTCCTTAAAGTTGGCTCTCGTCCCCTAGAATGTAAAGGACAAGTCTCTATACCCCCAAGTAACTTCAAGGTCCACACCAGTAGCATCTCCAATGTAGAGTTTATTTTCCTTATGCATGAATAACCACAAAGTTGAGAAGAGAGAAAGGTGTTAGAAAGGGCAGATCAGATTCAGACACTCCTGGCTTCTTCGCCACTCGATCCCGAGTGGGTATAGCTCACCCGGATAGTCACCCAATGGCACTAGCAGCCGACATGTAGGTCGAACAGTCAATCAGATTCCCTTGATAGATGTGATCGGGAGATCCCCTGCCACAGAATCTATAGTGTGCCAAACCTCCTAATGGTTACGTTGTTAGATCCCTTTTCGGATGGATGACATCCCTCCAGAGAGTTACTGGGCCTCTTCTTTCACTGTGATCTCTCACCAGGCCTTCGGAACGGTCCTCCCCCAGCCTCCTCTTCCAGGTGCGGGTCCCCTCGCAAGGCGGCAGCCTGGGATTCTTCCTCACCGAAGTGGGCTCCAGCTAAATGTGCTGGGCCCAGGGCTGAAGTTGCAGTCTCAGGACTAAAGGTACCTGGGACTGAGGCGCACGTGGCCCCATGGCCTGGAGGGCCATGCACTTGAACTTGGACTCCAGAACCGTAGGTTCCCCCGGGTACATGTCCCCAGGGTAGTAAGTCCACCCTGACTAATGGCGTCTGCCCCTTTTGTACCCTCGCCCGGCATGCACAGGGGGTTGACCATGCCCACTGCACGGCTGCCGAGAGAGGACACCCAATCGCCACTCCATCACCTGTGGTTCAACCCCGAGTACAAGTGACAGCGCCACCCACACTTCTAAGGGGAACTGCATGCCAGGTGAAAACAGCAGCAAGGCAGAGTCCAAAAAATTGGAAGATCTGAGCCAACTACCACTCGAATCACCCCTAAATTTAATATAGCAGCCCCCTAAATTGGGTCCCCCGCTACACTTACCTGCTCTGTGCAATGTTTTTGCACAGAGCAGCTCCAATCCTCCTCTTCACAGGTCCCCCGCCAGTTCTCCTGGCTTCTACCCCTTATCGACTGCTCCCATAGCAAGCTACTTGCTCTGTGGGCACTTGTGCATGCTCGACCTAGAGCCAATTCTGTGTAACCATTGACACAAATGTAGGCAGGTGCAGCTTACTTTCTCCACTGCAGGTGCCACTCTTCCACAGCGGCACTGTTGTTGGGGAGTAAGTTAAGAGGAACAGAGTTCCTCTATGTTTCCTGTGTCACTGGAGCAGCAATCCGGTTAGATGCTGCCGCATTATGTGACTCTAACAGCCATCTTGGGTCAGGCAGAGCCTATTTAAGGCCCTGGCTCCCAGTTTTGGCACTCATTTTGCAAGTTGGAAGAATAGGACAGTTAACCTGCCTGTTAGAGTCAGTAGTAGCGTTAAGGAAAGCTTTCTAATGAGGAGGAAAAACAAAGGGTCCTAACTCTTCTGGGCACTAGACCAGGTTGCATTCTGTCCCCCTCAACAGACGCTGTCAGTCTGGCTGGAATCTGCTCCTTTCACGTTACTAGAATCCATGACTGCACCCAGTCGGGTAGCCTGCCCACCAGTTTATTGTAAGTTCTGCCCTGCACCTGTCTGTGTGAATTATTGCCCCTGCACATGCTGCACCCTACCTACACACAGAGGGTGGTTCAGCCCCACCCCCACTCTCAGCTTTGATTGACAGCAGCAGGAGCCAATGGTTCCTACTGCTTCCTCTCTGTCCAATGAGGTGAAAGAGCCGCTGCTCCCGTGCACATCGCTAGATCGAGATCTAGCTAAGGTAAGTATATGAGAGGGCTGGGGGGGAGCTGTATGCAGAAGGTTTTTTACCTTAATGCATAGAATGGATCTTGATGGATCTGTTGAGATCCCGGAGATCTATTACTGGCCTCCACGTCCCTGATTTTTTTTGAACCAAGAATAGAGGCGAGTAGACTCCGTAAAAACGCTCCCGTTGAGGTACTGCGATTATCGGTTCTTGATCCAGGAGGGTCTGAATGTAATTCCAAAAGACCTCCCATTTTTCTTTCTCTGGGGGCATTTTTGTTGAGACAAAGGCTCTGCGGGGTCGGTTGAGGAATTTCCAGCTGTGCCCATACCTGATGGTCGATATCACCCACGGCTCCTTTATCTGTTCTGCCCACACTTGACGGAACATGAACAGCCTGGCTCCCACCCGGCAAGTGTGAGCCGATGTGTAGTCAAAAGGACTTCCGGGCTTGTTGTCACCCGGAGGGGGCTGGTCTTCCAGATTTGCGGTTTGTCACGAGTTTGACCACTGTCGTCGAAACTCCTTTCCTGGTTTGTAAGACCTGGTGTCTCTGCCTCTAGGTCTTGCCGTGCTTCTGAAAGTTGCGTTTTTCTTATGAAGCAACATCTGATCCTGTGGGATGAATCACGATTTTCCCCCAGTCGCTTTGGCGATAGCCGTGTCGAGCTTATTCCCAAACAGGGAGTGACCCTCTGTCATGGATATGCAGTAGTGTTTGTCTGTCAGCTTACCTTCCTTCCCATGTGTTCATCTTAGAGGCCTGAGCCCTTTCACCTGGCTTCCTTTATAATCTCCTCCCAGCCAGACTCCACCCCAGGCCCTATCACAGAACACTATATTAACACTATATTATAACACTATATTAACCTGTATTATATTATAACATATATATTATAACATATATATATATATATATAACATATATATTATATAACATATATATTATAACATATATATTATAACACTATATTAACCTGTGCAAGCCTGCTTTGCTGATCAACGTGTTTGTTAGGCATTGTGTGTTTGGGTTCCTGCCTGCCGTGTGCTACGTCTGTCTCTCTGTTACATATTTGGCTTGTCCCCGACTATCCCTGTCTGCTCGTGACCCTTGACCTTCGGCTCGTTCTTTCGTTATCCTTGTCTGCTTGTGGCCCCTGACCTTCAGCTTGTTATTCGGTTCTCTCATATCTTGTGCTGCTGCTTCCCCTCTTTTCCCCTTATCCTACGGGGCGTGAGCTAGGAAACTCCAGGGGCCGCGACCTGGTCCCAGCCTGCAGCATAACATCCTCACCACTAGAGGCCCTGGAGAAGACCTGCTGGGTCTTAGACTCCGCGCCCTGGGGAATCTTGGCTCTAGCTTCCGTTAGGATCCCGGTTGTGCTCCTCTGGTCCCGCTTTCCACAACCACCCAGTTTCCTATCCGCAGCAGTCAGCCATAGGGTTCACTACCTTGTGGTGCACTCCTGTCCCCCTACGGTGTGCATCTGTCACCTGGCCACAGATGACCTTGACAGTTTGATCAGCCATGAACCCGGCTGACATCCCGTTACCCGTGGATGATCCGTTGCAGGGCATAGTTTGCAGACTTGAAACCCAGGAATCGAATCAGACTCAGGTGATGCGATTCCTCCAGGATCTGGCTTCTCGCTTTGAGCAGCTTCAGGCCTCCTTGGGAACCCTGAATCCGCAACCTCAAATACAACCAGCGGCTGCACCTATTGCACCAGTCGCAGCCACACACTCACTACAACTGCCAGCTCCGTCCCGTTTCTCTGGGGACTCCAAGGCTTGCAGGGGATTCCTTAGCCAATGCACAATTCATTTTGAGCTCCAGCCCCAAAACTTCCTGTCTGATCGGGCTAAGGTAACCTATATCATTTCCCTCCTCTCTGGTGAAGCTTTAGCCTGGGCAGCCCCTCTGTGGGAACTGAATGATCCAGTGGTTTCTAGCCTGTCTGGCTTCTTGAAACTTTTTCGGAATATCTTCGAAGAACCGGCTCGTGTCTCTTCAGCGGCCAGCGCCCTTTTACGTCTCCGCCAAGAGTCTGCTTCTGTGGGACAGTATGCCCTTCATTTCCGCATACTGTCGGCTGAGTTGAGCTGGAACAATGAGGCCTTAGTCGCAACCTTTTTGCATGGCCTGTCTGATAGAGTGAAGGATGAATTAGCAGGAAGAACCATCCCCACTGATCTGGCCGGCGTTATCTCCTTGTGTAACCAGATCGATATTCGCTTTCAGGAGAGGACCTTAGAAAAGCAACGCCAGCACTCCTTGGTTCTTAGTCAGCCTGAGCTCCCCTCTCTTCGACCCGTAGAGCATCTCCTACCAGCTGAGGAACCCATGCAGCTGGGTCGGACCAGGCTATCCCCCGAGGAACGTGCTAGGCGCAGAACTCTTGGTCTGTGTCTTTACTGTGGGGGCAAAGGTCATTTTCGTGACACTTGCTCTCTTTGTCCAGAAAAACGTTCGGGTCCACTTCATCTGGAAAGTGGAGTATTGGACCCAGAAATATCACCTTCCCCTTCTCGTCTTCTGCTTTCTGTGTTCCTTCATGTTGGTGCTTCTTTTCATTCGGTCTCAGCATATCTGGATTCCGGAGCCGCTGGTAATTTTATGGACTGGGAAATCGCATCGTCCATGAGACTTACTCTTTTGCCCCTCACCACACCATTGGTGGTCTTGGCAATTGATGGTACTGTTCTCCCAGGGGGACCTATCCGCTTCCAGACCCTCCCTGTTAAGATGTCGGTAGGGACACTCCACCAGGAGTGGATATCCTTCCTTATCTTACCCAAGGCCTCAACGCCTATAATTTTGGGTCTCCCATGGTTACAGCTCCATTCTCCTCATGTGGACTGGACTACTGGACAGATCCTGGCTTGGGGTCCCTCCTGTTCCTCGTCCTGCCTACCCAAGGTTGCCCCCTGTGAATCTGAGCCGGTCATTCATTCCAGGTTGCATAACCATTTACATTTCTCTGTCCCTAACCACCCTTGGACGCACAGCCAGGCTAGCTTGTCTACAAGTCCTGCAGTCGCTACGTCTTGCGATGCGATTCAGGTAGTCGCTACACCTGACTCAGCTATTCATTCTGCCTCTGTACTAGTTATGCCAGTCCAGCCCATGCCCAGTGAGCCTCCTACTTTTTCTTGTTCAGGACATTCTGCTTGTCTTTCAGCTATTCAGCTTGACTCCTGTGACATGTCACCCTCTAACCAACCTGACTTCAGGGTTCCACTGACATCTGCCCAGTTTGATGGTCCTGTGCAAGATGACCAGTTCCCCTTTAAGGGTCTAGGGGACCCTCCTCAGATTCCTGTTGATCCTCTCATGCCCTTGCTTATTCCTAGAGAGCCTTTGGTCCTCAATAGATCTTCTTGTCATCTCCCTACCTCGTTTTCAGTCTCTGAGGATAATCTTAAGTACGAGGTTAGACAAGTTCTGGATTCTCGGCTCTGCAGAGGCATTCTTCAGTACCTTGTGCATTGGAGAGGTTTTGGTCCTGAGGAGGCGTCTTGGATCGCTGCATCTGATGTCGCTGCACCTCATCTGTTGAGAAGGTTTCATCAGAGATTTCCCTTTAAGCCTGGGCCCAGGCGGGGGAGGGCCCATAAGAGGGAGGGTACTGTCATGGATATGCAGTAGTGTTTGTCTGTCAGCTTACCTTCCTTCCCATGTGTTCATCTTAGAGGCCTGAGCCCTTTCACCTGGCTTCCTTTATAATCTCCTCCCAGCCAGACTCCACCCCAGGCCCTATCACAGAACACTATATTAACCTGTGCACTGCAAGCCTGCTTTGCTGATCAACGTGTTTGTTAGGCATTGTGTGTTTGGGTTCCTGCCTGCCGTGTGCTACGTCTGTCTCTCTGTTACATATTTGGCTTGTCCCCGACTATCCCTGTCTGCTCGTGACCCTTGACCTTCGGCTCGTTCTTTCGTTATCCTTGTCTGCTTGTGGCCCCTGACCTTCAGCTTGTTATTCGGTTCTCTCATATCTTGTGCTGCTGCTTCCCCTCTTTTCCCCTTATCCTACGGGGCGTGAGCTAGGAAACTCCAGGGGCCGCGACCTGGTCCCAGCCTGCAGCATAACATCCTCACCACTAGAGGCCCTGGAGAAGACCTGCTGGGTCTTAGACTCCGCGCCCTGGGGAATCTTGGCTCTAGCTTCCGTTAGGATCCCGGTTGTGCTCCTCTGGTCCCGCTTTCCACAACCACCCAGTTTCCTATCCGCAGCAGTCAGCCATAGGGTTCACTACCTTGCGGTGCACTCCTGTCCCCCTACGGTGTGCATCTGTCACCTGGCCACAGGTGACCTTGACACCCTCGAAAGGTATTTTGCACCCACCTTGCTTGGACGCAGGGTCCGCCACCAAGGGCCTGAGCCACAGGGCTCTTCTGGCAGTCACCGCATTTAGCATGACTCTTGCCAGAATTTTGATTATATCGATGGATGCTTCAGCCATAAATGAAGCTGTTAGCTTCAGATTTGCTAACGAGGCTAAGACCTCAGGTTTGCATAGGTCATTTTCCACCGCCCCTTCGGTCCTTTGCACCCAGACCTCCATGGCCTTAGAGATGGTGGCCAAAGCCATCGTCGGTCTACATGCTCCACCGGCCAATGTGTAGATCTTTTTAAGATCCACATCCACCCTCCTGTCTAGAACGTCTTTGAAGGTCACTGCGTCATCCAGTGGCAGGGTCACATGCCTGGCGAGGCGCATGAGTGCCGCGTCCACTACAGGGGGCTCCTCCAGGACCTTCACTTTTTCCGTCTGAAAAGGGTACATCTTTGCGAACCGATTTTTGAAAATACCTTTCTTGTCTAAGCTCTTCCACTCGTCAGGGATTATGTCTTGGATCTCATCCACAAAGGGAAAGTTCACTGCCTCTCGTTTCATGTTAGCAAATAACTTCCTTTGCTTCTTCTGCGGTTCTTTTGCCGCATATTCCTACAGCAAGGTCTGCCTAATTTCTTTCACAAAAGGTGGAACTAAGGCGAAATGAAACCCATCATACTGGTCATCCTCCTCTTCGGCAGAGGATGCATCCGAGGCTTGTGCTTGAGTTTGTGTCTCTGGGTTATCCTGAGCAGTTGGACATCTTTGAGGTGACAGGGGGCAAGAGGTAGAAGGAACTGGGGCAGTTGACACTTGCGTCTGCGTTGCAAACGACTGCAGTGTATCCTCGAATGCCTTTTTCATCAATGATACTAGCTCCGTTTTATCAGATTGATGGCCCTTCGTCACCTCCTTGAAGCAGTCCGCACAAGCCGTCTTCCTGGCTAATGCCTTTTTTAGGCAGGCCCAGCAACCTCTTGGCCTGGGCTGATCATTATGTGAATCCTGGCGATGACCCGACGGAGAGCGGTGATGCCTTGAAGGAGAGCGTGAGATTCCTCTTCTACCGTGAGAGCGTCGATCTTCCTGTGAGGACGAACGTCTCCTATTCCATCCCGAGTTTCCATCCTCTGATTGTCGAGAGGAGTCATGACCATAACCTGAGGAGCTGGAGCAGCACAGATAGGCGTGAGAAAAATTAGTCTGCTAGATAGAAAATCCTAGTGATGCATGTAATCATCGGTATCTCCCCTACTTTCTTCGCGATTGCTGATCTTTAGAGGGGGTAGGCATTTTGGTTCTGTTGAAAAAATATAAGACATGTTATGTCCTTCATATGTATTAAAGCTGGTGATGCCTAGCACACAGAGCACCATCCATTGCAACAGCAGAGTTAAACTGAGCAGCAGCACTTTAAAAATTGGCTCCCTGAAGGCTTGCTCCACCCCCTCCTCCCCTGATTGGCTGGGCGGCTATGCACATGCTCAGAGTAGGCTGCCTCATAAAATGCAGAGAGTGAGCGCGGCTCACCCCTTAACAGGCACCAAAAATCGATCCAAGAGGAGAGACACAGCACACCACCAGCTCCCCCAAGCCGCCTGTTTAAGGCCGCATGAAGCCACCCGAGGATCATTAGCGGGGTTCCCTGACCAAGTTACCGTTGGTATCTTACAACGCAGGGACCGTGTCCGGCAGCAGACACATCCGGACGGACCGCCAGTAGTTTATACCAGCTAGGAGGGGAGACACCATTAGTCCTGATCTAGGAGGAAGAAAAAGGAACGCTGAGGCTGGGGTGAGAGAACAATTTATAGTTAAAGGGGTTGTAAAGGTTCGTTTTTTATTTTCTAAATAGGTTCCTTTAAGCTAGTGCATTGTTGGTTCACTTACCTTTTCCTTTGATTTACCTTCTAAATGTTTTTTTTCTTTGTCTGAATTTCTCACTTCCTGTTTCTCCTCACTAAACTTCACACCATCATCCGAGTGGTGTGGAGTCAGCCAGAAGAGCTTACTGAACAGCTTACTGAGGAGGAACAGGAAGTGAGAAATTCAGACAAAGAAAACATCAGAAAAAAAATATTTAGAAGGGAAATATAAGGAAAAGGTAAGTGAACCAACAATGCACTAGCTTAAAGGAACCTATTTAGAAAAGAAAAAACAAACCTTTACAACCCCTTTAAGTCCTGATTACGTAGGGGTGGGCGGGGCATCACCCAGCTGTGCTGACATGGAGCTGTCAGGAAAGAGAGAAGTTTGGCAGCTCACAAAAACTTAAAGCGGAGGTTCTGCGGCCGATTGTTTTTTTTTTTTTTGCTGCATTCAATGTGGTTAAAGTTAAGGGTTTAGTACTCACTACTCTGGCGATTAAAAGCATCCCCCATCCATTTTCGTATAAAAGAAACACTTATATTAATTTTCCATTTTGCTTGTGGGCATAGTGAAGCCCACAAGCACAGGCTTCCGGGAAGCGGTGAATGCGTGTCTCCCGGCATTCACCGCTCTCTTGCGTGAGCAGTGTTGACGGCGAGCAGCGCCGTCAACACTTTCTGGTTGCCATCACAACGGGTGGCGTCGTTCAAAGTACACGCCCCGTTGTGACTGGATTCAAATCAAAAGAATCAGCGACTGATTAGAACAGGCTCTGTATGCGTCCGCAATAACTTCCCGGCGGAGCGCCGTAAACTGAGCAGGTTGCCATCCCAACGGGCGGAGGCGTCGGAAGTTCCTGCCCTGTTGTGATGGCAACCAAACATATACACAGTACAGTACGGGGAGGGAGCGCAGACAATCTCGCGAGATTTCGCAGCGGCGATCCTCACTGACTCCTGGGAATGCTGACACTTAGCTCCCAGGAGACAGTGCGCCGCCGGGGAAAAGGCATGTACACGCCTACTCCCGCGGGAGGAACAGACAGGAAGTTCCCCAATGAAGACAAATAATAAGGTAAATACAGCATTTAAAAAAAAAAAAATTGTCGTTTGCTTATCTATGCAATGCACAGAAGGGGATATTATTAAGTCAATAATTTGGGAGAACCTCCACTTTAACAAGGAGGCAGAAATACACTTTGTTATGGAATTTCATGAAAAATAGAATATAGGCCCATTGAGTAGTGGAACAGTATGATTGATTATTTGTGGAAAATAAGGATATAGTTTAGTGTCACTTTATGGTTCAGTTCACCCAAAAGTGATATTTTAGTTATAGGTAGTGCCTTGCGGTTTTAGTCAGTCCCTTGAATGTTATATGACTTCATACCATAACAGTAAGATCTCCTTGCCAAAATTCCTAACTGTTCCTGTCTACCTGGAAGTTTTTGGTGTTCCTGCCCAGTGTTGTGTGTTTCAGCTCCTCATACTGCATTGTCCATGATGTAAAATAAGTTTTTATTATGGGACAACTCATAATGGCAATTGCAACTACACAGAGCCAGGAACTCAATGCTGAGATTTCAGCAATAGAGTCCACAAAAGATTAAAAAATTGGAAGGTGGTTCCATTTTGAAATATTGGTTTTGGGTTGACTGACACCTTAAATCACCCTTACAAAGCCTATCATAGCAAGGAAAAAAATAGTGGTGGGCCTACCTAGATCTACCTAGAAAAAAAGCCCCTGTAAGTACTAATCGGTGACTATGGTGACCATGAAGATATCAGTGATGCATAGTTCCCTGCGGCCCAGCAGGTGGCACTGTCACTTTGGGCCGGGGTTGAACCATCGCTGCAGTGCCGTACCCTTTGTGACCTCTCGCAGCGGTTGTACGGCGGGGCGGGGAACCCGCCGTGCTTGCTGGGAGAGGGTATAAAGGGGGCGGACATCTTCGTCAGGGGGTCGAATCCCAGGCACCTTCAGCCTGAGGGCTGCGGTTCGTGGTCGGTGTCCAGGCGGCCTAGGCCTGGACACCCGAGGTTCGTGTTCCATCCCAGACACCTTCAGTCTGGGGTGAGGTACTGGGGCCCAGTACCTTCTGCTGGGTCCCGCGAGGGAGGGATCGTCCTAGGGGGCCCCGGGAGTGGGGCACCCGAATCCAGAGGCGTAAGGGACCGGAGGAGGGACTCACCCGAAGATCTGGTGCAGCAGATTGCCAGTGCCGGGTGAACCTCTGGAGACCGCCCGGAGGGATATCTTCTCCCGAACAGGGGCCAAGTTCAAGGAGGAAGGTGATTCATGTTCAATGACTGGTGGCAGCGGTCCAACTATTCAACTCAGGTCAGTGGCAGAGACCTGCTATTAGGCCTGTGGCAGAGGCCTCAACAGTTTAACCGGTCAGTGGCAGCGACCAAAACTCACGGTCGGTGGCAGTGACCGTGCACTAGGCCTATTCGCTAGCAGAGGAATAGGAGAGTTCAGTTGTGCCTGGGCCTACTCGTATCCACACCCCCTGATTGTCTGTTACGGAAAGTTCAACTGATTGTTCACCATGGAACCAGAGAAATAAAGGAGTGTTGAATTTTCGATTGGTGTGGGGCTCTACTGTTATTGGCAGACACATCTCCATGGAAGAAGCTCCGTATGCAATGAACAGACCCGGAGGTAATTCAATGTATCTTGGCTCAACGCTCACACACACAAGAGGGGAGAGCTCGGCGTAGTGTTCCTGCACTCTCCTCTCTCTGGTATCCCTAGACACAAGCCGCTCAGACGAGAAGACCAGAGAGGGAGGGTGAGGCTCCGCTACACTTTCCTCAATTTTTTTCCTATGTCTAACCTATATATATATATACGGTACATATATCATGTCAATATGTGCCAAATGTGCTATAATAAAAATAGAACTATGCAATCAGATTAGAGTAATAACTGCATCTTGGTCTAAAGACTGCTGCTCTCAATTTCACAGTAGTTCAACAAAGATGATGAAAATATAAAAAATACCTATATAAAAAAGTAAAAATGATTGTAATTGACATCCATTGTATCTGTATACTGTAGTTAGAGTACAATACTAAATTATACCACCAGGTGGCATTGCAGGCAACCAGTAATAAAGCTAACACAACAGGACATGTATATTTTCAAAAAGTGACCGTTATTTTCAACAGTCCAGTCAGATTTGAAATATACGGTCACATGGCTATATATATTGTTGTGGCTAAAGCTTTGTGAAGTGAGTAAAATGCTGGTGGTCTCTGCTACTTACACAAAATGTTCAGAGACAAATAAATGATAATCATATTAACCACTTAAGCCCCGGACCATTTCGGGCCATTAGGACCAAGCCTGTTTTTGGGATTCGGCACTGCGCTGCTTTAACTGTAAATTGTGCGGACATGCAATGTTGTACCCAAATGAAATTTGCGTCCTTTTCTTCCCACAAATAGAGCTTTCTTTTAATGGTATTTGATTGCCTCTGCGATTTTTATTTTTTGCGATATAAACAGAAAAAGACCGAAAATTTTGAAAAAAAATGATATTTTCTACTTTTTGTTATAAGAAAAATCGAATAAACTCAATTTTAGTCATACATTTAGGCCAAAATGTATTCAGCCACATGTCTTTAGTAAAAAAAATGTCAATAAGCGTATATTTATTGGTTTGCGCAAAAGTTATAGCGTTTACAAACTAGGGTACATTTTCTGAAATTTACACAGCTTTAAATTTATGACTGCCTATCTCATTTCTTGAGGTGCTAAAATGGCAGGGCAGTACAAAACCCCCCCAAATGACCCCATTTTGGAAAGTAGACACCCCAAGGAAATTGCTGAGAGGCATGTTGAGCCAATTGAATATTTTTTTTTTTTGTCCCAAGTGATTGAATAATGACAAAAAAAAAAAAAAATTACAAAAAGTTGTCACTAAATGATATATTGCTCACACATGCCATGGTTATATGTGGAATTGCACCCCAAAATACATTCTGCTGCTTCTCCTGAGTACGGGGATACCACATGTGTGGGACTTTTTAGGAGCCTAGCCACGTACGGGACCCCGGAAACCAAGCACCGCCTTCAGGATTTCTAAGGGCGCAAATTTTTGATTTCACTCCTCACTACCTATCACAGTTTCGAAGGCCATAAAATGCCAAAATAGCACAAAACCCCCCCAAATGACCCCATTTTGGAAAGTAGACACCCCAAGCTATTTACTGAGAGGCATGTTCAGTCCATGGAATATTTTATATTTTGCCACAAGTTGCGGGAATATGACAAACTTTTTTTTTTTTGCACAAAGTTGTCACTAAATGATATATTGCTCACACATGCCATGGGCATATGTGAAATTACACCCCAAAATACATTCTGCTGCTTCTCCTGAGTACGGGGATACCACATGTGTGGGACTTTTTGGGAGCCTAGCCGCGTACGGGACCCCAAAAACCAAGCACCGCCTTCAAGGTTTCTAAGGGCATAAATTTTTGATTTCACTCCTCACTACCTATCACAGTTTTGAAGGCCATAAAATGCCAAGATGGCACAAAACCCCCCCAAATGACCCCATTTTGGAAAGTAGACACCCCAAGCTATTTGCTGAGAGGCATGTTGACCCCATTGAATATTTTTTTTTTGTCCCAAATGATTGAATAATGACAAAAAGAAAAAAAAAATGTACAAAAAGTTGTCACTAAATGATATATTGCTCACACATGCCATGGTTATATGTGGAATTGCACCCCAAAATACATTCTGCTGCTTTTCCTGAGTACGGGGATACCACATGTGTGGGACTTTTTGGGAGCCTAGCCGCGTACAGGGCCCCAAAAACCAAGCACCGCCTTCAGGATTTCTAAGGGCGTAAATTTTTGATTTCACTCCTCACTACCTATCACAGTTTCGAAGGCCATAAAATGCCAAAATAGCACAAAACCCTCCCAAATTACCCCATTTTGGAAAGTAGACACCCCAAGCTATTTGCTGAGAGGCATGTTGAGTCCATGGAATATTTTATATTTTGCCACAGGTTGCGGGAATATGACAAACTGTTTTTTTTTTGCACAAAGTTGTCACTAAATGATATATTGCTCACACATGCCATGGGCATATGTGAAATTACACCCCAAAATACATTCTGCTGCTTCTCCTGAGTACGGGGATACCACATGTGTGGGACTTTTTGGGAGCCTAGCCGCGTACGGGACCCCAAAAACCAAGCACCGCCTTCAAGGTTTCTAAGGGCATAAATTTTTGATTTCGCTCCTCACTACCTATCACAGTTTTGAAGGCCATAAAATGCCAAGATGGCACAAAACCCCCCCAAATGACCCCATTTTGGAAAGTAGACACCCCAAGCTATTTGCTGAGAGGCATGTTGAGCCCATTGAATATTTTTTTTTTTGTCCCAAATGATTGAATAATGACAAAAAGAAAAAAAAAATGTACAAAAAGTTGTCACTAAATGATATATTGCTCACACATGCCATGGTTATATGTGAAATTACACCCCAAAATACATTCTGCTGCTTCTCCTGAGTACGGGGATACCACATGTGTGGGACTTTTTGGGAGCCTAGCCGCGTACGGGACCCCAAAAACCAAGCACCGCCTTCAAGGTTTCTAAGGGCATAAATTTTTGATTTCACTCCTCACTACCTATCACAGTTTTGAAGGCCATAAAATGTCAAAATAGCCCAAAACCCCCACAAATGACCCCATTTTGGAAAGTAGACACCCCAAGCTATTTGCTGAGAGGCATGGTGAGTATTTTACAGCTCTCATTTGTTTTTGAAAATTAAGAAAGACATTTTTTTTTCTTTTTTTTTTTCTTTTTTTACATTTTCAAAACTTTGTGACAAAAAGCGAGATCTGCAAAATACTCAACATACCTCTCAGCAAATAGCTTGGGGTGTCTACTTTCCAAAATGGGGTCATTTGGGGGGGGTTTTGTGCCATCTGGGCATTCCATGGCCTCCGAAACTGTGATAGGCAGTGAGAAGTGAAATCAAAAATTTACACCCATAGAAATCCTGAAGGCGGTGCTTGGTTTTTGGGGTCCCGTACGCGACTAGGCTCCCAAAAAGTCCCACACATGTGGTATCCCCGTACTCAGGAGAAGCAACAGAATGTATTTTGGGGTGTAATTCCACATATGCCCATGGCATGTTTGAGCAATATATAATTTAGTGACAACTTTTTGTACATTTTTTTTTTTTTTTGGTCATTATTCAATCACTTGGGACAAAAAAAAAAAATATTCAATGGGCTCAACATGCCTCTCAGCAAATAGCTTGAGGTGTCTACTTTACAAAATGGGGTCATTTGGGGGGGTTTTGAACTGTCCTGGCATTTTATGCACAACATTAGGAAGCTTATGTCACACATCATCCACTCTTCTAACCACTTGAAGACAAAGCCCTTTCTGACACTTTTTGTTTACATGAAAAAAAAATTTTTTTTGCAAGAAAATTATGTTGAACCCCCAAACATTATATATTTTTTTAAAGCAAAGGCCCTACAGATTAAAATAGTGGGTGTTGCATTTTTTTTTTCCACACAGTATTTGCGCAGCGATTTTTCAAACGCATTTTTTGGGGGAAAAACACACTTTTTTTATTTTTAATGCACTAAAAAACACTATATTGCCCAAATGTTTGATGAAATAAAAAAGATGATCATAGGCCGAGTACATGGATACCAAACACGACATGCTTTAAAATTGCGCACAAACGCGCAGCGGCGACAAACTACATTCATTTTTAAAAGCATTTAAAAGCCTTTACAGGTTACCACGTTAGATTTACAGAGGAGGTCTACTGCTAAAATGACTGCCCTCGATCTGACCTTCGCGGTGATACCTCACATGCATGATGCAATTGCTGTTTACATATGACGCTAGACCGACGCTTGCGTTCGCCTTTGCGCAATAGCAGGGGGGGACAGCGGTGCTTTTTTTTTTTTTTTTTATTATTTATTTGGCTTTTTTATTTTATTTTTAAACTGTGCCTTCCATATTTTATTTTTTTACCATTTTTATCGTTATCTCAGGGAATGTAAATATCCCCTATGATAGCAATAGGTAGTGACAGGTACTCATTTTTTGAAAAAAATTGGGGGGTTAGACCCTAGATCTTTCCTCTGCCCTCAAAGCATCTGACCACACCAAGATCGGTGTGATAAAATGCTTTCCCAATTTCCCAATGGCGCTTTTTATATCCGGGGGGGGGGCATTCCCTCCCACTGCTTGTAAAAGCAGTCTAGAGGCTAATTATCTGCTAGAATTGCTTTTACATGAAAGCCGGCTGCTGGCTGAAAAGAATGATACCAAGATGATACCTAAACCCGCAGGCATCATTCTGGTATAAACATTCAAAGTCCAGCAACATACCAGTACGTTGCTGGTCCTTGTTGGACATGTATTGTAATCTTTTTTTTCACACAGCCTATTGGCTGAACGAAAAAAAGAGATTGATTGGTGGGTATGCCCACCATTAGAATACCTCCCTTCATCCACCCACTTCTAATGATGGGCATATATGCCGAAGCATGGGGGCATCCTCCCGCAAAAAAGTTATGCCGCGTACACACGGTCAAGCCTTCGTCGGAATTTCGACCGTATGTACGCGGCATAAAAGGTTATGCCGCGTACACACGGTCGGACTTTTCCACGGGCAAGCCTCCGTTGGAATTTCGACCGTATATACGCGGCATTAGGAGCAAAATCGCTCCTCCGCCCCTGCTGCCCCCATGCTTCGGCATATATGCTCTTTTTTTTAACTGTGGTGGTGAAATCACCTCCTACAGCGTTGGAGTCACGGCTTTATGTATCGTGGGAGCAAACGCTGTTGCTGTCAAGATAAATAGATCCGCGCTGCAACTGAATGGCGTACCTGCTAAGCAAATGGTGGTTAACATTAAAACAAAGTAACATTACAGTACAACAGTAAGACCTTACCATGCCATACCTGCAAAGCAAATACCAAAACAAAACCTAGTAAAAAATAAAAAAATGTTTTAACGCAACCTGTGCCTAAAATATATATATGCCGAAGCATGGGGGCATCCTCCCGCAAAAAAGTTATGCCGCGTACACACGGTCGGAATTTTCCACGGGCAGGCCTCCGTCGGAATTTCGACCGTATGTACGCGGCATTAGGAGCAAAATCGCTCCTCCGCCCCTGCTGCCCCCATGCTTCGGCATATATGCTCTTTTTTTTAACTGTGGTGGTGAAATCACCTCCTACAGCACTGGAGTCACGGCTTTATGTATCGTGGGAGCAAACGCTGTTGCTGTCAAGATAAATAATTCCGCGCTGCAGTTGAATGGCGCACCTGAAAACAAAAAATTACATACCTGAAAAGCAAGCATGATAAAACATTGCAGAATAGAATACAGTAAAAAAGAGCAGAACAATAGAGAGAAAATAGAGAGAGAGAGAACAATAAAACGACAACTATTTTTGTTTTTTTTATTTTATATTTTTTTTGTGTTTTGTTTTTTACGTTTTTTTTTTCTTTTTTACACTTTTTTTTGTAACTTTACAACTGTAATGGTTCGGGTCTCTCAAAATGTAATGGCATCTTGGGAGACCCTGTGTAAGTGTGTCCTTGTCTGTGAAATGCTGTACCCTACGCTAAAACTTCACTTTTGAGTGGTAGCGTTCAAAACATTCACCTTGGCAAAGACCAGGCTTGTCAGGACAGAGTGGACAAAAACACGGGTGTCACGCCTAAATCCGCGCTTGCTACAGACACGACATCTTTTTTGGGGGTGGCTTTGGGTAGGGGTACTCGGGAGGACATACGAATAATGCCTCTCATGCAGCCGGCTTACTGCATTTGGTTGGGGATGGTGAGGTGCAGAACCGCCTGGATACAGGAGTTCTGTGACTATCTCATTCTGGAATTTTAGAAGAGATAACGTCCCGCCTGAAGCTCTGTATAGCACATGAGCGTTCAGCAAAGCCAATTGGAATAATGATAGAGACACTTTTTTGTACCAGCGTCTCGCCTTACGGTCAATTAGATACGGCGCCATCAACTGGTCGTTGAGGTCCACCCCTCCCATATTTTGGTTATATTCGTGGACACAGAGGGGTTTCTCCACAACACCAGTCGCCGTACGAATTTGGACTGTCGTGTCTGCATGAAGGGAGGTAAGAAGGAAAACATTCTTATTGTCCCTCCACTTCATAGCGAGCAAGTTATTACACTTCAAGCAGGCTCTCTCCCCCAGCCTAAGACGGGCATCTACAAGCCGCTGGGGAAAGCCCCGGCGATTAGGTCGCACGGTGCCACATGCTCCAATCTTATGATCAAACAAGTGACTAAACAGTGGCACGCTCGTGTAATAATTGTCCACATACAAGTGGTACCCCTTTCCGAATAAGGGTGACACCAAGTTCCACACTATCTTGCCAGCGCTCCCTATGTAATCCGGGCAGTTGACCGACTCAATCTGACTGTCTTTTCCCTCATAAACCGTAAAGTTCACTACATAGCCTGTTGCCCTGTCACAGAACTTGTAGAGCTTGACCCCATATCTGGCACGCTTGCTGGGAAGGTACTGCTTGAAAGACAAGCGGCCAGAAAATTTAATCAGGGACTCATCAACGCAGACAACTTGATCGGGAGTAAACAAGGCTGCAAAACGTTCGTTGAAGTGGTTTATGAGGGGCCGAATTTTATAGAGCCGGTCGTATTCAGGGTCCCCACGTGGACGACAAAGTTCATTGTCGTTGAAGTGCATGAACCGCAAAATCTGCTCGTATCGTGCCCTGGACATGGAGGCAGAGAACACGGGCATGTGGTCAATTGGGTGCGTGGACCAATAAGCACGCAATGACGGAAATTTATGTGTGCCCATGTTGAGGGAAAGGCCCAGAAAGGTCTTAAATTCGGAAACCGTAATTGGTTTCCAATTTCTGGCAATTTTAGGCAACTGGGGGTTAGCGGCGATAAATTGACCAGCATATAAATTACTCTGGTCCACAATAGATCTATAGAGATCTTCCGTGAAAAACAGCGAATAAAAATCAATTGGAATAAAATCAGCTGTTTCCACCTGAATACCGGGTTGGGCAGTGAATGGGGGAAGTACGGGTTCTGCAGAAGTGGTGGGGACCCAATCAGGATAGGCGAATTCTGCAGGAAGGGCAGTATGGGCACGACGGGCCTGCCTTTGTCTTCTTGGTGGCAGCGGGACACTACTTGTGCTTGCCACCTCGCCAGCTTGAACTGCACTTATGGGACTCGCCACGTCACCAAGTGTTACTGCAGTGCTGGATGTACGTCCAGGCTGTACTAGGCCGCTGGTGCTTGCCAGTTCACCAGAAGGAATAGCGGCGCTAGTACTACTCTGCTCCATGATACGAGAGACCTGCGGTTCTTGCTCCTCAACAACCTCAGAAGATCGGGATCGGGTACGCCTGACCTTAGAAGGGACCTCAACTTCGTCGTCAGAGCTATCTGACGTGGGGCCGCTGACGTCACTGTCTTCTACGGGAAGATATTCTGAGCCTGAATCTGACAGATACGTGACCTCCTCTTCACTATTTGTCATGCTCAGAATCTCGTAGGCCTCTTTACTAGTGTACCTTCGTCTTGCCATTTTGGGCTCTAAATTTAGGGGTACACTAGTAAGATTCACAGGAAAAAAAGCACCTGACTGTCGCCAGCAAATATATCAAACGCTACAAAAAAACTGTTAGCGATCGCAGGGATCAGGCCTGTCTCTGCGAACGCTGCAGTTATGTGTGTTGTGTTTGGTAAGTGACAGTGATCGATCGATACTGCACTTGGGTGGGCTGGGCTGGGCTGGGCTGGGCGGAGGGGCTAAACGCAGGCGCTAGCAGGTATCTGGGCTGATCCCGCTAACACTGCGTTTTTGGGAACCCTAAACCGCTGGGGATGCTAGTATAGATCTGATCAGATACTATACCACTAAGGGGGGTGTATGCTTTGCGCGTGGGTGTTAGCGTTACTGGCACTAACCTAACACTGCCTGGGGCGACGCAGACCCTCTCTGGCGCTAAAACCTAATTGATCTCACCCGCCGGGCGATCAGGGGGGTTAAACCTTTATTGGGTTATATACGGCGGGTGCCCTGATGCTATAAAAAGCAAACTAATCAACCAGCGTCACCCGTAACCTTTATATGGTGATCACTGGTGAAAGGGTTAACTAGGGGCAATCAGGGGGTTAAAACCTTTATTAGGTTAAATATGGGGGTACCTGACACTATATAAAAACCTGACGGGTAACCTAAATAACTAAATAACTTACTGGCTAACCAGTGACACCAGTGACGCTTATACGGCGATCACTGGTGAAAGGGTTAACTCTAGGGGCAATCAGGGGGTTAAAATAATATATGGGGGTACCTGACACCAATAAAAACCTGCGGCGAACCTAAAAAAAAAATAACTGCCTATCTAAAACACCAGCGACACGAATACAACGATCGGAAAAACAATCGCTTAGTGACGCTGAAGTTAGGGGGTGAAAGGGTTACCTGGGGGGTGATCAAGGGGTTAAACCTTTATTAGGGGGGGTTAGGGGGCTACCCTGGACCTAAAGGGGCCTAATCCTAACTGCCCTGCAACTTTTTACAATCACAGATGACACTAAATGCAGTGATCAGTAAAATAAATGATCACTGCAATCAGTGACACTGTGATTGGGGGCTTTGGGGTGACCTGGGGGGTGATCTGGGGGTGACTGGGGGGTGATTTGTGTGCCTATGTGTACCTACGTGTCAGTGGACTGTTGGAGCACTAACCTCTGTCTTCACTCCTCGGCGCCGGGAACGAAAAGACCGCGGCGAGGGAGATGACATCACTTCCTCCAGCCTGTGTTTACATCACATGGCGGAGGAAGCAATTTCATTGGCCGGGAGCGATCGCGAGGGGGGGGGGCGGAATCGAGCGGCCGCCCCCTCATGCCTGATCGCTCCCGAACACTTAACGGCCGCTCACTGCAGTGAAGGGGGGTCCGGATGGACCCCCCAACTGCACAAAGGCGATCACGTAGATCTACGTGATTCTGCCTGTCCGTGCCATTCTGCCGACGTAAATCGGCGGTGGGCGGTCGTTAAGTGGTTAAAGTGTAAATGTCAAACCAAAAACTTTTTTTCTAGTTTTGGCTAGAGTGTGGAAGGTTTAGAACTCCTTTCAGGTTTTTATTGTTGTCTGGGGCTCTGTTAAGCCCTGTACACACGATCGGATATCCTATGGATTCTAATCCGATGGATTTTTCCATCGGAAATCCGATGAAGCTGACTTCCATCAGTCTTGCCTACACACCATCAGTCAAAAATCCGACCGTCCCAAACGCTGTGACGTAAAACACTCCGACAAGCCGAGAAAAATTAAGTTCAATGCTTCTGAGCATGCGTCGACTTGATTCTGAGCATGCGTGGGTTTTTTGTCCGATGGAGTTCCACACAGACGATCGGAATTTGCTATCGGTTTTTTTCCCATTGGATAAATTTAAAACATGTTCTATTTTTTCTCACCTATGGAAAAAAGACCGATGGGGCCCATACACGATCGGTTTGTCCGATGAGAAAAGTCCAACTGTTTCACCAGAGAACACTTTCTGCCTGTCAAAATATTGTTTACAGGACATAAGCAGGAAGCAAGGATAAATCTCTCTAGCAGGGCCCTGAAGAGCAATAAAACCAGGCAGGAGTTCTAACTATTCCCCACCACCTTTGCCCAAAAAATATACTGTACATTATTAGTCTTGCACCGATACTGATACCGGTATCGGTGCTGATACTAAGCATTTGTACTTGTACTTGTGCAAATGCTCCGATACTAAAACCGACACCTTCACATATATGTGAACTAGATGCATTTTGAACCGCATCCAATTCGCATGACATGTGAACCTGTAACCTTTTCAATGAAGCCGGCTCACATATGAGCGGGCCGGCTGCAGTGCATTTTTAAAAAGAGTCAGATTTTGAGCCCAGTTCAGTTGCGATTTCAAATGTCGTACTCTTTGACAATTAGCATTTGAATTGCACCTGAACCACTGAACAAAGCCGCCTAGTGGACTAAAATCCTACTGTCAAAACTGTATCGCACATATGTCACTAAAAACAGGTATCGGTAATCGGTAACGGTGAGCACTTGAGAAAAAGTATCAGTACTCGGTCTTGGAAAACTGGTATAAAGGTGCATCCCTAATATATATATATATATATATATATATATATATATAGCCGGTCTCCTCCAGGGCAGGTCCTCCCCTGGTCTCCTTCACCAAGATAGCTTCCTCCCCATTTGGACGGACAGCTTGGGATCCCCTCTCCGAATGTAGGCCCCAGCCAGACTAGCTGGGCCTACTAGATAGCGCTGCAGCCTCGGGCCAACGTGGCCCCAAGACCAGGACCACACACACATGCCTCGCGCCCGGAGGGCTGCGGGGAGAAAACGGGCCCCAATCAATGGCATCTGCCCCTTAAGTATCCCCTCCCAGCAGGCACAACGGGTAGACCACTCCCACTGTACCGCTGCCGAGAAGGGCCACTCAATGCACCATGGTTTGCCCATGTTCCAACAGGTGCCTGAGGTGGTACCGCAACCTACAGGCAATAATGGAAAATGCTACTGGGCAAACCACAGCTAGAACAGAGACAAATATAAATGTAATTCAACCAACTGAGCCCAACTACTGGCTCAGACATCCCTCTATATTTTAAATAGCGTCCCAACCTTTTGGGGAAGGCGCTACATCTATATTAGAAATAAGGTGATCCCCGCGCTACAATGTGTTTTGTGCTTTATATAGACTGCTGCTGATAAAAAGGGATGTGTGTTTATTTAAGGCAGGGGTCTCCAAACACCGGCCCGCGGGCCACATCCGGCCCGCTTGGGTGTTTTATCCGGCCCGCAGCTTAGAGGTCCTGTAGTGTAAACAAAGCCGCCATGCTGCCCACACCATTTTTTTTTTACATTGGCTGCTGGGACCGCCGAGGTGTGGCACCTCCCCTATGCCCGCCTACTGTTTAAAATGACAAGCCTGTACGAGTGACGTCACAGGTGCGGCACCTCCCCTCTTCCTGCCCGCTGTTTAAAATTAGAATCCTCCACGAGTGACGTCACAGGCGCGGTGCCTCCCCTCTTCCCGCCGCTGTTTGAATTGACGATCCTCCACGAGTATAGCAACGGGCGGGAGACGGGAGTTGCAGAAGAGCTGCAGAAGAGCTGGTACGGAGGTAAGAGGCGGAGGCAACGCTGATGGGCACATTGCAGGGGAGATTTCTGTGCTGATGGGGAAATTGCTGAGGACACTGCTGATGGGGACATTGCTGGGGACAGTGCTGATGGGGACATTGCTGGGGACAGTGCTGATGGGGATATTTCTGGGGACATTGCTGTGCTGATGGAAACATTGCTGGGGACACCTCTGATGGGGACACTACGAATGGGGACACCACGAATGGGGACACCAGTGGTCCCCATCATCGGTGTCCCCATCATCAGCGGTGTCCCCATCATCAGCGGTGTCCCCATCATCGGCGTCCCCATCATCAGCGTTCCCATCAGCGGTGTCCCCATCAGCGATAATGGGGACGCTGCTAATGGGGACACTGCTGATGGGGACACTGCTGATGGGGACATTGCTGTGCTGATGGGGACATTGCTGTTCTGATGGGGACATGTCCCCATCAGCGGTGTCCCCATCAGCACAGCAATGTCCCCTTCAGTGGCGTCCCCCTCAGTAGCGTCCCCATCAGCGGTGTCCCCATCAGCACAGCAATGTCCCCATCAGCGATGATGGGGACGATGCAAATGGGGACACTGCTGATTGGGACACCGCTGATGGGGACATTGCTGTGCTGATGGGGACATTGCTGTGCTGATAGGGACATTGCTGTTCTGATGGGGATATTGCTTTTCTGATGTGGACACTGCTTTTCTGATGGGGACATTGCTGTTCTGATGGGGACATGGCTGTTCTGATGGGGACATGGCTGTTCTGATGGGGACATTGCTGTGCTGATGGGGACATTGCTGTTCTGATGGGGACATGGCTGTTCTGATGGGGACATTGCTGTGCAGATAGGGACATTGCTGTTCTGATTGGGACATTGCTGTGGACACTGCTGATGGGGACATTGCTGTTCTGATTGGGACATGGCTGTTCTGATGGGGACATGGCTGTTCTGATGGGGACATGGCTGTGCTGATGGGGACATAGCTGTGCTGATGGGGGCATTGCTGTTCTGATGGGAATATTGCTTTTCTGATGGGGACATTGCTGTGCTGATGGGGACATTTCTGTTCTGATGGAGGCATTGCTGTTCTGATGGGGACATTGCTGTTCTGATGGGGACATTGCTTTTCTGATGGGGACATTGCTGTTCTGATGGGGACATTGCTGTTCTAATGGGGACATTGCTTTTCTGATGGGGACATTGCTGTTCTGATGGGGACAAGGCTGTTCTGGTGGGGACATGGCTGTTCTGATGGGGACATTGCTGTTCTGATGGGGACATTGCTTTTCTGATGGGGACATTGCTGTTCTGATGGGGACATTGCGGTTCTGATGGGGACATTGCTTTTCTGATGGGGACATTGCTGTTCTGATGGGGACAAGGCTGTTCTGGTGGGGACATGGCTGTTCTGATGGGGACATTGCTGTGCTGATGGGGACATTGCTGTTCTGATGGGGACACGGCTGTTCTGATGGGAACATTGCTGTGCAGATAGGGACATTGCTGTTCTGATTGGGACATTGCTGTGGACACTGCTGATGGGGACATTGCTGTTCTGATTGGGACATGGCTGTTCTGATGGGGACATGGCTGTTCTGATGGGGACATGGCTGTGCTGATGGGGACATGGCTGTGCTGATGGGGACATTGCTGTGCTGATGGGGACATTGCTGTTCTGATGGGAATATTGCTTTTCTGATGGGGACATTGCTGTGCTGATGGGGACATTGCTGTTCTGATGGGGGCATTGCTGTTCTGATGGGGACATTGCTGTTCTGATGGGGACATGGCTGTTCTGATGGGGACATTGCTGTTTTGATGGGGTCATTGCTTTTCTGATGGGGACATTGCTGTTCTGATGGGGACATTGCTGTTCTGATGGGGACATGGCTGTTCTGATGGGGACACGGCTGTTCTGATGGGGACATTGCTGTGCAGATAGGGACATTGCTGTTCTGATGGGGATATTGCTGTGCTGATTGGGACATTGCTGTGGACACTGCTGATGGGGACATTGCTGTTCTGATGGGGATATTGCTGTGCTGATTGGGACATTGCTGTGGACACTGCTGATGGGGACATTGCTGTTCTGATTGGGACATGGCTGTTCTGATGGGGACATGGCTGTGCTGATGGGGACATGGCTGTGCTGATGGGGACATTGCTGTTCTGATGGGAATATTGCTTTTCTGATGGGGACATTGCTGTGCTGATGGGGACACTGCTGATGGGGAAACCGAGGCCCAAGTTTATTTTGAATGTCTTTGCGTTGTTTTGCTAAAGTTTTTTCTCTTTTGTTCTCAGTCATATCATGCTGATTACAAAAACAATCCATGTAAAATATATACATTTAATACATAACTGATTTATTTTTTCGGCCCCCGAATACTTGTAAAATCTACAATGTGGCCCTCGTGTTGAAAAGTTTGGAGACCCCTGATTTAAGGTGTATAAGTATTGTGACAGAGCATCCCAGAGAAGCCATCCAGGAGTGGCCACGTCCTGCCAACAAGAAGCAGGTCAGGGCCTTTCTTGGCATTGCAGGGTACTATAGAAGATTTATCCCAAATTTTGCAACTATAGCTGCCCCACTGACAGACCTTACAAAAGGGAAAGACTCCATAATGGTGAAATGGTCTCCTGTAGCAGAAGAGTCTTTTCAAGTCCTGAAGAAGGCTCTTTGTGCACAGCCAATCCTATACTCCCCCGATTTCTCCAAAAACTTTCTGGTCCAGACGGATGCGTCTGATGTTGGTATCGGGGCAGTACTATCACAGGTACACAATGGGGAAGAACACCCTGTGGTGTACTTAAGCAGAAAGCTCAATGACCATGAAAAAAAGTATGCAGTCATTGAAAAGGAATGTCTGGCCATAAAGTGGGCCGTGGACGCGCTCAGGTACTACTTGTTGGGGCGCCAGTTTGAGTTGATAACTGACCATGCTCCCCTGAAATGGATGGCCCAAAAAAAGGAGACTAATAGGCGGGTGAACCGGTGGTTTTTGGCCCTACAAGACTACGCCTTTACGGTAACACACAGGCCAGGTGTTGAGATGGGGAATGTAGTTGCCCTCTCCCGTGTTCACTCCTGTTGGGCTACAGGTGTTCCAACCCTGGGGCTGAAACAAGGGGGGAGGATGTGTGACAGAGCATCCCAGAGAGAGCCTGGGAAAGTCCTATTCAGGGTTTATACATCTCCCAGGCTCCTCTCATATACATTCAGGGATCTCTGAGCCAGGATCCACTTCAGGTGTTGGTTCTCTCCCCCAGCTTAATTAAAAGCTCACCTGAGCAGACAGCCTTTGCTCAGCCTAGGAAACACAGACAGCATTGGTCTGTGAGAGCAAGAAGGTGTGTAAAACTTGTTACTCTGTTGGATCTGGAAGCTGACAAGCGCTAGGCTTGTCCAGCCTGGTAGTGTGGGCCTGTAAATACTGTGTAGTTAGAGCTGAGACACGGCTAGGCTTTTGTTTAGCTATTTTTTCTTCTGTTTGTTTTCAGCACACTGTACAGCACCCGTCATTGACTTTGTATATAGCACCAATAAATAACACTGTGTTTTCACTGATCCAATGGACTTGGTATCTGTGCCTACTCATCCCAGGGAGCTTTTGTACCTACTACCTGTCCCCCAGGTTACATATGGTGGAGGCTGCGACCAGCTGTAGTAAGTTACCACTTAAAAGGCCAGTACCTAAAGTGACAACATGGAGGACCTCCTCAAACAAATGGTGTTGGCAAATGCTGCGTTGCAGCAAGCAAACGCTGCACAACAGCAAACTAACGCTATCGCACAGGAGCAAACCAAGGTGCTGTTCCAAAAGATTGGTGCTGTACAGGAGCAATCGCAGAGGCTGTTTGAACAGCTTGCCACTGCTGCAAAAGCGGATAGGAAAACCCTTACTGAGGTTGTGGAGACGCTAGCACAGGGGTCACCTGCGATAATGAAGGATATTGGAGACAAGCCCTCAGCCATCCATGTGGGTCGCTTTCTTTCAAAGATGACGGCAGATGATGATCCAGAGGCCTTCCTACTAACATTTGAATGGACCGCTGAGAGGGAAGGTTGGCCCCAAACCCAGTGGGCAGGACTGATTGCCCCCTTACTTTCTGGAGAAGCGCAGAAGGCCTACTATGATCTGGAGTCAGCAGAAGCGGGAGATTATGAGAAGGTCAAGTGGGAAATCCTGGCACGACTTGGTGTTACCTTGGCTGTTCGAGCTCAGCGGGTCCACAGCTGGTTCTTCCAAGAAAAGAGGCCCCCAAGATCGCAGATGTTTGATCTGATCCATCTGGTGCGGAAATGGCTACAGCCGGAGTCCCTGTCTGCGCCACATATAGTGGAGCGTGTGGTCATGGACCAATTCCTGAGGTTACTACCAATTCCCCTGCAGAAGTGGGTGAGTCAAGGAGACCCCAAGTCGGCAGACAACCTGGTGGAGCTCGTTGAGAGGTACTTTGCTGCAGAGAACCTGGTCACCACCCCTACAGCCGCACGGACTTTCCACCCAAAGCCACGGTCTCCCCAGGCAACCGATAAGACTGTTCCAGGGGAAGTGGGTGGTAAGCATGGCAAGGAAATAGGGGGGAGGATTTTTGGTGCCAGGACTGAAGTTTGGCGGCCCAAACAAGGGAAGCCACTGCCTGTCAGCAAACCAAACTGGGGAAACATCAGGTGTTTTCGTTGCCAAGAACTGGGACATGTTGCAGCAAACTGTCCATTGACAGATGAGCCAATGCAGTGTGATCTATCTTTTAGAAGGCAGTCTATGTTTGCTGCTGTTTCATGCACTGCAGTGCCAAATGTGGGAAAACACATGTGTCAAGTGACTGTTAATAATAAGCCTATTACGGCCTTGCTGGACTCTGGAAGTCTAGTTACTTTGGTTACAGCTGAGATGGTTGAAACTGAATTTTCATGCAAAAAAAGTTGCTGTGATCTGTGTACATGGGGATACCCGCGAGTATCCAATAGCCACTGTTCAGTTTAAAACTGGCTTAGGTATGGTGACCCATTCGGTCGGACTGGTGCCCCACTTGGTGCACGAGGCTATCATTGGTAGGGACGTCCCTAAGTTTTGGGAACTGTGGGATTGTCCCGACCCAGTCGCAGTACCTGACTCAGTCGCAGAGCCAGACCTCATGGCCATTACTGACCTTGTGGGTTCAGGGGACTCCTCTCAGGGCTCTCCGGGTGATCCTTTCTCAGTTATGGCAGGAGAGCTGGGGGAGCCTGAAGAAGTCCCCACAACCAGTAGAGCTGGACAGCCGTCTGCTGAATCTGAGCCTACGTTAGAGTTTGCCAATCTTAATGTGCACAAGGAAAATTTTGGTACGGAGCAGAGAAAAGACCCTACCCTTGCTAGGGCCTGGGAAAATGTAATGGTGATTAATGAGGTACCTGTCGAACCAGGGGACAGGCTTTGTTTTCCATATTTCTGCAGCAATGAGGATTTACTGTATCGTGTATGCAAATCTAATGATGAAGTGGTTGAACAGTTGGTAGTCCCTAAGTTATACAGACGGGTGGTGTTGGAACTTGCCCATGGGCACTTGCTAGGAGGCCATTTAGGGGTTGAGAAAACCACTGAAAGGGTGTTGCGCAGGTTTTACTGGCCTGGGATACGGAAAAATATCGAGAATTATTGTCAATCCTGTCCTGTGTGTCAGATGTCAGCCCCCCAACCCCACTTCCGAAGTCCGTTAGTGCCCTTGCCCATTATTGAAGTGCCTTTTGAGAGGATTGCCATGGACCTTGTGGGTCCACTCCCCAAATCTGCCCGCGGTCATCAACCTATCCTCGTGATCATGGATTACGCTACCCGTTACCCCGAGGCCGTTCCCTTACGCACTGCGTCTGCTAAAAACATTGCCAAAGAGCTGTTTATGGTGTTCAGTCGGGTTGGCGTCCCGAAAGAAGTCCTTACAGACCAGGGTACCCCATTCATGTCACGAATAACTAGGGAGCTGTGCAAGTTATTTAAGGTGAAGCAGTTGCGAACCTCGGTGTACCATCCTCAAACGGATGGCTTGGTGGAACGCTTCAATAAGACATTAAAGAGTATGTTAAAAAAGGTTGTTGACAAGGATGGTAAAAACTGGGACTTCCTGATACCCTACTTGATGTTCGCCATCAGGGAAGTTCCCCAGTCCTCTACGGGGTACTCTCCATTTGAGCTGCTTTATGGGAGACACCCTCGGGGACTCTTAGACATAGCCAAGGAAACTTGGGAGGGGGAGCAGACGCCTCACAAAAGTGTCATTGAGCATATCGCTCAAATGCAGGACAGGATTGCAGCAATCATGCTGGTGGTAAAAGAACATTTACTGCAGGCCCAAGCAGCCCAACAAAGGATATACAACAGGGGGGCCCAACTTTGTGTTTTCTCACCTGGTGACAGGGTCCTCGTGTTGGTTCCCACTGTTGAGAGCAAATTCCTAGCTAAGTGGCAGGGACCATTTGAAGTAATTGAAAGAGTTGGGGAGGTCAATTACAAGGTGTATCAACCAGGTAAAAGGAAGCCCGAACAGATTTACCACATAAACCTGTTAAAGCCCTGGAAAGATAGACTAGCATTAACTGCGAGGTCCCTCCTGTTAACCCTTAAGGGTACTGAATCCCCTCTGATCCCTGAGGTCACGATTCCAGACACCCTGTCATGTTCCCAGAAACAGGAAACTAGAGAGTTCCTGATAAGGAATAAAGAGAAATTTTCAGAGTTGCCGGGCACGACTTCAGCAGTTCAGCATGATATTGTTACTGAACCTGGAGTCCGTGTCAAGCTCAAACCATACCGAATTCCCGAAGCTAGAAGGACATCGGTGAGGAAGTTAAAAGGATGTTGGAATCTTAGATACTCCGTCGACGGACAACTCCTCAGAGGAGAAGGTCCCACACCCTGAAAACTAGACTTGACTCCACACTTAATAAACCCCTACTTAGACTTAAGCTTTGACGTCTTTATCTAGGCCGCCCTCAACTTGCACGGCGGCAATGCCACCCATTGGGCGGGAGCCCAGATCCATGTCCGTGGACCCCCCCTCCCTCTCTGAATGACCCCCTCATCTCCCCCCCCCCCTCCTACAATACTTACCTGACTACTCCTTCCTTCAAGAGGCATGATATGCCTGCTTATTTCTGTGTTATACTCCTGTTGAAATTAAAATATGTGGGGAAAAAAAACAAAAAAAAAACCAGGGAGGTTGAGCCCATAGGGCCGCAGTATTCTGATCCGTTCCTGCGATTCACGCGAGAATGCCACAAGGAAGGTGGAACTTGGCGGGGTCCGCGCGGGGAGCGTCCCCAGCGCGGATGTCGGCTGGGGGAGATCACTAAAACAGGTTAATCTGTGTGGTAGTACCTTGCATAGGCAGGATTGTACTATATAACTTAGAAGGTACTGTTGAATTATTCCTGCATGCTTCCCTTGATGTGAATGTATTAAGGTTGGCGATTGTGATACCTTTCGTGCTGTGGTCCATGTGGACCGATCTCCCTGACATAAATAAAAAATTTAATAAAAAAAAAAAAAAGGATGTTGGAGCTAGATGTTATTGAGGAATCCAATAGTGACTGGTCTAGCCCCATTGTATTAGTCCCAAAACCGGATGGCACTTGGAGGTTTTGTAACGACTTCAGAAAGCTTAATGCGGTAACAAAGTTTGACACATACCCAATGCCCAGGGTAGACGAGCTTATAGACCGACTTGGCAAGGCCCGTTATCTGACCACTTTGGACTTGACCAAAGGATATTGGCAAATACCCCTGACTGGTAGTGCCAAAGAAAAGACTGCGTTTGTGACCCCGGAGGGGTCGTTTCAATATAAGAAAATGCCTTTTGGGTTGCAAAATGCCCCTGCAACATTTCAGAGGGCTATGGACAGGACCCTCAGACCTCACCGACAGTATGCTGCAGCCTATCTGGACGACATAGTGGTGCATAGCACTGACTGGGAGTCTCACTTGCCCCGTGTCCAGGCTGTCCTGGATTCCCTCTTCAAGGAAGGGTTTACGGCAAATCCAAAAAAATGTGCCATTGGGCTAGAGGAAGCCAAGTATTTGGGCTACACTATTGGCCGGGGTGTCATAAAGCCCCAGGTGAATAAAATAGAAGCCATCCAGGAGTGGCCACGTCCTGCCAACAAGAAGCAGGTCAGGGCCTTTCTTGGCATTGCAGGGTACTATAGAAGATTTATCCCAAATTTCGCAACTATAGCTGCCCCACTGACAGACCTTACAAAAGGGAAAGACTCCATAATGGTGAAATGGTCTCCAGTAGCAGAAGAGTCTTTTCAAGTCCTGAAGAAGGCTCTTTGTGCACAGCCAATCCTATACTCCCCCGATTTCTCCAAAAACTTTCTGGTCCAGACGGATGCGTCTGATGTTGGTATCGGGGCAGTACTATCACAGGTACACAATGGGGAAGAACACCCTGTGGTGTACTTAAGCAGAAAGCTCAATGACCATGAAAAAAAGTATGCAGTCATTGAAAAGGAATGTCTGGCCATAAAGTGGGCCGTGGACGCGCTCAGGTACTACTTGTTGGGGCGCCAGTTTGAGTTGATAACTGACCATGCTCCCCTGAAATGGATGGCCCAAAAGAAGGAGACTAATAGGCGGGTGAACCGGTGGTTTTTGGCCCTACAAGACTACGCCTTTACGGTAACACACAGGCCAGGTGTTGAGATGGGGAATGTAGATGCCCTCTCCCGTGTTCACTCCTGTTGGGCTACAGGTGTTCCAACCCTGGGGCTGAAACAAGGGGGGAGGATGTGTGACAGAGCATCCCAGAGAGAGCCTGGGAAAGTCCTATTCGGGGTTTATACATCTCCCAGGCTCCTCTCATATACATTCAGGGATCTCTGAGCCAGGATCCACTTCAGGTGTTGGTTCTCTCCCACAGGCTAATTAAAAGCTCACCTGAGCAGACAGCCTTAGCTCAGCCTGGGAAACACAGACAGCATTGGTCTGTGAGATCAAGAAGATTTGTAAAACTTGTTACTCTGTTGGATCTGGAAGCTGACAAGCGCTAGGCTTGTCCAGCCTGGTAGTGAGGGCCTGTAAATACTGTGTAGTTAGAGCCGAGACACGGCTAGGCTTTTGTTTAGCTATTTTTTCTTCTGTTTGTTTTCAGCACACTGTACAGCACCCGTCATTGACTTTGTATATAGCACCAATAAATAACACTGTGTTTTCACTGATCCAATGGACATGGTATCTGTGCCTGCTCATCCCAGGGAGCTTTTGTACCTACTACCTGTCCCCCAGGTTACAGTATATATAACCAGCGCTGTCTCAACAAATAAAGAAAATTTGTAATCTTAGATATGATTTATACTTAACCACTTCCGGTAGTGAATTGACGTCCGGGAAGTGGTTGCAATATCGATACTGGACGTCATATGACGTCCTGCAGGATATTGCCTTGCGCGCGCCCGCGGGGGCGCGCAGCGCGGTGATCGGGGACGGCATGTGTCCCTCGGACACAGCGCTTCCCCGATCACGGTAAACAGCCAATTTCATTGGCTGTTTACCATGTGATCGGCTGTGTCAAAGTCACAGCCGATCACCTGTCAAAACAAACTCGGCGGCGCGCTCCGTGCGCGCCGCCACAGGCTTGCAGAGCGGGGATCGGGGAAGGCGAGTGTCCCTTGGACACAGCGCGTCCCCGATCAGAGTAAACAGCCAATGAATTGGCTGTTTACCACGTGACCGGCTGTGTCCAATCACAGCCGGTCACAAATGTAAACAAACTGCAGGAGTTACTACCTGATCCCTGCTCTCTCCTCACACACCGATCTGTGAGGAGAGAGAAGAGATCAGTAAGTTAGCTCAGTGTAGTTTGTCTACATAAGTTTACATTGCACAACACGCCCCCCCCCATAAAGAGGACCTGTCACACAGCCCAGCACATCAATCAGCCCATCTGTCAATCAGCCCATCTGTCAATCAGCCCATCTGTCAATCAATCAGCCCATCTGTCAATCAATCAGCCCATCTGTCAATCAATCAGCCGATCTGTCAATCAAACACCCCACCTGTCAATCAATCACCCCATCTGTCAATCAATCAACCCATCTGTCAATCAATCAATCAGCCCATCTGTCAATCAATCAGCCCATCTGTCAATCATCTGTCACAGGCCCACCTCCATCGGTACCGCCATTGGCACCGCCACACAGGCTACCAATACCGCCATCGGTACCAGTACCACCACCAGTACCGCCACCAAGCCCAGCATCTATACTGCCACACAGGCCCGCTACCAGTATCACCACTAGTGCCGCCATCGGTACCACCACCAGTACCACCACCCGTACCACCACCAGTACCACCACCCGTACCACCGTCGGTAGTGCCACCACCACCTGTACCACCACCTGTACCGCCATCGGTACCATCACCACCCGTACCGCCATTGGTACCACCACCACCTGTACCGCCATCGGTACCACCACCACCTGTACCGCCATCGGTACCACCACCACCCATACCGCCATCGCTACCACCACCACCCGTACCGCCACCTGTACCGCCATCGGTACCGCCGCCACCACCACCACCCGTACCGCCATCGGTACCACCACCACCACCTGTACCGCCATTGGTACCACCACCACCCATACCGCCATCGGTACCACCACACAGGCCCACCACTAATACCTCCATCGGTACTACCACACAGACCGCCACCACTACCACCAGCAGTACCATTACACAGGCCCACCAATAAGCACTGCCATAATGTCCCAAAGGGTTTACACACCTGAGGAGGCATATGCCATTCTTGCCATGTCGGATGATGAGAGCAGCGGGGAGCTCCCATTATCCGATTCTGGTTCGGAATACGAGCCAGTGGAGGATAGTGGCTCAGAGTCCGAGTCCCCGGAGGAAACCGTCCCTCCCAAAAGAATGCGATCGGCACCAAGATCAGCACCAAGATCAGCACCAAGATCAGGAGAACTGCCCACCACCAGCAGCGCCATACCCCAGGAAGAGGAGCCCAGTACAAGCAATGGAAATGCACGCCCAACCCGAAGAATCCAGCCCCAATCCTACCTTCCCGATGCCCTGGCAAACCCCTTATGGTTGCCTGCCAACTCAGGATCCGCTATCATCCCCCCTTTCACCGCACAGCCAGGTGTGCAGCCCGACACTACAAATTTTTCTAAATTTGATTATTTTTGTTTATTTTTCCCACAAGATTTGCTGCAGAATATAGTGGATCAAACGAATCTGTATGCATCCCAATTTATTGCTGCCAACCCCGATTCTTCCTACGCCCGCATGTTCCAGTGGCGGCGTCTAACATTGGAGGAATTGAAATTATTTTTGGGCCTTATGTTCAATATGGGGCTTACAAAAAAGAACGAAGTCCATTCATATTGGTCCAAACGCCCCATCCAACACATGCCCATATATTCCGCTGTCATGTCCAGGAAAAGATACGACATGATTATGCGCTTTCTCCACTTCAATGACAATTCACAGTGCCCTCCCCGAGATGATCCCAACTACGACAAATTGTACAAGATACGCCCCCTAATCAATGCCTTTTCCCAGCGATTTGAAGAAGTTTTCATCCCAGACCAAAAAATTTGTGTGGACGAGTCCCTCGTACATTTCACCGGCCGACTGCAGTTCAAGCAGTACATACCAAGCAAGAGAGCCAGGTATGGGTTAAAATTAAATAAATTATGTGATCGAGCCACTGGATACGTCTGCAAATTCAGGATCTACGAAGGCAAAGACTCCCAGCTCCAGCCCCGTGATTGCCCCACATATATTGGAACCAGTGGGAAAATTGTCTGGGAGTTGGCATACCCCCTGTTCGGAAAAGGTTACCATTTATATGTTGATAATTATTATACCAGCCTGCCCCTTTTTCGCCACCTTTACAGTAAACAAACCCCGGCCTGCGGTACCTTAAAAAAAAAACGGAAGGGATTCCCACAAAATTTATTGACAAAAAAATTGCGACCTGGAGAATCGGCATCCATGAGGAACGAGGAGGTTTTGGCCATGAAGTGGAGGGACAAGAAAGATGTCCACATCCTCTCTACGATCCACAATGACACCATGGTGGAGATCCCAAGAAGACGCGGCTCCATTGTAAAGCCTGAATGTGTCCACGACTACAATTTGTACATGGGGGGGGGGGGTGGATTTAAACGACCAGATGCTACAGCCCTACTTATCAACCAGAAAGTCCCATTATTGGCACAAAAAAGTTGCGTTTCACCTGTTTCACATGGCCCTTTTTAATTCGTTTGTCTGCTACCAAAAAGCAACTCAATCACTGACTCCACTACCTCCAATATATCGAAGATATCATCGATGCCCTCATTTACCAACAAGATCCCGCCCCAGGAAGCATTCGCTCTGATAGTGTGAGTCGGCTTCACGAGCGACACTATCCCTTTAGCATCCCCCCCACAGAATCTGGAAGAAGACGCCAAAAGAAATGCCGTGTATGCAGCAGAGGAGGAGTAAGAAGAGACACCAGCTATTATTGTCCCGATTGTCCCTCCCAACCTGGCCTGTGCATCGGAAATTGCTTCAAAAATTATCATACATCCATTAGTTCCCCTTATTATTAACAGACTGCCATTTCCCTATTTGCCTGCTACCATGTTACTAACTACCTTCCATGTTAATTAACTGACCCTGGCCTGTTTACCGACGATGCCTCTGCCTGCCGATTTAAACCACGTTTTCTGACTTCCACGTGTACCGACCTTGGCCTGTTAATCGACCATGTTTTTGCCTGCCACTTGGACTGATCTTTTGGCCATCTACTTTTAGTACACAGGGGTCTCACATATGTGAGGGGCTTCAGAATAGCGTTCTGAGTAGAGAAAACCAGTTTTTCGTTTTCTGTGCTCCAAGAACAGGGTCTGGTTGCCCGGAGGCTTCAAAGCGATTTGGGTGGGAGAAGCCTCTACCCCTGTCCCCCTGGCCCTAAGCTTGATGGTCCTTCCTGCTGCCTGGACCAATAATTTGGCTGTGCTGACCATATTACTGCCTGTAATGACCCATGACATTATGGACCATGTTTCTTCCTGCTGCTTGGACCAATACTTTGGCTGTGTTGACCATATATCTGCCTGCTGCCTCTACTGACTTTGGACAGCATTTCTGCCGGGACACCTCTGCCTGCTACCTGGACCTGTGCTCTGGCTGTGCTGACAGTATCTCTGCCTGTGCGAACTATGGACAGTATTCCTGCCTGCTGCCTGGATGATTGCTTTTGCTGTCGCTGACCTCATCCCTGCCTGCTGCCTGGACCGATGCTCTCCTCTGTGGACCACTGCACTTCTAAAACCACAGGTAATCTTTTGTTATTTGGTATGTACCTGCTATGTGTTAGATATATGAAGGGCCTTCAAAAATGTGATCGGTAGTCAGAAAATGATATGTGCAATTAATGCTGCTAGAATGCCTGGAGGTGCTACTTGGATGTTGGGCCTCTGTATGTGGCCAGGCTGTGTAAAAGTCCCAAACATGTGGTATCGCCATACTCAGGAGGAGTAGCAGAATGCATTTTGGGGTGTAATTTTTGCTATGTACATATTATGTGTTAGAAATATCTTATAAATTGACAACTTTGTGTAAAAAAATGCATTTTAATTTTTTCTCCACATTTTCCAAAACCTTCTGGAAAAAAATGAACCGTTCAAAAGACTCATAATGCCTCATAGATTATACGTTGGGGTGTGTGCTTTCAAAAATGGGGTCATTTTGTGGAAAATTCTATTGTCCTGGTGCTCCAGGGCCTTCAAAATTGTAATAGGTGGTTGAGAAAGGATATGTGCGATTTATGCTTGTAGAACGCCTGAAAGTGCTACTTCAATGTTGGGCCTCTGTATATGGCCAGGCTGTGTAAAAGTCTCACACATGTGGTATCGCTATACTCAGGAGGAGTAGCAGAATGCATTTTGGGGTGTTATTTTTGCTATGTATATGCTATGCGTTAGAAATATCTTATAAATGGACAACTTTGTGTAAAAAAAATGCATTTTCATTTTTTCTCCACATTTTCCAAAACCTTCTGGAAAAAAATGAACCGTTCAAAAGACTCATAATGCTTCATAGATTATACGTTGGGGTGTGTGCTTTCCAAAATGGGGTCATTTTGTGGAAAATTCTATTGTCCTGGTGCTCCAGGGCCTTAAAAAGTGTAATAGGTGGTTGAGAAAGGATATGTGCGATTTATGCTTGTAGAACGCCTGAAAGTGCTACTTCAATGTTGGGCCTCTGTATATGGCCAGGCTGTGTAAAAGTCTCACACATGTGGTATCGCTATACTCAGGAGGAGGAGCAGAATGCATTTTGGGGTGTCATTTTTGCTATGTATATGCTATGCGTTAGAAATATCTTATAAATAGACAACTTTGTGTAAAAAAAATGCATTTTCATTTTTTCTCCACATTTTCCAAAACCTTCTGGAAAAAAATGAACCGTTCAAAAGACTCATAATGCTTCATAGATTATACGTTGGGGTGTGTGCTTTCCAAAATGGGGTCATTTTGTGGAAAATTCCATTGTCCTGGTGCTCCAGGGCCTTCAAAAGTGTAATAGGTGGTTGAGAAAGGATATGTGCGATTTATGCTTGTAGAACGCCTGAAAGTGCTACTTCAATGTTGGGCCTCTGTATATGGCCAGGCTGTGTAAAAGTCTCACACATGTGGTATCGCTAGACTCAGGAGGAGTAGCAGAATGCATTTTGGGGTGTAATTTTTGCTATGTATATGCTATGCGTTAGAAATATCTTATAAATGGACAACTTTGTGTAAAAAAAATGCATTTTCATTTTTTCTCCACATTTTCCAAAACCTTCTGGAAAAAAATGAACCGTTCAAAAGACTCATAATGCTTCATAGATTATACGTTGGGGTGTGTGCTTTCCAAAATGGGGTCATTTTGTGGAAAATTCTATTGTCCTGGTGCTCCAGGGCCTTCAAAATTGTAATAGGTGGTTGAGAAAGGATATGTGCGATTTATGCTTGTAGAACGCCTGAAAGTGCTACTTCAATGTTGGGCCTCTGTATATGGCCAGGCTGTGTAAAAGTCTCACACATGTGGTATCGTTATACTCAGGAGGAGTAGAAGAATGCATTTTGGGGTGTTATTTTTGCTATGTATATGCTATGCGTTAGAAATATCTTATAAATGGACAACATTGTGTAAAAAAAATGGAATTTTCCACAAAATGACCCCATTTTGGAAAGCACACACCCCAACGTATAATCTATGAAGCATTATGAGTCTTTTGAACGGTTCATTTTTTTCCAGAAGGTTTTGGAAAATGTGGAGAAAAAATGAAAATGCATTTGTCCTGGTGCTCCAGGGCCTTAAAAAGTGTAATAGGTGGTTGAGAAAGGATATGTGCGATTTATGCTTGTAGAACGCCTGAAAGTGCTACTTCAATGTTGGGCCTCTGTATATGGCCAGGCTGTGTAAAAGACTCACACATGTGGTATCGCTATACTCAGGAGGAGTAGCAGAATGCATTTTGGGGTGTCATTTTTGCTATGTATATGCTATGCGTTAGAAATATCTTATAAATGGACAACTTTGTGTAAAAAAAATGCATTTTCATTTTTTCTCCACATTTTCCAAAACCTTCTGGAAAAAAATGAACCGTTCAAAAGACTCATAATGCTTCATAGATTATACGTTGGGGTGTGTGCTTTCCAAAATGGGGTCATTTTGTGGAAAATTCCATTGTCCTGGTGCTCCAGGGCCTTCAAAAGTGTAATAGGTGGTTGAGAAGGGATATGTGCGATTTATGCTTGTAGAACGCCTGAAAGTGCTACTTCAATGTTGGGCCTCTGTATATGGCCAGGCTGTGTAAAAGTCTCACACATGTGGTATCGCTACACTCAGGAGGAGTAGCAGAATGTATTTTGGGGTGTAGTTGCAATTATGCATATGCTGTGTGAGAGAAAAAAACTGTTAATATGACCAGTTTGTGTAAAAAAAAAAAAAATATTTAATTTTCCCAAGAATTGTGGGAAAAAAATACAACTTCAAAAAACTCACCACGCCTCTTAGTAAATACCTTGGACTGTCTACTTTCCAAAAAGGGGTAATTTTGGGGTATTTGTACTTTCCTCGCTTGTTAGTGTCTCAAGAAATGAGATATCCCTTCAGTACATCAGGCGTGATCAGATGTGATAAATTTTCAGTGATTGCCACCATAGTTTGTAGACTCTATAACTTTCACAAAGACCAAATAATATACACTAATTTGGGTTCATTTTACCAAAGATATGTAGCAGTATACATTTTGGCACAAATTTATGAAGAAAAATTACTTATTTGCAAAATTTTACAATAGAAACTATAAAAAAGTGTTTTTTTTAAAAAAAAATTGCTGTTTTTTTGCTTATATCACAAAAAATAAAAAACCCAGTGGCGATTAAATACCACCAAAAGAAAGCTCTATTTGTGAGAAGAAAATGATAAAAATTTTGTTTGGATACAGTGTAGCATGACCAAGTAATTGTCATTCAAAGTGTGAGAGTACTGAAAGCTGAAAATTGGTCTGGGCGGGAAGGTGCATAAGTGCATGGTATTGAAGTGGTTAAAGTTCTGTGATGTGGTCACAAGGTGTTTAACCACTTCCCACCCGGCCTATAGCAGATTGATGGCCGGGTGGTGGTTCTGTTATCCTGACTAGGCATCATATGTTGTCCAGCGGGATGATATGCCGGCGCGCGGCGATCGCGAGTGCGGCGTGTCAGTCTGACATGCTGCATCTCCGATCGTGGTAAGAAGCCTCTGACAGAGGCTTCTTACCACGTGATCAGCTGTGACCAATTACAGCTGATCATCGCGTGAACCAAGAAATGCCGGTAAACGTATCTCCTCGCTTCGCGGTGACAGGGAGAGCCGATCAGGGGCTCTCCGTGTCAGAGGGGGGGTCTGTGCTGATAATCAGCACAGCCCCCATCAAACGTACCCATCAGCTGCCAATCAGTGCCCAGCAGCTGCCAGTCAGTGCCCCATCATAACCTCCTGTCAGTGCCCAATAATGTGCCAATCAGTGCCCACGACAGTGAAAATTAGTGCCCACCATAGTGCCAGTGTCCATCACAGTGCCAATCAGTGCCCAGAATTAACACCTGTCAGTGCCTGCCCATCAGTATCATCCATTAGTGTCCATCAGTGCCGCTGGTCAGTGCCGCCTGTCAGTGCCCATCAATGCCGCCTGTCAGTGCCCATCAGTTTGGGTACAGTATTGCATGACCGTGCAATTGTCATTCAAAGTGCAACAGCGCTAAAAGCTGAAAATTGTCCTGGGCAGGAAGGGGCGAAAGTGCCTGGTATTGAAGTGGTTTAATCATATTATACATACAATGTTTGGGCATCTAGCAGGTGGGTTAGAGCTCAGGCTAGAGCTCCAGGAAAGAGGCTATACAGCTATAGCTAGCTATTGCTCGGTGAACAACAGATAGATCCCATTTCAACACAGGCGATTAACCTTTTATGAGCTGGGGAGTGAGGGCACATAAGAGGGTAACACGGTTTGGCACTTTATCGATCACACAGATATTTGAAGATTGTCATCAAGCATATTTGCAAGGACTTATTGCTCACCAAGGATTGGTTCACACTAAGCACTGATTGCACTTTAAAATATTTTATATATCATTTTTTTTTAATAGTTACCCAAACATTGTATGTATAATATGATTTAAACACCTTGTGACCACATCACAGAACTTTAAGTATAAATCATATCTAAGATTATAAATTGTCTCTTTGTTGAGACAGTGCTGGTTATATATACTTATAAATACTCGCTATTAGACCCAACATTAGGGGGTCCAAAATGCTCATCAAGACACATGTGTATTTTTTTGTGTAATTTTTTTTATTAAAAGCCAGCAGCTAGACATACTGCAGCTGCTGACTTTTAATATTAGGACACTTACCTGTCCTGGAGTCCAGCGACGTCGGCAGCAGAAGACGAGCGATTGCTCGTCACTCTGCTGCCCCCACCGCCATCCTCGGTGAGGGAACCAGGAAGTGAAGCCTTGCGGCTTCACTGCCCAGTTCCCTACGGTGTATGCGCGAGTCGCGCTGCGCCGTTCTCACTGGTCCCCGTTGTGTTCTGGGAGCCGTGTGTTGCCCAGAACACAACGGGTATTCTGCGGGAAGTGACATACTATCTGCAGAATACCCGCAGAGAGGACTCCCGGAAGTGGTGGCAAATACCTGTCTTAGACAGGTATCTGCACCCCCCTCCCCCTGAAAGGTGCCAAATGTGACACCGGAGGGGGGAGGGTTCTGATGAGCGGAAGTTAGGGTGGAGCTCCGCTTTAAGGTAGCACTGTATGCTCTAAACATCGCCCCGTTCAATTGTTGTAAATACCTGTCACATTTCTACTCTTATATCCGTATACTGTAGCTTAAAGGCAAGAAGAAAATATTCTCCTAAACCAACGCTAGAGGGCGCCACATGGACACAATTCTCATATCATCAATCACTGACATGATCACTGTGCAGATACCATTATTGAAATTCCAATGCCTTTTTTTTTTTTTTTTTAAACAATAAAGCTTTTATCGATGCTTAAATTTTTTTTTAACATATGTCTATTGTGAAGAAAACACTCAATGCATTGCATTAATTGCAAGTTTGTTTAATTCTTAAAAATGAAAGATACATATAATGCATATATAATATGCAGATAGAGAAGTAATCTCAAAGTCCACTTTGGAAGCAAAACACTTTCAATTACAATTAAGAATTTCAAAATGAAATACACAACAATGTTTTCTGTCTCCCTTTACCATAAAGCATAGAGACAGAATTTTATAAAAAATAGCAGACAGTAGAAATATTCTACATACTTTTTAAACTGCATGTTAGGCTACATCTGATTACTGTATATAGTACAATAATACATTATATACTGCATATCACTGCACTGTATTATAAACCCCATCTCCAATATAAAATAAACATTGCTGGCTGAAAGAGGAGCAAGATGCAGCTCCCCAACTGCAATGGAAATACAAGTTCAGGCACTTATTGATATACTTGTAGTCCCACCACACTGGGGGAAATCAAGGATCACATAACTTAATCAAGCACAAAGCTTTTACATAGTCTCCTGAGAAATATCTCATACTCAGATTAATGTACAAAATACCCCCCCCCCCCTCTTTGCTAAAGGCTACATACTTTATCTGTAGTTGAACTACGTCTACATACATAGTTATAGCTGTAGCATAGTTCAATCACGGTTGGTAATCTTAAATTCAATCATTTTCACTAAAATAACGCCTAAAAGATTTGAAGAATAGACTGAAGGGAAGTGTGTGTGTTGCATGTAGGAAGCAGCTGTCTAATTTCGAGAACAGTTAAAAAAAAAAAAAAAAAAATCTGATTGGCTGCTATGGGCAACACCTCTTTTGCCTTTCCTCTAGTTTTAGAAGTAAGATCCACTAAATGGGAACAGAAACTTCATATTAAAGTTATACCCTTTGCCACATTGGTGTGGCTTAATCTACTCTGTGCAATGCAATACCAATGTTGCAATTTACAATACATTTCAACAGAGTGCTGATATCTGGCTGTCTTTACAGCCACACTCCATTATAAGTACAAGATATATTATTGACCTCCAAAGGCTAGAGGTCCAGGAAAATGTTCCCTACATTGTAGAGGACAATAACTGAACAAGTCTCTAATGTCCTCTGGGTCGTTGAGTCCATAGCAGGCCTACCAGGGCCTCCAGAGAGGGCTGCTGTTACTGAGGTCTGCTTGCTTGGCCTGGTTGTATCTGGTTGGAGGCACGGAGGAAACACTGACAGCTTCGTTTGGCTTAAAGTGGTTCATCAGTCTGATCTCAGTCGTTCTTTGCTTTGGCTGGAGTGACAGGAAGCTGAGAACTTCATTGAAACAACTGGAGTAGCCATCTTTGAATTTCATATCTAAATGATGAGTGTGATGTACCATATCTAGGGGAGGGAGGAAAAAAGGAAAATAATTTAGGCATTTGTACTAAAGTGATTAACTTTTTTTTATCTTAAGTCCTTCATAAACTTTGCACCCTTTGGTTTAAAAACAGAGCTTATTGAAAAAAAAAAATTGCACATAAAAGATGACTTCATTTTAGTATTCTTTTCTATATGGCGTACATGTGTTCAATACAAAGTCTAATAAACATGTTTCATGTTAACCCGAGCCCATTCACACAGGGGCAACACGACTTCCAGCGTGACTTTGGGAGGCAACTTGGATACGACTTGAGTATGAATCACAGCTTGACATGAGGCAACTTCAAGTTGCCTCCAGGACAGGAGGCTTTCCAGTGGCCAATCAAACAATAATCAGCTCAGTGGGAGAGAGGGGGGAGGGGTTTGCCTGGAAAACGATTTTTACTTCCTGGAAAGTTGCTTCAGTTAAGACAGGGGATCTGACTTGGAGGCAACTTCCATTGAAATCAATGGGTACAAGTCGCCTAGAAGTTGGATTGAAGTAGTACAGGAACCTTTTTCTGAAGTCGGAGCGACTGCAGTAGTGTGCATTAGGACGGCTCCATTCACTTTCATTACTTTTCTCAACCGCGCGACTTTGAACCAGCTCTTAAACTTAATACTTGTGCTTTGCTAAAATGTTTACAATACGCTCACAGCAACCAATGAAATTCTTCCTTTTTTTTTTAAACAGCAATGGAAATGACAGCTGTATTCTGATTGGTTCCTTCAGATATATGTAGCAGTCTCATTGATATGAAGCTAGACGTTAAATGTTTATAGCAGCTGATATTGAACTACAAACACCAGTTTGGTTTTACAGCTTATGCAAGTAAAAATAATGGGGGTTATTTACAAAAGGCAAATCCACTTTGCACTACAAGTGCAAACTATAAGTGCAAAGTGCACTTTGTACTTGTAGCTTGCACTTGTAGTGCAAAGTGAACTACATCGTTGAAGGTAAATCTAAAGGAAAATGAATAAGAACATTGTATAATGTATGGCCAGCTTAAAGCAATAAAAATATTTTCTACAAATATTAAATTACAAAATCAATAATGTCCAACAGGAAACTATACTAGTCTACACTCGTATTAGCCTCCAATCAATCAAGTTGTACACCAAAAAAATACTCACTATTGATTGTGGGCAGAGTGTGTTGTTTCAGATAGGCGACAGCCATCTCTAAGATGTCAGCTTTTTCCAATTTTACGTTGGGCTGCTGCTTATGAAATTCCTTTTCCAACAGAACCTTTAGCTGTTCGATGCTGCTGTTGATTCTGTCTCTTCGCATTTTCTCCACAGCTGGCTTTCGCAACTAATGAAAAAAAAAAAAGTAGATGTAAATATAACACGTGAAAAATAAAGCCATAAATGTGTAAGTATATCAATTTCAAATGATATAATAATAATGTTATGATAGTAAAAATGTATTTATTGTGTTAGCAAATAAAATCAGAATTCTTACCTTATTTTTTTCCTTGCCGATCATCTTATGTTGCTCTAGAAGAACAGGGCTAGGTGCCATCTTTTAGAAGTGGTCAGGAGCTTGTGTAAATCCTTAAAAGCAGTGTGCTGTCTGTAATTGCCCCTGACTCTATTTATAGTCCTCAGACCTGCTAAGGATATGTGGGTCTGAGGTTTGTTATAGTTTCCCACACTCAGGAGCCAATCAGATGCGGCCGGAGGACAATAGGAGAGGCATTCATTATGTCATGCTGCATTGATAATGAATGACTTGAGCATAATAAGCTGCTCTCAGAGCAGCAGGTGGGGAGTGTGTGAGAGGGGATACAGTTTACTGGGAATGACGTGACCTGTGCTGGGAAAAAGCTTCCTTTACGAGTGGTGGGCTACTGACTAATGCCCTGGATCAATAGCATTCTGGCAACACACACTTAGCGATTCATGAATGTGCCTGCATTTTAGTTTTGGCGGGAAGTAGCTAATCACTACAGACAGCTATGAGTAGGCTAATGCTCTAATCTCTGGTGACACACATGCAGGCACACTCAATGAGAGTCACCATGTGGGCCATCATGGAGGCCTAATAAATAGAGATTAGATGAGAAAAAGAGATACTGTCTGTCAACTGACTGCCAGCGTGTTTCCATGCAGAATGGCTGCTTCTTTAGGTGACCCAAAGAAACATACCTTTGCTGCAGGGATAGCATGATGATGTTATAATGCTGCACACAATGCAATGTCTTTGCTTATTGTCACTAGTGATTACCTACATCATACTATACAAATGGAAGGTTCTGATGACCCCAATATAACTCAGCCTAACTGAGGCACTGGGCAATATTCGGCATCAGACAGGTACTCTTTAAGAATTGTGTATGTTTATATCAGAACCCCACAACAACATATTTAAGGTGGTTGTAAAGGTTCACATTTTTTTTTTTAAATAACAAACATGTCATACTTGCCTCCACTGTGCAGCTCGTTTTGCACAGAGTGGCCCCCGAACTGCGTTTTCTGGGGTCCCCCGGCAGCTCTTTCGGCTCCCCCTACCTCAGATAACCCCCTCTGGGAAGCGCTCTCCCATAGCCACCAAGTACAGGACTCGGCCCCGCGGCACCCGCGTCATTGGATTTGATTGACAGCAGCGTGAGCCAATGGCTGCGCTGCTATCAATCTATCCAATGAAGAGCCGAGAAGCCCGGGCAAAGGAAGAACGTGTTCACGATGCAGGACTTTTCAGGGTTCAGGTAAGTAAAACGGGGGGGGGGGGGGCTGGGGGGCCGGTAATTGTCAGATGTTTTTTCACCTTAATGCATAGGATGCATTAAGGTGAAAAAACATGAACCTTTACAACCCAATTAAAGAGGTGCTGGGAACTTTTAAACTGCTTGTGAAGTCAGATGAAGAAAAGTTTTGAACAAGCTCAATAGCTGTGGCAGGGGCCTCTCTTACAGCAATGCTCTCTTTAACTGGCACCTGACAAAGCAAAAACCATAGAAATACAGAAAGGAGTGCCACTGAATCCCAACCGTGGCATTACCTGCACAGAGTTTGCATTTCCTCTGTGTGCCTGCGTTGTTTTCCTCCGGATACTCCGATTTCCTCCCACACTCCAAAGACATGCTGGTAGGTTGATTGGCTCCTGTCTAAATTGGCCTTAGTACGTGTTGTATGAATGTGATTTAGGGACCTTAGATTGTAAGCTACAGGGACGTAAGCTACAGGGGCTGGGACGTATGTTAGTGTATATATCTACATATGTATATATATATATATATATATATATATATATATATATATATATATTAAACCGTGTGTGTGTGTTGGTCTGTCCTACAGAAGGTGCATGCTGGAAAATCAGCAGCCGACTGGCTCCCGATCAGCGCTCTCAGCCAATGGCAGAGAGCGTTGATCGAAGTGTTCTGGTGGGGGAGGGAGATCGCTGAACTAACCTTGCATGGTAAGTGCAGCAGCCCTGACCAGAGCTGTCAGTTTTTTTCATGCATGAAAAAAAACTGTAGTGTGTACTCGGCTTTGGTCACAAATAACTAAAAATACCTTGCTGTGCTAAACAAAGTAATTATTAGTGAAATACCAAAGAAGCTATTTAACATTAAAAAAAATACTAAACATAAAAGTGAAAAAATGTCCTCTTAACTCAAATGTGATGATCCCATTCTTCACTTAAAAATTAAATAAATCAGTGCATCCTGCACCAGTGTGATAAACCGTCACCAAAAATGAATTTGTGGAGGCTTTCCAGAGGTCCATGACCTCCTAAGTTAACAGAAAGGTCATAACTCGCATGAATAGAAGCTCCCTGGCACACTGTAGGACACACAACTTGATAGTAGATCAAATGCAAAGCCACCCAAAGATGTCAGATTGTTTCTACATTAGGGAAAGAGAGGACCTCCCAGGGCCGGTTGACAGGACTTCCTCTGATTCCAAACTCCTTTGCACTTGTCACTCAAAAACAACATAAAAAGTGTCCCATGCTCCACATCGTAACATCGTATGAACCAGATAACACAATTTTATTAAAAACTAGAAACTGCACAGAAAAAAGACTGGCACAGAGCTGTATTATCACAGCATTAAGGACAAAACCAGATCGCATGTGCGTGTCCCTGCCTGGTTTCGTCACAACGTCATTGTTTAGTGCAGCATGGTATTTTTAATTATTTGTGGGTGACTAAGGTGATCTATAAACAATAGTTGGTTTCCTGATCCAGTGTAAAATGGACAAGTCAAAAGATTGCTATCTAATGTACATCTTACTAAAAGTGTTGTTCTGTAAGCCTGGGAAGCTAAGCCAGAATAGAAATAAACTGCTAAAAGATAATGTTTGTCCGTTATGAGTATTGGTTTTCCAAAGATACATACAAGACATGCTTATTCTTACAGACAGTATATTCGGTTTGCCAAGAATAACTGGAATAATAATGATGGAACATGGAAAAAGGTAACATATATAATCGTTGCCCTACCAACCAGGATATTTATATTCTTTAATATACACTGGGAAAACCTAATGTGGACTGTTTGCTCAGGGCAGCAGCCCTACCTGTCTTAGATCCAATATTCATTAATTGTCAGCTGATGTCTCTAGGTAATCTTCTTCTAATGAGTTGCACTGTGTGTTCTGTAGGCATCAAACTGCATGCAGTTCCTCGATGGCAACATGAAATATGGGACGTTTTCTCACTGGGCACCCAGGACAAACATGTAACTTGAGAAACAACAGTCCCACGAGTGCTCATCGGTGCCTTTAAAAAATAATAATAATAATAATAAAAAATAAATAAAGTTGAGGTCTGTATGAACAATTTGATCTAGAGAAGGTGAAGCAAATTTGACAATATGGGTCTACGAAACTGAGAAAATGTGCATGTTTGATTTAGGGAGGAGGGATATTGTGGCACCAGCCTAAGTAAGAAACAAATTAAGGCCCAATGATTGCTTTATTCTGTGAGAATTCTTAGTTCTGGGGTGTTCAATGGAGGGAAAGGCGTACAGACATGAGACTGTTTCCTAAACAAATTGAAATCATCCAGATTGAAAAAGCATTCTTTTATATCCGTAGGCACGGTAAAGGATCTTTACCACACAAAAAATACAGTAATCTGATACCTGTATGCAGTTAATAAACGAAATAATAGAATGCAGTGTACTAAAGAGAACCTGAATGTGTGGATGCTGTGCCCAAAAATTGCAAACAGAGGGTAAAGAACTGGCCACTGGTATTGCCTGAACTAACCTTGCATCCCAGCAGCTGATCTTTTCCCAATTGCTGACTAACCATGGTTTGCTCTATTGTGTGGAGATGACCACCTTGGTAGAGGGACAGGGATTTGCTTCCTCATGTTGGAACCCATAATGACTAGCGGAGGAATACTTAATATGCATAAGGAGGATGGTAGCAAGCACAAATTCACATGATAAATAAATCAGAAGCGGTGAGCTCCTCGGATGCAACTTTCTTGTCAAGGAAGTGCTGGCCATTGTGCAAAATAAGTTCTGAGGTGCATACAGATGCGCAGGCGCAGGCCTGTGGGTGCCCGTATTGCTGTGCACAGGCGCATGCGCAGGTATATGCGCATCCGCCACTGATTCCGGCTCCAAGTAGACTATATAAGTGCAGCAGCTGTACTAGTTAGTTGCTGTCTGATCTTCAGCGTTCCCTGTGTTCCTGTGCCTGTTCCTGTATCTGACTTCTGTGATTGACCCGGCTTGTCTTGACCTTGCTTGAACGCCTCCTGTCCTGACCTTGGCTTGTCTCTGGATCCTGCTCTGTTCTTTTGCTCATCTGCCTGCTCTGACGATGCTGACTCTGACCTGCACCCTGACCACTCCTCTGCCTGCTGTCTATGCCTGATCTGACCGTCTAATACCGACCCGGTACACCTGACCATGCATCCTGTTTTATCCGCCTGCTCAGCATCTCCTGACCCGTACGCTGCCTACCTGGTCCCAGCTGGTCATTTGCCAGCCAGTGCCTGCCAGCCTGTTCAGTACCCACAGACAGTCTTCTGTCAGCCTGCCATCTGTCAAGTCCAGGTTCCACTCTTCCCTCTGCCATCTGCTGTCCTGGCCATCTGATCCATTACTGGCAAAGCACCAGCCACGTACCTGTGCAGTCTGCTGGACACCCCATAGGCACTTGTACCTCACTGTCCTCTTGCGGCCACTGTCTCACTACCAGTGGTACTTGAGCCAGAGCTGTAAGAGAGGCCTTCCTCATCACATCAGGCTCTATAACCAGGTACGTGGCATTTCTTTCAACAAGAAGCACACTAATGACATCTCAAAAATATCATTCTAAATTTTGTGAGACTATCAACCACAGAAATTCTTGAAAAAACGTTTATCTACTAAGCTGTATTGTTCGGGGGTTGCAGCTTACCTATTTTTCTAATACCTATTGATCTTGCCAAAAATGTAGTGTACTTGTAACTTCCAGTACACTGAACTGATATGTAAAGACATTTTATCAGCCCTTCTGTGAACTACATAACTCCTCCCTCTATGTTATGGATATACTGTAAGAAGAGGGGGAAGCATCCGAAATTTAAATCAGAACAGCAGCCTGGGTTGACAATGCTGCTCCTTCATACTGCATAGATACAGTACAGTGAGTAAAGCCTAGTACACACTGATAGTTTTTTTTTCCGTTAAACCCAGTGGGCTGAACGAAAAAAAACTGACAGCTCAGGATAAAGCCACTATACTAAGAATTTGATGTTAGTATAGCCACCCCCCAACAGAACACTCCGGTTAGCGCTCTCAGCCATTGGCTGAGAGCGCTAATCAGGGGCCGTTCGGACACACCGGGCCGAATGTCGGATGGCATCGGCCCGTGTGTACAGGATTACATTGCCACACTATGTTGGCATGCTGTTTATGCAGACACAGATGCAACAACTAATCTCAAATATTAATACTGTGTTGTTTGGTATTTCTGCCACTAGGTAGTTGCGTTATGGAAATGCAGTGTTTGATGTTTGCATAACGTAATGTTCTTTTTTGTGTAAATACATGGTTATGATGTAATTTCCTGCCTCTGTGTTCCTGTAATTTTTACAATGGAAAGAAGGGCTGAGCCATGAGTCCAGCACCATCATGGTATGATCCTATCTGCAGCAGCTTTCTAGCACCCAAGAATAGAAAGTGTGTTAATGGCAGGATCGCCAGATGAAAATAAAAGTCAAAAAATCCTATAAAATTTTTTATTCAGCCACCACATTTGAAGTGTATCTAAAGGTTGATTTTTTTTCTTTTATTGTATTTCTTACCTTGCTCACTCTAATGTCCTTCCATTTCCCTCAAATGGATGTTGCCTCCTCTGCTCAAATTCTTCAACAATTATATGGCCCATCTTCGCTTCCTCTTCCCAGGTGACATCAACCTCTTAGCCCTCATGTAAAGGAGTCCAAAAACAGTTTAAAACATGCACCTAAAGCCATTTAGGCACTGTTAGGTGCATCAAGCTTTTAGGCAATCATATTATTGGCCAGAATATGAATCTATTCAGGCCATTAAAATGAATGAACGCTCAAGCACTAAATGCACCTAATGTTTAGGCGCGTTTACACGCATTTAGACGCATTCAGCCTTTTTTGCCCAAACGCTCCTCTCCTGAAGGTGCTGGAGATGCTCTTTTTTTTTTGCTGCCTTTCTAATATGCCTGTAAACACATGGTCACATAGGCTAACATAGAGGTGAGACTAAAGGCTGAAAAAGTCAATCACCTGTAAAAGTGGCGTTTTTTATCTCCTGTGTGCCTGAGGCATATAGATGAGCTTGGTTGTCACTAGGGATGAGCCGAACACCCCCTGGTTCGGTTCGCACCAGAACCTGCGAACGGACTGAAAGTTTGCGCAAACTTTAGAACCCTATTAAAGTCTATGGGACTCGAATGTTCGAAATCAAAAGTGCTAATTATGAAGGCTAATATGTAAGTTATTGTCCTAAAAAGGGTTTGGGGACCCGGGTCCTGCCCCAGGGTACATGTATCAATGCAAAAAAAGTTTTAAAAACTAACGTTTTTTCGGGAGCAGTGATTTTAATGATGCATAAAGTGAACAAAAAAAGTGAAATATTCCTTTAAATAAGTACCTGGGGGGTGTTTATAGTATGCCTGTAAAGTGGCACGTGTTTTCCGTGCTTAGAACTGTCCCTGCACAAAATGACATTTCTAAAGGAAAAAAAGTCATTTAAAACTGCTTGCGGCTTTAATGTAATGTCTGGTACCGGCAATATGAATGAAAATCATTAAGAAAAATGGCATGTTTATCCCCCCCCCCCAGCCCATTACCAGCCCCTTTGGGTCTTGTATGTATTGTGACAGCAGGAAGGTAAAGTCACCTGGTTGCATCCAGGGGGGTAGATATATTTCGCCCAGATTCAGGCTTTACGCCGACTTATACAACTAGGTGGAGTGTTGTATAAGCCCAGCTGAGGCTAGTGGGCTCATGGATGACTCATACCTCTAGGGAGAGTGTGGGGCGTCGTGCAGACAGGGAGTTGATGAGACCAGCTGAAGCTTGTCAGCTCATTTAGGCCTCTATAAAAACTCCCAGATTCATTAGGTGTTAGCTCATGCCTGGAAGCAGACCTGTGTGGACTGTCTAGGGAGAGTGAACCCCTGTGCGGTGAGACAAAGCCTATGTGGCTATTTGCTTGGACATTTAAAACCAGGGACTTAGGGACTAGGACAGCACTAGGCTGATCCCAGTTGTTAGTTAGGAAACCTGTATGTTTAGTCAGAGGTCAAGTTGACCAGGATTTATTTTGTTTATGTTTCTTTTGGCTTTGCTGTGTTTTGTCACTGTAAATAGAAAATAAACCGCACCTTTTTTTGATTTTGAAAACCACAACCTCCGTTTGCTGGGCCTGTTTTTGTGTGGGGAGCCCATCCCGGGGGTCACACACACCCGCTGCCGAGCTAACCCCCTCACAGTTGGTGGAGAACCAGTGGCAGTTTTTTTTTAAGCCAGCATGGAGGAGATACTGAAGCAGCTGGCTCTAGCAAATGCCAATCAACAGCAGACAAATGCAGGTTTGCAAAAGAGCCTTGCAGCTCATCAACAGAGCCTTGCAGCTCAACAACAGAACTTCGCAGCCCAGCAGCAAGCTCATCAACAGAGCCTTGCAGCCCAGCAGCAAGCTCACCAACAGAGTCTGGAAGCTCAGCAACAAGCCCAGCAGCAATCTGAGGCCCGCTTCATAGACCTGTTACAGAAGCAAGAGCAGAGACTACAACAAATGGAAGCAGTAATGCAGCAACGTCCGCAGACCAGTGAGGAAAGCCGTCCCACTAATACCGCGTCCTTTGGGGTGAGTCGTTTATTGACAAAAATGACTGGAGAGGATGATCCAGAGGTATTTTTGACCACATTTGAAAGGACTGCTGAAAGAGAAAAGTGGCCTGAGGAGCAGTGGGCTGGACTGGTGGCTCCTCTGTTAACTGGTGAATCGCAGAAGGCTTACTATGACCTAGAGCCTGACCAAGCAAAAGACTATGTGATGCTAAAAGCTGAAATATTGGCAAGGCTGGGTGTCACCCAGGCTGTCCGGGCTCAGCGTGTGCATAACTGGACTTTCCAGCTTGGAAAACCCCCCAGGTCTCAAATGTATGATCTCATTCACCTGAGCAGAAAGTGGCTACAGCCAGAGACTTTGTCCGCACCAAAGATTGTGGAACGTGTTGTAATGGATCGGTTTTTGAGAGCTCTTCCTACTGCCATCCAAAAGTGGGTAAGCCATGGAGACCCAGAGACGGCCGATGGTCTTGTGGATCGTGTGGAGAAATACTTGGCTACAGAGAACCTGACGGCCTCTTCCAGAGACACTCGGACTTTCCACCCTAAGACCAGACCATCCCCAGGGGCGGATAAGAGGATTCCAAGGGGTGAGGGTGGAGAGAGTGAGAGGGTGGGAGCTCTACCCCAAGTTTGGCGAGAACAGCCTGGGAAATCAGCGGCTCAAGAGGCGGCAAGAAGGATCGTTTGCTACCGCTGCCGGCAAGCGGGACATATTGCAGCCAATTGCCCGGTTGTGGAGGAACCCATGCAGTGTGACTTTCTGACGGGCAGACGTCAGTCGCTGTGTGCGACAGTCGCATGCACTGCCATTCGAGGAACTGAGAAACATTTATGCAAAATGTGTGTTAATGGTAGAAATGTTGTGGTATTGCTGGATTCAGGTAGCCTTGTGACCCTGATAAAGGCTGAGTTAGTTAAAACAGAGGTCTCTGGGAATAGCAAGGTAGCTGTTATTTGTGTGCATGGGGACACCCGAGAGTATCCAGTGACTACAGTGTGTTTCGAGACCCCCAAAGGTACCCTCTCTCATCCAGTGGGCTTAGTATCTCAGTTACCGCATGACGCCATTGTGGGAAGGGATTTTCCGAAGTTCTGGGAACTGTGGGATGATCCTGAGCCCCCCACTGGTGCCCCTATGTACCAGGAATGGGATAGCCAGAACTCCCCTGAGAGTGGTGAGGACTCTCCGGAATTTCCCTTGTCAGTATTGGCAGGGGAGACTCAAGAAACTGGAGAGGAGCTCACCTCCTCAGACGAAAGCCTACCGTCTGTGGAGTTTTCTGATCTTGAGGTTCACAGGGAAAACTTTGCCACAGAACAGTTGAAAGACCCCGCCCTAATAAAGGCACGGGAAAACGTAGTGAAAATAGATGGCGAGTTAGTGAACCCAGATAATACCTGCACTTACCCATACTTCAGCGTAGAGAAGGACCTACTGTATCGGGTGGCAAAAAGGGCAGAAGAAACCGTTGAGCAGCTTGTGGTGCCCAAACCTTACAGGAAGTTGGTGTTGGAGTTGGCCCATGGGCACATTCTTGGAGGTCATCTGGGGACAGAGAAAACCCGAGAGAGGGTATTACAGAGATTCTATTGGCCGGGGGTGATGAAGGACATAGAAAATTATTGTTCCTCCTGCCCTGTGTGTCAGAGGTCGGCCCCGATGCCACATTTCCGTAGCCCGCTGGTCCCTCTACCCATCATTGAGGTCCCGTTTGAGAGGATCGCCATGGATTTGGTAGGTCCTATAAGCAAGTCCGCTAGGGGGCACCAGTACATATTAGTTATAATGGACTATGCCACCCGTTATCCAGAAGCGATCCCTCTCCGAAATACCTCGGCCAAAACCATAGCCAAAGAGCTATCTCTTGTGTTTAGCCGGGTGGGTATTTGTAAAGAACTGCTTACGGACCAAGGTACACCCTTTATGTCCCGGGTTATGAAAGAGCTGTGTAAATTGTTCAAAGTGACGCAATTACGTACATCTGTGTATCACCCCCAAACCGATGGGCTGGTTGAAAGATTCAACAAAACCCTAAAACAAATGTTGAAGAAAGTGGTGGATAGAGATGGAAAGGATTGGGACTGTCTACTTCCTTATCTGATGTTTGCTATTAGGGAGGTGCCCCAATCCTCTACGGGATTCTCCCCCTTTGAGTTACTGTATGGGAGACACCCAAGAGGGCTGTTGGATATTGCCAAGGAAACTTGGGAAAGTGAGAGTTCTCCCCACAGGAGTGTGATTGAGCATGTCGCCCTGATGCAAGACCGAATTGCACAGGTAATGCCCATCGTGAAGGAACATTTGGCCCAAGCGCAGTTAGCACAGCAGAGAGTGTACAACCGTGGAGCCAAGACCCGTACCTTTTCCCCGGGGGATAGGATACTGGTACTTGTCCCTACGGTTGAAAGTAAATTCCTTGCCAAATGGCAAGGCCCCTACGAGATAATGGAAAAAGTGAGCGAAGTGAATTACAAGGTCAGACAACCAGGAAGGCGAAAGCCCGAACAGATCTATCACGTTAATCTGTTGAAAGCCTGGAGGGATAGAGAGTCCCTAGTCGCAGACACTTGGTCACCAGCTCAAACTGGTTGCGTGATTCCTGAGGTTGGAATAGCAGCCACCTTGTCACAACCCCAACAACAGGAGGTGAAGGAGTTTGTGCTTCGCAACAAGGAGGTGTTCTCTGAGCTGCCGGGACAAACATCTGGGGTAGAGCATGACATCATTACCCCGCCCGGTGAAAGGGTGAAGTTAAAACCCTATCGGATCCCAGAGGCCCGACGGGAGGCAATACGGGAGGAAGTACAGAAAATGCTGAACTTAGGGGTGATAGAGGAGTCCCAAAGTGATTGGTCTAGTCCCATTGTGTTGGTGCCTAAACCGGATGGGAGCTGGCGATTTTGTAACGATTTTCGTCAGTTGAACAAAGTTACAAAATTTGACACCTACCCCATGCCACGTATAGATGAGTTGATCGACCGGCTGGGAACAGCCCGATACATGACGACTCTTGACCTCACAAAAGGGTATTGGCAAATCCCCCTGGCCAAATTGGCCAAAGAGAAAACCGCATTTGTAACCCCAGACGGGGCGTTCCAATATAAAAGAATGCCGTTCGGGTTACAGAATGCGCCGGCCACATTCCAGCGGAAAATGGACCAGATGCTGAGGCCCCATCGGAAGTATGCTGCGGCTTACCTGGATGACGTAATTGTCCATAGCACAGATTGGGCCTCACATCTGCCAAAAGTGCAAGCAGTCCTGGACTCTGTTCGGGAAGCGGGGTTTACGGCTAACCCCAAGAAGTGTACCATTGGGCAGGAGGAGGCCAAATATCTTGGGTACACCATTGGGAGGGGAGTAATAAAACCCCAACTCAACAAAGTCGAGGCCATCCAGAGTTGGCCACGTCCCAACAGCAAGAAGCAGGTACGAGCCTTTCTGGGAATCGCTGGGTATTATCGGCGATTCATTCCCCACTTTGCCTCTAAGGCTGTGCCCCTAACCAACCTAACGAAGGGGAAAGGGTCGGTCATGATTAAATGGACCCCCGAGGCTGAGGCAGCATTCCAATTCTTGAAACAAGCCTTATGTAGCCAGCCAGTGTTGTACTCACCCGACTTCTCTAAAGACTTTGTCGTACAAAGTGATGCGTCAGATGTGGGGTTAGGAGCAGTATTGTCCCAGGTCTGGAACGGGGAAGAGCACCCAGTCATTTACCTCAGCAGGAAGTTGAAGTCCCATGAGGTAAATTACGCCACCGTTGAAAAGGAGTGTTTAGCGGTGAAGTGGGCTCTAGATTCCCTTCGGTACTACCTGCTAGGTAGGCACTTTGACATGGTTACGGATCACGCTCCGTTAAACTGGATGGCTCAAAACAAGGAAACAAATAGAAGAGTGAATAGGTGGTTCCTGGCCCTCCAGGAATTCAACTTCACAGTAAAGCATCGCCCTGGCGTTCAAATGGGGAATGTGAATGCTTTGTCTCGAGTACATGAATGCCTGATTGCTGGTGTTCCAACCCCGAGGTTAAAACAAGAGGGGGGGGGTATGTGACAGCAGGAAGGTAAAGTCACCTGGTTGCATCCAGGGGGGTAGATATATTTCGCCCAGATTCAGGCTTTACGCCGACTTATACAACTAGGTGGAGTGTTGTATAAGCCCAGCTGAGGCTAGTGGGCTCATGGATGACTCATACCTCTAGGGAGAGTGTGGGGCGTCGTGCAGACAGGGAGTTGATGAGACCAGCTGAAGCTTGTCAGCTCATTTAGGCCTCTATAAAAACTCCCAGATTCATTAGGTGTTAGCTCATGCCTGGAAGCAGACCTGTGTGGACTGTCTAGGGAGAGTGAACCCCTGTGCGGTGAGACAAAGCCTGTGTGGCTATTTGCTTGGACATTTAAAACCAGGGACTTAGGGACTAGGACAGCACTAGGCTGATCCCAGTTGTTAGTTAGGAAACCTGTATGTTTAGTCAGAGGTCAAGTTGACCAGGATTTATTTTGTTTATGTTTCTTTTGGCTTTGCTGTGTTTTGTCACTGTAAATAGAAAATAAACCGCACCTTTTTTTGATTTTGAAAACCACAACCTCCGTTTGCTGGGCCTGTTTTTGTGTGGGGAGCCCATCCCGGGGGTCACACACACCCGCTGCCGAGCTAACCCCCTCACAGTATATTAAGGGCAATCCCGCACCCAAATTAAAAAAAGGAAAGGCGTGGGGCCCCCAGGCCCTATATACTCTGAACAGCAGTATACAGGCGTTGCAAACAAGACAGGGACTGTAGGTTTGTTGTTACGTAGAATCTGTTTGTAATTTTGAACTCCATGCCTGTGGTATTAGTATGAGAACACCAGCAATTGTATTCAGGTAAGCTTTAGGTGCACACTGTGCAAGGGACACTAAATCAAAATACTGCAGCTCCCTGCCTGTATTTCTATCAGAACACCAGCAATTGTATTCAGGGAAGCTTTTGGTGCACACTGTGCAAAGGACACTAAAGCAAAATACTGCAGCTCCCTGCCTGCATTTGTATCAGAACACCAGCAATTGTATTGAGGTAAGCTTTAGATGCACACTGTGCAAAGGACACTAAAGCAAAATACTGCAGCTCCCTGCCTGTATTTGTATGAGAACACCAGCAATTGTATTGAGGTAAGCTTTAGGTGCACACTGTGCAAAGGACACTAAAGCAAAATAGTGCAGCTCCCTGCCTGTATTTGTATCAGAACACCAGCAATTGTATTGAGGTAAGCTTTAGGTGCACACTGTGCAAAGGACACTAAAACAAAATAGTGCAGCTCCCTGTTTATATTTGTATCAGAACACCAGCAATTGTATTGAGGTAAGCTTTAGGTGCACACTGTGCAAAGGACACTAAAGCAAAATACTGCAGCTCCCTGCCTGTATTTGTATCAGAACACCAGCAATTGTATTGAGGTAAGCTTTAGGTGCACACTGTGCAAAGGACACTAAAACAAAATAGTGCAGCTCCCTGTTTGTATTTGTATCAGAACACCAGCAATTGTATTGAGGTAAGCTTTAGGTGCACACTGTGCAAAGGACACTAAAGCAAAATACTGCAGCTCCCTGCCTGTATTTGTATCAGAACACCAGCAATTGTATTCGGGTAAGCTTTAGGTGCACACTGTGCAAAAGACACAGTACACTAAGTGAAACACTGCAGCTAGCACAATCACCTGCCTGCTTGTCAGTATAGAGAATAACAGGAACGGATCTAGCTAAACTGAATACAGTGTGTAAATATATATATACAACACCTAGGATGCATATATATCCTCTACACACTGTAAGTGCAGCTAACTGACTCGCCTGCCTGCTCTATCTAACTCAAATCAAATTACACTGTCTCTCTCTCTGTCTCTTTCCTTTAACCAAGCCAACACACTACACAAGGCCGCCAAGCCGGTGGCAGTGGCGTATCTAGGGTATGGCAAGCCATAGCAAGTGCCATGGGCGCTACACATGAAGGGGGCGCTAGTGAGCAGGGAATCCAGCATAAAAGTTCTTCACTGAAGTTAAAACTAGAGCTTTTTAAACTTCTCCCCTTCCTACTTGCTTATGGGGAGAAGCAATTACAGTTTCCTGGGTCCCATCAGGTCAAAATAGGGGCCCAGGAAGTGAGCGTAAAGGAGGGACTTTTTCTTCATTTTCGGGGGGCATGTACATCATGCCACCCCGCTACTCAAATAGTCCCGGCTCATTGGCGGAGTGATTCTCTGCCCTGCTCCCGTCCTCAGGTGCTGAGATGCGAGTGCTGTGCTTCTGAGAAGTAACAGCCAGAGGGGGGCGTGGCTGCATGTGCCGAGCTCCACACAGATTGGCTGTGGAGACTGTCAGTCTGCAGAGTGTCCTGGGCTGCTGGAGAAAAGTTATAGAAGGCGCTGTGTGTGCACTGCAGGAAGGCTGAGGTCGGAGGAGGGGAGGTAATAAATCCGGGGTCTGGCATCCCAGCACACAGAGCAGCAGGACGGGACAAATCACAATAAGACTGCCCAGCTTATATGGAGCTTGGCATCCCCGGGATCCCTGTAGATGTGCCTGCTTATTGCTCCGACTCCATGGCTGAGGCTGCTCTGTGCATCGGTGAGCATCAAAGTGTTTACATAGAAAGATCCCCCCACAGATATGACTGAGCCATGGGCATAGACCAGCTGGAACTCAGCTTCCTACAGGTGCATAGTTGCCAACATTGCAAAAAAAACATCTGGGACACATTTTTTGTATTGAGGCGGAGCCTTGCTGTAATCAGGGGGCGGGGCATTCGTTTGTAGGCGTGTCATGCTGGAGTGAAAAATGCGGCGCGCGAAGCGCGTTGCGGTGAAAAATGGGCGTGGCTTACGCACGATAGTGGGTGTGGTTTAAATGGGCGTGGTTCAAAGGGGTGTGGCTAGAGTCCGAGGTGAGAGAAAGAGAGAGAAAGAAATAGAAAGAAAGAAGCCAGATCCTACACCACAATAGTAATGTGTAACAAAATTGGCAGATAAGGATACTCCAAAACACCTGTTGGCGCTTCAATCATCCCGGCACCATGGTTGTTACGGTGTCAGGATGATTGAAGTGCATTATTTCTATTTTTACATTGTAATATAAAATGAAATCATTCAACTCACCATAATGCCGAATCAGTGGAAGCCCTGAGCGTGTTACCTGCCACGTCGCCTGCCACCAGATGGCCTCCCCAGCAGTCCGTCCTTGCATCAGGTGCCTCCCCAGCAGTCCGTCCTTGCATCAGGTGCCTCCCCAGCAGTCCGTCCTTGCATCAGGTGCCTCCCCAGCAGTCCGTCCTTGCATCAGGTGCCTCCCCAGCAGTCCGTCCTTGCATCAGGTGCCTCCCCAGCAGAGCCCCCTCCACACTTGTGGACAAGGGTCCAAAAATCGTGCTTGTCCCGGGAAATTCGGGACTGTTGGTAACTATGCAGGCGTCCCCAGTGGAGTCCCCCCTTACATCAGGCGTCCCCAGTGGAGTCCCCCCTTACATCAAGTGTCCCCAGAGGAGTCCCTCCTTACATCAGGCGTCCCCAGCGGAGTCCCTCCTTACATCAGGCGTCCCCAGAGGAGTCCCTCCTTACCTCAGGCGTACCCAGCGGAGTCCCCCTTACATCAGGCGTCCCCAGCAGAGTCCCCCCTTACATCAGGCGTCCCCAGCGGAGTCCCCCCTTACATCAGGCGTCCCCAGCGGAGTCCCCCCTTACATCAGGCGTCCCCAGCGGAGTCCCCCCTTACATCAGGCGTCCCCAGCGGAGTCCCCCCTTACTTTAGGCGTCCCCAGTGGAGTCCCCCTTACATCAAGTGTCCCCAGCGGAGTCCCCCCTTACCTCAGGCGTCCCCAGCGGAGTCCTCCCTTACCACAGGCGTTCCCAGCGGAGTCCCTCCTTACCACAGGCATCCCCAGCGGAGTCCCCCCTTAACCACAGGCGTCTCCTGTCTCGGCCGCCATTACCATTTCCCCTTCCCCGAAGGGGAACAAAATAGAGGCGGAGCCGACAGTGTGGCTGAAAAAAAAAAAAAATTAAACTGTGGCGCTGCCGACCCCGCCCCTTTCCATTACAGACAGACCTGCAGCGGGGCGGGGCGGGGCGGGGCGGGGGGGGTGGCCTGCCGGCCAGCCAAAACACAGATGTAGTACAATAGAAGATAAAGCTGCTGTGGCGCCGCCCACCCCCGGGGAGGTGCGGGGTGTGGGCGGCGCCGCAGCGGCTTTATTTTCTATTGTACTACATCCGTGTTTTGGTCTTCTTAAACATGGCGGCCGGCGGAGACATTGTCTCCGCCAGCCGTGGACCTCTAGCGGCGGCGGCCTGCGGCGTCCAAATTCGGGGAAAACGGGAAAAATCGGATTGGCCGGGACATTGGCCGGGACAAAATAAATCCGGGAAAAGGGTTTGAATCCGGGAATGTCCCGGCCAATCCGTGACTGTTGGCAACTATGCAGGTGGAAGAAGCTAGCAGGATCCTGGAGGTCCTGAAGTGAGGAGGATAGAGAGGGATAGAGAGTCATGTATGCAGATAGGATCAGAGCTCACATTCTACCTCCCAGTCTGAATGAATGCATTTCTGTTTTGTCACAATATCATTTTTCAGAGAAGCCCCTTCCTCTCAGGCTGATGTCAGGTGGGAGACTCTGTTGCTAGTGACAACGCTTCAGTGGCAGAGAACCTCCCACCTACCTCTATGGAATTGCTTCCTCTCAGAATACTACAGAATGTTGATCACTAGGGATGGGAGTGATTCCAGAGGGACCAACAGGCAGCCTTGTTGCTACCCTGCAGATGGCCGTTCATTTTGACTGGGATAAAGGCGCATGCATTAGAGGGAGGATGGTGATGGGGAGCTCCGGGGAGTGGCTGAGGTCACCAAACAGGAGTTGTTAGGCCTGAAGGAGCTGAGACCGGAAGCATGTCCTAGGCCTGAGCCGGGTCACAGAGGGTGAGTTACGCTGCTTTCACACTGGGGCACGGGCCGTCATTTTTGCAGAGGTATTACGCCGCTGGTGGGGTGATTTTAACCCCCGCTAGCGGCCGAAAAAGGGTTAAAACCACCCGCAAAGCACCGCTGCAGCGGCGCTTTGCCAGCAGGTCGGCCGCGCTGCCCATTCATTTCAGTGGGCAAGAGCGGATGAAGAGGTGTACACACCGCTCCGAAGATGCTGCTTGCAGGACATGCCAGCGTCCTGCCAGCGCATCACACTGACACTGCAGGGGAGCCATATTTCAGGCGCTTTACAGGTGCTATTTTTAGCCCAAAAGCACCTTAAAAAATGCCCCAGTGTGAAAGGGGTCTTACTGTCAGGAGACCTGTTACCGGCCTGTGCTAGACGCTGTGGGGTTGATTTATTAGAGGAAAATCCACTTTGCACTTAAAAGTGCACATGGAAGTGCAGATGCTGTAGATCTGAAGGGGACATGCAAGGAAAATAAACAGCATTTTAGCTTGCACATGATTGGATGATAAAATCAGCAGAGCTTCCCCTAATTTCAGAGCTTCCCCTCAGATTTACAGCGATCTACAGCGACTGCACTTTCATGTGCACTTCCAAGTGCAAAGTGGATTTTCCTTTAGTAAATCAACCCCTGTGCGTCATTAACGTCACTTGTCTTCTGTCATCAGATTATCTGTGCAGACCTAAGGAGAATGTGTTCAGGATTGACTTCACTTGCTTCAAGATCCAGGACCTGGAGACTGACACTGTGCTCTTTGAAACCTCCAAACTCTGCTCAGGTACCTGTCATGGAGGGCACCTTTCCTGGAGCAGGGGCAGGGACAGGTCTCCTTCATACTTCAAGTAGAACTAGAGTTGTTGGATGGAGTAAGGGAGGGTTATTGTTACCAATTTGACATCCATTTGGGTGCTGGTGCGTGTCTTTGAATGCACACTATCTGTGCTCAGGGGCATTTTCCTGCACTCAAACAGATATCAAGGTGAAAGCAGGGGCTGTGTTCATGAAGCTGCTGCATCCCAATTGATTTGAATTGGTCTGCCTGCCCGTGCATGTACTGCACATCTGTGTGCTTTTCATGCAGTGAAAACATGGCCCTGTACACTTAAAATGTTTTGACAGGGGCGCAGTTTCAGTGCTTGCCATAGGCGCCATTTTCACTAGATACGCCTCTGGCCGGCGGCCTTATATAGTGTGGGGCGTGTACCTACTCCTCTGAACCATGATTGGCCAAAGCCACCCTGGCTTTGGCCAATTACGGCTCTCTGTACCTACGGCTCTGTGATTGGCCAAGCATGCGGGTAATAGTGCATGCTTGGCCAATCATCAGCCAGCAATGCACTGTGATGCTGCAGTGAATTATGGGCCGTGACGCGCCACTCGAATTTGGCGCAAACGGCCCATAATGTTCGAAATTCGACGAACGGTCGAACAGCCGATGTTCGAGTCGAACATGGGCTTGACTCGAACTCGAAGCTCATCCCTAGTTGTCACCCAAGGAGTGGTTGTTCCTGAGGTTTCTCACACAAGCATAACCCCACAACATTTGTAGGCACAGCCTCCCTCTCAGTCAACCCTGCGTCATTCTGATCAGCATTGGCTGATCCTCCGCTGTACAAACTGTGAGAGGGGTGACAAGTAGATGCATGCACATTCATACATTGACGCAATGCTTGCTGAGCAGCGTAGTTCAAATTACCGAATCCAACCTAGGCTCATGCCCTGGTTCAACAAGCAGGAAATAGCATGGCAATAGGGTGTGGGGGGACATCCTTTATTTTAAAAAAATATATATTTGGGAAGCAATTTTGAAAAAAGAGTTGAGTGCTACAATTGAAGCAAAAACAAAGCAAAAAAAAAGTACTCTCATGCCTGCCATACACGGTTCGAATTTTAAGAATTTCTAATGCCGCGTACACACGACCGTTTTTCATGACGAGAAAAATGCCATTTTTTTATTTGGTCATTAAAAATGATCGTGTGTAGGCTCCAGAGCATTTTTCACGGCGTGAAAAAGGGCCATTAAAAATTTGGAACATGCTCTAATTTTTTTCGTCGTTTTTCACGTCGTAATTTTTCTCGTCATGAAAAACAGCCGTGTGTAGGCTTTAACGACGTGAAAAAAACGCGCATGCTCAGAAGCAAGTGATGAGACGGGAGCGCTCGTTCTGGTAAAACTAGCGTTCGTAATGGAGATAGCACATTCGTCACGCTGTAACGGACTAAAGAGCGCGAGGCTGAAAAGCGCAAATCGTCTCTCACCAAACTTTACTAACACGAGGATCAGCAAAAGCAGCCCAAAGGGTGCAACTTCCCCTTTATTGTGCCGTCGTACATTTCGTACGTCACCGCACTTTGCTTGAGCATTTTTTTTCATGATAGTGTGTAGGCAAGGCAGGCTTGAGAAGAATCACGTTGAGAAAAACGTTGTTTTTTTCAATGACATTAAAACATTGTTTTTTTCAATGACATTAGAAACGGTCATAAGGAATCGGACATGTTGGAAATTTTATGGAAAAACAAACGATTTTCTAATCAATAATGGGAGAATCATGAGAGAAATGTAATAGAAAAAAAAATGCGCATGTGCAAGAAAATAAAATTCTCAGAGAGAAAAGAGGATTCCCGGCCGCAAATTTTTTTTTTTCTGTAGCAACATGAAGGCTTGGTCGGCCGAATTTCGAAAATCAATGGTGGCATCATCGAATAACAAAAAAAACGAACTTTCTGATTTTGAAAAGAAAATTTGTTCGAAATTCGACCGTGTATGGTCTGCTTTAGTTTTATTGAATAGTTTAGTTTTACTTTAAAGACTAACTCCATTTTGTTGAGAATCTCTTAGGTGTTCAATGTACATTGCATAAATGTTATTAAAATCAGCTGCTGTACTTGCAGGGCTCTAATGAGGAACGTGACAGGGTCTGCATCCCATTAGATGTGACTTCCCTTTAGGAGCATCTCACCAAAAATGATTTTTTTTTGCAGATGATGGTTGAAATCTGACTTGTACCTTAGTGCAGATTTCTGGGAAAATCAGTAAGCCAATCACATGTAGCGGGGTCTCCGTTGAGGCCCCATGGACTACGTTACCCAGAACCCTGTTTGGCACCCAGGGTGCATTGTGCCGCCGCAGAGACTCATGGGTGGGGTATAAAAGGGGAGGGCGAGGCTAAGCCCGGCCTCTTTGGACACCGCGCGGCTGGCAAGAGAACTTCCTGAGCGGACCTGCTGCGAGTGCAAGGCCAGAGGCCTGGGCCTTGCGCACTTCCAGAGAGCCTTCCACCCCGCTGCGGAGCCTGTGCAGCATCTGACATCTACCTGCTTCGCGGACGTCAGTTGGACCGGAGATCCGGCTGTGGCAGATCCTGTGTGTGGAGACACAGCGGTGGGAGTCCCGGACTAGGATCGAGTCCGGAGGGGTGAGAGAGCACCTGTTCACAACTATAACCGAGTACTTTGTTAGGCCTATTGACTGCCTTGGCCCATCGTGTTATACTTGCTTTCCTGACAGGAGACTAGTTGCAGAACTGAGTTATATAGTCTCCGGGGAGTTGCTTCTACTGCCATAGACCATTACTGGATTACAAATTATTGTTCTTGTATGTGCACCACCGATCATCTTGCATGCGAAGATTCCTCACTTAAAGACTGAGCTTTAACTGAGTCAGGCCTGACTGGGAGTTTATAGCTTTATTGAGCGCCATATTGCTCACAGGGAGTCAGTGTGTGATAGAGATATATATATGCACTAAAGTTGACTAGTGTTATTATTACTGCAGGGCTCTGCATGTATGTGTTATGTGGTATTGATCGTCACCCTTTATATCCAAGTAAATCTTTTATAGGTAATCATTCTGGTATTAGCGTCCATTACTATATTTCACAACTGTTTGGATTATTGTGGGATTGTTCATGAACAGGTATAGAGCCATACATATATACCACCTCTAGACTAGCTGTGCCAGAGAAGGGTCGAGTAGATTGCCGGGGGTTGGCTGTGCTGTGTACAGGGCCCGAAACAAAACCAGCGGCTCTCTTAGTTTGGGGGTATCGCTACACACACAAGCAGGAAATTACATTTCTGGGGGGTGCTCTATACACCAACTGTGTACAGGATGCCTTCAGGTTGCCATATTGCATTGCATTTTTCTGTACTGCAGATTGAAAATAAAAGGTTATTTTTATTAACATTCAATTACAATCATATATGCTAGAATAATATTTTTAATTTGCTACTTTTTCCCCCCAAAAAAGTGGAGTTACCCTTTAAAAATTTTTAATAAAAAAATAAAAGTCAGCGGTTACAACTACTGTAGCTGCCGATTTTTAAGAAATATACACTTACCACCAGACTGTGGAATCCAGGGCTGTCTTACACTAAGCCAATTCTTCCCTGGGCTTCAGCTATATGATTATGGGAGCTGGCTGTGAGTCTCACAGCCAGATTCCCACTGGGCATGTACGAGGCACAGCAGCACTATGAGACTGGCACGACATGTTACTTATCCCAGGAGACTGTGGCCAGGGAGCGAGGGGGGACCTAGACGAGAATCGAGGAATTGGGAGCTGGTACCTGTCACAAATAGGTTTGTTGGAGGCGGAGAGGAGGAAGGTTTTTGAGTGAAGATTCGCTTTAAGGACCGATAAGCTGCAATGTATTACATTTTTTTATCCATGGGTTTGATACGCTTCATTATTTATTGCCACTGTACATTTTTATGCATTCTTGAGTTTTCATCTTCTGTAGCCAGGTATGGTTATGAGAATACAACATTCATGATAGTGGTCCTATAGTGGTGGCGCTTGTCAATCAGTCTGGTCTGCAGGTACCTGATCAGCTTCAAGGCCAGGGGACATAAAACACATACAACAAAGGGAGGACCTAGGAGCTATAGAAATCAGATATCAATCTCATTTTTAAAGAAAAGGGTAAAAAAGCAAGTTCTTATTGTCTTTGTAGTAAATGATATATGAATATAAGGCCGTGACTTCCCCAGCCACACGGGGAAAAGCACGTTTACAGTTTCTGACCTACATGTAACCAAACCCAGGTAAGGCTTAAGCACACAAGTCTATTCTCCTCGCCTCATTTGTTATTAGGAGAATAAGATCAGCTCTTTTGTCTGCTGAAGCAGCTGTGGGGCTTTGAGTCCTTTTTGTGAACTTGTGGGAAAGTGGCTGTCACTCCTTCTCAGACTGGCTCTTAGAAACCAAAGATTAGCTCATTCTATCTGTAAAGGCAATATGCTCCACATAACAATTGTCCTTCTTTCTTCTGGACAACATATTTTTTTTCTTAGCTCAGATGGTGGCCATTCAGGCCTCTAATGCCCAAAGGATTTAGGGCAATGCTCATTCAAAATCTTTATTGATAATCGCCATTCATAACACTCTGGGCTGTAATTCTTCTGGTATTAAAAGTATTTATCGCTAACTGTGAGAGAGAGTGAAATGGTCACACAGACTAGAGTCCCTTATGTTACCACTGGGACACAATGGAGAATGAAACAATGTGAAACCTTTTCAAGTTTGATATTCCTGCTTTAAATTTCAGTACGGTCAGATCAAAGAGAATACAAAATAGTTACACCAGGGCCAATAACATGCTTAAAATATACCTATCCTGTGAGAAACATGGGGGCTGCCATTGCAGGCTTCCTTCTGAAAAAAGCTGGCTGTGTTAAGCTCCAGTAACAGACAGCAAATTAAAGCGAAAAAAAGTCAGAATTCTTCTTCTGTTCTCCTTGTTCTTCTTCCAATTTATAAAGCAAAAGCATCACCACAACACACATGCATTTAGCATTTTTAAAAAGAGAGGTAAGAAATGACAGCCACCATATTTCTCTGATAACAGCAACGCTGTATCCTGGCCTAGGCCAACAATGCCCAGGCCTAGGGCAACACTTTGCAGGGGGGCAGCACGGAAAGAGTCCCCGCCGGCTTGCGCTACACTGTTAGTGTAACACAAGCTGCTTCTAATTTTGAGTGTCCTATCATCCTGGACCACAAACCTTCCTCACTGTGCTACATGTTTCTGCTGCACCATTGGCATGGTTATATCTTCTTAGTCCTCTCCATAAAATTATCAGACATTTTTCCTAAAGTAGAACTATAGGCAACACTTTTTTTTTTATTTTGGATAGAGAAAGGGAGGGTTACAGCCCCTGTCAGTTTATTTTTTACCATCCCTGTCTCATTGCAGAGATTTCCCTTCACTTCCTGCCCCATAGCCAAACAGGAAGTGAGAAGAAATGTATGCAAATTAGGGGAATCCAATGCCCCCCCCCCAGGCCTAAGAACTAGTGTCCCCACCCGAAAAGGGGTGGGTCTTAAACTGAAAAGGGTGTGGCCTTGACAGGAAGGGGTGGGTCATATTTCAATTAGGGGGTGCACGAGTTTAGTCAGGCCTAGGGCAGCACAAAACCTAAATACACTACTGGATAACAGGTTTCTTTTAAATGCAGGAAAAATTTAGTTATAAACAGACTTTAGAAAGCTGAAATGCCCACTGTCATCTCACATTAACAGAGATTCGAGACTGTGGCCTTTTTCACACGGGCTTTTCGAGTTCTTCCTGTCAGTTTTTCAGGTGGACCTAGGGTTGCCACCTCATCCCTTTAAACCCGAACACATATGAATTACACAGGTTCTGAGGCTTATTTATCTTTCAATGTTTTTATTACTCAAGTATTGTCTTCAAAAGTACAATCAATAAACAATAAAGTCTATAAAAGCGAAACTGGGCATAAGCATCAGAATGTCATTCCATCAAGATATTCATAAAAATTCATCACCTCAGAACACTAAACCTAGAGGTCTCAACATAAAATATACTTGGTGGAAATACCTTCTGAGGCTAATTTAATGCAGATAAATCACTAAGTGAGTTTAATTAACACCTTAATGAGTCCCAGAACCTGTGTAAATAATATGTGTATGTATGTGTTTGGGTTTAAAGGGATGAGGTGGCTACCCTAGATGGACCTGATTGGTAGATCCTTGCAGGTCTATAAGCAGGTGGATGAGAAGGATTTGTGTCCACTTACATCTGCCGTCCTCCAAGTTCATCAAGGTATGGTTTCTGGACCAAAACAAGATGGATCAGAGGTAGCCTGATGTAAATGTAAATAGGTCCGGTTTATGTCCAGCCACTCATACAGCCATCACAGGTCTGCCACTGTCCGCTGTCAAAAAATTGACAAAAACTGAACAGGCACAGATGTCACAAAACATCTGTCCTGTTCTGCTGTAATTTAGCAGGGGGTTTACTCACAGATCACCTGCTGAATAGAGCAGAACACAACTGTGAAAAGAGGATTGGGCGGCCCATAGATGAGTCAATTTTTTCGTGTTGAACAAAAAAACTGACTCGATTCCCATCCACACACTTGATGTGGATGGGAGAATTCTCCCCACTGAGCCTTTGTATTCTGACTGCTGGGTGGCACTGATCGAGCAGGGAAAATCCGACAGGGCAGTTGTATAGAAGTCGATCAGGACAATCTTCTTGCCCAAACATGGATCGAAATTCAGCCAGTCCCTGTTAAACTGCCTGAATTTTGATCCATGTAAGTGGATCAACCCAGTAAGTAGCTGTTAAGCTGGCCATAGATGGATCAAATCTTGGCCTGTTCAGCAGAGTTGATGGGGGAGTCAAGCAATTTCTCTTTCCACCCGCAGTGGAAGGAAAGAAAATTGAAGCATCTATGGCTTGCCTAAGTGCCAGACCAGTCAGTTGCAGTCGAGGCATTCCCTGCCCTGCAGCTTCATGTACACACATGGCCATATTAGATCAATGATAACAGGAGTATTTCTCCCTTTTCCTGTTTCTGTATCTGCAGGGCAGGGAATGCCTTCCACAATTAGCCCTTCCGGTTTCTGACCAAGCTGAAGTGGAACCTAGGTTCATCCCAATTAATAACCATGGCTACCTGCACCACCAACACTGTCAAAAAGTGATTGTAGTTTTTTCTGTGTCCCTGATGAGGACAGAAAGTGATGGGAAATCTAATATAAAGGCAAAGATGAGAAAAATTAGAAAATCCACTGGTTCAGGGAAGTGGAATCCCTTACTTATTCTGCTGGGTTCAAACTAGGCAGCTGCCTAGGGCTCCCGGCCACTGGTGTTCCTACTCTCTTCTCTCTGCAGCAAGCAAATAAGTCTCAGCATCAGCAGGCAGCCACCACTCCGTTTGCACATAGTGGGTTATTTACGAAAGGTAAATCAACTTTGCACTACAAGTACACTGCAAGTGCACTTGAAAGTTCACTGAAAGTGCACTTTCAAGTGCAGTCGCTGTAGTTCTGAGGGGACCATGCAAGGAAAATAAAAAATAGCATTTTTGCTTGCACATGATTGGATGATAAAATCAGCAGAGCTTCCCCTAATTTCAGAGCTTCCCCTCAGATCTACAGCGATCTACAGTGACTGCACTTACAAGTACACTTGTAGTGCAGAGAGGATTTCCCTTTAGTAAATCAAGCCCATAGCGTCAGAGGCGGCAGAGGACTTGTTTCTGTATCTTGACTCCCGAATGAATGGGAGCAAGCAAACATTCATTGATGGGCACTGGTAGGCTGCATTGATGGGCGCTGGTAGGCTGCATTTGATGGGCACTGGTGAGGCTGCATTGATGGGCGCTGGTGAGGCTGCATTGATGGGCGCTGGTGAGGCTGCATCTGATGGGCGCTGGTGAGGCTGCATCTGATGGGCGCTGGTGGGCTGCTGTGATGCTTGCTTCATTAAAAAGGTGGGGTATACATGGGCAGGGCAAAGGGGGTGAAGTCAGGGGTGGAACCAAGGGGGGCAGCAAAATGAGTTTTCGCCTAGGGTGTCAAAAATCCTTGCACCAGCCCTATGTGATATGGTAATGACTTTAGTGAATCGGTAAAAAATACTTAAAGATAGTGCGCAACAGCCCTCCATAAATGGATACAACATGATCCATACAAATGGATACAACATGGTATCAAATGTGAATGCCACATGGGGCTATGGATTCAGAAAGCCTGTGATATAAACTACTTTGCTATCAGATGATATCCTAAATGGTAAACATAGTACTTAAACTGGCCATAGATGGATCAAAATGTGTCTGGTTCAGCAGGGCCTGGCCAAATTTCAATCCATCTATGGTCATTCCGTTCCAGAGAAGTCAATCTAATGATCGTCTTCTCTCAAACTGACTTGCTGGAAAGTTGTTCTTTGATCACCACTGCAGAAATTGGCTGCAGCGCTGATCAGTGCATTCTAACAGCGGAGGAGTCCCTGCGGTATGAATACAATAACACAACAGAGAGGATTCCTCCATCTACCTCGCTTGTGTGGATGGGGGAATCCAGTTGTTTCAGATAAGCGCACTGGCTGATCGAAAAAACTGATCCACATATGGCCAGCTTTAGCTATTAGGGCAATGATGTCACATGTGGGACAAAAAAGGTGGCAGTACTTATATTAGGTCATACACATCACAAGAGAGCATGGGTATTGTCTCATAACTCTCTGTGGCATTAAGTTCTAGAACCCCATTGGAATCTGGGCAACCCATGTTCCAATAAAAAATAATTTTGTTGTGTATTGTGCAAAGTGAACTAAAGCTGGCCATACATTATACAATTTTCTTATTCAATTTCCTTTAGATTTACCTTCAACTATGTAGTATAAGGGTCTGCCTGATTTCATACGAATTGAAACTGTTTAGGTTTGACCTCATATTATATGGTTTTGGTAATCTAAAGGAAAATTGGACAAGACAATTGTATAATATATGGACAGCCTAAAGCAGGCATGTCCAAAGTCCAGCCCGCGGGCCAATTGCGGCCCGCGTTATGGTTTAGAACGGCCCCCTGGTAATTTGGACATGTATATCTTTTGTGGCTCCCAACGAATCCCTGAGCGTCAGGGGCCACAAAAGATATATACGCTGGCTGCCTTGGACGAGACAGGGAAAGGGCGGGATGAGTGCCGTACACACAGGAGAATTTCTCGTTTACACAACGGCCTCTGTATTAGGAAGTCCCGTCTCCTGCACTGCCATTGGACGACTGTTCTGTCCCTCATAAGAGGCCGTACTTTGTATTAACCTCCCTAGCGGTAATCCCGAGCGTGACTCGGGGTTGTTTTTTTATGCTAGGATCGGTAACCCCGAGTCACGCTCGGGGTAGACATTGCAGAGCTCGCAGCGGAGTTTCCTTACCTTCTCCTGGCGATCCAGTGATGATGTCCTCTGCTGTGATCGCCAGCGAGATCTCCGGCGAGTGTCGGCACTTTCGACCCCATCTGACTTCCTAGTTCCGTTCCCTGCGAGCCGCAGCGGCGCATGGGAGCGGAACTGGGCGGCAAATTCAAAAAGGTAAACACATAGTATACATACAGTATACTGTAATCTTACTGATTACAGTACTGTATGTAATAATTACACATCCCCTTTGTCCCTAGTGGTCTGTCCAGTGTCCTGCATGCACTTTTATATAATAAAAATCGTTCTTTCTGCCTGTAAACTGGGGATTGTCCATAGCAACTAAAAAGTGTCCCTTTATGTCAAAAGTGGTTTTAGACCAACTAGAAAGCAGCGATAATAAATTAGAATCACTCGCAGAATTGAGCGATAGCGATTTGTGGGGAAATTCGTCATCAAACACTAAATCTAATGACAGCGACAATTCTGCAACTGAGCAGATTTCAGTGTTTTTGATTTGATTACATTATTGAATAATTTTTATTATAATTAGATTACTATTTTTTATAATTATTTATAGTTATTTATTATATTATAATTTATAATTTTGTGTTTTATATTTATCATACCCGGGATGTTTACTAGACTCTGGTTTGCTCAGGTTTAAGTAAGTAATTACTAAGAATCGCAGGCCTATAATACATAACACCAAATTTTCATGCAAAATAATTGTACCGCTTTTGGTACATAATTCCAGAAAGAATCATACCGCCAGGGAGGTTAAAGAGGCCGCCGAGAAAACAGAGATTCTCCTGTATGTAATCTGTTGGCACTCGTCCCGCCCCCTCCCTGTCCCCTCCAAGGCTACAGATGGGCATTGATCAGCTGCACTGATGTCAATGGGGGGTGCTGCATTCATGGCAATGGTGAGGCTGCATTCATGGCAATGGTGAGGCTGCATTCATGGCACTTGTGAGACTGCAGATGGGCACTGACCCTTATTTTGCTTCACAGTTCTTTTATTTAAAATATTAACTTTTTTTTTTACCTGAAACTTCCCTCTTAAAGTGAAGGTGCGTGTTATACACGGATAAATACGGTATATCCAAATAACACGCCCGAGATCATCTTTTTACCACACACAGCCACAAAGGCAAGAGAATTCTTGTTGGGCAATGTATTAGTGCTCGGACGAACACACTTAGACCGTATTTTAATGGTTCAAAGAATGTCATGCAAAATGGCCCTCATGCATGTTCACTTCATCAAATCTGGCCCTCTTTGAAAAAGTTTGGACGCCCCTGGCCTAAAGCTTCTCACACACATTACAGTCTGACTGTAGAAACAAATTCAATGGATAGTCCAAACCTGTGTTCTGTTAAAATGTTTGTAGGAAATCATAAAGACCGTAAAATTGTTTGTCAGAGCTTTCGATGATGCCATCATTGAGTCAACTAATTTAACTTGAAGGCCTATAAATATTTTGTCCAGACCTGTTACTTAAAGTGGAGTTCCACCCAAAAAAAAAAAATTCATTAATGTGCATGAAATAATATTTAAAAAGAATATTTGGAGAAACTTATTTTGTTTACTTACCTTTTCATGCCTGTTGCTATGTGGTCCCTCAAAATCTTCCTCCTTCATCACTTAGGCTCCTTACATCACTTCCCTCGGTGCCTCCGCTCATTACTTCTCCTGTGAGTTGTGTGTCATCATTTCCCAGGAGTCAGTGGGCATCGCGAGGGCTAGAATTGCGGTACTTCCAAACCAATGGTAACCTGAGTAGTTGACGAGATTTACTGAATGTGCATGCGCGAGATCGGGGAGAGGACGGACGGTGCATGCTGGTCGCTCAGCAGCACCATATCCCGGAACTGGTTGCTTGTGGGCTTCGCATGTCCACAAGCAAAATGAAAACGGCCAGCACAGCTTTATCAAAGTTCTATTATGAGATGAAACCAGACATCGGGGATGGGGGGACAAATTTTAGATGTGAGTGTTACAATGCTAATTTAAACGCTTGTGAAAGGTTAAAAAAATAATAATTATTGATTGTAGTTGGAATTCCGCTTTAAATAGAGTCACAAATATATTATACAAGCTTCTTTTATGGCTTACAAAATCAATTAAATAATGCAAAGCAAATTTTACCGTATATTGTGTATTTAGAAGTAAATGTATATGTTCATCGGCCGATGGGATTGTTGAGGATATACTATATATACATACACTCACCGGCCACTTTATTAGGTACACCTTGCTAGTATTCAGTTGGACCCCCTTTTGCCTTCAGAACTGCCTTAATTCTTCATGGCATAGATTCAACAAGGTGTTGGAAACATTCCTCAGAGATTTTGGTCCATATTGACATGATAGTATCATGCAGTTGCTGCAGATTTGTCGGCTGCACAAGCATGATGTGAATCTCCCTTTTTACCACATCCCAAAGGTTCTCTATTGGATTTAGATCTGGTGACTGTGGAGGCCATTGGAGTACAGTGACCTCATTGTCATGTTCAAGAAACCAGTTTGAGATGATTTGAGCTTTGTGACATGGTGCATTATCCTGCTGGAAGTAGCCATCAGAAGATGGGGACACTAGTCATAAAGGGATGGACATGGTCAGCAACAATACTCAGGTAGGCCGTGCAAATGTTCAGATGGTACTAAGGGGCCCAAAGTGTGCCAAGAAAATATCCCCCACACCATTATACCACCACTAGGGATGAGCTCGGTGTTCGAGTCGAACATAGGTTCGACTCGAACATCGGCTGTTCGCGCGTTCGGCGAACAACGAACGATTTGGGCCGTTCGCGCCAAATTCGAGTGACGCAAACGGCCCACAATACACTGCACCATCGCAGTGTAATCCCAGCTCTGTGATTGGCCAAGCATGCACTGTGACCTTGCATGCTTGGCCAATCACAGCGCCGGCAGCGAGGAGAGCAATGATTGGCCACAGGCAGGATGCCTGTGGCCAATTATAGCTGAGGGGGTTTAGTACACGCCCCACACTATAAAAGGCCGCCAGCGCGGTGGCCTCGTGTAGTGTGTTCCGGAGCAGGGAAAGTGAAGGATAGGCAGGGACAGTGTCAAATCCATTCTTTGCTAAACCTTGTGTGTAGGGACAGAGAAGGATAGGCAGGGAGAGTGTCAGTGTCATATACTTTGATAAACCTTGTGTGCAGGGAGAGAGAAGGATAGGCAGGGGACAGTGTCAGTGTCATTGTTGCTAAGCCTCCTGCACATTATACACCTGAACTTAGCCCGTATTGCTGCTTTTTCCTGGTGTGTTACACCAACAGGATTTTGCGGCACTTACAGCGGGTGGAGTGAGCCTCCTGACCATATTACACCTGAACTTAGCCTGTATTGCTGCTTTTTCCTGGTGTGTTACACCAACAGGATTTTGCGGCACTTACAGCGGGCGGAGTGTGCCTCCTGACCATATTACACCTGAACTTAGCCCGTATTGCTGCTTTTTCCTGGTGTGTTACACCAACAGGATTTTGCGGCACTTACAGCGGGCGGAGTGTGCCTCCTGACCATATTACACCTGAACTTAGCCTGTATTGCTGGTTTTCCCATTTCCCTGCAGGCCATTAGAATGTCTGGAAGGCAAACAAGGAGAGGCAGACAGTCAGGAGCCAATAAAAGAGGGCAAGCAGGCTCTGTGTCTAGAGACAACAGTGCTGGTCGTGGACGCGGTGCATCGCCATCAGCACGTGGCCATGGGACACGCTTGTCCTTCTTTTCGGCAGCTGGACGTGTTGAGCCGCATCATGCCGAAGACTTGGTAGAGTGGATGACCAAGCCCTCCTCATCCTCCTCATCCTCTCCCACCCAGGCTCAGGGTACTGGCAAAGCAGCTGCCAAAGCGTCCTCTTCCCTGGTATCAATGTCATCATCAGTCACTCCTTTCCTAGACCAACCATGTCCTCCTGAGGAGTCCCCCAAACTGTTTGAGCACAGTGTTGGGTACATGCTCCAGGAGGATGCCCAGCGTTTCGAAGGGTCTGATGATGATACCCAGCTAGAGGAAGGCAGTAGCGTGAGAGCAGAGAGAGGGGATGCTCAAGAAGGACACCAATCTGGCAGTCATGTTCCAGCAGCTGCAGCATACTGCCAGATTGGCTCCAGTGATGAGGAGGGAGGGGATGATGAGGTCACTGACTGCACGTGGGTGCCTAATAGGAGAGAGGAGGAGGAGAAGGAGGATGAGGAGGAGGCACATCTCCAACGAGGCAGGATGCCCTCAGGGGGCCAGCGTAAGGGCAGCACACCGACGGAATCACACCACAGAGCTCCGCCTGTGCAGGGCGCTGCCTCTGCCCGTTATTCAAAAAGTTCTTTGGTGTGGGCCTTTTTTGAGTCGAGTGCATCAGATCGCACAGCTGCTGTTTGCAACATATGTCTCAAGCGTATATCGCGTGGCCAAAACATCACCCGCTTGGGCACCACATGCTTGACCAGACATATGTTGACCTGCCATGCAGCTCGTTGGCAAGCCTACCTTAAAGACCCACACCAAAGAACAAAGCGGACCTCTTCTTGCACCGCATCAGCTGGAATCTCCAACCCCACTATACCTTCAGTCCTCTCTGAAACCTGCTCTGAGAGGAATGAAGGTGTAGAATTAGGTGTGTCACAGCCAAGTACTTGCGGGCACTCTGCTAGCAGTACACCGACGTCCGATTCTAGCAGGCAAATTTCCCTGCCCCAGCTGCTGGACCGTCGAAAGAAGTTCACTCCCAGCCATCCACATGCCCAGCGGTTGAATGCTAGCTTGGCTAAATTGCTAGCGCTTCAACTGCTGCCTTTTCAGTTGGTAGACTCGGTCCCCTTCCGTGAGTTTGTGCAATGTGCGGTTCCTCAGTGGCAGGTTCCCAAACGCCACTTTTTCTCACGGAAGGCGATTCCGGCTCTCTACCGGCATGTGGAAGGCAATGTCTTGGCCTCGCTGGACAGGGCGGTCAGCGGTAAGGTGCATATTACCGCTGACTCATGGTCCAGCAGGCATGGACAGGGACGTTACCTTTCTTTCACGGCCCATTGGGTCACTCTTTTGGCAGCTGGGAAGGATGCAGGACAAGGTGCAGTAGTGTTGGAGGTTGTTCCACCGCCACGCCTCCAAAATGCTACTACTGGTTGTGACACACCTCTGTCCTCCACCCCCTCCTCTTCTTCTTCCTCCGTGGCCTCTTCCTGTGCTTTGTCCTCGGAACCAGCGGTGCTCCGTAGGCGTTCAAGGGGCTACGCAATTACGCAGGCTAAAAGATGCCATGCCGTGCTTGCGCTGGTGTGTTTGGGGGACAGGAGCCACACTGGGGCAGAGGTTCTGTCTGCTCTGCAGGGGCAGGCCGAGAGGTTGTTGACGCCACGCCAGCTTAAGCCAGGAATGGTAGTTTGCGACAATGGCACCAACCTCCTCTCCGCTCTCCGACAGGGACAACTGACCCATGTGCCCTGTGTGGCTCACGTCCTTAACCTGGTGGTGCAGCGGTTCTTGGGCAGGTACCCGGGCTTACAGGATGTCCTGAGGCAGGCCAGGAAAGTCTGTGTGCATTTCCGCAGATCTTATAATGCCAGTGCTTGCCTGGCTGAGCTGCAAAAGGAGTTGAACCTGCCCAAGAACCGCCTTATATGTGACATGCCCACCAGGTGGAACTCAACGTTGGCCATGCTGCAGCAGCTGCACACGCAGCAGAGGGCCATCAATGAGTACCTGTGCGACTACGGCACCAGGACAGGGTCAGGGGAGCTCGGGTTTTTTTCACCACGCCAGTGGGGCATGATCAGGGATGCATGCACTGTCCTGGCACCATTTGAGGAGGCCACGAGGATGGTGAGCAGTGACAGTGCATGCATCAGTGACACTGTACCTCTTGTCCACCTGTTGGAACATACGCTGCGTGGAATAATGGACAGGGCACTTGAGGCAGAACAGAGGCAGGAAGAGGAGGACTTCCTTGCCTCTCAAGGCCCCCTTTACCCAGACAGTGTTCCTTCTGTCCCACCCATCGCACAGGAAGAAGAGGAGGAGGAGGAGGATGAGGAGGAGGAGGATTGTGTCAGCATGGAGGTGGAGCCTGGCACTCAGCATCATCAGCAGCAGTCTTTTAGGGATGATTTACAGTCCCAAGAAACCAGTGGACTTGTACGTGGCTGGGAGGAGGTGGCTGCGGATCATGTCGTCCTTAGTGACCCAGAGGACTCCGGACCAAATGCCTCAGCTAACCTACGCTGCATGGCCTCCCTGATCCTGCAAAGTCTGCGGAAGGATCCTTGTATTCTTCGGATCAAGGAGAGGGACCATTACTGGCTGGCCACTCTCCTTGATCCATGGTACAAGGGTAAGGTTGCGGACCTTATCTTACCGTCGCAGAGGGAGCAGAGGATGAGACAACTCCGGGAGGCCTTGCAGAAAGGTCTGTGCAACGCGTTCCCAGAGACTGGGAGGTTACAAACTCCTGGTCCTGGACAACGAGTTGCTGAGGCTTCGGTCAGTCAAAGAAGGAGCGGTGGGGAAGGTGTCCGTCTGACCGATGCGTTCAGACAATTCTTTAGTCCGCAGCCCCAAGGTATGATCGGTTCCAGCAACCATCGCCAGCGTCTGATATACATGGTGCAGGAATACCTAGGGGCAAGGTCAGACTTGGACACCTTCCCCACCGAAAATCCTCTGGCTTACTGGGTCTTGAGGATAGATCACTGGCCAGAGCTTGCACAGTATGCAATTGAGCTACTGGCCTGTCCTGCATCCAGCGTTCTTTAAGAACGCACATTCAGTGCTGCTGGAGGATTTGTCACGGATCACAGGGTGCGCCTGTCCACCGACTCTGTTGATCGACTGACCTTCATAAAGATGAACCAGTCTTGGATCACCACCAGCTACCAAACACCTGAAGCTGATATAACAGACTAATTTATTTTCAAATGTCACATCCCTTCCAGACTGATGCTGATGCTGAGAGACTGTCCTGTTATGTTGACTGACTATCCTCCTCCTCCTCAATGATCCGATTGATGATGATGATAGCTTGGAAGAACATTTTTGTTTCTGGGTGCCGCCACCAGTGGCTAAGGCCCAATTTTTCAGCCCCTGTTTAACAGGGGCATGTTATTACAATTTTTTATGCAATGCTTTGCAGCAGGGCTCATTCCTGCACTCCAAATAGAGTATCTGGGAGTGGTTGCAGTGTCGTGGCACCAGCACCAGTGGCTAAGGCCCAATTTTTCAGCCCCTGTTTAACAGGGGCGTGTAATTACAATTTTTGATGCAATACTTTGCAACAGGGCTCATTGCTGTGCTCCAAGTACAGTATCTGTGAGGGGTTGCAGTGTTGTGGCACCAGTGCCTAAGGCCCAATTTTTCTACCCCTGTTTAACAGGGGCATGTAATTACAATTCTTGATCTAATAATTCACAGCAGGGCCCATTCCTGCGCCCACCAAGACTGACTGCTCCAAAGATGCGGCTAGCGGGACTTTTTTTTTTTACGTTCCTGCTAGCGCAGGAGCAGCTGTTTGAGGGCGGATTGCAGGCGCTATTTTTAACGCTATAGCGCCTGCAATACGCTCTCAGTGTGAAAGGGGTCTAAGATCTTACTTTTGCTATAAAGTTCTCTTTTTGCAAATTTTTTCTAATAGGAACAAAATTGGCAAATAAAATAGCAGGGTTCTAAGACTTCCCTGTTTCATCTATTTCTAAATTAAAAGTTTTTGTGTAATGCACTTTGATAAGTTGCTTTTTTTCACATTCTCTTTTTGTATTTTCCACTTCCCGCTTTGCTGTACTGAAATAGGCCAAAAACGTTCCACATTTCATATATATACTGTATATACTCTCCTTCATTTTATATTGGCTTAAATGTCCTAAAACCATCAGCATTAAAGTTAGAACAGAGAATTAACTTAATTTGTAAATGATTCCTGGTTAAAATGATTACAATGTTTAAATGATAAAGTGAAATAAGTGGGGTCCATCTTATCATAGTAAAAGCTTTGACCCATTTTTGACCCCAATATTTCAGGCCTAACTTATGCTCACCTTGACCCGAACCCAAAGAGCTGATTTCTGGGTGATTAAGCAGAGCTCCTATTCATATCCTTTGAACCATGCCATAAAAGTTGAAATGAAATAGCAACAACTTCTAATCTAATACATAAAGAAAAAAAAATCACAGGTCTCCATCTTTCTCCCAAAGCCTCAACTGGCTGTATTTTGGACAGATGTTAATTGTTTAGGTACATTTTCAGTGTTGAAAGAATTGTGGAAACTCCCAACTCTTCAAAGGCTAACTAACGGTCAGAAAACCCCCAAACCTTGCCTGTGATGTCTAGATCCCAGATGGCTTTCTGACGCCTGGCTTTCCCACCAAACACAAAGTCAAGCACCATTGCTAATGGGTTTTGTTTGCTCGGCACACTTCTATTGTATCAGGATGGGTATGGATCATAGAGGAATAGTGTGAGAAAGCGAAGGGAGGGGAGATATTTTAGCTTATTAGCCTAATAAGACATAGTGGGTCAGGAAGGTTTAAGAGACTAATGGATATAAGGACATAAGCGGTGGCAGACTGAAAGCTCGGCGTGGTGTTGATGTGACAAACATGAGATATTCTATCCAACCAGCAGTACATAGACAGGCTGGCTTTGCTGCAGAAAACCATGCTCTGTATATAAAGCCTTGCAATCTGCTGTTATTTAACAGTCAAACTTTGATACACCTTTCATTATTTTTTATGTGTTATATCTTCACCCTTGCTACTCAATTGGGTAGAACTATGGCACCTCATAACACATTCCCGACAATTTTATGGTGGTGGTTCCCTTTAAAATTACCTTCAGATAATCATTTGCACAAGTGTTGGTAACATTATTGACATGTGTGAAAAATCCAGTAAATTGTAACTACTGCCACTTTAAGAATCTATCACATTCTTAAAAAGTTACAGCTAGTTCACATATTAGGAAACTGGCAGTAATTAGTATACCAGTGCTCAGAGTGAGGCACGTCTGTGCTGGGAAGCTGTTATAGAGCTCACACAGGGCTCTCTCCCTGGCCCATTTAGCTGTTGGGCTGGAATCCCCTGGGTGAAATCTAATGCCACGTACACACGGTCGGAATTTCCGAGGAAAAAAGTCAGAATTAATTTTTTCATCAGATATTCCGACCGTGTGTATGCCCCATCTGAGTTTTTCCGTCGGAAATTCCGACGGAGTTAGAAAGAGAACATGTTCTCTTTTTTTCCGACGGAAAAAATTTCTATCAGATATTCCGTTCATCTGTATGGAACTCCGACGGAGAAAAAAACATGCATGCTCAGAATCAAGTCGACGCATGCTCAGAAGCATTAAACGTCATTTTTCTTGGCTCGTCGTAAAGTTGTACGTCACCGCGTTCTTGACCCGAGCACTAGTATGGTTCGGGCCTTCTAATTGTGCTGGACTCTGCTTTATTGCTGTGTGCCTATGTAGAGTTCCCTGTGGCCTGCAGATGGCGCTGCCATGTTGGGTCAGAGTTGAACCATAGGTTGCATTGGCGCTATTGGATGTCCTCTCTCGGCTATCATGCAGTGGGCTGGTTCTGCCTGCTGTGCATGCCGGGAGAGGATATAAAAGAGGCAGACGCCATTATTATTGAGAAGAGACCCGGGGACCAGTACCCGGAGGAGTGTGCCCCCTGTCTCGGTAGAGGCCTGGTGACCTGTCGGAGGGAAGGATCCTATGCTCCGCAGAACTGACCCTGCGGAGTGCTGCTGCTCTTTGAGGACAGACTGAACTTGTCCTTGGAGGATTTAAATTGCTTGTTCGAGCTCCACACCGGCTGCTGGGACCATTGAGGGACTATCCGGGTGAGCTGTACCCACTCGGGACCGAGTGGGGATGAATCTGGGAGTTCTGTACCTGAATCTGCTCTAGTTAAACTATTATCTCTCACCTACTCTTTCTCTTACCTATCAAGCAAAGATACAAAATAAACTCAACGTTGGAGTTTAAGTGGTTTGGACATTGACTTTATTAAAGAGGGAAAAGTACAGACTCGTCTCTACATTCTGGAGATGTGAACCAGTGGAAGGAGGTAACTCGCTGCGGGACCCAGGAACATATACACCGCCTGACCTCTAAACTAGAGGACACGGACTTGTGGCATGGGTGCCTCTCCTTTACCGTAAGAGGAGAGGGTGGTGCTACATTTATATATATATATATATATATATATATATATTAATAAATAATACCAATAAAGTGTTACTGCTCAGCTAGTCTAGGGAGTTGGGTGGCACTATATATTTGTTTTCATTTGCGTACAAAATGTAAAATAAAATAAAAAAAAAACGTTTTTTTATAATGTTTTTAACCACTTTACAACCACCTGCCGACAAATAACGTTGACAAGGTGGCTGCTTAACTCTGGGAGGACGTTATATAACGTCCTCCCAGAATCGCGCTCCCGCGCGCCCCCTGGGGCGCGCACACGGGAAACTCCGTGACCGCCGGGTCCAGAGGACCCGGCGGATCACGAATCGCGGTAAATCGCCGCTGATAGCGGCCGTTTACCACGTGATCGCTCCGTCAAATGACGGAGCAATCACTTGTAAACAGACCGGCGTCATGTGATGACGCCGGTTCCTCCCTCCCCTCTCTGTACCGATCGGTACAGTGTGAGAGGGGAGGGGGAGGGAGCGGATGGCAGCAGCAGCTCTGTGGGCTGGATCTGTGACAATTGCAGTCACAGAACCCTGCCAATACTCTGCAATACACCCTGCCAATACTCTGCAAAATACCCTGCGCAATACCCTGGTGCAATACTCTGCAATACCCTGGTACAATACTCTGCAATACCCTGGCGCAATACTCTGCAATACCCTGGCGCAATACTCTGCAATACCCTGCGCAATACTCTGCAATACCCTGCGCAATACTCTGCAATACCCTGCGCAATACCCTGCAAAATACTCTGCAATACCCTGCGCAATACCCTGCAAAATACTCTGCAATACCCTGCGCAATACTCTGCAATACCCTGCGCAATACTCTGCAATTCTTTTGCAATACCCTGCACAATACCCTGCAAAATACTCTGCAATACCCTGCGCAATACCCTGCAAAATACTCTGCAATACCCTGCACAATACTCTGCAATACCCTGCGCAATACTCTGCAATACCCTGCGCAATACTCTGCAATACCCTGCGCAATACTCTGCAATACCCTGCGCAATACTCTGAAAAATACTCTGCAATACCCTGCACAATACTCTGCAATACCCTGCGCAATACTCTGCAATACCCTGCGCAATACTCTGCAATACCCTGCGCAATACTCTTCAAAATACTCTGCAATACCCTGCACAATACTCTGCAATACCCTGCACAATACTCTGCAATACCCTGCACAATACTCTGCAATACCCTGCACAATACTCTGCAATACCCTGCAATACCCTGTGCAATACCCCCTGTGCAATACCCCGTGCAATACCCTGCCATAGTCCGCAATACTCCGCAATGCCCTGCAATACCTCGCAATACTCCGCAATGCCCGGCAATACACCGCAATACTCCGCAATGCCCGGCAATACTTCGCAATGCCCGGCAATACTCTGCAATAACCACTTCCCGCCCGCCGGCCGTCATATGACGTCCTTGACTTTGTGCGGAGATATCTGAATAATGGGTGCAGCTACAGGCATCATTCAGATATCAGCTTTTTCAGCCGACGATTCCCTACACCATAACAACAATCATAGTGGCTGTTCCGCCGCTTGATCATTCTTACGGGAGGCGAGAGGGGATGTCCCCCCCTCCCGCTGCCCTCCGGTGCTTCTACCGACTCACCGCTATGATCAAAGCCAGGATTGTTGTTTTTTTTTTTGTTTTTATTTCAGGCTTCCCAGCCTAGAGGTGAGATGTGGGGTCTTATTGACCCCATATCTCACTGTAAAGAGGACCTGTCATGCCATATTCCTATTACAAGGGATGTTTACGTTCCTTGTAATAGGTATAAAAGTGATCAAAAAAAATTTTGGGGCAGAAAAACATGTCAAACTAAAATAAATAAAGTAAAATGAACAATAAAAAAAATATATTTTTTTTTAAAGCGCCCCTGTCCCCGTGAGCTTGCATACAGAAGCGAACGCATACGTAAGTCCCGCCCACATATGAAAACGGTTTTCAAACCACACATGTGAGGTATTTCTGCAAACTTTAGAGTGAGAGCAATCATTTTGGCCCTAGACCTCCTCTGTAACTCAAAACATGTAACCAGTAAAAATATTTAAAGCGTCGCCTATGGGGATTTTTTAAGTAGCGAAGTTTGGCGCCATTCCACGAGTGTGTGCAATTTTTAAGGGTGACATGTTAGGTATCTATTTACTCGGCGTAACTTCATCTTTCACATTATGCAAAAACATTGGGCTAACTTTACTGTTTTTTTTTTTTTAAGCACAAAACATTTTTTTCCGTAAAAAACGCGTTAAAAAAATTGCTGCGCAAATATCGTGCGAGATAAAAAGTTGCAACAACCACCATTATATTCTCTAAGGTCTTTGCTAAAAAAACATATATAATGTTTTGGGGTTCTATGTAATTTTCTAGCAAACAAATGATGATTTTTACATGTAGGAGAGAAATGTCAGAATTGGCCTGGGTGCTCCAGAACGCCTGAAGGTGCTCCCTGCATGTTGGGCCTCTCTATGTGGCCACGCTGTGTAAAAGTCTCACACATGTGGTATCGCCATACTCGGGAGTAATAGCAGAATGTGTTTTGGGGTGTAATTTGTGGAATGCATATGCTGTGTGTGAGAAATAACCTGCTAATATGACAATTTTGTGAAAAAAAAAAAAGTGAAAAAAAAATCTTGATTTTGCAAAGAATTGTGGGAAAAATGACAACTTCAAAAAACTCACAATGCCTCTTTCTGAATACCTTGGAATGTCTTCTTTCCAAAAAGGGGTCATTTGGGGGGTATTTGTACTTTTCTGGCATGTTAGGGTCTCAAGAAATGAGATCGGCCGTCAGTACTTCAGGTGTGATCAATTTTCAGATATTGGCACCATAGCTTGTGGACTCTATAACTTTTACAAAGACCAAATAATATCCACCAATTTGTACTTATTTTTACCAAAGATATGTAGCAGTATAAATTTTGGCCAAAATTTATGAAGAAAAAATAGTAATTTGCAAAATTTTATAACAGAAACGAAAAAAAAAACATTTTTTTACAAAATTTTCAGTCTTTTTTCTCTTATAGCGCAAAAAATAAAAAACCCAACAGTGATTAAATACCACCAAAAGAAAGCTCTATTTGTGTGAAAAAAAGGACAAAAATTTCATATGGGTACAGTGTTGTATGACTGAGTAATTGTCATTCAAAATGTGAGAGCACCGAAAGCTGAAAATTGGTCTGGTTATTAAGGGGGTTTAAGTGCCCAGTGGTCAAGTGGTTAACCACTTCCCGCCCGGTCAATAGACAATTGACGTCCGGGAAGTGGTTTCGTTATCCTGACTGGACGTCTATCGACGTCCTGCAGGATAACAGCCGCCGCGCGGCCAGGGGGGCGTGCATCGCGGCGATCAGTGGAGCGGTGTGTCAGTCTGACACACTGCAACACCGATCTCTGTAAAGAGCCTCCGGCGGAGGCTCTTTACCACGTGATCAGCCGTGTCCAATCACGGCTGATCACGATGTAAACAGGAAGAGCCGTTGATCGGCTCTTCCTCACTCGCGTCTGACAGACGCGAGTAGAGGAGAGCCGTTCGGCGGCTCTCCTGACAGGGGGGGTTCGCGCTGATTGTTAATCAGCGCAGCCCCCCCTCAGATACCCACACTGGACCACCAGGGAAGCCGCTAGGACCACCAGTTAAGCGGGCAACATGTGGATGACCAGGTACATCCCCCATGGCCATCCACATGTTTTAAAACATGCCCAATATGTGCTGAACAGTGCCCACAAATGGGCACTGACTGGCACCATAATGGCATTAAAAAAAAGTGATGCCAAGCAATACCACCACCAATAATAACCAGTGCCACTCATCAGTGTCCCTCAGTGCCACCCATCAGTGCCCATCCGTGCCCACCTATCAGTGACCATCAGTGCCCATCTGTGCCATCTATCAGTGCCACCCATAAGTACCCATCAGTGCCGCCTATGAGTGCCCATCAGTGCCGCCTATGAGTGCCCATCAGTGCCACCTACCAGTGCCACCTATCAGTGCCCATCAGGGCCGCCTATCAGTGCCGCCTATCAGTGCCGCCTATCAGTGCCTATCATCAGTGCTTATCAGTGCCACCTCATTGGTGCCCATCAGTGCCGTCTTATCAGTGCCCGTCAGTGCAGCCATATCAGTGCCCATCATTGAAGAAGAAAACGTATTTATTTACAAAAAAAATTAACAGAAACAAATAAAATAAAAAAAAAGTAAAAATTTTCGGCCTTTTTTTATTCGTTGCGCAAAAAATAAAAATCGCAGAGGTGATCGAATACCACCAAAAGAAAGCTCTATTTGTGGGAACAAAATGATAAAAAAATTGTTTGGGTACAGTGTAGCATGACTGCGCAATTGTCATTCAAATTGCGACAGTGTTGAAAGCTGAAAATTGGCTTGGGCAGGAAGGTGCGTAAGTGCCTGGTATTGAAGTGGTTTTAAATTAATTATGTTTTAATAATATGTGTAGCACAAGTATAATTTTCATATGCATGTGCACCAGATGCACGTTTGTATTTGTATGGATATGTACGTGGGGGGTGAGCTTTTAAAAATTTTGTGTGAGTGTTTTTTAATTATGTTATTCAACTTAAAGTTATTTACTTTACTTTTTTTACTTTATTACTTTGGTGCCATTACTGTACATAGGGGCTATATATATATATATATATATATATATATATATTGTGAGGGGGTTAGCTCGGCAGCGGGTGTGTGTGACCCCCGGGATGGGCTCCCCACACAAAACAGGCCCAGCAAACGGAGGTTGTGGTTTTCAAAATCAAAAAGGTGCGGTTTATTTTCTATTTACAGTGACAAAACACAGCAAAGCAAAAGAAACATAACCAAAATAAATCCTGGTCAAGTTGACCTCTGACTAAACATACAGGTTTCCTAACTAACAACTGGGATCAGCCTAGTGCTGTCCTAGTCCCTAAGTCCCTGGTTTAGTAAAAGTCCAAACAAATAGCCACACAGGCTTTGCCTCACCGCACAGGGGTTCACTCTCCCTAGACAGTCCACACAGGTCTGGTTCCAGGCATGAGCTAACATCTAATGAAGCTGGGAGTTCTTATAGAGGCCTAAATGAGCTGACAAGGTTCAGCTGGTCTCCTCATCTCTGTCTGCACGACGCCCCACACTCTCCCTAGAGGTATGAGTCATCCATGAGCCCACTAGCCTTAGCTGGGCCTATACAACTCTCCACCTAGTTGTATAAGTCAGCGTAAAGCCTGAATCTGGGCGAAATATATCTACCCCCCTGGATGCAACCAGGTGACTTTACCTTCCTGCTGTCACATACCCCCCCCTCTTGTTTTAACCTCGGGGTTGGAACACCAGCAATCAGGCATTCATGTACTCGAGACAAAGCATCCACATTCCCCATTTGAACGCCAGGGCGATGCTTTACTGTGAAGTTGAATTCCTGGAGGGCCAGGAACCACCTATTCACTCTTCTATTTGTTTCCTTGTTTTGAGCCATCCACTTTAACGGAGCGTGATCCGTAACCATGTCAAAGTGCCTACCTAGCAGGTAGTACCGAAGGGAATCTAGAGCCCACTTCACCGCTAAACACTCCTTTTCAACGGTGGCGTAATTTACCTCATGGGACTTCAATTTCCTGCTGAGGTAAATGACTGGGTGCTCTTCCCCGTTCCAGACCTGGGACAATACTGCTCCTAACCCCACATCTGACGCATCACTTTGTACGACAAAGTCTTTAGAGAAGTCGGGTGAGTACAACACTGGCTGGCTACATAAGGCTTGTTTCAAGAATTGGAATGCTGCCTCAGCCTCGGGGGTCCATTTAATCATGACCGACCCTTTCCCCTTCGTCAGGTTGGTTAGGGGCACAGCCTTAGAAGCAAAGTGGGGAATGAATCGCCGATAATACCCAGCGATTCCCAGAAAGGCTCGTACCTGCTTCTTGCTGTTGGGACGTGGCCAACTCTGGATGGCCTCGACTTTGTTGAGTTGGGGTTTTATTACTCCCCTCCCAATGGTGTACCCAAGATATTTGGCCTCCTCCTGCCCAATGGTACACTTCTTGGGGTTAGCCGTAAACCCCGCTTCCCGAACAGAGTCCAGGACTGCTTGCACTTTTGGCAGATGTGAGGCCCAATCTGTGCTATGGACAATTACGTCATCCAGGTAAGCCGCAGCATACTTCCGATGGGGCCTCAGCATCTGGTCCATTTTCCGCTGGAATGTGGCCGGCGCATTCTGTAACCCGAACGGCATTCTTTTATATTGGAACGCCCCGTCTGGGGTTACAAATGCGGTTTTCTCTTTGGCCGACTTGGCCAGGGGGATTTGCCAATACCCTTTTGTGAGGTCAAGAGTCGTCATGTATCGGGCTGTTCCCAGCCGGTCGATCAACTCATCTATACGTGGCATGGGGTAGGTGTCAAATTTTGTAACTTTGTTCAACTGACGAAAATCGTTACAAAATCGCCAGCTCCCATCCGGTTTAGGCACCAACACGATGGGACTAGACCAATCACTTTGGGACTCCTCTATCACCCCTAAGTTCAGCATTTTCTGTACTTCCTCCCGTATTGCCTCCCGTCGAGCCTCTGGGATCCGATAGGGTTTTAACTTCACCCTTTCACCGGGCGGGGTAATGATGTCATGCTCTACCCCAGATGTTTGTCCCGGCAGCTCAGAGAATACCTCCTTGTTGCGAAGCACAAACTCCTTAACCTCCTGTTGTTGGGGTTGTGACAAGGTGGCTGCTATTCCAACCTCAGGAATCACGCAACCAGTTTGAGCTGGTGACCAAGTGTCTGCGACTAGGGACTCTCTATCCCTCCAGGCTTTCAACAGATTAACGTGATAGATCTGTTCGGGCTTTCGCCTTCCTGGTTGTCTGACCTTGTAATTCACTTCGCTCACTTTTTCCATTATCTCGTAGGGGCCTTGCCATTTGGCAAGGAATTTATTTTCAACCGTAGGGACAAGTACCAATATCCTATCCCCCGGGGAAAAGGTACGGGTCTTGGCTCCACGGTTGTACACTCTCTGCTGTGCCAACTGCGCTTGGGCCAAATGTTCCTTCACGATGGGCATTACCTGTGCAATTCGATCTTGCATCAGGGCGACATGCTCAATCACACTCCTGTGGGGAGAACTCTCACTTTCCCAAGTTTCCTTGGCAATATCCAACAGCCCTCTTGGGTGTCTCCCATACAGTAACTCAAAGGGGGAGAATCCCGTAGAGGATTGGGGCACCTCCCTAATAGCAAACATCAAATAAGGAAGTAAACAGTCCCAATCCTTTCCATCTCTATCCACCACTTTCTTCAACATTTGTTTTAGGGTTTTGTTGAATCTTTCAACCAGCCCATCGGTTTGGGGGTGATACACAGACGTACGCAATTGCGTCACTTTGAACAATTTACACAGCTCTTTCATAACCCGGGACATAAAGGGTGTACCTTGGTCCGTAAGCAGTTCTTTACAAATACCCACCCGGCTAAAAACAAGAGATAGCTCTTTGGCTATGGTTTTGGCCGAGGTATTTCGGAGAGGGATCGCTTCTGGATAACGGGTGGCATAGTCCATTATAACTAATATGTACTGGTGCCCCCTAGCGGACTTGGTTATAGGACCTACCAAATCCATGGCGATCCTCTCAAACGGGACCTCAATGATGGGTAGAGGGACCAGCGGGCTACGGAAATGTGGCATCGGGGCCAACCTCTGACACACAGGGCAGGAGGAACAATAATTTTCTACGTCCTTCATCACCCCCGGCCAATAGAATCTCTGTAATACCCTCTCTCGGGTTTTCTCTGTCCCCAGATGACCTCCAAGAATGTGCCCATGGGCCAACTCCAACACCAACTTCCTGTAAGGTTTGGGCACCACAAGCTGCTCAACGGTTTCTTCTGCCCTTTTTGCCACCCGATACAGTAGGTCCTTCTCTACGCTGAAGTATGGGTAAGTGCAGGTATTATCTGGGTTCACTAACTCGCCATCTATTTTCACTACGTTTTCCCGTGCCTTTATTAGGGCGGGGTCTTTCAACTGTTCTGTGGCAAAGTTTTCCCTGTGAACCTCAAGATCAGAAAACTCCACAGACGGTAGGTTTTCGTCTGAGGAGGTGGGCTCCTCTCCAGTTTCTTGAGTCTCCCCTGCCAATACTGATAAGGGAAATTCCGGAGAGTCCTCACCACTCTCAGGGGAGTTCTGGCTATCACATTCCTGGTACATAGGGGCACCAGTGAGGGGCTCAGGATCATCCCACAGTTCCCAGAACTTCGGAAAATCCCTTCCCACAATGGCGTCATGCGGTAACTGAGATACTAAGCCCACTGGATGAGAGAGGGTACCTTTGGGGGTCTCGAAACACACTGTAGTCACTGGATACTCTCGGGTGTCCCCATGCACACAAATAACAGCTACCTTGCTATTCCCAGAGACCTCTGTTTTAACTAACTCAGCCTTTATCAGGGTCACAAGGCTACCTGAATCTAGCAATACCACAACATTTCTACCATTAACACACATTTTGCATAAATGTTTCTCAGTTCCTCGAATGGCAGTGCATGCGACTGTCGCACACAGCGACTGACGTCTGCCCGTCAGAAAGTCACACTGCATGGGTTCCTCCACAACCGGGCAATTGGCTGCAATATGTCCCGCTTGCCGGCAGCGGTAGCAAACGATCCTTCTTGCCGCCTCTTGAGCCGCTGATTTCCCAGGCTGTTCTCGCCAAACTTGGGGTAGAGCTCCCACCCTCTCACTCTCTCCACCCTCACCCCTTGGAATCCTCTTATCCGCCCCTGGGGATGGTCTGGTCTTAGGGTGGAAAGTCCGAGTGTCTCTGGAAGAGGCCGTCAGGTTCTCTGTAGCCAAGTATTTCTCCACACGATCCACAAGACCATCGGCCGTCTCTGGGTCTCCATGGCTTACCCACTTTTGGATGGCAGTAGGAAGAGCTCTCAAAAACTGATCCATTACAACACGTTCCACAATCTTTGGTGCGGACAAAGTCTCTGGCTGTAGCCACTTTCTGCTCAGGTGAATGAGATCATACATTTGAGACCTGGGGGGTTTTCCAAGCTGGAAAGTCCAGTTATGCACACGCTGAGCCCGGACAGCCTGGGTGACACCCAGCCTTGCCAATATTTCAGCTTTTAGCATCACATAGTCTTTTGCTTGGTTAGGCTCTAGGTCATAGTAAGCTTTCTGCGATTCGCCAGTTAACAGAGGAGCCACCAGTCCAGCCCACTGCTCCTCAGGCCACTTTTCTCTTTCAGCGGTCCTTTCAAATGTGGTCAAAAATACCTCTGGATCATCCTCTCCAGTCATTTTTGTCAATAAACGACTCACCCCAAAGGACGCGGTATTAGTGGGACGGCTTTCCTCACTGGTCTGCGGACGTTGCTGCATTACTGCTTCCATCTGTTGTTGTAGTCTCTGCTCTTGCTTCTGCAACAGGTCTATGAAGCGGGCCTCAGATTGCTGCTGGGCTCGTTGCTGAGCCTCCAGACTCTGTTGCAAAGTTGCGTTTGTCTGCTGCTGGGCTGCAAGGCTCTGTTGTTGAGCTGCAAGGCTCTTTTGCAAACCTGCATTTGTCTGCTGTTGATTGGCATTTGCTAGAGCCAGCTGCTTCAGTATCTCCTCCATGCTGGCTTAAAAAAAAACTGCCCGCATTCTCCAAACAACTGTGAGGGGGTTAGCTCGGCAGCGGGTGTGTGTGACCCCCGGGATGGGCTCCCCACACAAAACAGGCCCAGCAAACGGAGGTTGTGGTTTTCAAAATCAAAAAGGTGCGGTTTATTTTCTATTTACAGTGACAAAACACAGCAAAGCAAAAGAAACATAACCAAAATAAATCCTGGTCAAGTTGACCTCTGACTAAACATACAGGTTTCCTAACTAACAACTGGGATCAGCCTAGTGCTGTCCTAGTCCCTAAGTCCCTGGTTTAGTAAAAGTCCAAACAAATAGCCACACAGGCTTTGCCTCACCGCACAGGGGTTCACTCTCCCTAGACAGTCCACACAGGTCTGGTTCCAGGCATGAGCTAACATCTAATGAAGCTGGGAGTTCTTATAGAGGCCTAAATGAGCTGACAAGGTTCAGCTGGTCTCCTCATCTCTGTCTGCACGACGCCCCACACTCTCCCTAGAGGTATGAGTCATCCATGAGCCCACTAGCCTTAGCTGGGCCTATACAACTCTCCACCTAGTTGTATAAGTCAGCGTAAAGCCTGAATCTGGGCGAAATATATCTACCCCCCTGGATGCAACCAGGTGACTTTACCTTCCTGCTGTCACAATATATATATATATATATTTTTTTTTTAAACATGGATGGAGATAAAATTGAAAGGAAACAATTGACGTTTCCCTTTAGACACAAGGTGAATTGAACCTGTGGTAGGTAAATAAAGCGCCCACTGTCCTGACAGATGTAGCAGTTCCCTCTCTTTTCATGGCCGACACTTTCCCGCTCTCTCAGGCAGATGTTAAGCCCGTGACAGGATTTTGTTACAAGCCTCTGACTCTGTGAGTTCCAAGTAGGTCTGAGTTTCCCACACTTTTGCTGTATTCAGCTCATTCATTGACAGAACAAAAGAAGTGTGCCGGGCTACATGCTGAATTAGCAATGGTATTTAACTTTGTTTTGTGTTCTCTGGGTATCACAGAACACAGGCCGGCCATCTGGAGGCAACTGTGTCCTGACAGCGACATTGATCAAGGCTTGTCAGCTCCTGTTTCTTCTACACAGCGAGAGGATTATTTTCTTGTGTACATTTTTTATGAAAATGCGTACAGTAACAGTACAACAAAAAATGAACATAATAATCCACATAATAATAAGAAAGAAAGAAAGACACAATAAATGAAATACCCCAATGCCATCAATAGCTCACAAATAACATCAGGGCATTTAGAGTGGAATGCCAAACGTATTTTTCTTTCAGTTTTAGGGCCTTTTCACACTGATCAGATTTTTATCAGTTTTTAATTTTAACAAAAACGGAAGGAAAATGCATGAAAATTGCATTTCTTTAAATCCTATGCAACTCTTTACACTGGTCAGTTGCATTTTTAAAAATCCTGCTTGCTGCATCCTTGGTGCACTTTTCAAAACTTTACTAAAAACACCCCAAATTCCCCATTGAAATGCATAGAAAACATGTCAAAAACACATCAAAAATGCACAGTGGTTTGCGTTATAAGTGCATTTTTTGAGTCACGTGTCCATGTTTCATAGGTGCATGCTGGAAGTCAGGCAACCAGAAAACACACTGGAAACACTGGAAATGCACCAAAAATGTATATGCATTTGATACATTTTTTTTTCAACTGAGCAGTCTGAAAGCAGCCTTAGATAGAGCAGAAAAGAGTTAGAACCACTGTCATGTATTTATTTTCATCTAGATTTCCTCATATGGCTGGTATTGGTGGCAAAGCCTCATTTACAAGGGTGCTGAGGCCCATTGTCCATGAATGGGCATTATGTTTATGTGGTTTAAGCTGCCAGATTTTGCATGCAGGAAGCCCATTCAAGTCTATAGGGACACAGTAGCTCAACCCAATTTGAGAGGAGTGCAGGTGAGAGGCCCTCGAAAGCACACTGCCTGCGTTTGGGGCCACTCACGCACACACCCCTCAAACTAGGCCAAGCAGCTGTGTCTGTGCAGTCACTGCGTCTCTAAAGGCTTATGGTCCACTTACACCAGAACGTGAGGAGGAAATGCACATTTCTGTATGTATTTCCATCTATGCAAGGGAATGTGCTGCCTTTGCTAAATGCACACGGCTGCCATTCATTTTTAATGGCACCCAAATTAATATATTAAAATCATCACTTTAGCAGCCACCAAACTGCATGGCACTGAAGTGCCAGTGGGGGATTATGGTATTAAATAGGCTGACTGTGGTGGCTCAAGCCTTATAAACACGCTACCCATACACGGACTATGGTCCTCAGTACCCATGTGAATGAGGCCTTAGGATTTCAGTCTAAAGTTCTCATTAGTATGGTATGAGAACGTGTGGTAAAGAGGGACATGATCAAACATGTCACATATCTATTAGAAATCAAGAGTGAAAAGCTGTTAAATGAATTGGGTACCATTTGAATATCGTGAAGTCCCATTTACCACTAACACACTGTGGTAACCTGCATGCATTACTGTGCTGCAGTGCTATTCATTTTGAATGGACGCCCAAAGAATTAGGAGAATGCACTTACTTTGCATCATGCCACACTACATGGCAATGCACAGCATGTTGCATTACAAAAAAAGGGTCAAGTCTGATTTTCAGAATGTTAGGGTGCATTGCAAGCCCATTCATTTCAAGGGGCTGCCTTAATGCAATAAACATGATTGTACAATATTATGCACTGCAAAGGCCTTATTCACACTGCCACTGTCAAACAATGCATTTGGAGCACATTCATAAACGTATTTAAATGCAGGTAATGATTTTTCAATTGCGCCATTCACACTGTGCGTTTACCTGCATTTGGGTGTGGTCAGTTTAGCTGCGTTTGGAGAAAATAAAATTCTCTGCGTTCAGGATCTGATTAGACATTCTAAATGCAACTTACAGCATCTAGCAGGAACATCTAAACAAAGAAAACAAGTGATCTAGGAGGCATAAAAGTTGTTTATTTTTCCTAAATAACTTTGGTGGCCTGATTTACCCATATAGACACAGCAAACGTTATGCTAAAGTGGCTTTATTGATGCAACCCGCAGGCAACTGTGGAAACAGAATGTGTTTGGATGGCCTATTGTTTTTATTTCATCATTTGATTTACAAGCTGACAAATTTGTGGCTGAATTTCGATCCATGTGTGGCTGTCCCCACTTGAAAGTGTAGCGAGGTCTACTGTCAGAATATACTGTCCTTTCAGGGAGGATTCCTCCATCGACCTTATTTATGCGGATGGAGGTATCTGTAAAGGGGGGGGGGGGCTAAACGTATTTAAATGCAGGTAATGATTTTTCAATTGTGCCATTCACACTGTGCGTTTACCATCATTTGGGTGTGGTCAGTTTAGCTGCGTTTGGAGAAAATAGAATTCTCTGCGTTTAGGATCTGATTAGACACTCTAAATGCAACTTACAGCATCTAGCAGGAACATCTAAACAAAGAAAAAAAGTGATCTAGGAGGCAAAAAATTTGTTTATTTTTCCTAAATAACTTTGGTGGCCTGATTTACCCATATAGACACGGCAAACGTTATGCTAAAGTGGCTTTATTGGCCCAACGCGCAGGCAATTGTGGAAAGAGAATGTGTTTGGATGGCCTATTGTTGTTTTTATATCGTTATTTGATTCACAAGATGACGAATTTGTGGCCGAATTTCGATCCATGCGTGGCTGTCCCCACTTGACAGTGTAGCGAGGTCTACTGTCAGAATACACTGTCCTTTCAGGAAGGATTCCTCCATCGACCTTATTTATGTGGATGGAGGAATATGTTCATTTTCATAGAGAAGACCACAGCTCTGGAACCAAGGTGAGGAGGTAGGTATGCAGGGTGTAACTGTAGTGGCTCTAAACCTCAGACATTAAATACTGTATGAACAAAGCATATACATCTATAGTTTGTCTCAATTCAAAGTGTTATTTCTGTCTGCTGCTTCGTTCCTCTGCTATCAGCATGAATCGCTTCTGACAAGTTTTCCTGACACCGAGAAAAAAATTGTGTATGGGGAGGGACCTCCAGCAGATTGACATCCTGTGTTCTTGTGAGCTATGTGAAGGGGGACGTGTCTCTTCCCTCCAATCAGCTCTCAGACCTCTCCTCACTGAACTGTAACTTCAACTCTCCACCCCTCCTTTTTTTCTAATGCCTCGTATACACGATCGGTTTTCCCGGCAGGAAAACTGTACACACAGCAGTTTTCCTGCCGGGAAACCCGGCCGTGTGTAGGGGGAAAAAGCTACTCTCGGTTTTCCTGGCAGACTTTTTACCGCCGGGAAAACCGATCGTGTGTACTAGGCATTAGACAAGCTTATAAATTCAGAACTTTGAATGGATGTAGAGAAGAGAGGACTGCAGATAGACAGATACAACTTATGTAGAAGGATTTTTTCATCTCTGTGTAGCACCTAAGGATGGTCCCTTCACTGGGTATATGTAAAGCCCTGTACACACGATCGGATATCCTATGGATTCTAATCCGATGGTTTTGTCCATCGGAAATCCGATGAAGCTGTCTTCCATCAGTCTTGCCTACACACCATCAGTCAAAAAACCGACCGTTCCAAACGCGGTGATGTAAAACACTCCGATGAGCTGAGAAAAATTAAGTTTAATGCTTCTCAGCATGCGTCGACTTGATTCTGAGCATGCGTGGGGTTTTTATCCGATGGACTTGCCCATAGACGATCGGAATTTGCTATCGGTTTTTGATCCATCGGAAAAATTAAAAACATGTATCTATTTTTTAAAACCGATGGAAAAAAGACCGATGGGTCCCATACATGATCGGTTTGTCCGATGAAAAAAGTCCATCGGACTGTTTTCATCGGTAAAACCGATCGTGTGTACAGGGCTTAAGGGTTTACAACAAGGCCGCCATACAGCATTCAAATTTCACCAGATTAATGCTTAACTGGATGAAATTTGAGTTGTGTTGGCAACACCCAGCTCCACAGTAGTTCACTGTTCAATGTACTTTTGTTGAAGAAGCTGGTTGGAAAATTGTCAGCCAAACAGCAACTACATGCAGTCAGATACAGGTACCATTCAGTCATTCTAACAGGGCACAGGTATTGGGCACAGGCTGTCAAAACAAAAGTTGGTAGGGGAAAATCATCCATCCACGCTGTTTAGCATTACAAATTTATTTGATTTCTTTGGTTCAGCTCTAGGGGTGTTGGGGGGGGGGGGATTACTGAACATTTATAGAGGAGTACATCTGCACCGAAATTTCTAGCTAACTTGACTGATCAGGAGTTACGACTTTCCCCTTGACTTCACTAGCCAGATGCTTGGCCGGGTCTGTACATTCAAAAAGTACTGAGACTGGAGACAGCCAAGCAACCTGCATTTTCAGCACTGGGAACCTCCATATTTCTCTTCGTATAGGTTCACCTATAGTCCTATACAACCTCCTTGCAATTCCCATATGTGATGTATGATGTCACATGACATCTTAGTTCATAAAGCCAATTGTGTAGAACTTCAGGAAACGACACCAGTTCTCCAGGGATGTCCTGGCTGTACTGGGATTCTAATAAGTCATTGGTTTTATTTGAAAGCACACAATCAATAGATAATAAAGGAAAATAGTGTCATACAAATGTATTCAGCAATGTCCGTCATTGTCCAATGATCCCAGCTGCACATTGATAACAGGCCAACAAAGGGAGGCTGTGCTGGTCTGAGTCTGCTGGGAAATCAGAGACAGGAAGCATCATTGTATGTCCTTTTTAAATACACCCAGGGACATTAAAAAACACATTTCCGTATGTTTCTATTAGCCATAATAAAGGCAAATTATCATGTAGAGAGTCACTGCAATTCTTTGTCTCCAAAGGAACATGCCGGGCTATCATTAGTATTGACGAAACGTGCCAAGACACAAAGAAGAGTGTTAGATGAATAATATAAATAAATAAAGAATATGTAATGCATATTTTTCCTCTGTTTTATGCAACTTATAGATGTTTTGGGCAGACAATCTCACAACAACAGGAGACATTTTTTTAGATTGTAATTGTCACACATTCTAAATGAATTTTGAAAATGCATTTTAAACAATATTTCCAATACAAAGAAAATTTGGCATAAAAAACAATCATAAAATATCAAACGAGTTGATCAATCATTATGACTGGTCCACATGGGTTATCATTATATTAAAACAGTACAATGTATTCTCCTTATAACAACTCAGACGAGTACAAAGGAAAGAATCTATTAGTATAATTATAAATTGGGTAATCGACAAGTGGATCCAGAGGAGATGGAGAGCTTGCTCGACATGTTGCGCGTTGTTATAAACGCTTCCTCAGGATACATATATATGTAACTCTATAAGAACATACAGAGAAACAAATAAATTAAAAAAATAATAAAAATACATAAAAAACATTTTTAATACATAAAAATCGAAATATATATTGCATCGATTATGTGGCGGGACACCGACCCCCCCCCCCCAACGCGCAACATGTCGAGCAAGCTTTATTTTATGGTTACACAACCTATCACATACAGTATAATCTTTTTGTATGGACTATAAACTGAAGGGCTTATGAATAAATGGTTGTGGAACGAATCATCTGAGTTTCCATTATTTCTTATGGGGAAATTCGCTTTGATATACGAGTGCTTTGGATTATAAGCATGTTTCCGGAACAAATTATGCTTGCAACCCAAGGTTTTACTGTATTTGTTTTTCTACCTAGAATGCTGCAAAATCCGAGCCTGCAGAAATTCAGTTAAGCTGGTTTCATGATTTTACTGCCGCTGTCTCTGCAACCACAAATTTCTCCCGCAGAGCTATTGTGTTTTCACAGCGGGGATAAGCAGTGAGCCATCCCTGCCGGGAGAACACAGCTATAAGGCTCCATTCGCACCAATGCGTTTTTTCATACTGTTTACTTTTTGCAGAAACTCAGTCAGGACATGTTTTTAACATGGGTTCCTATAGAAAACATCTGCATCAATGAATTTTTGTGCCTCTGCATTTTTGGAAAGGATCGGGGCTTTTCTAAATGCAAAACTGTGCTTTTTTGCGTTTTTTTTGGTTCAATAAACTTTCTTTGAAGAAGCTGCAGAAAAGCAGGTAGTGCGTTATTGCTGCGATTTGCATTTTTAAATCTGCCCAACAACAAATAAAAAAAAAAGCACAGCAAAAAACACTGCAGCAATGCTCTAAAGCAACATGCATAGATGTGAATCGAGCCTTGTTGCTTGTGGCTATAGCCACTGGCAATATTCATATCCTAAAAATCTGACATGCTGGTTGCACCCAAGTCGATTGATGGATTGACTTGGGTACAATCAGCCTGACCATACATGGTTCGAATTTCGGCCCGTCCCTGTTGAACAGGCTGGGATTCGAACCACCTATGGCCGGCTTTAGTCAATTTCACCTCCATCCACACATATTGGAACATGACAGAGATTGAGCTCAGACAAAACTTGGGTGAAAGTAGACTATAAAGAAAACATTTTAGAATGAGAAATATGTTGGGTTGCAACTGATTATTATATGACTGTCTCTGATTCAAAACAAGCAAAGTAATGGGTAACTCAGAGTGAAGTCAAAACTCCATACTTATCCCAAGTCATTACCACAGTAGGGATGAGCTCAGGTATGCTCGGTTCCTAGTCCGAAGAACCCACATGGCTACATTCTATAAAAATGACACACATGGAATACTTTTTTTAAAGATGATTTTGCCCATAATATTTTGGGGTACATTTTGGTGAGGATTATCTTCTCCTTTCTTTCAAACTAAAAGCTATAAACAAAGCAAAAAAAATAAAAAATTTGATGGTAAATTGGTGGTGGGCTGCTCTGGAACTGAAGTGGTCATAAATACCAAGAGGGTTAAGGCAGTGCTGGAAAATAATTGTGGGCAATTTGGATATTTTCTATTAGGGGTGTACTCACTTTTGTTGCCAGCGGTTTAGACATTAATGGCTGTGTGTTCAGTTATTTTGAGGGGACAGCAAATTTACACTGTTATACAAGCTGTACACTCACTACTTTACATTGTAGCAAAGTGTCATTTCTTCAGTGTTGTCACATAAAAAGATAGAATAAAATATTTACAAAAATGTGAGGGGTGTACTCACTTTTGTGAGATACTGTATATATATATATATATATATATATATATATATATATATACACCAAAATTTCGGCAGTGAAACATATGGGCTGAAAATGGTGTTATCGGCATTGTGCCAATAAGAGAAAAAGGTGCCGATAATGGCCCCCGAAAATGCACGTTATTTTGCAGCAATTTTACCACGCTTTTACTGTGCTTATGGTGTGTTTTTCATGGATCATGTGACTCAAAAACGGCATCAAAAACATTGCACGGTGGGTTATTGATGCATTTTCAATGCAGAGGTGCGTTTTTAGTGCGTTTTTTTTAACTGACCAAAAATGCAGCAAGCAGGATTTTTAACACCAAAATGGAAGCGCAATAGACCAATGTGAAGACATACATGGAATTTAAAGGGATGCATTTTTCTTGAGCTTTTCTTGCGCTAAATATGCCAATAATGGCCATATTCATATAAATTCAAAATATTAATTAAAAAGTCGAATATATATATATTTATTATTATTTTTTTAACTGCCATTTTTGGTTTTCAGGCAAGAGCATCCTGCATTTTCTGGTTTGGTACCAAAATTTCCATTCAGTGCACCTCTAACATAAACATGGGTTTCAGTACATACATGCAATTGCATTTCCTGGTGCCTTCCATGGCAGCATACTAATGGTTGATGGCTCCGCCCCCGGTCAACCCCCAGGACCACGTAACTCTATAAAAGAAAGAGTTACTCCCCCCTTCAGACATTCTTTTTCCTGTCCTCAATCCCTACAGGATCACTATTCAGCCTTACCTCACCGTCTCATGGTGCTACCGTTGCAGGTTCATGCTCTCCTGCAGTACGGAGTCCCGCATCTTGGGCTGCTAAATGCGCCATATAAGTGTGGGAGCCCCTTTTTCTGTGGATCTTTTTTGGGCATGAAGGGCACACAGGAGCATACTTTCTCCTCAGCGGCAGTTACAATCCTCGGGTCACACATTGCTTTACCCGGGTAATGATCTCTATAAGCAGCTTAGCACTGCTGCATTTAAATGTCTGCTTTCTGCAAATGCCTATGGCTAGTGTGGACGCTTCGCGTGCCCCACACAACCTAGCTTTACTCGTCCGGGGGGCGGAGTCACGGCATGACGCAATCGCGCATGCGCAATAGCCGGAGGAAGTCGCGCGGCGGCCATCTTGGTACACCCAAGCAAAAAATCCTATTTAAACAGCCTGGGACCACAATCAAATGGCAGATTGTCAGAAAATACACCTTGCTGTGAGTATTAACTATTCTACATGCCAGATGGAACCCAGCCAAGGTAATTACCTGTGTGTTAATGCTAAAATGTTATTTTGCAGCGTAATGATGGTAAACATATAAATGTACATTCGCTGACATTGCACGGTGCTGTATTGACTAGCTAAAAAATTTTACACAGCTGCCCCAGTATTGCCGCACCAAAAAGATCCTCAACATACCACTAGGTAAGGGCTGCAACGTTAGGTAAGTTGTTTCCATTCAAAGAGCACTACTACTTTAGAGGATATATAGAAACACCAGTTGTTTTGTTTCTTTATAGCCCACGCCGTGAAGCAGCCCGCACTTCTTCTCATCGAAGTTCTCGTGACGGACGTTCGGGGGGACATAGAAGCTCGGGTCGCTCACCCTCAACCCATGCTTCCCGTAGTGACCGAAGGTCACCCCGCCACTCCTCAAGTAGACACGACTCCCAGCGCAAGTCTTTGCAACCAGGGAGGAAGGATTGCTGGGTATGCGGCAAGCAAGCCTTACCAGACAAGCTAGCCTGTGGCCAGTGTTTTTTGGAGGCTACGGTCGACAGACAAGGGTCCATAGGCTCAATCAAAGAATTAGTCAAGGACACCATCAGGGAATTGGCCTCATCCCAGGATCAATCCACCCCACTTGTTGAACAAAGGGTAGCGGAGACAGCTAGTCTCCAGCCTGATTCTGAGCTCAATTCGGAAGATGACGGAAATATACCAGAAGAGGGCACATCGACCTTCGACTTTGGGTTAATTGAACCCTTTATTGGTGCAGTTAAGGATGCAATTCAGTGGGAGGAAGATCCTGAACCTCCACATAAAGCAGGAAAATACTTCCCACATTTGGCCAGGAAGAAATCAGCCTTTCCCCTAATAGAGGAGATTAAGGGGGTGGTATTGGAGGAGTGGAAGAAGGTAGATAAACGACCCTTTGCCTTCAACCGCTTTTCCAAACTCTACCCACTAACGGAAGGAGATGCTCAGATTTTTGATGCCGTCCCGTCAGTAGATGCATCTGTCATGCGACTGGCTAGGAATACAACACTACCTTTAGAAGACGCAGTCTCCTTTAGAGACGTCCTAGACCGCAGAATAGACGCCGATCTGAAAAAAGTATACCAAGCATCGGGGGGAGCCTGCAAACCGGCGGTGGCCCTATCCTCAATCTCCAAAGCCACCAGGGTGTGGACAGATAATATTGAATTGGCCCTCAGACGTGGCCTAGATACTGAAGAAATCATTAAAGCTCTAGATGAATTGAAGCTGACCTCTGATTTCATGGCGGAAGCAGCCATAGACGTTCTAAGATGCTCCTCCAGAGCAATGCTTTACTCTATCACAGCCAGGAGAGCGTTATGGCTTAAGCCATGGTCAGCAGACCCGTCGTCAAAACAGTCATGGTGTCGCATCCCGTATGACGGAAAGTCCTTATTTGGAGATAAAATGGATATGGCAATATCCAGAGTCACAGGCGGGAAAAGCGGTCTTATTCCCCAGGATAGAAGCAGAAGGAGGAAGTTTACTCCGCAGGCAAATTTCCAACAGAGATCAAGAGACTCCAGGGCTTATCGCCCGGGTAAACGATACAGAAGGGACTGGAAAGGCTCACAGGCCTCTTTCCTCAAACTAAAATCAAAGGCCCCTACACTGGCGATAGAAAACCAGAAGTCCTTTTGACACGCCCTCCACCCAAGCCGGGCCAGTGGGAGCAAGACTCAGATCCTTTGCCCGGGTTTGGGTGGAAAATTGTACAGACCAGTGGGCGGTATCCACAGTCCTTCAGGGACATTTCTGGAAATTCAGATGCCGCCCTCCATCCTTCTCCTACCAATCAACCAAGATACCAGCCGGAAAACAAAAGAGGGAAACACTTGTCCAATACGTGCAAATACTTCTATCTCAACGGGCAATCCTACCGGTTCCGGAATCGGAAAAGCACTTAGGGTTCTATTCCCCAGTCTTCTTGGTCCCCAAAAAAACGGGGGGCTGGAGACCGGTTTTAGACCTGAAAAGGCTAAACAGGTACCTTTATGTAGAACACTTCAAGATGGAGTCTCTGAACACGGTAATCCTTTCAGTACAGCCAGGGGACTGGATGGTGTCTGTAGACCTCCAGGACGCATATCTGCACATCCCCATCCACTACAACTTTCAACATTTTCTACGGTTTCAAATAGGCAACCTACATTTTCAGTTCCAGTGTCTCCCCTTCGGGATTTCATCAGCACCCAGAACCTTCACCAAAGTTCTGGTAGCCATCTTAGCCCCCCTTCGGGAGAAGGGCATACGAGTCCTACACTATCTGGACGACATATTAATTCTGTCTCAGCACAGAGAAGTTCTACAGTCGCACCTGCAGATGGTCTTGAACACCTTGACACAATTCGGATGGCTAATCAACCACTCGAAGAGTCAGTTTGTACCTACACAAAAAATGATATACCTAGGTGCCTTATTCAACACACCGAGGAAGTCAGTGTCCTTTCCACCAGCCAAAATTCCGGTGTTGGTGCAGAAGGTGAAGCATGCATTGGGGAGTCACGCTATGCCAGCGTCAGATTGCCTGAGCCTTCTAGGGTCCCTCTCGGCCTGCATACCGATGGTAAAATGGGCCAGAAGCCACTTACGGGGTTTTCAACAAGGTTTTCTGAAGCAGTGGAGGAGAAAGCGTCTCGGTCAGAGGATAGCCATCACTCCCTCGATGAAGTCCAGCCTCTGGTGGTGGACGAGGTCTCCGAATCTACTAGCTGCTTGTCCTCTCGGCCCAATCTCATGGACCATTATCACATCAGACGCAAGCCAGCTGGGTTGGGGGGCACACCTCCAAGATCAGCTGGTTCAGGGCAGATGGAGGTTCAATGCGGAAGGGATGGTATCCAACATCCTGGAACTAAGGGCAGCATGGATGGCAATCCTGCATTTGGCTCCTCTCCTCAAGGGAAAATCCGTGCTATTACAAATGGACAACAGAGCGGCAGTAGCCTATATCCAAAATCAAGGGGGAACACACAGCAATACACTAGCCAGCGAAGCAGCCCCAATTATTGCATGGGCCGAGAAGAATTTATTAGATCTCCAGGCTACCTACATTCCAGCCCCCGAGAATCAGCTGGCAGATCATCTCTCGAGATCCTTCACATCCAACAACGAATGGTCGTTGGATCCACAGGTTTTCAGCTGGATATGCCAACAGTTGGGGCATCCCCAGATAGATCTCTTTGCGTCTCCGCACAACGCGAAAGCACCTCTCTTCTTCACGAGGTCACCATCTCCGATGTCGACAGGGGCGGATGCTCTAGTCCAACCATGGGAATTCCAGATAGGCTACGCCTTCCCTCCGACACCCTTAATCCTCAGGTTTCTCCAGCGACTGACTCTAGAGAGGGTCACCATCCTGGCGGTTGTTCCTTACTGGCCGAGAAGACCGTGGTTTCCGCTCTTAGTAGAGATGGCCCTGGGCAACCCATTACCCCTCCCACCCACGAGTAAGCTGCTATCTCAAGGCGCTTTTCTACACCCGCACCCAGAGATCCTAGACTTGAGGGCCTGGAAGTTGAAAGGAGGAGGTTGGGCGACCTAGGTTGCTCTCGGGACGTGGTACAAACGTTATTACAGGCAAGAAAGGCATCCACTAATGCCACCTACTGCAGAATATGGAAAAAATTCTCTACACTGGCCGAAACGAATCATTTCAACCCTCTGAATCCTGGGGTCCAAGATATCCTACTTTTCCTGCAAAATGGCCTGGACCTAGGCTTAGGTCTCAGCACGCTAAAAGTGCATATTTCAGCCCTGTCAGCCTTTACAGACACACGCTGGGCACTAAACCCCTTGGTGGAACGTTTCTTGAAGGCGGTGTTAAGATTACGTCCTCCCAGGAAAACGCTGTATCCCAAATGGGACCTAACGGTTGTTCTTAACGTCTTAGCAAGCTCTCCCTTTACACCCACAGAGGAGTGCTCCTTGGAAGATATCACCGGCAAAACGGTTTTCCTGATCGCTGTCACCTCGGGTCGAAGAGTATCAGAGATACAAGCCCTAGGGGCAGAGGAGCCCTACGTCACTTTTTTTCCGGACAGGGTAGTCCTACAGCCTATCCATCAATTTGTCCCCAAAGTGCCTTCAGTCTACCATTCCAACCAGGAGTGGGTACTCCCAGCTTTCGGAGAGGATCCATCCTCCTCAAAACTACATGAACTGGACGTGGCCAGATCTCTAAAGCGTTATTTGGAGCTGACACAGCAGTTCAGAAGGGATCAACGACTCTTTGTTATCCCCAAAGGCACCAAAAGAGGCTTGGCAGCTTCTAAAACAACATTAGCCAGTTGGATCGTGAAGATAATTCAAAGGGCATACCGGGCTAGTGGTCTTCCAGTTCCAAACGCGGTGAATGCACATTCAACAAGAGGAATCGCATCATCCTGGGCGGCTATGGCTAGGGTCTCCCCGGAGACAATTTGTAGAGCGGCTAGCTGGTCATCGTTCAATACCTTTATGTCGCATTATAGCTTGGATCCTGCGGTCCTTACCTCCCGAGACTTTGGGAAAAGGACTCTGGAACTATCACTTTCAAAAAGCCATTAAAAAATTTATTATCGCAGTTCCCTCCCTATAAGCGAGTTATTTACCATTAGTATGCTGCCATGGAAGGCACCAGGAAAACGGAAAATTGAATACTCACCTTTCCGTAATTTTCCTTTCCTGGTGCCGACCCATGGCAGCATGCACCCTCCCTGCTATAATCCTTAAAGTTCTGAAGTCTAGTTACAAAGAATGTCTGAAGGGGGGAGTAACTCTTTCTTTTATAGAGTTACGTGGTCCTGGGGGTTGACCGGGGGCGGAGCCATCAACCATTAGTATGCTGCCATGGGTCGGCACCAGGAAAGGAAAATTACGGAAAGGTGAGTATTCAATTTTCCGTTTTCTTAGTGTAAGCTAAAGCAATCATTTGTGCCAAACTTGCCAAGTTATATTGTTCCCTGTAGTAAACTTTAGTTAAGCCAGCTCAATAATCTATCCATATTTATGCAGCACACTGCACACATCATAAAGTTTGTGAGTTCAGACCAAACTTTAGTTCTTGACATCCAGCATCAGCTTGTTCAAACCTGGGGTCATATTGCCTCCAGATAATCACACATGACTCCAGACCTCTGTCTATTGTCCAGCACACTTGAGGCATTCATGTGCAAAATAACTTTAATTGCTGCCCTGTTTAACCCTGTCTGCACAAAGCCAGGCCAGCAGTGGTTTTATTCAATGTGACTTTTTGTCATTCTAAGGCCACTTTCACACTGAGGCACTTGAAAAACTGCCAGTAAAACACTGAGCGCTTTTGAAGCGCCTTTCAGGCGCTTTTGAAGCGCTTTCAATTCATTTCAATGGAGAGGGACGTTTTTTCAGCGCACTGCCCCAGTGTGAAAGCATTCATTGATTTTAATGGAAATAAGTTTTCAGGCGCTTTTTTTAGCGTGAAAGCGCCTCAGTGTGAAAGTGGTCTAACCCATAAATAAATATTACATACATGATACTTTTTATTTTTTTATATATACCTTATTTAAACTTCTGTCCAATTTTAAACTTTTAAAAGTAAGAGTCCTACTAAGGCTCGATTCACACTAATGCGTTTTTTGGTGCATTTTGCATTTTGCAGAAATGCATGGAAATTTTTTAACATGGGTTCCTATGGAACATGTTTGCATCAATGCATTTTTGTGCCTCTGCGTTTTTGGAAAGGGTCGGGGACTTTTTTTCCTGCAAAAAGCAGCGTTTTGCATGTAATAGAAGTCAATGGACCAGCATCAAAAAATCAAGTACCGCATTTTTGCTGCGTTTTTACCGCGTTTTACTGCGATTTTGCCGTGATTTGCGTTTTTTTTATTATTTTTTTTAAGGGAAATGTATAAAAATAAAAATTACTGTATAAAAATAAAGAAATAAAAAAAAACGCAAAATGCAAATCGCGGTAAAACGCAGTAAAAACGCGGTAAAAACACATGTTGAAAAATGCGGCAAGTACCGCAAAAAGCAAGGCAAAAACGCTCAAAAGCAACATGCATAGGTGTGAATTGAGCCTTATGGGCAGACATAAAAAAAAAATGCCTGCTATTGCTAATATTATTATTATTATTATTATTATACAGGATTTATATAGCGCTAACAGCAGCGCTTTACAATATAAAAGGGAGACAATACAGTTATAATACAATAAAATACAAGAGGATAAAGAGGGCCCTGCTCAGAAGAGCTTACAATCTAATATATTGGGTGGGGCAGGTGGTACAAAAGGTTGCAACTGTGGGGAATGAGTTGATGGAAGTGGTAAAAGATTAGTTGGAGACGTAATAGGCTTCCCTGAAGAGGTGAGTTTTCAGGGATCGCCTGAAGGTAGCAAGAGTAGAGGATAGCAGGACAGGTTGAGGTAGCGAGTTCCAGAGAATGGAACCTTTGATCCTTTAATATGACCTTTGTTACCCAGACAAGCTTCTTTAATGTACATTGCAGGGATTTTAAACTTTGTGGCAGATTCCTACCTGTTGATTAAATAGCTGTATGTTTCACCATGTCCCTTACATACTTATGCCGCGTACACACAGCCGTTTTTCTCGTCGAAAAAAACGAAATTTTTCCCATTCGACGAGAAAAACGATAGTCTGTGGGCTTTCTGTCGTTTTTTTCGACGAGAAAAACGGCATTAAAAACGACGAGAAAAATTAGAACATGTTCTAATTTTTCTCATCGTTTTTTTCGACATGTTTTCCGCGGCAGTGTTTCCCATAGGGAAACACTGCCGCGGAGCTCACAGACGGTCGTTTTTCTCGTCAAGAGAAAAAATGACGTGAAAAACGACCGTGTGTGGGGAACAAGCTGTTCCCCCGTTTTAAATTACATTATTCACGGCGGTTTTTTAACCGCCGTGAATAATGATCGTGTGTACGCGGCATTATTCTAAATGGGAGGGTTTGGTTCATTATAATCAGCTCTCTCAGGCCTCGTACACACGACCGAGTTTCTCGGCAAGAACCAGCAAGAAACTTGCTGGCAGAGATGTCTTGCCGAGAAACTCGTTCGTGTGTATGGTTTCTCGTCAAGAAAACCGACAAGTAATCTCGACGAGAAAATAGAGAACCTGCTCTCTATTTTCTCGTTGAGATTCTCGTCGGCATGTTTCTCACTTCCTGCTGAGATTTGCATAGTATCTACATCCACCGTTTGAGTCCTGGAGGTTGCCTTGATACTGGTGATGCTGGTTATCCCTATGATTGATCCATCTGGTCTGGAGTTTTTCTTTCAACATTAATCCTCTGCATCATATGATTACATCGCTTGTTATTCTTTACTTTCTGGTAAGCAGATCGTGAGCACGTTGGTGCGGTGTGCTTTTTGCCTTTGCACACTGAAGTTTGGTGGTGGTTTTCACTCATTTGGACTATTATTTGTTATCATTTAATTTCACTGAAGCGCTGCATTTTTGGACTATTATTTTTTGTGTTTGTTATCAACAGACTGTGCTAGCTGCTATATTCACACTTCATTCATAGATAGCGCAGATATTTGTTCACTGTGTTCAAAAAAAAGTAAAGCCCAAGGTTGAGCTTTAACCACTTAACGACCATGCACTGTATATATACGTCGGCAGAATGGCTCGTACAGGCACAATCACGTCCCACGGACTCGATCGCCGCGGGGATCCCCGCGATCGTCTCACGGAGGCATGGTGCGGGGAGATGTTAGTGTAAACACAACATCTCCCCGCTCCCCTACTGACAATGTCACCGATCTCCGCTCTGTGTAATCAGAGCGGAGATCGGTCACGTGCCACTCGTAGCCACGCCCCCACACAGTAGTGATCACTCCACTAGGCACACTTAACCCCTTCAGCGCCCCTAGTGGTTAACCCCTTCACTGCCAGTGTCATTTTCACAGTAACCAATGGTCCCAAAAATGTGTCAAAAGTGTCCGATGTGTCCGCCATAATGTCGCAGTCACAAAAAAAATCGCTGATCACCACCATTACTAGTAAAAAAAAAAAATTTTTGATAAAAATGCCATAAAACTACCCCCTATTTTGTAAACGCTATAACTTTTGCGCAAACCAATCAATAAACGGCGATTGCGATTTTTTTTACCAAAAATATGTAGAAGAATACGTATCGGCCTAAACTGAGAAAAAAAAATGTTTTTTTATATATTTTTGGGGGATATTTTTTATAGCAAAAAGTAAAAAATATTGCATTTTTTTCCAAATTGTCGCTCTATTTTTGTTTATAGCGCAAAAAATAAAAACCGCAGAGGTGATCAAATACCACCAAAAGAAAGCTCTATTTGTGGGAAAAAAAGGACGTCAATTTTGTTTGGGAGCCACGTCGCACGATTGCGCAATTGTCAGTTAAAGCGACGCAGTGCCGAATCGCAAAAAGGGGCCTGGTCTTTATGCTGCGTATTGGTCCGGGGCTTAAGTGGTTAAAGCTGATCTCCATGTTCTAGTGACATTTAAATAGTTTGTTTGAACCAACCTGGTCCATACAAACTATTTACTTCACTAACATATGCATTGGCTGGCAGTGCTGTATGAACTGTATGTAGCCTCAGTCACATGCAGTACAGGGGGGGGGGGGCACGTCCATTAGAGGTGCCCGGGTTCCACCCCCTCTCTCCAGGCCACCCCCTATATGCAATGGATAGATTCATGCATAGCAGCTCTGGTTGGATCTGCTGTTATGCAGGTTTTGTTTTTCTTTAGAATAAACCTATTATAAACTCAGCCCAAAATTTTCATATGATGAACAGTAGCTCTGGACATATAAACAATGGTACATAATGTATACAGTATGCATATATGGTAATATCGACTTTATCTGCAAAAGTCAACCCTGTTGTACACTCTCTGACCTTCTGAGCCTTCTAATTATCAATGTGTCTCACAATAAGCCCTGGTTCACTCTGGTGCGATTTGACATGCGATTTGACATGTCAAATCGGCGAAATTTGCCACAAATTGCGGGCAATAGCACCGTCCTAATCGGTGCGACGCCGCATCAGCGGCGCCGCACCGATTTCAAAAAGTCGTTACTGCACTACTTTTTGCGATTTCAGCCGCGATTTACATTGACATCTGTGTCAGATGTCTCTGTAATCGAGCTGAAATCGGGACTGACAAGCAGGAGTGAAATCGTGCGAGTTCAGCTGAACTCGCACGGCTTCACTCCTGCAGCCCCAGTGTGAACCTGGGCTATAAGATCAATATAGAGTCGGGAAAGGGTGGTACCAAACTGGATGTTCACAGAAAAATTTTATCATACAAATAATACTGACATTAGCTAATGGGAAGCATAAAGCACTCAAGTAAACCAGAATGAAGCTCAGTAGCACCTTCTTAAGACAGACAGTAATGGAGATTTACTCAAACTGATGCACACAGAATCTGGTGCAGCTGTACCTAGTAACTAATCAGCTTCTAACTTCAGCTTGTTCAGTTAAGCTTTGGCAATAAAACCTAGAAGCTGATCGGCTAATATGCACAGCTAAACCAGATTCTGGGTGCACCAGTTTTAGTAAATCTCCCCCAGTGTCTGTGTCATGCCTTCAGCAAAGTGTTCCTTATATGCCTTTTGTTTAACTGTTGAATATGCTAATGGTTTGTAAATACATTGTAATATCGCCATCTAGTGGCTCTTTTGCATATTTAGTATCTGTTAATATTTCTCCAGAAGGTAGATAGAGATTGTTGCTTATAAACCACCGTAGCTTCCCATAATTCCACGGGACTATACCATGAGGCTTGAGAGACACTCACACAGTATCCATCTTCCCTTCTTCATACATGCATCTGCTCCAGAGCAATCCACACCTGTTCAGCTGCAATTCTATGTCAGCCTTATGGAAACATCGCTGGTATGATTATAATCCTTTCCCATAGCTAGACTAGCGTGTTAGGACTGTATATTTTGTATATTTTTTATACTCATTGTATGTCATTTCTTTTGCTTTTAGTTTTACTCTAACTGCAATAAAAGTTGGAAAAATGACCTTGCACCTGCTGCAATTAATTTTTAAGGGATTAGGGTTAGCTGTCTGTCTAATTATACCTCCTCATCAACGTATAGTGAGGGCAGAACAGTCTGCATGTTTCACTTTCATCACTAGATCACGGTTTATTCCTCATTTTAGAATGGTAGGTAGGCCATGCAAATCATTATTTTTTCCCCCTGGGGCCAAATGTAAATCCAGGACGGCAAGTTTGCAACACAAAAAAAACAAAACATTTTGGCTTGTTTGCTATCATCACAGCAGTGTATGAAAATCATGTCTTCTCTAGAGTAAAGCTTGGAGACCTATATATATAAACATACTGATTGTTCTAACATGCAGATATTTTTTTTATGGATGGTAACCTCTACTTCATTTTTTTCCCAGTTGGCATTGCCCAGATTTGTTACAGGTGTTACTAAACCCACAATAGTAAAATCAGTCTGTATATGCAGTTAAGCATGCTTGTTATAATATAATACAGGTCCTTCTCAAAAAATTAGCATATTGTGATAAAGTTCATTATTTTCTGTAATGTACTGATAAACATTAGACTTTCATATATTTTAGATTCATTACACACAACTGAAGTAGTTCAAGCCTTTTCTTGTTTTAATATTGATGATTTTGGCATACAGCTCATGAAAACCCAAAAATCCTATCTCAAAAAATTAGCATATCATGAAAAGGTTCTCTAAACGAGCTATTAACCTAATCATCTGAATCAACTAATTAACTCTAAATACCTGCAAAAGATTCCTGAGGCTTTTAAAAACTCCCAGCCTGGTTCATTACTCAAAACCGCAATCATGGGTAAGACTGCCGACCTGACTGCTGTCCAGAAGGCCATCATTGACACCCTCAAGCAAGAGGGTAAGACACAGAAAGAAATTTCTGAACGAATAGGCTGTTCCCAGAGTGCTGTATCAAGGCACCTCAGTGGGAAGTCTGTGGGAAGGAAAAAGTGTGGCAGAAAACGCTGCACAACGAGAAGAGGTGACCGGACCCTGAAGAAGATTGTGGAGAAGGACCGATTCCAGACCTTGGAGGACCTGCGGAAGCAGTGGACTGAGTCTGGAGTAGAAACATCCAGAGCCACCGTGAACAGGCGTGTGCAGGAAATGGGCTACAGGTGCCGCATTCCCCAGGTCAAGCCACTTTTGAACCAGAAACAGCGGCAGAAGCGCCTGACCTGGGCTACAGAGAAGCAGCACTGGACTGTTGCTCAGTGGTCCAAAGTACATTTGGAAATCAAGGTGCCAGAGTCTGGAGGAAGACTGGGGAGAGGGAAATGCCAAAATGCCTGAAGTCCAGTGTCAAGTACCCACAGTCAGTGATGGTCTGGGGTGCCATGTCAGCTGCTGGTGTTGGTCCACTGTGTTTTATCAAGGGCAGGGTCAATGCAGCTAGCTATCAGGAGATTTTGGAGCACTTCATGCTTCCATCTGCTGAAAAGCTTTATGGAGATGAAGATTTCATTTTTCAGCACGACCTGGCACCTGCTCACAGTGCCAAAACCACTGGTAAATGGTTTACTGACCATGGTATTACTGTGCTCAATTGGCCTGCCAACTCTCCTGACCTGAACCCCATAGAGAATCTGTGGGATATTGGGAAGAGAAAGTTGAGAGACGCAAGACCCAACACTCTGGATGAGCTTAAGGCCGCTATCGAAGCATCCTGGGCCTCCATAACACCTCGGCAGTGCCACAGGCTGGTTGCCTCCATGCCACGCCGCATTGAAGCAGTCATTTCTGCAAAAGGATTCCCGACCAAGTATTGAGTGCATAACTGAACATAATTATTTGAAGGTTGACTTTTTTTGTATTAAAAACACTTTTCTTTTATTGGTCGGATGAAATATGCTAATTTTTTGAGATAGGATTTTTGGGTTGTCATGAGCTGTATGCCAAAATCATCAATATTAAAACAAGAAAAGGCTTGAACTACTTCAGTTGTGTGTAATGAATCTAAAATATATGAAAGTCTAATGTTTATCAGTACATTACAGAAAATAATGAACTTTATCACAATATGCTAATTTTTTGAGAAGGACCTGTATATATAATAATAATATAATACAGGGTCGGCAACCCATTGATCGCGCTCCACCTGTCGACCGCAGGCAGGTGGCAGGTAGATCATAAACATGTTCCTGTGCCACCGACCCCCGCCTTTTATGTGCCGGTCCTTGTCTCCCACCTCCAGCCTGGTCCGTGGCTCTGCCGTGCCATCTATGTCCTGGTCTCTCACTCTCTCTCCCACCTCCATCCTCCTCCGCGCCGCTGTGATCAGTGAACAGCAGAGACCAGGAGGAAGCACAGCACAGGACGGAGGGTGGGAGGAGGAGCTGGCCAACTTAACTTTTTATGTTAAACTGCTGGTGACTGGTTGCTAGAACACAGGGTGTTCCTAAGCAACCAATCAACAGCTTGCTAATATGAAAACTCACTCTGCCAGATCCCGCCCCCTGTCCAGAACTGTGCAGCCTCCCGGTCTCTGCTGTGGAAACAGGTAGGACACTGTGCTATGGGGGGGAGGGGATGAAAGAGTAGCCAGTGACAAGCCCGGGCACCGTCACAGGGGGCAGGTCACATGCTCCTCCATAAATGGAAGTGTTGCTTAAGGCTTATGGGGAGCAAGGAGCTACCAGAGAGTGATGGTAAGATAAGTATATGGGGGTCGAGAGATGCACTTCCCAAAGATATTGTCACTTTGCCCTGCATGAAAAAGGTGACAGTATAATTTTAAGGTCTGCTCAGGAAAGAACTTTGAAAAAAAAATGTCTGATGTGTCTTAATGTGCAAACATTCTTCGTCTGCATATTGCCTCTGTTTGCTCTGGGCCTTGCCTGGGGCTCCTCAGCTGGTCTCCCACACACTATATCGGGCCCAGAGCCAGAATATTTAATCTGATCTTAAATCTGCACAATCTTTTTAACATTTTATAGGTCTCTCTTGATATTTCTTCACCTTTAATTAATTAATTTATTCTTACCAGAGAAATAGTTTTCAGATCTTTTTTGAAAAGCAATTCCACTTGACAACAGTGATGGGAATCACTTCTGGGGCTTTATGTTATTTACCTTATCGCAACAGTCAGCCTGTAAAAAATGTATATCAATGCTTAATATTTAAGTCAATAAATGATAACTGTATCACCAGGCCTGTCAAGTCATTCTGATTAACCTGTGTGTTAATGAGCTCATAGACCTAAGACGACAGCCTGCCAGGTTGGCAATACAAGAGTTCTAATGTTTATAGGGTACCAGCAGACACCCCCGACTGAATCTTGTTTGAGAGCGGTAGCAATTACACCATTTTGTTTTCTTCCAAGAGAGGGGATTTTGAGAAAATATTATTTTTAAAAATACAAACAATAAGGCCCCTTTAACACGGGGTGGACTGGCCAGGAGTCCGCTTGCTCAGCAGGGGATCTGTCCACTGACACAGACACAGCCCGCTCTCCTCTATGGGCATTCGGATGGAAAGGGACCGCCTATCCATTCATACCCAACTGCCATCCGATTCTCTAGACAGAAGGAGAACCCCATCTGTCGGTTTTGGATGTAGGCGGGTGTAAATGAGTTACAAAGTCTTGAAGTAAAACAAGTGCAGCCTAAGTAGCAAGGCCTGTCCCCTGCCAGCTTGCTGCAGAGTGGACCCTTGCTCTCTGTATATAAGGAGTGGTTTCTATGTAGATATCCGACATGTCCCCTACAGAGTCCAATCTATAGCTTTGCAATCAGCATGTTCCTTGCTAATTGGAGAGCTCTGGCTCTGACTTAGAAGCTGGCATGTTGGACCTCTGCAAATAAATAATTTCTTCCACAGAAAGCAAGAGTCCCAATGCAGCATACTAGTAGTAGGATAGTCTTTTCTACTCAGGCTGTGGCTGCTTTATAGAGTAAACAAACTAAGAATTTGCACACCTTTTGTTTTGATTTATCTGGAATGCACAAAGCTCATTTTAACTGAAAAGATCAATTGGGCATTACCTACATTGAAATGTACACCTTAGCTGTTCAACTAGCTTGAACAGCTCGAAAAACATTAAAGGATGACTTTCAATTATACTCTATGGTGTGCCACAGTTGATCAGAGGAAACTATAGCCGGTGTTCTGTCGAATAGTGCCCTCTATCAAAAAATGCCCGCTCCAGGCTGCTCATGAGCAGTACGGAATGGCACAACAGCTGATTTCTCAATCAGCTGTTGTGACAGCACATGCGCAGTGCATCGAAGACAATAGCCGACGAGCGTCGAGAGACAGAATTATTCTCTGATTCTGCCTCACACTTGTGGGGCGTGTTCAGTGTTGTGAAGGGTGGCTTTTTTTGTTTGATGGGCTGGTTCAGTGCTGCAAAGGGACAATGTTATTCTTGGATTCTGCCTCGATATCCACTCTGATACTGTGCCAAATCCGCTCTGCTACCCAGCTAAACATGCCCTGCAAAGCACTGATACCGCTCATCAAAAAAACAAACTGCCCTTCAACACACTGAACACGCCCCGCAAGTGCGAGGTAGAGTCGGAGAATAACATTCTATCGAATGCCCGGAGCGGGCATTTTTAAATAAAGGGCACTATTAGACAGAACACCGGAAATGAGGGAAAGTTAGAGGGAAACTTGGTTTGACAGCTTACATGACTGGATTGAAACTATCCAGGGCTACTCCTTGTATTGAAAGGAAAAGGAAGGGAGGGGGAGGGGTGTTTGTATTTCAAGAATGATTTGCTAGCGAATATAAGGAATGGCATTGTTAATAGGGCAAGGAGCTTTAAAGGGAAGAAACAAATGTAAAATTAATAGTGGATAGGCACGGCAATATTATTATCATGGGGGACTTCAATTATCCAGGATATTGACTGGGCAGACAGAACTGCTCACTCATCCAAGGTTCATCATTTGCAGGACAATTTCATGTGTCAATTGGTGGATGCCCCCACTAAAAATAATGCTTTACTAGATCAACTAATTACAAATAATACAGATGTGACTGTGAATGGGGAAGTAAGGCTACTTTCACACTGGGGCGCGGGCGACATCGGCAGTAAAGCGCCGCTATTTTTAGCAGAGCTTTACCGTTGTTTTTGCGGCGCTATTCGGCCACCATCGGGGTGCTTTTAACCCCCACTAGCGGCCGAAAAAGGGTCAAAACCGTCAGCAAAGTGCAGTTGCAGCAGCGATTTGCTGGCGGTTCGGCGGCGCTGCCCCTTAAATTCAATGGGCAGGGGCGCTGTAGAAGCGATGTATACAAAGATGTGGCTTGCAGGACTTTTTTGAGCATCCTGCCAGCGCACCACTCCAGTGTGAAAGCCCTCGGGCTGTAGACTTACCTCACCTTTGGGAAATGTACAATTTATGATATTGTGTGTGTATACTGATCCATGATATGCTAATAGAGTGTGTATACTTGTAAGACATGTGAGATTGATGGTGGGAGTTACATTTATGGCCTATTATCTGTTGCATATTCTTATGCAGCGTACACACGACCATTTTTCTCATCGGGAAAAATACAATTTTTTCTCTTTGACGAGAAAAACGACCGTGTGTGGACTTTTGGTAATTTTTCCCGACGAGAAAAACGGCATTAATCACGACGAGAAAAATTAGAACATGCTCTAATTTTTCTCGTCGTGATTCACGGCATTTTTTTCCACGGCAGTTTTCCCATAGGGAAACACTGCCGGGGAGCCTACACACGGTCGTTTTTCTCGGCCAAGAGAAAAAATGACGGTAAAAACGGCCGTGTGTAGGGGAACAAGCTGTTCCTCGTTTTTCCCGTCGATTTTCTCGAAGGTGTTTTCACCGTCGAGAAAATCGATCGTGTGTACACGGCATTAGTGTATTTTTATATACAATGCGCTAACAAATTTTAAATCATGTATAATAAGTATTTTTGTTTGTAAATATAAAGTGTGATATAAAGTGTGATTCATTTGGGGAAGTATGTGCACCTTTTTGAAACTCCAATTTTTTTGGTCTATGTTTTGTGTTATGTTATATTGACAGAGATGAGGTGTATTTCATACTAACCAACACCACGTGCTTTCATAAGACTGTGTTGTTAGTAACATAGAACAGAATGTACCGTTGTGACTAACAGAAGCCAGTGTTCAAAAAAGTTTTGAAAAACTTAATATGAATAAATCACAATAACCGGATGGCTTACACCCGAGAGTCCTCAAATAACTTAGCTATGTTACAGCCAGCCCTTTATTCTCAATTTTAAAAGGACAGCTTACAGACTAGAATGGTACCAGCTGATTGCCGAACATGATAACATGGTACCAATATTAAAAAAAGAGCAAAGATATATACTTGGGAACTACAGACCTCTCAACCTAAAATCAATAGTATGTAAACTATTGAAGAGAATATTAAGAGACCAGATCCATGAATCTGCTGTTAAAAACAGAATCTTAAGTAGTACCTAGCATGGATTTATGAAAGATCATTTTTGCCAAACCAACCTGTCAATATTTTATGAGGAAGTGAGCTGTAATCTTGATAAAGAAAGGCGTGTGAATGTGGTGTATCTGGATTTTGCCAAAGCATTCAATACAGTTCCCCATAAACACTTAATTTACAAACTGAGGTCTGTTGGCATTGATGATATTGTATGTACCTTAATAGAAAACTGGTTACAAGAGTGCGTCCAGATAGTGTTGACAAATAGTGTATATTCTGAATGGTCTGGAGTTTTAAGTGGGGTACCCCAAGGCTCTGTCCTGGGACCAAGTTTGTATAATTTGTGAATGAATTATATAAAGGTTGGTATAAATATGTTCAATCTAACTGTTTGCTGACAATGCAAAGCTAAGCAGGTTAATTACTTCACAACAGGATATCTAAACTTCACAGAAAGACCACAATAAAATGGGGGGAAGGATGTTCAACTACATATAAAATGAAGTTTAATATAAAAAATATAAGGTAATGCACTAGAGGGCTAAAAATCTGAACACAAGTTACTCGCAAGGGGGTGAACCCCTGTGGAATTGAGGATGGAAAAGAATCAGGGGTCCTAGTAGATCACAGGCTCAGCAATAGCATGCAATGCCAAGCTAGCAGACTATAATCATGCATTGGAATAATCTGAGTGCATTAGAAGGCCTACACACACTGGACTGGATACTATTAGTATATGTATAATCATGCATTAAACAGAGTATTTACTCAAGAGATAAAACTATTATTCTACCACTTTACAAAATTCTGGTTCGGCCACATATTGACTATGCCATCCAGTTATGGTCACCAGGGAAGGGCAACAAATCTAACATGGGGGCTGGAGGACCTCAGCTATAAGGAATGACTACAAGCATTAAACTTGTTCTCCCTGGAGAAGAGATGCTAAGGAGGAGATATGATCGCAATATACAAATATCTCAATGGTGATTCTAGTATAGGAAGAAAACTATTATGTTGTCGGAATGTCCGATCGTGTTTACGCGGCGTAAGTATGCAAAAATAATAAGTCATGATGAAAATGCCTTCAAAAAGTGCTACCAATTGCTTCTTTTTTATGCAGAAAGGAAAATGTATTTTTGTATGGTGAAAAGGGAATGAGACTATCACTTAGGTGTGCCACATTCGTTTGCCTTGAGAGTTGTGGAACACATTGGAACTGGTCAGAGAGGTGTAGTGATTCAGGAAGGGATCCGAAAATTTCTTAAATTGGCCTATATGTTAGAATGCTAATGTTTAATCCCCTTTAGATTAATCAACCGATATAAAATACAAGGATCTACCTTATTGTATATAAAATTAAATGGCTTGTAAAGGTAGCCCTTTGCACTTTATAGGTTTTGATATATCGATAGGTGATTGAGCAGAGGTTGTACAATAAGATTGTCAGTTTTTCTGCCCATACTTCTCAGTGAGACATCTGCCTGTCTTTTGACAGCCTTACACACTGGAAGCGTGCCAGAACTTTCTATTTTCTGACAAAGCCTAATTTGAAAGATAATCAAAATAAATTGGAATATAGAGTGGCGTTCTTTAATTTAGAAAAAAAAATCAATGTTTTCACTTGAGTACATGGGTAAGTGTTTATCTGGCATGGCTATCTGAACAGAAGTACATTAACAGCCTTCATCCCCTCTGTTGGTAAATAAAGAGCCCTGAGAAAATGCACCACAGCTTGTAGTGTCCATGTGCTCTTCAATACAAGGGCCATCCAATAAAGCCTGGGAGTTCATGGTTTATGGACATAATAGCAATCTGACAACAGAGTTATTAGCATCAGACTGTGGACATTTGAGCTTCCTCCACTTTCCCACAGTCTCTCCGTCCCAGCAATTGATGACATCTCTGCCTAGCACAATAGAAGTGTGTCTTCCTACTAGTACTCGCATTAGTGCTGCTGTTTGATTTGAATGAATGGAGGGGAAATCTTACTCCACAAACACCATCTGGCTATCAGTTCTCATACTGTAAGAACCGCTCTTTCCCATGGCCTGGAGAATTGGCAGGGGATGCCCTGTGGGCCTTTTCGAAGAAGCCGCTTACCTGTTGACTGCCTAATTAAATTACATTTAAGTAACTTTCCATACATAGGCTCTACACACTATAAACTATGGGCAGCTTGCTTCTGTTGAGGAACTACAAGTCCAGTAGCCGAAGGTCTTAATTCTTGTTGTCTTTACTATTTCTTAAAGGGAATATACAATGTACAGCAATATATTCACAGTATACAGTAAGTATATAATTATTTTTTTAAGTATGCTCTGTACTAAAACATAAAAGTGGGGACTATTTATGTTTTCACCCAGGATAAAAAATGGGGTCTATTTATTAATGTTTTCACCCAAGATTTCCACATATTTCTAATTACATCTTATGTGAAAATGTGTAAATCTTGGGATAAAACACTAATAAATAGACCCCACTTATATGTTTTAGAACAGCGCATACTTAAGAAAATAATATATACAGTATATAGTATGTATAAATACTGTGTGTATGTATGTATATATATATATATATATATATATATATTGCGTAAATGTAAATAATAGTTAAATACATGGTACAGTTTTTTTCATTCATCCTCACTTGATTTGGATGCGGGGACCCCCCCCCCCCTGCTGTGTCATTGTATTCTGACAGCGGGAATCCCCTTCCATTACAATACACTAATTAGTGCTGCATCATGTACTGATTGAGCAAAAATTATCAAACAGGTCCGTTCCTGAGAAGTCACCCGATAGATTGACTTTTTATGAATGGAACGGCCATACATGGATCGAAATTTGCCCAGTTCAGCAGCAACTAACCAGATTTTGATCAATGTATGGCCAGCGTTTAGGCTGTAATTCAGTCCCATCAACATGTAAGTTGAACTGTAGGTCTCCAGGCATCATTTTCTAAGGAAACCTGATTGCTGACCTCCAGAATGGAGTGCAGCAGCTTCTGTGTTGGAAGGTGGGTATTTATTTGAATTTTTTATACAAAACAGGTTCAGAATATAAACCAACCCTTTAAATATAAATATGTCATATGAATATTTCAAATGTTCTACTTATGGAAAGAAGGTGGCTCTAGGCTGTTTTCATGTTTTTACTAGGCTATTCTTAGTAGCATTGCTGTGTTGTTCACAGAACACAATATCTGAGGCTCAGATTATAAACATATCATAAATTAAACTCATGATGCAACACAAGGAAAGAGTGCAAACCACTTGTCTACCCCAATGCTAAACAGATGATTGGGTGCAAACAGTTTTAACATTTACATTATTTCTTTCTGATGCCACGTACACACAACGTGATTTTTCTCGACGTGATTCTTCTCAAGCCTGCCTTGCCTACACACGATCAAGAAAAAAAATGCTAGAGCAAAGCGCGGTGACGTACGAAATGTACGACGGTACTATAAAGGGGAGGTTCCATTCGGATGGCGCCACCCTTTGGGCTGCTTTTGCTGATCCTTGTGTTAGTAAAGTTTGGTGAGAGACGATTCGCGCTTTTCAGCCTCATGCTCTTCAGTCCGTTACAGGGTGACAAATGTGCTATCTCCATTAAGAACGCTAGTTTTACCAGAACGAGCGCTCCCGTCTCATCACATGCTTCTGAGCATGCGCGTCGTTAAAGCCTACACACGGCCATTTTTCATGACGAGAAAAACGACGACGTGAAAAACAACGAGAAAAATTAGAGCATGTTCCAAATTTTTCTTGGACATTTTTCACGTCGTGAAAAATGCTCTGAAGCCCACACACGATCATTTTTAATGACCATTTTAAAAAATTGCATTTTTCTCGTCATGAAAAACGGTCGTGTGTACGCGGCATAATGATGCAGCCCCAAGAATACATGGTTAGTAGCAAGTGAATGTTTTGCTTTGAGCACCCCGAACCTAGAAAAGGCCTTATCAACATATAATAAAAAAATCTAAATAATAAGGAAAACTTCAACATACTACCTCTAAAACAAAAGTCCGCTGATTTTTTAAAGCAGAGCCAAGAACTCTCTCAAATAGTGATGAGCCGAACACCCCCGGGTTCGGTTCGCACCAGAACCCGCGAACGGACCGAAAGTTCGCACGAACATTAGAACCCTATTAAATACAATGGATGCGAACGTTCGGATTCTAAAGTGCTAATTATAACGACTATTATCCATGTTATTGTCCTAAACAGAGTTTGGGAACCCGGGTTCTGCACCAGGGGACATGTATCAATGCAAAAAGAAGTTTTAAAAACGGTTGTTTTTCGGGAGCAGTCATTTTAATGATGCATAAAGTGAAAAAAAAAAAGTCAAATATTCCTTTAAATATCGTACCTGGGGGGTGTCTAAAGTATGCCTGTGAAGTGCCACGTGTTTCCCGTGTTTAGAACTGTCCCTGCACAAAATGACATTTCTAAAAGAAAAAAAAGCCATTTAAAACTGCTTGCGGCTTTAATGTAATGTCTGTTCCCGGTAATATGGATGAAAATCTTTAAGAAAAATGGCATAGCTACCCCATCACCCCCCCCCCCTACCCCAGCCCATTACCAGCCCCTTTGGGTCTTCTTTGGATATTAAGGGGAACCCAAAATAAAAAAGGCCCTATATACTCTGAACAGCAGTATACAGGCGGTGTAAACAAGACCGGTGTAAACAAGACAGGGACTGTAGGTTTGTTCTTAAGTAGAATCTGTTTGTAATTTTGAACACGTACATTGTACAGTGTAGCTCCAGCCAAAAATGTAGAACACGTACAGTGTAGCTCCAGCCAAAAATGTAGAACACGTACAGTGTAGCTCCAGCCAAAAAATCTATTTTTAAGCTTTTTGGAAAACATAGGGAAGGGTTATCACCCCTGTAACATTTGTTTTGCTGTCTGTGCCCCTGTTCAGAACATTTCACCTCACTTTGCGTCCCAATGACAACTGTTTTTGAAATGTGGTGTTTTTATTGAAACAAGGATTGGTGATAAAGCATCAGTAGAGAGGAGACACCTTTCTCCCATATTAATTCTTACAGGAGAGTATTTTCCTTCCTAGGGGTAGATTTCCTCTCACTTCCTGTTGTCTTCTTCCGTTTGCAAGTAGGAGTCGTTTGTAAGTTGGATGTTTGAAAGTAGGGACCTGCCGTATACACTCTGCAGAAATTGGCCCCTTAGGTGTTGGTGTTGGCACAACACTGTAAGCACTCACAGTTACTCTTGGTGGGTGCTGGAACACCCTGCTGTCAACTATTATATCAGAAATTGTAATAACATATAATTGTTGAACAGTGGTAGTAAAAATTGGGCCTTTGATGGTGGTGCTGGTGCCACAACACTGTAAGGCCTGACAGTTACTCTTGGTGGGCGCAGCAATGGGCCCTGCTGTGAATTATTAGATCAATAATTATAATTGCATGCCCCTGTTGAACAGGGGCTGAAAAATTGGGCCTTTGGTGGTGGTGGTGGTGGTGTTGACACAACACTGTAAGGCCTGACAGTTACTCTTGGTGGGCGCAGCATTTAGCCCTGCTGTGAATTATTAGATCAATAATTATAATTGCATGCCCCTGTTGAACAGGGGCTGAAAAATTGGGCCTTAGGCACTGGTGGCACAACACTGCAACCCCTCCCAGATACTGTACTTGGAGCACAGCAATGAGCCCTGTTGCAAAGTATTGCATCAAAAATTGTAATTACACGCCCCTGTTAAACAGGGGCTGAAAAATTGGGCCTTAGCCACTGGTGGCACAACACTGCAACCCCTCACAGATACTGTACTTGGAGCACAGCAATGAGCCCTGTTGCAAAGTATTGCATCAAAAATTGTAATTACACGCCCCTGTTAAACAGGGGCTGAAAAATTGGGCCTTAGCCACTGGTGGCGGCACACATAAACCAAAATGATCTTCCAAGCTATCATCATTAATCGGATCATTGAGGAGGAGGAGGAGGATAGCCAGTCAACATAACAGCACAGGCACTCAGCATCAGCATCAGTCTTGAAGGGATGTGACATTTTAAAATCAATTAGTCTGTTATATCAGCATCAGGTGTGTGGTAGCTGGTGGTGATCCAAGACTGGTTCATCTTGATGAAAGTCAGTCGATCAACCGAGTCGGTGGACAGGCGCACCCTGTGATCCGTGACAAATCCTCCAGCAGCACTGAATGTGCGTTCTGAAAGAACGCTGGATGCAGGACAGGCCAGTAGCTCAATTGCATACTGTGCAAGCTCTGGCCAGTGATCCATCCTCAAGACCCAGTAAGCCAGAGGATTTTCGGTGGGGAAGGTGTCCAAGTCTGACCTTGCCCCTAGGTATTCCTGCACCATGTATATCAGACGCTGGCGATGGTTGCTGGAACCGATCATACTTTGGGGCTGCGGACTAAAGAATTGTCTGAACGCATCGGTCAGACGGCCACCTTCCCCACCGCTCCTTCTTTGACTGCCCGAAGCCTCAGCAACTCGTTGTCCAGGACCAGGAGTTTGTAACCTCCCAGTCTCTGGGAACGCGTTGCACAGACCTTTCTGCAAGGCCTCCCGGAGTTGTCTCATCCTCTGCTCCCTCTATAACGGTAACATAAGGTCCGCAACCTTACCCTTGTACCGTGGATCAAGGAGAGTGGCCAGCCCGTAATGGTCCCTCTCCTTGATCCGAAGAATACGAGGATCCTTCCGCAGACTTTGCAGGATCAGGGAGGCCATGCAGCGTAGGTTAGCTGAGGCATTCAGTCCGGAGTCCTCTGGGTCACTAAGGACGACATGATCCGCAGCCACCTCCTCCCAGCCACGTACAAGTCCACTGGTTTCTTGGGACTGTAAATCATCCCTAAAAGACTGCTGCTGATGATGCTGAGTGCCAGCCTCCACCTCCATGCTGACACAATCCTCCTCCTCCTCCTCCTCCTCCTCTTCCTGTGCGATGGGTGGGACAGAAGGAACACTGTCTGGGTAAAGGGGGCCTTGAGAGGCAAGGAAGTCCTCCTCTTCCTGCCTCTGTTCTGCCTCAAGTGCCCTGTCCATTATTCCACGCAGCGTGTGCTCCAACAGGTGGACAAGAGGTACAGTGTCACTGATGCATGCACTGTCACTGCTCACCATCCTCGTGGCCTCCTCAAATGGTGCCAGGACAGTGCATGCATCCCTGATCATGCCCCACTGGCGTGGTGAAAAAAACCGAGCTCCCCTGACCCTGTCCTGGTGCCGTAGTCGCACAGGTACTCATTGATGGCCCTCTGCTGTGTGTGCAGCCGCTGCAGCATGGCCAACGTTGAGTTCCACCTGGTGGGCATGTCACATATAAGGCGGTTCTTGGGCAGGTTCAACTCCTTTTGCAGCTCAGCCAGGCGAGCACTGGCATTATAAGATCTGCGGAAATGCACACAGACTTTCCTGGCCTGCCTCAGGACATCCTGTAAGCCCGGGTACCTGCCCAAGAACCGCTGCACCACCAGGTTAAGGACGTGAGCCATACAGGGCACATGGGTCAGTTGTCCCTGTCGGAGGGCGGAGAGGAGGTTGGTGCCATTGTCGCAAACCACCATTCCTGGCTTAAGCTGGCGTGGCGTCAACCACCTCTCGGCCTGCCCCTGCAGAGCAGACAAGACCTCTGCCCCAGTGTGGCTCCTGTCCCCCAAACACACCAGCGCAAGCACGGCATGGCATCTTTTTGCCTGCGTACTTGCATAGCCCCTTGAACGCCTACGGAGCACCGCTGGTTCCGAGGACAAACCACAGGAAGAGGCCATGGAGGAAGAAGAAGAGGAGGGGGTGGAGGAGAGAGGTGTGTCACAACCAGTAGTAGCATTTTGGAGGCGTGGCGGTGGAACAACCTCCAACACTACTGCACCTTGTCCTGCATCCTTCCCAGCTGCCAAAAGAGTGACCCAATGGGCCGTGAAAGAAAGGTAACGTCCCTGTCCATGCCTGCTGGACCATGACTCAGCGGTAATATGCACCTTACCGCTGACCGCCCTGTCCAGCGAGGCCAGGACATTGCCTTCCACATGCCTGTAGAGAGCCGGAATCGCCTTCCGTGAGAAAAAGTGGCGTTTGGGAACCTGCCACTGAGGAACCGCACATTGCACAAACTCACGGAAAGGGGCCGAGTCTACCAACTGAAAAGGCAGCAGTTGAAGCGCTAGCAATTTAGCCAAGCTAGCATTCAACCGCTGGGCATGTGGATGGCTGGCAGTGAACTTCTTTCGACGGTCCAGCAGCTGGGGCAGGGAAATTTGCCTGCTAGAATCGGACGTCGGTGTACTGCTAACAGAGTGGCCGCAAGTACTTGGCTGTGACACACCTAATTCTACACCTTCATTCCTCTCAGTGCAGGTTTCAGAGAGGACTGAAGGTATAGTGGGGTTGGAGATCCCAGATGATGCGGTGCAAGGAGAGGTCCGCTTTGTTCTTTGGTGTGGGTCTTTAAGGTAGGCTTGCCACTAGCTGCATGGCAGGTCAACATATGTCTGATCAAGCATGTGGTGCCCAAGCGGCTGATGTTTTGGCCACGCGATATACGCTTGAGACATATGTTGCAAACAGCAGCTGTGCGATCTGATGCACTCGCCTCAAAAAAGGCCCACACCAAAGAACTTTTTGAATGACGGGCAGAGGCAGCGCCCTGCACAGGCGGAGCTCTGCGGTGTGATTCCGTCAGTGTGCTGCCCATACGCTGGCCACCCAAGGGCATCCTGCCTCGTTGGAGATGTGCCTCCTCCTCATCCTCCTTCTCCTCCTCTCTCCTATTAGGCACCCATGTGGAGTCAGTGACCTCATCATCCCCTCCCTCCTCATCACTGGAGCCAATCTGGCAGTATGCTGCAGCTGCTGGAGCATGACTGCCAGATTGGTGTCCTTCTTGAGCATCCCCTCTCTCTGCTCTCACGCTACTGCCTTCCTCTAGCTGGGTATCATCATCAGATCCTTCGAAACGCTGGGCATCCTCCTGGAGCATGTACCCAACACTGTGCTCAAACAGTTCGGGGGACTCCTCAGGAGGAGGACATGGTGGGTCTAGGGAAGGAGTGACTAATGATGACATTGATACCAGAGAAGAGGACGCTTTGGCAGCTGCTTTGCCAGTACCCTGAGCCTGGGTGAGAGAGGATGAGGAGGATGAGGTGGGCTTGGTCATCCACTCTACCAAGTCTTCGGCATGATGTGGCTCAACATGTCCAGCTGCCGAAAAGAAGGACAAGCGTGCCCCATGGCCATGTGCTGATGACAATGCACCGCGTCCACGACCAGCACTGTTGCCCCCAGACACAGAGCCTGCTTGCCCTCTTTTTTTGCCTCCTGACTGTCTGCCTCTCCTTGTTTGCCTTCCAGACATTTTAATGGATGGCCTGCAGGGAGATGGGAAAAACAGCAATAAGGGCTACCTTCAGGTGTATACTGTGCAGGAGGCTTAGCAACAATGACACTGACACTGTCCCCTGCCTATCCTTCTCTGTCCCTAAACACAAGGATTTGCAATATGCTTCAGCAAGATTGGTTTAGCACAGAATAGCACACTGACAGTTTCCCTCACTGTCCTTCTCTGTCCCTAAACTCAAGGATTTCAAATATGGTTCAGCAAGATTGGTTTAGCACAGAATAGCACACTGACACTTTCCCTCACTGTCCTTCTCTGTCCCTACAAACAAGGTTTAGCACAGAATAGCCCACTGATAGTTTCCCCGAGTGTCCTTCTCTGTCCCTAAACTCAAGGATTTCAAATATGGTTCAGCAAGATTGGTTTAGCACAGAATAGCACACTGACAGTTTCCCCGAGTGTCCTTCTCTGTCCCTAAACTCAAGGATTTCAAATATGGTTCAGCAAGATTGGTTTAGCACAGAATAGCACACTGATAGTTTCCCTCACTGTCCTTCTCTGTCCCTACAAACAAGATTTAGCACAGAATAGCACACTGATAGTTTCCCTGAGTGTCCTTCTCTGTCCCTAAACTCAAGGATTTCAAATATGGTTCAGCAAGATTGGTTTAGAACAGAATAGCACACTGACAGTTTCCCCGAGTGTCCTTCTCTGTCCCTAAACTCAAGGATTTCAAATATGGTTCAGCAAGATTGGTTTAGCACAGAATAGCACACTGATAGTTTCCCTCACTGTCCTTCTCTGTCCCTACAAACAAGATTTAGCACAGAATAGCACACTGATAGTTTCCCCGAGTGTCCTTCTCTGTCCCTAAACTCAAGGATTTCAAATATGGTTCAGCAAGATTGGTTTAGAACAGAATAGCACACTGACAGTTTCCCCGAGTGTCCTTCTCTGTCCCTAAACTCAAGGATTTCAAATATGCTTCAGCAAGATTGGTTTAGCACAGAATAGCACACTGACAGTTTCCCCGAGTGTCCTTCTCTGTCCCTAAACTCAAGGATTTCAAATATGGTTCAGCAAGATTGGTTTAGAACAGAATAGCACACTGACAGTTTCCCCGAGTGTCCTTCTCTGTCCCTAAACTCAAGGATTTCAAATATGGTTCAGCAAGATTGGTTTAGCACAGAATAGCACACTGATAGTTTCCCTCACTGTCCTTCTCTGTCCCTACAAACAAGATTTAGCACAGAATAGCACACTGATAGTTTCCACGAGTGTCCTTCTCTGTCCCTAAACTCAAGGATTTCAAATATGGTTCAGCAAGATTGGTTTAGCACAGAATAGCACACTGATAGTTTCCCTCACTGTCCTTCTCTGTCCCTACAAACAAGATTTAGCACAGAATAGCACACTGATAGTTTCCACGAGTGTCCTTCTCTGTCCCTAAACTCAAGGATTTCAAATATGGTTCAGCAAGATTGGTTTAGCACAGAATAGCACACTGATAGTTTCCCTCACTGTCCTTCTCTGTCCCTACAAACAAGATTTAGCACAGAATAGCACACTGATAGTTTCCACGAGTGTCCTTCTCTGTCCCTAAACTCAAGGATTTCAAATACGGTTCAGCAAGATTGGTTTAGAACAGAATAGCACACTGACAGTTTCCCTCACTGTCGTTCTCTGTCCCTACAAACAAGGTTTAGCACAGAATAGCACACTGACACTTTCCCTCAATGTCCTTCTCTGTCCCTACAAACAAGATTTAGCACAGAATAGCACACTGACACTTTCCCTCACTGTCCTTCTCTGTCCCTACAAACAAGGTTTAGCACAGAATGACACACTGACACTCTCCCTACCTATCCTTCTCTGTCCCTAAACACAAGGAATCCAGGATTAGTAAAGGAAAAAAATGACACTGTCCCTGCCTATGCTTCTCTTTCCCTGCTCCGGAACACACTACACAAGGCCGCCGCGCTGGCGGCCTTTTATAGTGTGGGGCGTGTACTAAACCCCCTCAGCAATAATTGGCCACAGGCATCCTGCCTGTGGCCAATCATTGCTCTCCTCGCTGCCGGCGCTGTGATTGGCCAAGCATGCGGGGTCACAGTGCATGCTTGGCCAATCACAGCGCCTGGATGACACTGCGATGGCGTAGTGCATTGTGGGCCGTTCGCGTCACTCGAATTTGGCGCGAACGGCCCAAATCGTTCGATCTTCGTCGAACGATCGAACAGCCGATGTTCGAGTCGAACGTATGTTCGACTCGAACACGAAGCTCATCCCTACTCTCAAACAACATTAACTATTTTCAATCCTTATGCTGGTAGCATTAGTAAATAGATAGGAAGGTATAATACGTTGGATATTTACTTGCTTTAAAATTATGTAATACATTCAGCCGGCTTCTGTTGGATTGGCTGCAGTACACACGGGCCCAATGTCGATACTGCCGGATATTGTGTATGGAGCTTAAGGCTGGCCATACACTGATAGATAAAATGTCTCCATTCATGCTATGGGGTTGTCATAATGCCTAGACAGTGTTCTTCATTTTTTTTTAAATGATGCAGAGCTTTTGCCCGGTTCATCAGGAACTGACTGAAACTTGCACAGTTTGTGGCCAGCTTAAAGTGGCGTTTCCATCAAAAACATAATCTGCCATTAATGTGCATATAATACTTTAACCACTTCACGCCCGTCATACGACTTATGACGGCCGCAAAGTGGTTCTTAAATGCCGGGAGGCCGTCATTATACGGCCTCCGCTCCTTCGGCCACTGGGGGGCGCGGGAGCGCCGGCGGCGGCACGCGCGCGCCGGCGCATTACTGAGATGCCGATGCGCGTGCCTGGCGGCCGTGATGTCCGCCAGGCACCCGCGATCGGCCTGTACACAGACAAGGACATGGATCTGTGTGTGTAAACACACAGATCCATGTCCTGTCAGGGGAGGAGACCGATGCTGTGTCCCTTGTACATAGGGACACAGATCGGTCACCTCCCCCAGTCAGTCCCCTCCCCCCACAGTAGCAATCACTCATAGGGAATACATTTAACCCCTTCCCCGCCCCCTAGTGTTAACCCCTTCCCTGCCAGTCACATTTATACAGTAATCAGTGCATTTTTATAGCACTAATCGCTGTATAAATGTGAATGGTCCCAAAAATGTGTCAAAAGTGTCCGATGTGTCCGCCGCAGTATCGCAGTCATGATAAAAATCGCTGATCGCCGCCATTACTAGTAAAAAAAAAAAATGTCAGAATTCTATCCCCTATTTTGTAGACGCTATAACTTTTGCGCAAACCAATCACTATACGCTTATTGCGATTTTTTTTTTAACCAAAAATATGTAGAAGAATACGTATCGGCCTAAACTGAGAAAAATTTAAAAAAAAAAAAAAAAAATTGGGATATTTATTATAGCAAAAATCAAAAAATATTGTGTTTTTTTTCAAAATTGTCGCTCTTTTTTGGTTTATAGCGCAAAAAATAAAAACCGCAGAGGTGATCAAATACCACCAAAAGAAAGCTCTATTTGTGGGAAAAAAAAGGACGTCAATTTTGTTTGGGAGCAACGTCGCACGACCGCGCAATTGTCAGATAAAGCGGCGCAGTGCCGAAAGCTGAAATTTCGCCTGGGCAGGAAGGGGGTATATGTGCCCAGTAAGGAAGGTGTTAAAAAACAACATTTGGATAATTGATTTTTTTTTACTCACCTTGAAATTGCTGTTGCTATGTGATTTGTGTCATCATTTCAGTGGGCGCCTCCGCTTGCTACTGCTCCTGGGAAATGATGACACACATTTGTCAGTGCGCTTCCCCTAGGGCTAGAATCGCGGGACTTCCAAACCGAAAGTGACGCGATAAAAGGCAGATCTAATCTCAGATCTAATTAGAATCTAATTTTAAAACAAGTAATGCAGCCTGGCAGACGATATTTTAAACTATAATCTTCTGTTTTTATTGATTGTTATCTTCGTTGCCATCACAACGGGACGGGCCCTTCCGACGCGACGCCCGTTGTGATGGCAACCTGCGTAGTTGACGGCGATCCGACATTGCGTCAATGCGCATGTGCAAGATCGGGGACAGAACGGGAGGTGCATGCTGGTCTCTCACATGCCCACAAGCAAAATGACAATGCTCAGAACACAGTCAAAGTTATTTTAGAGGATGAAACCGGACATCGGGGGAAGATTTTAATAGGAGACGTGAGTTTTATAATGACATTGTAAGCACTTGTGAAAGGTTCTAAAAAAAAAATTGAGATTGTAGTTGGTACTCCTCTTTAAGGCTCGATTCACATTTATGCATGTTGGTTTTGAGCATTTCTGCAGTGCTTTTTGCTATGCTTTTTTTACTGCGATTTTGCTGCGATTTGCATTTTTGGTGCTTTTTGGGGGGGCATTTAAAAAAATGCAAAATACAAATTGTGGCAAAATCGCTGCAAAAACGCGGTAAAAACGCAATATATGCAGTTTCTTCATTCAAGTCTATTGAACCAAAAATGCAAAAAAAGCACTGTTTTGCAGTTAAAAAAGTCCCTGACCCTTTCCATAAACACAGAAGCACAAAAATGCATTGATGTGAACATGTTCCACAGGAATCCATATTAAAAAAATGTCCTGCATTTCTGCAAAAAGCATAAAAAACGCATTGGTGTGAATGGAGCCTTAGAAGGGATTTTTCCTCACCGTGGATAGTCATTTTCTGATTTCCTCTTGTATTTCTGGGACAAAATGTAAAGGGAAATCTCCCCAAAAAAACACAGATTGAAAAAAATACCTACTGCATAAACAACTAAGGAGGCAAATTTTGGCTCTAGATAAACTTTTACATTTTAACTTAAAATTATTGACTAAGTCTGACCCACAGTATCTCACAAAAGTGAGTAGACCACAGAGCTGGTGGATGTTAGAGAACATGCGCTCCTCCACCTTCCGCTTGAGGATGCCCCACAGATGCTCAATAGGGTTTAGGTCTGGAGACATGCTTGGCCAGTCTATCACTTTTACCCTCAGCTTCTTTACCAAGACAGTGGTCACCTTGGAGGTGTGTTTGGGGTCGTTATCATGTTTAAATACTGCCCTGTGGCCCAGTTTCCGAAAGGAGAGGATCATGCTCAGCTTCACATGTCACAGTACATGTTGGCATTCATGGTTCCCTCAATGAACTGTAGCTCCCCAGTCCCGGCAGCACTCACGCAGCCCCAGACCATGACACTCCCACCACCATGCTTGACTGTAGGCAAGACACACTTGTCTTTGTACTCTTCACCTGGTTGCCGCCACACAAGCTTGACACCATATTAACCAAATAAGTTTATCTTGGTCTCATCAGACTAAAGGACATGGTTCCAGTAATCCATGTCATTAGTCTGCTTGTCTCTGTTTGTGGGCTTTCTTGTGCATCATCTTTAGAAGAGGCCAATTTGATGCAGTGTGTGGCGTATGGTCTGAGCACTGACAGGCTGTCCCCCCACATCTTCAACCTCTGCAGCAATGCAGGCAGCACTCATACGTCTATTTCCCAAAGACAACCTCTGGATATGAGGCTGAGCACGTGCACTCAACTTCTTTGGTCCACCATTGCGAGGCCTCTTCTGAGTGGAACCTGTCCTGTATAACTGCTGTATGGTCTTGGCCACTGTGCTGCAGCTCAGTTTCAGGATGTTGGCAATCTTATTATAGCCTAGGCCATCTTTATGTAGAGTAAAATTGCCATGAGGTGCCATGTTGAACTTCCAGTGATCAGTAAGAGAGAGTCATGCCGCGTTTTTCTCGACGTGATTCTTCTCAAGCCTGCCTTGCCTACACACGATCATGAAAAAAAATGCTTGAGCAAAGCGCGGTGACGTATGAAATGTACGACAGCACTATAAAGGGGAAGTTCCATTCGGATGGTGCCACCCTTTGGGCTGCTTTTGCTGATCCTCGTGTTAGTAAATTTGGTGAGAGACGATTCGCGCTTTTCAGCTTCGTGCTCTTCAGTCCGTTACAGCGTGACGAATGTGCTATCTCCATTACAAACGCTAGTTTTACTAGAACGAGCGCTGCCGTCTCATAACTTGCTTCTGAGCATGCGCATTTTTTTCATGTCGTTAAAGCCTACACACGGCCGTTTTTCATGACGAGAAAAACGACGACGTGAAAAACGACGAGAAAAATTAGAGCATGTTCCAAATTTTTAATGCCCATTTTTCACGTCGTGAAAAATGCTCTGGAGCCCACACACGATCGTTTTTAATGACCAAATTAAAAAATTGCATTTTTCTCGTCATGAAAAACGGTCGTGTGTACGCGGCATGAGAGCGATAACACTAAATTTAACACACCTGCTCCCCATTCACACCTGAGACCTTGTAAGAAGCTGAGGGTAAAGGTGATGGCCTGGCCAAGCATGTTTCCAGACCTAAGCCCTATTAAGCATCTGTGGGGCATCTTCAAATGCAGGGTGGAAAAGCGCAAGGTCTCTAACATCCACCAGCTCCGTGATGTCATCGTGAAAGAGTGGAAAAGGACTCCAGTGGCAACCTGTAAAGCTCTGGTGAACTCCACGCCCAAGAGGGTTAAGGCAGTGCTGGAAAATAATGGTGGCCACACAAAATATTGACACTTTGGCCCAATTTCGACATTTTCACTTAGGGGTGTACTCACTTTTGTTGCCAGCGGTTTAGACATTAATGGCTGTGTGTTGAGTTATTTTGAGCGGACAGCAAATCTACACTGTTATATAAGCTGTACACTCACTACTTTACATTGTAGCAAAGTGTAATTTCTTCAGAGTTGTCACATGAAAAGATATAATAAAATATTTACAAAAATGTGAGGGGTGTACTCACTTTTGTGAGATACTGTATATGGTCATGCTGCTCTATCTAACAACTGTTTGTGCCCCTCTTTATTTATTGAGGTATTTATTTCTAGGAAGGTCGGTCAGTCTGTAAAGTTACCGGTAGTTTAAAAAAAAAAAAACACCACAAAACATCTTGGTGTGAACACTACTACCCTAGAAATGTCTGGTTTATTTATAATGTGGCACATGCAGTTCTGTCCCATGGCCATACCAGACTTTATGGATGGGTTAGGCATCATTTGGAGGTCACTTCCACTTCTTCCTTGATCTTACGCTCCACAGTTCGCTCAGCATCAATAAGCATTGTTAATTGGGCTTCACTCAGTTGCAGTTGAGTTTGGCTTCAAGTTGTTAGTCATTGGCCGCCCAAACTCTGAGAAACTGGAGCCCTGAATGGGATGTGAATTTTCCCAGAGTCCCCCACAGTTTTCTATCTATTTGTAACTTTCAGAATAGGGGACAAAAGAAGTGTGTCGAACAAGAAGCAAATTACTGATGATGTTTAACTTGCCATTGTGTCCACCAGCAATTCCTGTCCCCATAGGCCATCTGGATCTCACTTTTCCCAAGGAATACATTGATCCTTCAGTATTGTCACAGCCATCTAAGACCTGGGAATGCAGTGCCCCTTGACACTAGAATAAGCTGGAGAGAGGTGAAAAGGGTTGGGTTTAAGTACTGGTAAAGAATAGGGAAAATCTGAAAAGGTCCCTTTTTCCTAACCGCCATTCTGTCCTGACAGCATCATTGTGTACCTTTTTCACAATTATCATTTTTCTTACTGGGACATCCTAAGAAAACAGTTTAAATCAGGGTGAGCACATTTCATCCCTTTACCCAGAGCTTTCTGCAAGGTCTTCAATGCACTAAACAAATCTTATTGTCTAAAGTACAAAAGGCTATCAAAGAAAATTAAGAAGATATTAAGTGATAATTACAAAGCCATACATTCTTTCCCACAAACTGATAAAAATAATACAGTTTAGAAAAGGAAATAAAATAAGTATAAAATAATGATGTTATAGTCAGGTTGATCATATTTTTTGCGTTTTACAAACTTTAACCACTTAACAACCACCTGCCGACAAATAACGGCGGCAGGGTGGTTGCTTAACTCTGGGAGGACGTTATATAACGTCCTCCCAGAATCGCGCTCCCGCGCGCCCCCTGGGGCGCGCACACGGGAAACTCCGTGACCGCCGGGTCCAGAGGACCCGGCGGATCACGAATCGCGGTAAATCGCCGCTGATAGCGGCCGTTTACCACGTGATCGCTCCGTCAAATGACGGAGCAATCACTTGTAAACAGACCGGCGGATGGCAGCAGCAGCACTGTGGGCTGGATCTGTGACAATTGCAGTCACAGATCCATCCATCCATCCATCCCTGCTCAGCCATCCCTGTGCTATACCCTGCCAATACTCTGCAATACACCCTGCCAATACTCTGCAAAATACCCTGGTGCAATACTCTGCAATACCCTGGTGCAATACTCTGCAATACCCTGGTGCAATACTCTGCAATACCCTGGTGCAATACTCTGCAATACCCTGCACAATACTCTGCAATACCCTGCACAATACTCTGCAATACCCTGCAAAATACTCTGCAATACCCTGCAAAATACTCTGCAATACCCTGCGCAATACTCTGCAAAATACTCTGCAATACCCTGCACAATACTCTGCAATACCCTGCACAATACTCTGCAATACCCTGCACAATACTCTGCAATACCCTGCACAATACTCTGCAATACCCGCCACAATACTCTGCAATACCCTGCACAATACTCTGCAATACCCTGCACAATACTCTGCAATACTCTGCACAACACTCTGCAATACCCTGCACAATACTCTGCAATACCCTGCACAATACTCTGCAATACCCTGCACAATACTCTGCAATACCCTCCACAATACTCTGCAATACCCTCCACAATACTCTGCAATACCCTCCACAATACCCTGTGCAATACCCTCCACAATACCCTGTGCAATACCCGTGCAATACCCTGCCATACACCGCAATACCCTGCCATACACCGCAATACTCCGCAATGCCCTGCAATACTCCGCAATGCCCGGCAATACTCCGCAATGCCCGGCAATACTCCGCAATGCCCGGCAATACTCTGCAATAACCACTTCCCGCCCTCCGGCCGTCACTTTGTGCGGGGATATCTGAATGATGCCTGCAGCTACAGGCATCATTCAGATATCGGCTTTTTCAGCCGGCGATTCCCTACACCATAAGAACAATCATAGCGGCTGTTCCGCCGCTTGATCATTCTTACGGGAGGCGAGAGGGGATGTCCCCCCCCCCCCGCCGCCCTCCGGTGCTTCTACCGACTCACCGCTACGATCAAAGCCAGGATTGTTGTTTTTTTTTTTTGTATTTTTTTCAGGCTTCCCAGCCTAGAGGTGAGATGTGGGGTCTTATTGACACCCCCCCCCCTCATATCTCACTGTAAAGAGGACCTGTCATGCCATATTCCTATTACAAGGGATGTTTACGTTCCTTGTAATAGGTATAAAAGTGATCAAAAAAATGTTTAGGGCGGAAAAACATGTCAAACTAAAATAAATAAAGTAAAATGAAGAATAAAATTTTTTATTTTTTTTTAAAGCGCCCCTGTCCCCGTGAGCTCGCATACAGAAGCGAACGCATACGTAAGTCCCGCCCACATATGAAAACTGTTTTCAAACCACACATGTGAGGTATCTCTGCGAACGTTAGAGCGAGAGCAATCATTTTGGCCCTAGACCTCCTCTGTAACTCAAAACATTTAACCAGTAAAAATATTTAAAGCGTCGCCTATGGGGATTTTTTAAGTAGCGAAGTTTGGCGCCATTCCACGAGTGTGTGCAATTTTTAAGGGCGACATGTTAGGTATCTATTTACTCGGCGTAACTTCATCTTTCACATTATGCAAAAACATTGGGCTAACTTTACTGTTTTTTTTTTTTTTTAAGCACAAAACATTTTTTTTCCGTAAAAAACGCGTTAAAAAAATTGCTGCGCAAATATCGTGCGAGATAAAAAGTTGCAACAACCACCATTATATTCTCTAAGGTCTTTGCTAAAAAAACATATATAATGTTTTGGGGTTCTATGTAATTTTCTAGCAAATAAATGATGATTTTTACATGTAGGAGAGAAATGTCAGAATTGGCCTTGGTGCTCCAGAACGCCTGAAGGTGCTCCCTGCATGTCGGGCCTCTGTATGTGGCCACGCTGTGTAAAAGTCTCACACATGTGGTATCGCCATACTCGGGAGTAATAGCAGAATGTGTTTTGGGGTGTAATTTGTGGAATGCATATACTGTGTGTGAGAAATAACCTGCTAATATGACAATTTTGTGAAAAAAAAAAAAGAGAAAAAAAAAATCTTGATTTTGCAAAGAATTGTGGGAAAAAATGACAACTTCAAAAAACTCACAATGCCTCTTTCTGAATACCTTGGAATGTCTTCTTTCCAAAAAGGGGTCATTTGGGGGGTATTTGTACTTTTCTGGCATGTTAGGGTCTCAAGAATTGAGATAGGCCGTCAGTACTTCAGGTGTGATCAATTTTCAGATATTGGCACCATAGCTTGTGGACTCTATAACTTTCACAAAGACCAAATAATATACACCAATTTGTACTTATTTTTACCAAAGATATGTAGCAGTATAAATTTTGGCCAAAATTTATGAAGAAAAAATAGTAATTTGCAAAATTTTATAACAGAAACGAAAAAAAAATCTTTTTTTTACAAAATTTTCAGTCTTTTTTCTCTTATAGCGCAAAAAATAAAAAACCCAACAGTGATTAAATACCACCAAAAGAAAGCTCTATTTGTGTGAAAAAAAGGACACAAATTTCATATGGGTACAGTGTTGTATGACTGAGTAATTGTCATTCAAAATGTGAGAGCACCGAAAGCTGAAAATTGGTCTGGTTATTAAGGGGGTTTAAGTGCCCAGTGGTCAAGTGGTTAAATTGATGGAGAAAATTATATATCTTATTAAGAAATATAAAAAGCACTTTTATAAAAAGGAACACGCCAGTAAGGAATCTCCCTCTGAAGCCTCGTACACACGGCCGGTTTTCTCGGCAAGAAAATGGCTGGGAGAGCTTTTTGCCAAGAAAAACGTTCGTGTGTATAGTTTCTCGACAGGAAAACTGCTGGGAATCTCGACGAGAAAAATAGAGTTTTCCTGACGAGGAAACCGGTCGTCTGTATGCTTACCTGTCTGGGGTAAACATGCGCATGCTCGAAAAGACTTTGACGCATGCGCGGTAGCATACAAGGTTAGTGTGGGGTGTAGCAAGATGGCGGCGACGGCATCGAATGTGACGAGCGCTGGTTCGTCGTAGTCGATGACATCACCGCGTCCTTGCCATTCAAAAGAACGGCAGTTCTTTTGAATGGGTGTGTGTGTGTACACTTGTCGAGCAAGGCAAGCTTGACAGGAATCCCGTTGAGAAAACTGACGTTTTTTTTACGACGGGATTCCCGTCCGCGTGTACAGGGCTTTAAGTTCTTTTCACGGTTGTTGATTATCTACTTGTTCTGCTAAATTTTGACAAAACAAAAAAACACAATTGCTCTCAGTTACTGTCAAACCTAAATTTCACACTTGAAATGGTATTGAACTCAAAACCAAAAATGTAATACAGTATATTTCCAGCTTACCAATAATCACCAATCATTAGAATGGTTGTTGCATTTGTTTTTTTTAAGGCTTTTTCCCTTTGTTTTCACTTAGTGATTTGGCCAGTAACACACCTCCTGTATTAGAGTTCCTCCATTTTGGATGGAGGAGCAACAGAGACCCCTTTGGACAGCAACATTGTCAGTCTGGGGGGAGGGGAGTGTTAGATGTATTAGCAGTTTTAGATACAATAACAAATTTAAGCAAAATGCCAGCTAACATGTTATAAGCAATTACAGCAAACAGTTTTGTGCCTTTTAAAATAAAGGTTTTACATAAATAAAAGAGAAAACAGAGTAACCAAAGCGCTGGATTAATACAGAATGCATGAAGGTAAAAAAAACTTGAGCCTTTGGAACCATTTAAATCTGAACAATCTTAAAGCGGAGTTCCACCCAAAAGTGGAACTTCCGCTTTAAGGAGTCCTAACCCACTAGTTTTAACAGGTACCCAGCTCCCACTTCTGCCCGGGCCGCCTAGGGCACATCTCCCTCCAATCTTCTGGGACACATCACAGGTCCCAGAAGATTGCTTAGCCATTCAGGGCAGCGCAGAGCTCTGCCTGTCTGCTGGACTTCTCTTTACACAACTTCCTGGATTCCCTGCATGCCTTACCGCTTCTCCTCTGCTGTTTACTTTTAATGTCTGGGGACTATATACCCCATGGTACCTTGCTGCCTGCAAGCAGTGATTGCTGTACTGACTCCACCTCCTTAAACTCCTCCTCTTATCACCTCTGTAGTTCAGATGGCAGGCTCTGTGAAATGAGTGACAGCAGTGCTTACTTACAGGACATAGTGAATACATTTCATGGAATTCACTGAAATAAATGTCTTGGAATTTTTACAAAGTAAATTTATAAATTTTAAGATCATTGAGATCAACCACTTGCCAACCAGTAACGTACCGGTATGTCGCTGGATTAAAAGGGTGACATCTTGGTCATTGTTGCAGCTGCAGCAATGATCAAAATATAATTTTCCTCTACCAGCAATTCCCTTCACTGTAAAAGCAATCCTACCAACTAAGAAGCTGCTTGATTAAGTTTAGAGGCCTTTACCGGGCTCTCCCATGCGATTGGGGAGACAGGTAAAGATGCCACTGGTGGCATCCAGTTCCTGGAACACAATGAGAAGAACTGATGTTGTTCCTTCCACTCTGTGATGTCATATACCGGAAGCGACGAGGATTTTGTCACTTCTGGTTTCGGTCTCATGCAAAAAAGCTATTATGGAGTCTAATTGAACCCAGATCTTTTTTCATTTAGAAGACCAGTCATGGCTCATTCTACCAAAGGGGAGGTTGTTCATCCCTTCTGGTAGCAATAAAAGTGTAAAAAAAAATTAAGATACAGTGCAAAATTAAGATAAAAAATAAAATAAATAATAATAATAAAAAAAAAAATAATCAAAAGTTCCCCCATGCTCACAAATGTGAATGCGCACGTAGGCAATCACACCACACATGTGAGGTATCACTGCGAACGTCAGAACAAGGGAAATTATTTTAGTACCAGACCTTCTCTGTAACTCTAAACTGGTTACCTCTAAAGGCTTTTAAAGTGACACCTATGGAGATTTTTTGGTATGGTACCATAGTGTGCTGCCATTACACGTGAGGACGCAATTTTAAAGTGTGACATGTTTGGTATCTATTCACTCGGCGTAACATCATCATTTATATTTTACCAAACAATCGGGTATTTTTATTGTGTCTTTGTGCATTCAATTTCATGAAAGTGTATTTTTTCCCAAAACATTTGTGTTTGAAAAACCACTGCGTGAAAAAGGTGTGACATAAAAAATCGCAACACCCACCATTTAATTCTCAAGGGCCCCTGTTTAAATATATATACATATATATATATATATATATATATATAATGTTTTGGGATTCTAAGTAATTTTCGAGCAAAAAAAGGCCAACTTTTACATGTACGAGAGAAGTGTCAGAATAGGCCCGGTGTTAAAGTGGTTAATAAGAGTAAGCTATAAAAAAAATTGAAGTACAATGTGGAAAAGAATATATGAATTTACATTTTGGCCATAGATACACTTTAACAGTCATCCCTAAACCTTGCACAAGGCAAAGCAAAAGCCATATGAAAATAAACACAAACAAATGAATTTTTTAGCAATGACTGGTTGGGTGAGTCAGGAGCCAGAAATGCCTCATATGCCAGCTTCTAGTTGGCAAGTTAAATACAAAAATGATTACCGGTATATTATGGCTGTTTTATCCAATGCTAATAAAGTGTGCTTAGCTGTAGCTTTGCAGATATCTGTGTAATGGTTTTGAAAGGCCAGTGGACCACCTTGATGTTTTCTTTGGTATTCAGAGTCCCATCAACGTGCCTGAGAAAGCATGGCGTAGCTCTCGCTTTATAGAATGAACTGGCATTGCTATTAAAGGATGCAGCCAAAATGAAGATCTAATGTCTAGAAATGAGTTCACATACCAGAGGGCTCACAAGATGTTTTCTAAGTGCGTGGGAACTGAAACTCAGACTTCAGTCTTATCTAATGAATGTTAAGGTGCTTGTAATCACACCCCAGTGCCAAGCATGTCATATGAAGTTTGGATGTACTCGAGGGTTAGATAGCTTATTAACGTGGCATTGTTAAAAGGAAAGTACAAGGGCCTGTTTGATGTACCATGGTAATGCAAATTAGTGTAGGCTTATGGGAATGTCACAATAAAGACCCCGTTTATCTGTTGGTGGTTTGCAATTCCCACATTCTGCCTTTGATTTCCAATAAGGTCATTTTTATCCAATATTTAGGCTGCATTGGTACAAATGAGTTGTCTGAATGAATTTTGTGGATTGAACTGCAATTTTTGTCAGGTTGAAGATAATTTGAAAACGATAGACACAAAAATACTAGTGCTCATTTTACCATCAAAGACAGGTGATTCCAAAAGATAAATGGCAGTTGGAAATTTTGGAAACGACGGTGTTTAGATACTACACATGCATGTATGCAAGACAGGACAGGCTGATACTCCAGGTGACACCATTATTATATATCTCAAAAGAAGAACAACAGTATATTGTGCAAAGTTTTCCACCATGACCAGTATACGTCTCTTCCGAAAATGTCAGCTTAAAGATATTATATATGATGCCACACAGACAGCCCAGTCTGCTGATCCTACACCCAAGCATTGGATGGCAGATATCTATTTCCAAGTACTTTTGCTGGCCACAAATGTTCCTAGGTTCCATGCACCCTGGCTTAAAGCGGAGGCCCGCCCAAAACAAAAAAGTTAAAAGCCAGCAGCTACACATACTGCAGCTGCTGGCTTTTAATAATCGGACACTTACCTGTCCTGGAGTCCAACAATGTTGGCACCGCAGCTGATGTTTCCATCAGCTGTCGGGTGCTGTCGCCGACATTGCGGGTAAGGGAACCCAGCAGTGTAGCCTTACGGCTTCACGCCGGGAACCCTACTGTGCATGCGCAAGGCCCTGCTCCTCTCTCCTACTGACCTGGCAACAGGGGGAAGAGGAGGGAGGAGGAGGGAGCTCCGCCATGACATCAAGGGCCACGCCGCGGACTCCCAGAAGTGGGAACAGGATACCTGTCAAAGACAGGCATCCTGTCCCCCCTTCCCCCCGAAAGGTGCCAATTGTGGCACCGGAGAGGGAGAGGAGACAAATGAGCGGAAGCTCCACTTTTGGGGTGGAACTTCGCTTTAAAAATCGCTGTTTCTACAGGAGTTTTGTCTGCAGAAGCAGCTCAATGTTATCCTTTGTGTCCATGCTATGTGTCAATGAACATTAGGACGTTTAGAGGCATATTGTAAGCCTAGCGTTTAGAGGCAGAAACGGTTTGTGTTTTTGAGAGCAGTTTTCTGGCAGAAAAAAATGGCAAACGCTCCTAAATGCACCTAAAGACTTGTACAAAAATTCTCTTTCCATGCGCTTTTGATGCTGAAAAAACCCACTGGACTGCATGTGGTGTGAACTGGCTCTCTACAAATATACTTTTTTATTGTTATATTATACTGCACTTTAGAATTAATGTATTAATAATTATTTTCAATTTTTGTACTTTATATAGATATGTGACTAATTGTTGCACTTTGTGCTTAAAGCGGAGCTCCATCCAAAAGGGGAATTTCCACTTTAAGCACTCCTCCCCTAAAACCTTTCTTCATGTGAGCACTTTTAAGCCCTGTACACACGATCGGTTTTCCTAAGGATTCTAATCCAATGGATTTTTCCATCGGAAATCCGATGAAGCTGACTTCCATAAGTCTTACCTACACACCATCAGTCAAAAAAACGATCGTCCAAAACGCCGTGACGTACGACGGCACTATAAAGGGGAAGTTCAAATACAATGGCGCCACCCTTTGGGCTGCTTTTGCTGATTTCGTGTTACCGCGTGTTAGTAAAAGTTTTGGTGAGAGCCGATTCGCGCTTTTCAGTCTCCGTGCTTTTCAGTCTGTTACAGCGTGACGAATGTGCTATCTCCATTAGGAACGCTAGCTTTACCAGAACGAGCGCTCCCGTCTCATAATTCAGTCTGAGCATGCGTGGGTTTTTTAATCCGATGGAGTTCCCCACAGACAATCGGAATTTGCTATCAGTTTGCTATCGTTTTTTTTTCCATCGGATACATTTAAAACAGGTTCTATTTTTTCACACCAATGGAAAATAGACCGATGGGACCCATACACGATCGGTTTGTCCGATGACAAAAGTCCATCGGACTGTTTTCATCTGTAAAACCGATCGTGTGTACGCGGCTTAACTCTTACTATGTTACTACATATCTAAGAAGGTGGTATAATGTAGCAAAGTACCAGAACTTGGAAGCAGCTGCTGACGTATTTTGCAGGTAGTGAACATAAAAGTGTATTGGCAGATATCCTAATCACAGGCCTCAGAATTGTGACTATTAAACATTGATTGATATGGACTCTGATCTTGAACAGTTATATTGGACAATAATTTTCTGGCAAGGACATTTCTTTGTATAGAACATTGGTTGTAGCAGATTTTTTTTCAATGTATGCACTAATTCCATAGGAACTGTGCGTTAATCTAGAACAATTTATTTGGATTCTTTTTTCACTGATCCAACTGATATGCCGCTCTGGGCAACAATTCTTAATTAAAGACCCTTGTAATTATTTTTTATAGGTGATGTGAATCACAGGATGATGAAACAAGATGTGCGCTCAGGTCGACAACATCTGGTTTCGGCATACGTGTGTGACAGGCACACTTCAAAAAGAGCAGCATGCTGCCCCATCCGTGTTCTCATTGGGAATCAGTTTGATTACAGTGATGGGAAGCTCTTTCCCACATTCTCCCACCTCATTCTAAAGCTTGTCCCTATTGTCTAACACACTCTCCACCTGCTCCACTGGGAGCATGGTATTATCCTCAGGCAATTCACAGTCAATTTACCATGCTGTAATAGATGCCTCTCCTATTGTGCTGCTGAATGCATGTATTGGCTATACGAGTGTGGGAAAGTCTGACAAGTGTGGGACTCAGGCATTTGTATGCAAGCTCTGGAGTATAAATAGGGGAGAGCTGGCTGTACATCTCACATCGCTCCTAGCTCATCACTAGAGCAGCCGCAGCTACTCATATACTTTGGACCATGGCTCCTACAAGCGCTCCGGTGGACCATCTTTCCCCAAAAGAAAAAAACAAAGTAAGTTTAATTTCTGATAACCAATGGCAAACAGCATGACAGTAACTTTTAGCAGCCAATCAACATGGCTGCCTGCTCTCCATGTATTGGGAATGGTTAATTAAAGATTTTTTCTTATTTATTTTTCTAGCTAAGAAAACCCATTGTGGAGAAGATGCGTAGAGACAGAATCAACAGCAGCATTGAACATCTCAAGGCTCTCTTGGAAAAGGAGTTCCACAAACAGCAACCCAATGTCAAGCTAGAGAAAGCTGATATACTGGAGATGGCAGTGAATTACTTACAACAACAAAAAAGTAAGTTTCCTTCTTTTATTTACACTCCTAACACATGTCCCATCTAATGATGCTGTTTTTGAGTGAAACCTCTTGCACATAAGTCTAATGGATTGTATTATTATTATTCTAGATCAACATCAAACGGTCAGCGTGGAACATTTACAACGGGATTACAACCAAGGATATTCCTGGTGTGTTACAGAAGCGTTGCGGTTCCTGTGCCATTATCCGGAAAGTGGAGAGGCCCAGAAAAAGTTGCTTAACCACTTGACCGTGCCTCAAGTCCCCGTCTTTCCTTATCTTGCGTCTTCCAGCGATTCAAAGCAAGCCACAGCATCAAGCATCCCAGTCAAGATATGGAGGCCTTGGTGATGTGGTCTGGACTCTACAACCAGAGAGGGACAGATATGGCTTGAAATAAGCCACGTGGACCTCTGTCGGTATGGAACTGTGTTCATTTTTCATCAGTATGCTTGGATACAGCAACAAAAACTTAAAAGCAGCAAAGACTGTAAAGCATGAGGTTATCCCTTGGGATTACAGTATAACATCTCTCTTTGAAGAGAGAGACATCTCTGTAACTTAAAAAGGACTCAGAGAAACGTTAACCTTTGCAAGGTCTTTTCAATGTGTATTATTTGTGATAATGTTCATGCTATTTGATTCCTCTGTACTAAGTACTGAGGTTCTATAATATTTGTAGATGTGGTTTATATAATAATAATATAATATAGGGGAGCATTATAGAACGTAAGAAGCATCATCTGCTCCATCTCCTTCATTAGGAAAAAGTAACTTCTAAGAAGTTAGTTTGACAATGAACAAAAGTCTTATTTTCTATAATATTTGTGATTTCTTATTCTTATTTGTAGTAATCCTAATGGGAAAAATTAGTATTGTAAATGACTTTTCTCATCTGTTCTCAATGCATTTGTTTAACAAATGCTTTAACTTATATTTCCTCAAGAAATGCCCAAGTATATAGCAATGCTATTGGCATCTAGCCAAGAAGGACTTTATTCTGTGGATCGTCGATTTTAGTCTCCTGCAGTCTACAGAATGAAGTCCTAACTTCGTATGGAGCAAGCTTGCTCTGGAAGCTGTTGTGGAACTACAAGAACCAGCCTGCCGTGCTAGAAGTTGCAGTTTCACAACAGTAAAAAGAGGCAAAGTGTACCTGTCTCCTAACAGTAACTTTTATAAAGTTGATATGTATTAATTGTAATGTCTTCTGGATGCAGAAGAAAAAATGTTGTAATAACGCTGATGTTATTTTACATCAGCTGTGCGTTGTTCACATTGTGTCTTTTGTAAAGATGCTTTTAGGTATAAAAAGGATTTGTAAAAAATATTTTTTGTATTGTAGCTGCAGATGCAGTTTCATATGTTACATTGTATTTCTCATTCTTAAAGAATATTGTTTTGTGTGTTATATACACAGGCACTGTGAAACAGTCCAAAAAGACTCAAGGAATATTCAAATCAAAATAAAATATTCCCTAAACTGAAATCCCTGACTTCTGGTCTGCATTATTTTACATCTTTAAAAATGATATATGTGGTTACCTGGAATAAAGTCTGCAGCTCAGGGCAAAAAGGGTGAAAAAAAAAGCTGCAGTTACAGAGGAGACAATGAAGTGGTATGGTTATAAAGGGCTGATGGTGGAGATGGGTTTTGCTGTGTGCTGGTACCAGGTCATGGCCACAGTATCACAGTACTAAGGGGTGAGCAGGACAAGGAAGGCTATGATGTGTGGACCATTACACTAGGGCAGTGATGGCGAACCTTGGCACCCCAGATGTTTTGGAACTACATTTCCCATGATGCTCAACTACACTGCAGAGTGCATGAGCATCATGGGAAATGTAGTTCCAAAACATCTGGAGTGCCAAGGTTCGCCATCACTGCACTAGTATATCTACAAGAGTGTGGTCAGGTCCCGGCAGAGGTTGAGGCAGTTGGCAATCAAAGGTTAGGTTCAGGTTGGGGGCAAGACAGGCAGCAAACAAGCGTAGTCAGGTGAAACCGGATCAGCCTAAAAATAGCCAGTCAGAAGGATTAGCTCTTTTACACAAACAAGGTAACTGGCAAGGAGACACAGCACCAGCCACTTCCAAGGCTGATACTCAAATATCCGTTGGGTAAGAGGGCATGCCCAGAATTGTTTCAGAGAGCACTGGTAGTCCTGGCAAGGATTTTGTGAGCACCACTGTAAAACTGGCCATACATTATACAATTTTCTTGTTAATTTTCCTTAAGCCTTGGTTCACACTGGTGCAATTTGACATGCGATTTGACTTGTAAAATTGGCTGCAATGGCTCGGTCCTAATCGATGCAACGCCGTATTTGTGGCGCCGCACCGATTTAAAAAAGTAGTTTCTGTACTACTTTTTGTGATCCCTGCTAAAATCGGAACTGACATGCGGGAGTGAAATCGTGCGAGTTCAGCTGAACTTGCACGGCTTCATTCCTGCAGCTCAGTGTGAACCTGGACTTAGATTTACCTTCAACTATGTTGTGCAAGGGCCTGCCTGCATACAAATTACATTTGTTTAGGTTTGAGCTCCTATTATATGGTTTTGGTAAATCAAAAGGAAAATTGTACAAGAAAATTGTATAATGTATGGCCAGCCTAAGTACTGGAAATGATAATGAAATCCTGGTAGGGATTCTGCAAGTGCTATTGGAAGTACTGGCAGGAATTGTGGAAGTCCCAGGAATCCTGTAAATGCAGAAATGGGAGGTGTAGGAGCATCTCTTAGCATCTTGTTACCAATAAATAGAAATTCCTGGATGGTAGCATCTATATTACTGCTAGAGTATAAGCACCTTTTATTAGATGTGCAGGCTAGAACAGATGTACCTCAATACATACAGCAGTGCATAAGGGCTGCCATCCAGGAATTTCTATTTAATGGGAACACATGGGTTGATTTACAAAAACTGGAGAGTGTGAAAAATGGTGCAGCTGTGCATGGTAGCTAATCAGCATTCAGCTTGTTCAATTAGACAAAATAATCCCCAAAAACTGGAAGTTGATTGGGTTTATATTCAGAGCTGCACCAGATTTTGCACTCGCCAGTTTTAGTAAATCAACACCACAATGCTAACTGGAAAACAGGCAGTACCCAGGGTGAGAAGAATGACCTCTTGTGGCCATTTTTGAGAACATATCTACTATCTGATAGTGTACCACTCAATACTCTTTGCAGCTAACCTCCCTGTTCTTGGTGCGGTGTCTTGGGAAAGGCATATAGAAGAATCTAATTTGGGCTTTCACCAATATTTGGACTTTTCTTGCTTCATAGATATCACCTCTCAAGACCTGATGAACAAGTGGATGCCAGTGTATGAAACTTGTAGAAGTAGCACTCTCCGCTCCCATCAATGGTGTAATAATAGTCATGTCTATTAACAATTGAACAACCTATACTTATGTGATTGAACGCTATACATCCTTTAAATAATGTATAGACACACATTACAGATTGGTTATCTGTAGGGGAGAAATTACGGAGCTGTATTTTGTCTGCACCCAGAAACAGGGTTTTTATTCAATGCCAACTCCAATAAAGTTGGGGCACCGTGTAAATTCTACAGAACAGAATGCAATGATTTGCAAATCTCATAAACTCATATTTTATTCACCATAGAAAATGTATCAAAAGTTTAAACTGAGAAAATGTACCATTTTAAGAAAAATGTTGAATTTGATGGCAACACAATTTGAAAAAGCCCCTTTACATCAGGTATCTCAGTCAGAGCACTCCCATCAGATGTCCCCATCAAAGCACCCCTTACATCAGTTGTCCCCATCAGAATTTTCCCTTACATTAGATGTCCCCATCAGAGCACCCCTGTAGATCAGATGTCCCCATCAGAGCTCTCCCTTACAACAGGTGTCCCCATCACAGCACCTGCTTACATCAGATGTCCACATCAGAGCATCCCCCTTTAGATCAGATGTTCCCATCATAGTGCCACCTCACAACAGATGTTGCCATCAGAGTGCAACCTTACAACAGGTGTCCCCATCAGAGTACCCCCTTACATCAGATGTCCTAATCAGAGTACTTCCTTACATTGGATATCCTCATCAGGGCACCCCTTTATATCAGATGTCCCCATCAAAGCACCCCTTTACATCAGTTGTCCCCATAATAATATCCCCTTACATCAGGTGTCCCCGCCAGAGTGCTCCCTTACAAAAGGTGTCTCCATCAGAATACCCCTTTTAAATCAGATGTCCCCATCAGAGTGCCACCTTACAACAGGTGTCCCCATTAGAGTACCCCCTTACATCAGGTGTCCCTATTAGAGTACCCACTTACATCAGGTGTCCCCTTCAGAGCTCTCCATTACATCAAGTGTCCCCATCAGAGTACCCCTTTTAGATCAGATGTCCCCATCAGAGTGCCCCCTTACATCAAGTGTCCCCATCAGAGCACCCCCTTTAGATTAGATGTTGCCATCAAAGTTCCCCCTTACATTAGGTGTCTCCATCAGAATACCCCCTTACTTTAGATGTCCCCATCAGAGTGCTATATTACAACAGGTGTCTCTATCAGAGCACCCCCTTTAGATCAGATCTCCCCATCAGAGTAACCCTTTACATCAGATATCCCCTTTAGAGCACTCCCTTTAGATCAGATGTGCCCTTCAGAGAGCTCTCATAAAACAGGTGTTCCCATCAGAGCACCCCCTTTAGATCAGAGGTTCCCATCACATTGTCCCCTTACATGAGCTATGTGGTATATTCCTCTCACACATCATACTAGAATAGCCTGTATAATTAAAAGGTTGTTGCAATGGCTCTGGACTGGTCACAGTGTACAACACGGAGGAAGTATGTTTTTATGGCAAGTTTATTTCAAAGTGCAAAGCTCAATGTGCCTGGGCATACCCTAATCACCCATAATTGCCAACTATCATGGATGACGTGCATATTAGTGGGACAAATCACCTTCCCCTACCTCTTCGCCCAGCAGTTTCAGGCGCTCCCAGCTCTTAGAAGGACTGGAGGAACATCCCCAAGATGGAGCCTGCTTCCCCCTTGATTTCTTCCAGCACTGCAATTAAGTTTGAGTGGGTGGGCTGCGGATCCTCCAGCCTTGGAGATCGCGCTGGGCTCGCCTTCTTCTGGTGGTGTGTCGCGTGTTCTTGTATGATCACTATAGATGGGCTGAAAACCCCCCAGTTCGATTCGCACCAGAACTCTCAAACAGAGAAAAAGTTCGGACCCGAGCCATGAACGCTATTAAAGTCTATGGGACCCCAACATGAGAAATCAAAAGTCCCTATTTTGAACTCTTATATGCAAGTTATTGTCCATAAAAAGTGTATGGGGACCTGGGTATTGGCCTGGGGGACATATATCAATGCAATTTTCTTTTTTTTAATATTATTTTTACAGGAGCAGTGATTTTAATGATGCTTAAAGTGAAACAATAAAAATGAAAAATTCCCTTAAATATAGTGCATGTGGGGTCCCCTTAGTCTGTCTGTAAAGTGGCGTATCTGTACCGTGTATAGAACCTGCTGCAGCAAAGCTGACCTATGTAAAAAAAAAAAAGACATTTAAATTTATACACGGTTGCAAGTTATTGGCGGCAATACAACATAAAAAAAACAACCTCAAAGCACCTTGTCGCCATGTTTTTTTTATGGCCTTGAAAGGGTTAGAAGTTTGCCATGTGAGGGTGATGTCGCCATCGCAAGCTACGAGAGCGCGAAGTATGGTGGATATTCAACCTCCATACCAGGACTCCATCTGCTATGAACTTTAGATATGATGTACAGGTTTTGACATCTTTGTGTCTTGATTCATTTATGAATTGAAATGCTTTTGTATTGTATGTGATTCCAGCTTGCTTACCCAGTATATTTTTATAATTCTTTCTCTCATTATGTGCTTCACTCTAAACAGGGGGGTGTACACAAGCAGTGGTGTTTCCCATTTCACTTTGATTGGTGAAGTCATCTAATTAGAGGGAGTGGATTGTACCATCTTTTAATTGTATATGTATATATATGTGTAGTTTGATAATGTGTGTTGTGCTGTGAACAAGGCTCCCGCCGAAACGCGTTAGCCCTCACCGTTTTGTACATGGTCATTTTGGAATAAACATTATCAAGACTTTTTCGTCAGAAGTGTCGGCTCCATTATGCTTTGATTTTGATGGGGACAAGAGCATCTTCCCCACAACCCTGGGCAGTGGTTGTGGGGGTCTGCGGGCAGTGGGCTTATCGGAATCTGGAAGCCCCCAGATCCCGGCGCCCCCACCATGTAAATGAGTAGGTGGTACATTGTACCCCTACTCATTCACTAAAAAAAGTGCCAAAAATAAATAAAGACAGGAGGCAGTTTTTGACAATTCCTTTATTAAAAAAAATAAACAATGTCGCCTAAAGTAGATCCATCGTCAATCACGACTCGAAAAAAATAAAAAACGCTCTGACTGCGACAAAGGCTAACCGCGGAATGCCTGCTCCTCAAACAGACAGTTCTTAAATATGTAAGGGGTGGGGCCACCTGGTGACGTCACCTAGTGGCACCACCCCCTTGGTGACATCACCAACCCAGCATGCACAGGTCGGTGATGTCACAAGGGGTCTGGTCTGCACAATGGAAGTTCCACTTATATCCTGACGCTGGGGGCGGGGCATGCATGCAATGTCATTGGTTGTTTGCGATCATAGCTACCAATGACAGCAAAGGTGGTGGACTGTCATGGTGCCTGGGTCAGGGTCTGCCATTTATCGATGTTTGTGTAAGGACCAGCCACATATGTCCCAGTACACACACACAGCTGACAGTCCCATAGAATGTCCTATATGTGGAGGGATGCAGATCTCATCATCACCTGAAAAGTGACTCACAATCACAGGTGTGCGCAGCCTATTGCATTAGGGAGTTCACCACAAATGTATTAAAACATTGATGGTGTCAGTAGGGCAGAGGATTGTTTGGAGTCCCATTGGGGGGCTTTTGGTGAAATATCATCAGGGGGAATCTGCACCCCTTGGGGTGATTAGGGTGTTCAATTAATGTCTTTCATTGGAGGGGGGATCCAATGAAATGTCACCATGGTAATATAATAATCCAGCATGGACAGACAGTAATGTCGCCCACATACAGCAGGCGATGTACACACACACGTGCCCTTTCCATGTGCTGACAGCCCCGCCCCCTCATTATCATACTCCATACAGAGCAGAGCTGGAGAAGGAACATGGCGGCCAGCGGAGGCAGAGAGAAGAGTGGAGCCAGCATGGACAAGAGCATCACTCTGCCGCCTGACGAGATATTCCGCAACCTGGAGAACGCCAAGCGCTTCGCCATTGACATAGGTGAGCGGCCCCGGTGACCCCCCCCCCACCCTGACCCGCACACCGGAGAATGCCCTCAGCCGTGCAGTTATCACAAGTTGGTGTCGGATGCTGCTGTTGCCTTTACCGCACAGCCTGCTGGGAAGTGTAGTCCCTCCCCGCCCCCCTTCTGCAGCGGCTCCATTCATTGAGGAAGGTGCGGAACTACAATCCGCGAAGTGAGCTCGGGCGTGGGGCATTGTGGGAGTTGTAGTTCCCATGGAGGCAAGGTTACTTGGAAAGGATAAGCTGAGCGTGTCCGGGGGACTCCGACTCCCAGCATGCCTCACTGGTGCTCTACAGGGACTAGAAGTGGAAAGTAAACAACCTGCTAGAGCAGAGCTCTGGGTAGTAGAGGGGAGAGGGGAGTCATTGTAGAATGTCACAGTGATGAGTGGTGTCATGTACACAGGGGGTGTGATGTCTGGATGGTGAATGAGGAACACTTCACCTTCAGCCATGGAAATACATTTGCTGTGATTCGTTACAGCACAAGCTGATTTTTGGGAATGGGGGGTGTCCCTGAATTGTAGTTTGGAAATGTGGTCACCCTAGGCTGCTCCCTCCACCATAATTGGTGGATTATTACCAGTCTGGCCTCGGCGCAGTGTGCCTGCAGCTTTCCTGAGGTGCCTTCATGCTTTCCCATTGACTTCTATCGGATCGGGCGTTTTGTTGCGTTTTGCTTTCAGTAAATGCACAAAAAAACGCCCAATTTATTAGAAGTGTATGAGAGTAGAGTATGGGTAACCTGTATGAATACTGCAGGGTCAAAGGGTCTTTAAGTGGCGATTCACACACATATGTGATCACAGACATCGCATTTGGTTCGCACTGCAGTGCAAATCACAAAATCGTGCAGGACCCTTTTTTTTTGTCTGCACCACATTCGCATCGTGTGGGTGTTTAAACCATGCGATCTGATTCCTGTCCGCATTCACAGTTCGACCTGCGATATGCAAAATTATCTGGGGCTGTACTTTGTATTGACACCCACAGCGGTTCACAGAGGGTAGTGTGAACTGCCTGCGCGTTGTATGCAATGTGGGAACCCGGACTGGCTCCCGCATTGCATATGTGTGAACCGACACTAAATGAGAAAGTTGGGGTTCATGAAAAGCATCCACATTCGCCTCCATGCCACAGCTGTCCCCCACCAGCTCTAAAACCGAGAACTGAGTGATCACATGACCGCTGATCACTCAATTCTTCATCTGTTTGGAGCTGAGAGCAGTGACTGTCAGTCGTCGCTCTCTGCTCTTCCAGCGCTCACAGGAGTTGCAGGCAGGGCAGGGTTCGGGCACAGCTTGCTGCGGCTTACTGAGAGGCCGAGCCAGCCTTCAATCAGGCAGCTGGGTGGATCCCAACATTTTGGTTGGGATCCTTCCAGAGTCTGGAGAAGTTCTGGAACATCAGCAGACTTTAGACTGCTGTCAGCTGGTTCTGGGTCACAGGAGAGCAAAAGTAAGTGCACTCCTGTGACCCACAAGAGACTTCCACCCTTTTTTTTTATTTTTTATTGCTGCACTAGAGCGCTTCCTTTCTTTCCTAGGCAAGAATGACATAGTGCCCTCCTCCCCCCACTGTCTCTTGGGATGCCCGCATATCGCATCCCAGGAGGCAGTTTTGCTGATGTGCGCATGCTTGCAATGAGATTATGTTCCTGCACTGATGCGGCACCGGGAACCGGGAACTTTGCACTTTGGGAACCGGGAATGTTCTTCAGTGTGTGGGGGCGGGGCCTATCTTCTGTACACGCTCACTAATGCCTGGGACTGGGTGGGGCTGCGGACATGTGAACTCAACGTTAAAGGCAAACCCCAGATTGGAAGTAAGCCTTACACCTTGTGCAGCTGTGAAGCAACATACAGATCCCTTCTGTATAACACTCCGTCCCATTTCGCTGCACACTTTGGCTCTCAAAATGTAGCTAGGTTCATGGGGTCGCTGTACCGTATGTTCTGTCCTGACTGCTTTTGGGGAACCGACCGCTAGGGAGGGAGCCAGGACACTGACCCCCCGCTCACTACTAGAGGACAAGTCGCCCATGCCTAGTACTATTCTTCTGTCTGTCTGGCTGCTATTACATTCCCACCAGTTTATGGTTACTCATGGCAACTACTTTCCTCCCGCCAACTCCTCCTATAGTTAACCTTTCATGGTGGCCTTCCATTTTTACGCTTCACCCCATGTGTGCGTTAGATCCCATTCACACAGGCGCCTTCATTTGACGGACTCCGTTTGCTCAGCGGGGGATCGCTCCGCTGAGCAGGCAGATGAGAGGTCTGTCTCCGCTCACGGAAACAAACACAGTCTCGCTCTCTTCTATGGGGAAATCGGATGAAAATGTACCGCCTGTCTTGTTTTCATCCCATGTGATCCGTTCCGCCAGACAGATGAAAAGTAGGACCAGCATCCGTCTGGATTAGACAGACAGAATTGGATAGCAGCGGGGGTCAGCGGACATGTCACCGCTGGCATCCACTGCTCCATAGGGGTGTATGGATGGTCTGATCAGGTCCGCCTGAAAAACTGACAGGCGGACCTTACAGGCCCTGTACCTCATATCCGCCATGTACCTTCATCCATCCCTGGTACTTTTCAGCAATACAGTACACAGTTTCTCCCTAACTTATTACTCCTGGCTACTCAGTGCAGAACTTCCCAAAGGTGGAAGTCCATAAATGGTAGAGTCCTGGTCAGGCAGTTCCTATCAGTGTTGCTGGTGTGTACATCTTTTGGCTTGACCTCCCCATTCTTCCTATGCCAGCCCCCCTCTAGGCTGAGCTTTCCCCCTATTTATTTACAGCATAGGGTGGAGGGCAGAGCCCAGAAGAGCCTGGGGAAATAGTTAGCTTAACCCCTTCTTACGCGGGTAGCCTGCAAAACTTAAGCTGCCTTAAACCCAATACTTGTAAGCAGCTGCAGGGGGTTCTCTCACAGGTGACAAGATCCCAGATGTGTGTGTGTGTGTGTGTGGGCATCATCCCCCCATTGTTCATGTAAAGATGTGCCGCAGATCTGAGTCCCAAAAACAGCTGAGACCTTTGGCACATCTGCACATGCACCAGATATTCAAAGATGGCAGTGCAGGAGAAAAGGAACAGAACTAGTACTGTATATCGGGGGACTGAAGCTCCTCTTTAAAGCTGAACTCTTGAGAATGAGACCAAATCTACCCATTGTCATTATTCTGTGGTGGCAGAATAAGGAGTAAGTACTTTATTCCTTGGTCCAGCAGTGTGACCGACTGGTCCCTCACAGCCTGCTCTGAGTCGCTCCTGGTCGTAGTCGCCCCCACTATATACAGTACAGGGTTAATAGCCTTGCATTGTACATGATGATGCTTAGGGACCGCCTGGAGCTGAAGGAGAGGACGGAGAAAGCTATTGCAGGAGAAATTAGAAGTAATCTTGCCAGTTTCCCTACCCTCTAGGGAAACATTAGTGGTTCAGGGAGAGGGGCACGTTGGACAACAATAGCCAATGGGGCTGGTGTGTAGGATCCATTATACTTAGCCCTGTACTACCATCAAGGCTTATTTGTTTCTTAAGATTGACCTGTCATTTTTGCATGTGAACTCCATTTCCATTCACAGCAGGACATTCAATCTCTTGCTTTGAGTTGTTACCATGGCATAAAGACTCCAAGTGGTAACAGTAGATGGAGTGATATTATTACTCTTTAACCCCATCCTGAGGAAGTGAGCTCTGTCCTGTGAAATGCGTAGAGTGGGGAAATCATACATTGACCTACTGCAGGGCTTGACAAATTTGCTTGGAATCTAGGAGCCAGCTAAAAAAGTTAGGAGCCAGTTTTTTTTTTTTTTATCGACCAATGCGTGCAGAAGCGAACGCATACGTGAGTAGCGCCCGCATATGAAAGCAGTGTTCAAACCACACATGTGAGGTATCGCCGCGATCGGTAGAGCGAGAGCAATAATTCTAGCCCTAGACATCCTCTGTAACTCAAAACATGCAACCTGTAACATTTTTTAAATGTCGCCTATGGAGATTTTAAAGGGTAAAAGTTTGTCGCCATTCCACGAGCGGACGCAATTTTGAAGCGTGACATGTTGGGTATCAAATTTACTCAGCGTAACATTATCTTTCACAATATAAAAAAAAATTCGGCTAACTTTACTGTTTTATTTTTTTAATTTAAAAAAAGTGTATTTTTTTCCTCCAAAGTGCGTTTGTAAGACCGCTGCGCAAATACAATGTGACAAAGTATTGCAACGACCGCCATTTTATTCTCTAGGGTGTTAGAATAAAAAATATAATGTTTGGGGGTTAACTTCTAAGTAAAGGGAAGGAGATGGGCGGGCAGTGAAACAGGCAAGCATTGCTGGTTGTCTTGTCATACCAACGGCCACCACAAGATTACAGAATGAAGCCTAGGCAGAAGGCCGCGGTCTAAATTGCCGGCCAGTGCGGCCCGACGAGATCGCGGGGGGGGGGGGGGGGGGGCACGGAGATGCAGGTAACCTCAGCTGTGCTGCCCCAGGTCGCTAATTCTAGTCGCATTTGCGACCTGGCGCCCGGGGATTGTCGAGCCCTGACCTACTGTAAGTGTTTTGTAATGCGTCCTGATTGTGTTGAATGCTATGCTGCCTTCACCTGCCTACTTTTACTGGCCATTAATCATGCCCATCGTGGCAGTAGACCTGTAGGCACAAGGGGGTGTAAAAAATAGTTTAATGATTTCAGGTATTTCTGCAATTTTATGTGTTTTTGTAGCCCAAATTTTTCTTCAGTTTTGAAATGAATGAGTAGGGAAGAGTTGGGAACCTCTTCCAGTGAGGACACTTGTTCCCGTGACAACTGTCTGGGGATTATGCCATTGCTTTGGGAAAAGTTCCTCCTACATCTGTTGTGATTTTGGGACAGGAAGTGAAAGCAAGTCTTCTCAGGGCTCAGGCACTTCCAGTTACAGGGCGACAACTGTCCTCATTTGTGTCACATACTCTTCTGATGGAGACTAATGGTGGCCTGCCATTGTCATTATTAGGAATCTGGTTCTGAACAATGACACTTGAGTGAGTGCATGTAGATGGGAAGTGACTAAAAGAGGCTGGAGGTGATCAGCAGCACATAATAAAAAAAAAGTGAAAACCGTGTTTTTTGAAAAACAATTGTGGAGTTTAGGAATCTTTACTGTAAAGACTTATCCACAGCTGTGGTCCTTTAAATTGTTTACTTGGTGAGCAGTTGCATTGTTTTGATCCCTGACAACCTGCCAAAACAACCACCAGGTTGGAAAAATGTTGGCTCGGTACAACTGGTGTTTGGAAAGAGCATTGCGTGCAAGTTTAGGCTTAACTACCCGTTGTGACGTGATGTACCTCTCCTTTTAGTGTAAACATTTGTGTGGCAAGCACACACAAGTACCCTGTCCTAATAACTAGCACGCCGTGTTATTGTGTTTTGGACCTGCATAGCTTACTGAGGCATTGCATTTTTTGAGGTGGTGTGAGTGTAACAATGAATGCACCCTATAACTGAACATTTGAGGCTATTGCTGTGCTGCAGTGGTACATTTAGCAAGCAAGGATGCTGTGCAGGTGCCTGACGTGTGCTTTATCACTGAAGACATCATTGGTTGTTAGGATGCTAGTGCATGGTACCCAAGGTTGTGATGCTGCACAATAAAAACATGTGGCTTTGTGTAACAAAAAAAATGGCTTAATCCACCCTCCAGTTTGTTGATAATTTGAAAATCTGGGGCAATTTTTAGGCATTTTGTCACAGTACCCCTGCAGGACCCAGATGGCACTGCATTGAAAAGTCTGCCTTAAAGTGTTAACCCCCAAAAAAATAAATAGATACTGGTCCCTTTTTTAAAGCAGATTGCACAGTGCTTGTGCTGTGTAATCTGCCCCCCTCTAAACTGTAAAAAAAAAACCTCCCTGAACTTGCCACTTCCTGTATGCCCTCTCTGCGCTGACCACGAAAATCATGGCTGCTGAGCCATGACCACCGTGGTCAGAGTGCGTCCCTCCATACGCTGCCTGCTCTCCTCTCTCCCCCCTCACCCCTCCTTCCTGCCGGTCATCTCCCTCTGTCTGTCTCTGGCCCGGCCCCGCCCCCCCCACCGCTATTATTGTAAAACCAAAACCTAAAATTGTCACTGCCAGCCCCTCTATTAGAGGCTGGCATACCACACTGTGTGTTTTGAAAAAACTAGTGGTCTAAATACCGAATTTCAGGTGTCTTCAGGCCTGTCACGTGACTCGCAGCCGCTTTACAGCTCCGATGGATGGCTTCTGCGGAAGAGACGAGCGGCCACGTGATCACACCGGCTGATGTTGGAGAAAGATCATGGTCCCTTCCGCAGAAGATATCCATCAGAGCTGTAAAGCGGCCGCGAGTCACGTGACTGGCCTGAAGACAGCTGAAATTTGGTGTTTAGAACACTCGTTTTTTCAAAACACACAGTGTGGTATGCCAGCCTCTAATAGAGGGGCTGGCAGTGACAATTTTAGGTTTTGGTTTTACAATAATAGCGGCGGGGGGGGGCGGCTGATGTTGGAGGGAGATCATGGTCCCTCCTGCAGAAGATATCCATCAGAGCTGTAAAGCGGCCGCGAGTCACGTGACTGGCCTGAAGACTGGCTGAAATTCGGTATTTAGAACACTAGTTTTTTCAAAACAACTTGCACAGTGCGCTTTGCCAGCCTCTAATGGAGGGGCTGGCATAGTCCTTATAGAAATGCATTAACAAACACTTTAAGCCTGGTACACTAATAGTTTTTTTTTCCTTCAACCTAGGGGGTTGAAGGAAAAAACTGTCCGCTCCAGTTGGAGCCGCTGTACTAACAATCCGACGTATGTACAGCAATCTCTCCTGCTGAACTATTTGTTTTCCTGACTGGGGAACGGCCCCCGTGCCAGAACACTTCGATCAGCACTCTCTGCCATTGGCTGAGCGCTGATTGGGAGTCGGTCGGCTGCTGTCTTTCCAGCATGCTCATCCGACAAAAGCTGGCCAAACTTCTGTCGGACCGGCTAACATACACACAGGACGATTGTTGACTGGTTTTTATTGAACCGGCGAATGTCTGCTGACATTTGTCCCATGTATACTAAGCATTAGGTTTTCCACACTGTATAGCTTAACCCTGACTTATTTTACTTGAGCAGATTTGTGCGTTTTCTGTAAGCAGTGTGATTGGAGAAGAGAGCAGAGAGATGATCAGTCTGCTGCTTTTCTATTCACTGTACAGTTTGTGAGTGACCTAACAGCAAAAGAAAAAATAGCGCCTCTTGCCTTGTGCTGTGTGACAGGGCTGTGTAATTATCAACCAGATAGATAGAAATACAATCCCTTTTGGCAGGTACACCGCTTTGTTGTATGTACTTTATTTCTTTAGTTGTTTGGAGTTCAGCTTTAGGCCTCATTCATGTGATGCACCTATTCATACACTGGACCGTTTTTGCGTGCATGGGATGCACTGGTGTTGTGTGCATCTGCATTCAGGCTATCCCATTTATGTCTGTTGGGATGCAGCAGCTGTATGGCCACTGGTCTGAATGTGACAGCCATGCAAGTTTTTTTTTTTTTTTGTTTTAAGTCAATGCATAGAGCAGTGGTCTCCAAACTATGGCCTGGGGGGCCCGATGCAGCCCTTTGCTTGCTTTTATCTAGCCCTTGCGTCGTTATTCCTCCCACTTCCAGCAACAGCGGGGCATAGTTACTGACAATGGGGTACTATTCCTGCCAATGAAGCCAATGATGGGGCTACTATTCCTGCCAATGATGGGGCTACTATTCCTGCCAATGATGGGGCTACTATTCCTGCCAATGATGGGGCTACTATTCCTGCCACTGACACCAGGACATTTTCTGCTCCCGCTGGCCATAGGATACCAGATCCGTTATCCAACTTTTAAATGTGAGTTTTTTTTATTTATGTATGAATAAATACCCCTAGGGGTTTACAGACCCACACTATTTTTCCCTTTTTTTTCTATCACCACAACTTTGTGATTGCTGCTGCGGACACCTGAGGATCGCACTGCATTGTTTGCATTAAGACGCCAATCCACTGTTCCATTGGTACGAGCGCGGTGCTCGTTTGGATTGAGGTCCACGCTCACTACTATTCAAGTGAGTGTGTGAATATATATTCTTCAGCGATTCACTTTGCCGCACCCACAAAGTTGCGCTATTGATGTCTCTCTGCTTTATATCTTTTCATATGCATCCCAATGAGCTATAAAGAAATTGTGAAATAAAGACTGCATTACAAGGACGCTCCATCACCCTTCATCATTTAGATCCATCATATACTGCTCCCCCTCCTAGGAGGGAGGTAAGCGTTTTGTGACTTGCTGATCACTGGGTGGACATTACAGGAAAACTTTCAAGCACACCTTTGGTGATGGGACTATATTTTTTCTATTTTTAAATATGACTTCATGTATATTTATCATACCTATCCGGGAGTTTTTTTGTTAGGCTTTTTTGACATTTTTTGTTTCTTATTGGTTTAAGGTCGCAGATGCACTTTGTGTGTTTTTTGATTCATAGTTATTGGTTGTTTATTATCAGTATACCTTAGGAATTTTTTCTGAATCTCCATCATGTTTGCAATATTGGAGAGTTGAGAATCTGTTTATATGTCTTCATTTGTTTATTAGGTTTTTTTTACACATTACACTTGTAAGTTCATTCGTGTCACTGTGCAAATTGCACAACATTGCTATTTAGCTACATTGTAGCCCATGATTCACCTATCCCCTCTTCTTTTCCCTTCCCTTTCCCATTACACTCCCACTTTTTTGATAATTTTATTTACATTATTTAGTCACCACAGCGCAGTCACCATCACGATATTTATTGTTTCACTGTTGACTTGGACCAGACCTCCCGGTGATTGCTGCAGTATTCCATTCCCTTCCCAATTTCCTTGTACCACCCTACACATATTTTCACTATTCAGCTAGCGCGAGGGTTTCCTTGTTTTTACATTCATGTCTATACCCCCCCCCCCCTAAAGTTTGAAGGACAGTAAACTGGCCCCTTGTTTGGAGACCCCTGGCATAGGGGAGGGACACACAGCTGTGCACCTGTAAGATTGTGACCAACGGCTGTGTTCATGCTGCCGCTGCTTCCCAAAAGGGGTGTGTGTGTGTGTGTGTGTGTGTGTGTGTGTGTGTGTGTGTGTGTGTGTGTGTGTGTGTGTTATTTGTGAATCCCATGCGGGCTTTGCATGGGTGTATGGATAGCCCAAGTGAATGGGGCCTCAAAGTTACATTGAAGGTATCGGACAGATTTATGTTGCCTTTCTCTATGTGCAGATTTAGAGACCAGAATGAAACCTTTGATGCTTGCAAAACTTTGGTGCACTTGACCCTAAGGCTACTTTCACACCGAGGCGCTTTGCAGGTGCTATAGCGCCTGCAAAGCGCCCTGAAAGAACCTCCTCTTTCACACTGGAGTGGTGCGCTGGCAGGACGCTCAAAGTCCTGCCATCTGCATCTTTGAGGCGCTGTAGGAGCGGTGTATATGCTGCTCCTAAAGCACCCCTGCCCATTGAAATCAATGGGCAGCGCTGCCGAACTGCGGTAAAGCGGCGCTTTGCGGGCGGTTTTAATTATTTTCCGGTCGCTAGCGGGGGTTAAATGCGCCCGCTAGCGGCCGAATGGCACCGCAAAAACTACGGTAAAGTGCCGCTAAAAATAGCCACGATTTACCGCCGACGGCACAATGCCCCAGTGGGAAAATAGCCTTAGTAAGCATAAAATCTACAGCTAGTGAATAATAAATGGTTAGCAGCCAACTTCTGATTGCTTGTCATATGCTGCTGCCTATTTTGTGCATGTGGTATCTAATAGTAGCCAGTGCACACAAAGGAAACATTTATTATGATACATTACATGACTTTGTTGCAAATTGCACACTCTGCATATTATAATTTTTTTTATTTTTTAAATGGGCTGACTGTATGTAGTGTCTGGTGGCTCAAGCCTCATAAACACGCTACCTATACACGGACTATGGTCCTCAGTCTAAAGTTCTCATTAGTATTGTATGAGAACGTGTGGTAAAGAGGGACATGATCAAACATGTCACATATCTATTAGAAATCAAGAGTGAAAAGCTGTTCAATGAATTGGGTACCATTTGAATATCGTGAAGTCCCATTTACCACTAACACACTGTGGTAACCTGCATGCATTAATGTGCTGCAGTGCTAGTCATTTTGAATGGATGCCCAAAGCATTAGGAGAATGCACTTACTTTGCAGCATGCCACACTGCACAGCATGTTGCATTACAAAAAAAGGGTCCAGTCTGATTTTCAGAATGTTGGGGTGCATTGGCAGCCCATTCATTTCAAGGGGCTGCCTTAATGCAATAAACATTATTGTACTATATCATGCACTGCAAAGGCCTTATTCACACTGCCAAACAATGCATTTGGAGCACATTCATAAACGTATCTAAATGCAGGTAATGATTTTTCAATTGCGCCATTCACACTGTGCGTTTACCTGCATTTGGGTGTGGTCAGTTTAGCTGCGTTTGGAGAAAATAAAATTCTCTGCGTTCAGGATCTGATTAGTCATTCTAAATGCAACTTACAGCATCTAGCAGGAACATCTAAACAAAGAAAACAAGTGATCTAGGAGGCATAAAAGTTGTTTATTTTTTCTAAATAACTTTGGTGGCCTGATTTACCCATATAGACACGGCAAACATTATGCTAAAGTGGATTTATTTGCCCAAGGCGCAGGCAGCTGTGGAAAGAGAATGTGTTTGGATGGCCTATTTGTTTTTATTTCATCATTTGATTTACAAGCTGACACATTTGTGGCCGAATTTCGATCCATGCGTGGCTGTCCCCACTTGACTCAGTGTAGCGAGGTCTACTGTCAGAATACACTTCTTTCAGGGAGGATTCCTCCATCGACCTTATTGATGCGGATGGAGGAATCTGTGAAGAGGGGACTCTGCGGACACCTTATGTTAAGTGGTTTTATTTTCTTTCTTTGAAATGTGATTTGGCACAGTGAGGCTGCAATTGATGGTGCACAGTTTTATCTAGCAGTAATGATACATAATCGCCTGATAAATGGCTATTTACAGTCCTGCATTACTAACGGTTACATTTTTCAATTTCTTTGGGCCCCCCCCCAAAAGCACCAGACGCCACTGCCACTTAGAAAAGCTATCCTTTAACCTAGTACAGGTCCTTCTCAAAAAATTAGCATATTGTGATAAAGTTCATTATTTTCTGTAATGTACTGATAAACATTAGACTTTCATATATTTTAGATTCATTACACACAACTGAAGTAGTTCAAGCCTTTTCTTGTTTTAATATTGATGATTTTGGCATACAGCTCATGAAAACCCAAAAATCCTATCTCAAAAAAATAGCATATTTCATCCGACCAATAAAAGAAAAGTGTTTTTAATACAAAAAAGTCAACCTTCAAATAATTATGTTCAGTTATGCACTCAATACTTGGTCGGGAATCCTTTTGCAGAAATGACTGCTTCAATGCGGCGTGGCATGGAGGCAACCAGCCTGTGGCACTGCTGAGGTGTTATGGAGGCCCAGGATGCTTCGATAGCGGCCTTAAGCTCATCCAGAGTGTTGGGTCTTGCGTCTCTCAACTTTCTCTTCCCAATATCCCACAGATTCTCTATGGGGTTCAGGTCAGGAGAGTTGGCAGGCCAATTGAGCACAGTAATACCATGGTCAGTAAACCATTTACCAGTGGTTTTGGCACTGTGAGCAGGTGCCAGGTCGTGCTGAAAAATTAAATCTTCATCTCCATAAAGCTTTTCAGCAGATGGAAGCATGAAGTGCTCCAAAATCTCCTGATAGCTAGCTGCATTGACCCTGCCCTTGATAAAACACAGTGGACCAACACCAGCAGCTGACATGGCACCCCAGACCATCACTGACTATGGGTACTTGACACTGGACTTCAGGCATTTTGGCATTTCCCTCTCCCCAGTCTTCCTCCAGACTCTGGCACCTTGATTTCCGAATGACATGCAAAATTTGCTTTCATCCGAAAAAAGTACTTTGGACCACTGAGCAACAGTCCAGTGCTGCTTCTCTGTAGCCCAGGTCAGGCGCTTCTGCCGCTGTTTCTGGTTCAAAAGTGGCTTGACCTGGGGAATGCGGCACCTGTAGCCCATTTCCTGCACACGCCTGTTCACGGTGGCTCTGGATGTTTCTACTCCAGACTCAGTCCACTGCTTCCGCAGGTCCTCCAAGGTCTGGAATCGGTCCTTCTCCACAATCTTCTTCAGGGTCCGGTCACCTCTTCTCGTTGTGCAGCGTTTTCTGCCACACTTTTTCCTTCCCACAGACTTCCCACTGAGGTGCCTTGATACAGCACTCTGGGAACAGCCTATTCGTTCAGAAATTTCTTTCTGTGTCTTACCCTCTTGCTTGAGGGTGTCAATGATGGCCTTCTGGACAGCAGTCAGGTCGGCAGTCTTACCCATGATTGTGGTTTTGAGTAATGAACCAGGCTGGGAGTTTTTAAAAGCCTCAGGAATCTTTTGCAGGTGTTTAGAGTTAATTAGTTGATTCAGATGATTAGGTTAATAGCTCGTTTAGAGAACCTTTTCATGATATGCAAATTTTTTGAGATAGGAATTTTGGGTTTTCATGAGCTGTATGCCAAAATCATCAATATTAAAACAAGAAAAGGCTTGAACTACTTCAGTTGTGTGTAATGAATCTAAAATATATGAAAGTCTAATGTTTATCAGTACATTACAGAAAATAATGAACTTTATCACAATATGCAAATTTTTTGAGAAGGACCTGTATATGTGTTGCAAATGGCACTCCAATTGTCACTGTCCTTGTGAATCCAGCCTATGTGATTTCACCTTCAATGCCCCATTACTGAGACGGATCAGGACTGTGAGAGGCAGGTAGCTTCAGCTAATCTTTCTAAATGTGGTGATCTTTATTTAGATTGAGGTATAGGAGAGATGTCCTCTAAGCTATATATGCAATGCATGCTACATGCTTTATATAGATCCGTCCTTTCTGTAAATGGCTGTGATGACCTGTATATTATACATAGCTGCATGTAGCAGATTTTCCCAGCAATTGCTTTCCCTGCAAACCAGTTTTTGTTCCTTGGCTGGAATCTGTGTGTTCATACTGGTTAATGGCACAAAATACAGTAATACCTCGGATTGCGAGTAACGTGGTTTACCAGCGTTTCGCAATACAAGCTATTATATATATTTTTTTAAATCCTGACTCGGTTTGCGAGTGTTGTCTGGCAAGACGAGCAGGGTTCAAGCCTCTGGGGTGGCCAGAGGTGCGGGGGCTTCGGTGACGCTTGGAAACACTCCGTTCCCGAGTGTCTTCGAGCGGTCTCCAAGTGTTTCCGGCACCCCTCCACCTCTGGCCACATGCGGTACTGCATACAATAGCAGTCACTGTAGAACAAATTATCTGAGTTACAATTGACTCCTATGAGGAAACTCACGTTGATTTACGAGTGCTTTGAATTACAAGCATTCTTCTGGAACGAATTATGCTCGTAATCCAAGGTACCACTGTACTGGAATACATTGTTGCAGTCCTTTAGCAATATTAAAGCCTCCTTCCCTTTCCCCAATATACATGAAAATATTTGTATTGAAAGCAGAAGTCTAGTGTTAAACTCGCAAGCCCAACCACACACACTTTTTTTTTTTTTTCCCCAAGGTTTGAATGGCTGGTCTGATGATATCATCAATCCTTCCACTTCTCGATTGGTAGCAGGGAGCCCTATGAAAAGATGAGTGCGCTTCTTCTTCTCCCGTGGCAGCTGAACTGAACGCTTTGCACATGCATGAATACTATATGCCTGGGCTGTGTAATGATGCCAATTAGATTGTAAGCTCTTCTGAGCAAGGCCCTCTTGTATTGTAACTGTATTGTTCCTCTTTTTATATTGTAAAGCGCTGCGTAAACTGTTTGGCGCTATATAAATCCTGTAGTAATAATAATAATAATAATAATAATAATAATAATATTATAACCCAAGAGGTGAGTTCATGACAGCCTGGGCTCAGAGGAAGTGGGTTGAATAAAGCTGGCTGTCATTCAACCCAGAGGACTAAGGACCTCTTGTGGCAGAAAATAATTACTGTGGGGACTGCAACAGATCGCAGGCAAGTATTGCAACAAAAACTGCTTATTTTTAAGACAAATGCTTGGCAAAAAAAACTCTATTTACAAATTTTGCTCTATAGCGACAAGGGCAATAAAAACATTTTTTGGCCAGCAAATACCTCAGATATTGTCTTTAAGTCATGAACCTGCCGGTAACTACAAGGGGTTATTACATGACCAGTCACCCTACCCAATGAGTGAGAGCAGCAGTAACTAGTCTTTATTACAGGATTTTGCTGCGTAAAGCCAAAGTGCAGGGATTTGGTCACAGCACAAATCTAGAAAATACTGTAAACAGAGGACACCAAGAATACACAACTCTTGTATTTACACAATATTTGTTTAGCCTGAATATTTTTAATGGGCTATTTTATTATGTAAAGAAGAATTCCAGGTATTGCATTTTTTTTTTTTTTTTTTTATATATATATATATAGTTACATGTGGCCCTTTGCTCGCCTTTATCTCACCCCTGACGTCAATGATGGGGTACCATTCCCCCTAGTGACACAGTTGGGTACTATTCTTCCATTGATACAAACAATGGGCAACTATTTCTCCCATTAAAACCAATGATTTTGGGGCATTTTCTACCCCCACTGGCCACAGTCCAGCCCCTCTAAAGCCTTAAAGTGGTTGTAAAGGCAGAAAGTTTTTTTTTTATCTTAATGCATAGAATGCATTTGGATAAAAAAAAAAACATGTGCAGCAGAACCACTCAGCCCCCCTAATACTTATGTAGCACCCTGGTGTTGGGCAGGGTTACTAACAAATTTAGTTTGCTCAGCGGTAACCAGCCTGGCTGCTTGTTGGGAAGATCCACTGACATTTTCCTAAATCTGGGTTTGATGCACCTCCTCCCTCCTGTCACTAGATGGCATTGGTACCTGTGGCATTAAATTGACAAGGTCTTAGTAAATCCGGGCTAGGAGTGGATGGGTTTTCTTTGCCCTTGGCCTGCTGGGAGAGCCTATTTATTCGGGGGGGGGGGGGTCAGCTGATCGTGGTCGGTGTCACCTGGACGGCTGTCTGGGTGGAAGTGTTGAAAATCTCCTGGCTGCTAGGCCAGAAAGAAGTCTGAGGCCTACCCGGGAGTACCTGCCTGCTAGGCGGTCTGAGGCCTATCCAGGTTGGAAGCAAGCAGCGTGGAGTTGGGGCTTCAGGCTTTGAGCCCAACCAAGTTGCAGGGGGTTCTTTCGTCTGGAGAACCAAGTAGTTGCCACAGGTGAAGGAAAGCAGTTGCCATCAGAGATGACCACTTCTGTCGCCAGAGGCAAGTGAGAACCAGAGTGAGAGGTAAAGGGAACACAGTCGCCAGCAAGGGACAATCTCTCCTGTTATCAGAGGCCAGGTTCTATGGAGACTGAAAAAGTACCAGAGCAGCCCTTTTCACTAGCCGAGGACAGTGAAGAAGCTTCAGCAGAGTCAAGCTAGGGACCCAGGGGAACAGTGTGGGTGATGCTTGCAGAGTATTCAGCAGGTTAGCTGAAGAGCCAAGTCGGGGACCCAGCAGGACAGTGTGGGTGACACTTGGAAGCCACAGCGGGAGAGTTGTGAAGGAGATCAAGGGATCCAGTGGTAGCTGGGATCTGAAGAGTCTAGTGAGAGACTGGGAGCTCAGTGAGGCTCTACAACGGGATACTGTGAGTTCTGATCTGTATTGAAGTCACCAGATCGGCTGCTATAGAAGACATCGGTCTACAGATAGTTTGCTGCAATTCAGCTTAAAGGCCCTTGAACTGTATAGATGTTCTTCTATTTCTATTTTTGTCTCAGAGTCTGCCAAGTATTTTGCATCTGCCTAAGGGTGTTCAGGCCCTAACCCTCTCTCCTCAGTTCTGTTAAGAGACAATGGGAGTTATTTACGAAAAGCAAATCCACTTTGCACTACAAGTGCACTTGTAAGTGCAGTCGCTGTAGATTGCTGTAGATCTGAGGCGAAGCTCAGAAATTATGGGAAGCTCTGCTGATTTTTATCATCCAATCATGTGCAAGCAAAATGCTGTTTTTTTTTTTTTTTTTTTTTTTTTTTTTTTTTGTTTGTTTTTTTCCTTGCATGTCCCCCTCAGATTTACAGTGACTGCACTTTCAAGTGCACTTGTAGTGCAAAGTGGATTTGCCTTTCGTAAATAACCCCATATAAGTCTCTTTTTGCATTCTCAAAGTGTCTGGCGCCCCTCCTCATTGGCTTAAACAGCAGCGCGGCACCATTGGCTCCCGCTGCTGTCAGTCAGTCAGCCAATGAGGGGGTGGGGTGGGGCCAGGCTGCGGCTTTGTGCCTGAATGGACACACAGAGCTATGGCTTGGCTCGGGTGTCCCCCCCCCCCCCCCCATAGAAAGCTGATTGCTGTGGGGACACTCAGCAGGAGAAAGGGACCAAAGAAGAGGAGGATCTGGGCTGCTCTGTGCAAATCCACTGCACAGAGCTGTTAAGTCTAAAAAAACAAGACTTTACAATCACTTTAAGGACATTGAACTGGTCCTTTGCTTAGAAAGTTTGTAGATCCCTGCTCTAGAAGCTGGAAATCACTGGAGTATACATCACTACTTCAGTAATTTTCCACTAGCTTCAGAGTCCTGGGCCGAGTGGCTGCCTTGCTGCATTCACAGGAGGTTGGCAGCTTGGCATGGATGACACCTCTTCCAATCGGAGAAAGTTCTGTATTCATTGGAAGAATGCAAAGCATTCTTTGGTGCCCATGCCAAGCTACTGAACCCCTGTTTTCAGAATGCAGCAGGGCAGCCACTTGGCTCAGGAATCAGAAGCTAGAGGAGATCACTAGAGTAGCAGTGTCTACTCCAACAAGCTTTTAGAGAGATTCCGCAGGTATGGTGTATGCAATTTTATAATGGTCTAAGCTGGACCAGATTAATGACTTGGTGGTAAAACCAAGGCCCAACTGCAAAGTTAGATTTTGTCAAACTCCTTGGGTTGGACTTTAAATCAAAATTTGCAGTTATGATCTTTATTTCATACTTGCATTGGTCTAGCTTGGACCTGTGTAAGGACTCTTGCACATTGCAGCTTGAAAAAGCTCAATAAAGCTTTTTATTTTATTTTGGTGTGTAAACCAGCGCTGCATATTCATCAGTAAAACGATAAAAAAAAATGTGCATTCCTAGTCAGTATGTTGCGCCTGTATGGTCTTTAATACAAAAACATACTGGGAGCTGAAAAAACGTGAGGATAGGATTGCGTGCAAATACATCCATCAAAAACTTCTGACATTTATTTTATGGCAAAATAATTGCATTTAGTATCACTTTGAGTTTCTGCAGTCCTTCCTGATATTTTTTATCCCCCAGACCTTTCCCCATTTTTGTTGCCCATCTCTGGACTTTCTCTAACCTTTTCATATACATTTGTAAATGAGGTCTCCAGAACTGGACACGGTATTTTAAATGAGGTCTAATTAAAGAAACCTTGAACTGCTTTGACCGATCTTTCAGCCATGCCAAATCATGTTCCTTGTTACAGACTCCTCCAGGAATATCAGTTGTATAGCACACCTTTGTGTCATACCTTACCCACTAGTGATTTGTCAGCTTCCCAGTGGTCCCCGTATAGTTGTATACTGTATAGCTAAGTATTTTGGAGCATGCAAAGAAGTTGTTTACACTTCAGCGTAGTCGATGTTGTGCTCTAAATAATGTGCTTCTAAATGATTGCTTGCAGCCATCTGGATATATTTTCCATTAGGTGTTTTGATTGGGATTCTCCAAGGACACCACTCGCTTCAATAAAACTGTACTTGTAAACTACAGATCCTCACCCCCCCCCCCCTTTTTTTTTCTTTTTTTTCTTCTTTTTCTTCTTCCTGGGTTCTTGAAGCTGGCCCCCTGATGACATAAGAGATTGCCCTCCTGGAATGCATGACATGAGTATCTCAGGAGGCTGCAGGCGGCTGGGGACTGTCATCTAGGCGAGAATGGTGGAAGTGATTTGCTGATCATAAAAAAAAATGAAAGGAACCACTGCATGCGGTGAGGGTAGCAGGAATTCAAACACCTGGAAGTGCTGTGCTGGGGAGCAACATCACGGCAGCATTTAAAAACATTGAAGAAATTGTCACCAGCATATAATTTGTGATTTAAAAATAAGCCTGTTTGCTGGCCCATTGGATCACCATTTTTAAAATGCAGAAGATGCTATAACAAATGGTGTATTTCTATATAAATAGGCTTCATTTCTGAGCTGACTGCACATTGACTATTTACTGTGTGCAGGGATCATTGTACTATCCGCACGTGCCTGTTGACTCCAGCAGAAAATAGCTTGAATAATTCTCATGAGTGACCCATTGTTTTGCAATGTGTGTACTGCGGTTACATTGGAAAATGTTCCAAGTTTACAGTCTTCTCTATTGTCTGTATCTCCATGTAAGCAATTCTGATCTGTAGGGACTGCTACAATCCAAGAGTTCAACACTCCCAGAAATTACATAGTTTATATTCAGAAGTAACATTTCAAAATGCCTACCTAATCATTTCACAGGTAATTGTACCAAGAGAATGGGAAAATATGCACTGTGGGGAAACCAATAAATGACCTAAAGTGAACCTGTACCCCGACTATGCACAAAGTATTTACATATTCTGGTATATTTGGATTTTTGCAAAAGCGTTTGACAAAGTTCCCCACACACAACGAATGTGTAAGGTAAAGTCTACAGGCTAGGAAAGATCAATTTTTGTAAATGGATAAAAGACTGGCTAAAAGACCGAGTTCAGAGAGTAGTGGTTAATTATATGATTCCTACACTGGTCTAAGGTTATTAGTGGTGTACCCCAAGGTTCGGTGTTGGTACCCTTACTTTTTATTAACTTTATAAATGATATTGGGTCTGAGATTAAAAGTACTATTTCTGTCTTTGCAGATGACACTAAGCTATGCAGTGGAATAACGTCCTTACAGGATGTCTCCAATTTGCAAGCCGTCCTCAATGCTCTGTCTAATTGGGCAACTAAGTGACAAATGAGGTTTAATGTTGATAAATGCAAAGTTATGCACTTGGGGCCCTAAGAAAATGCATGCATCATACATATTAGGGGGAGTACAACTGGGGGGATCCGTAGTGGAGAAGGATCTGGCTCAATAATGGCATGTAATGCCAAGCTGCGGTTTCCAAAGTGAGCAAAGTCATTTCTTGGGGAGGGGGAGAGAGAGAGAGAGAGAGAGAGAGGGAGGGAGGGAGAGAGAGAGAGAGAGAGAGAGAGATTTCCTCTGTACAAATCATTACTAAGACCTCATCTGGAAGATGCATTCTCAAAAAGGATATGGGGGGGGGGGGGCTGGAGAAAGAGCAGAGAAGGGCAATCAAACTGATAAGAGGTATGGAGGAGCTCAGCTATGAGGATAGATTAGAGCAGGGGTCTCCAAACCCCAGCCCGCGGGCCACATCCGGCCCACTTGGTGGTTTTGTCCGGCCCGCAGCTCAGCCAGACTCTGCCAACTCAGCATTGCCGATCTGCTGGCTTTTAAAAGCAGCTGCTGTTATCGTTAGTGTGTCTGGCATGTACTGGAAACATAACCGCTCCCTTCATACCCTGCCACGTTGGGCTGGTTGGCTGCTGGACCACCGGCGTGAAGTGATGTGATCAACGCGGCACCTCCTGTCTTCCCTCCCGCTGTTTGTATCAGAGATCCTTCCACGTACAGTCTGCGTATGTAGCAGCGGGCCGGAATCGGAAGGTGCAGGAGAGCTGAAGTCTGCTGGTAGTGTGACTAGAGGCAAATGGGCATAAATGTGCTATAAAACATGTACAGGATACTCTGCTGGGGGACACTGATGACGGGGAGGCTCTGATGGGGGACACTGATGTGCTACTGTATATACAAACACATTTATAAATTGATTTGCATTTTAATGAGTGAAAATTATTTGATCCTCTATCAATCAGCAAGCTTTCTGGCTCCCAGGTGTCTTCTATACAGGTAACAAGCTGAGATTAGGAGCGCTCTCTTAAAGGGAGTGCTCCTAATCTCAGCTTGTTACCTGTATAAAAGACACAGAAGCAATCAATCAGATTCCAAAGAGCTGTCCAAGGATGTCAGGGACAAGATTGTAGACCTACACAAGGCTGGAATGGGCTACAAGACCATTGCCAAGCAGCTTGGTGAGAGGGTGACAACAGTTGGTGCGATTATTCACAATTGGAAGAAACACAAAATAACTATCAATCTCCCTCGGTCTGGTTTCCATGTAAAATCTCACCTCGTGGAGTTTCGATGATCATGAGAATGGTGAGGAATCTGCCCAGAATTACACAGGAGAATCTTGTCATCTCAGGGCAGCTGGGGCCATAGTCACCAAGAAAACAATTGGTAGTACACTACGCCACAAAGGACTAAAATCCTGCAGCGCCCGCAAAGGCCCCCCCCCCCCCCCTGCTCAAGAATACACATATACAGGCCTGTCTGAATTTTTCTAATGAACTTCTGAAGGATTTAGAGGAGAACTGGGTGAAAGTGTTGTGGTCAGATGAGACCAAAATCAAGCTCTTTGGCATCAACCCAACTCCCTGTGTTTGGAGAAGGAATGCTGACTATGACCCCCAAGAACACCATCCCCACTGTAAAACATGGAGGTGGAAACATTATGCTTTGTGGTGTTTTTATGCTAAGGTAATAGGACAACTTCACCTCATCAAAGGGACGATGGACGGGGCCATGTACCGTCAAATCTTGGGTGAGAACCTCCTTCCCTCAGCCTGGGCATTGAAAATGCGTCGTGGATGGGTATTCCAGCATGACCATGACCCAAAACACACGGCCAAAGCATCAAAGGAGTGACCCAAGAAGCCTAGCCAGTCTCCAGACCTTAATCCTATAAAAAATATGTGGAGGGAGCTAAAGGTTCGAGTTGCCAAACGTCAGCCTCAAAACCTTAATGACTTGGAGAGGATCTGCAAAGAGGAGTGGGACAAAATCCTTCCTGAGATGTGTGCAAACCTGGTGGCCAGTTGCAAGAAACGTCTGACCTCTGATTGCCAACAAGGGTTTTGCCACCAAGTACCAAGTCATGTTTTGCGAAGGGGTCAAATACTTATTTCACTCCTTTATAATGCAAATCAATTCATAACTTTTTTTTAAAATGCTTTTTTCTGTGTTTTTTATTTATTTATTTTTGTTCTGTCTCGCTCTGTTAAAATAAACCGAATGCTGCATACACACGGCCGTTTTTCACGACGTTAAAAATGACATTTTTTAAATTGGTCATTAAAAAAGATCGTGTGTAGGCTCCAGAGCATTTTTAACGACGTGAAAAATGGCCTAAAAAAAAAGAGAACCTGCTCTTTTTTTTGTTTTTCACGTCGTTTTTCACGTTCTTTTTAACGTTGTGAAAAACGGTAGTGTGCTTTTACGGGGGGGGAAAAAACCGCGCATGCTCAGAATCAAGTATGAGACGGGAGCGCTCGTTCTGGTAAAACTAGCGTTCGTAATGGAGATAGCACATTCGCCACGCTGTAACGGACTGAAAAGCACGAGGCTGAAAAGCGCGAATCGCCGCTCAACAAACTTTACTAACATGAAGGATGGCGCCATTCGAACGGAACTTCCCCTTTATAGTGCTGTTGTACGTCACTGTGCTTTGCTCGAGCGGTATTTTTAATGAAGGTGTGTAGGCAAGACCGGCTTGAGAGGAAAAACGTTGTTTTTTCAAAAATGACATTAAAAACGGTCGTGTGTACGCGGCATAACATTAAAATTAGAGACTAATCCTTTCTTTGTCAGTGTACAAAATCAGCAGGGGATCAAATACGTTTTGTGTGTGTGTGTGTGTGTGTGTGTGTGTGTGTGTTTTTTTTTTTATATATAATTTTTTATTTTATAAAACCTTAAAGTGGAACTACCCTGCATCTAGCACCACAAACCAAAACTGCTTTTCAACTCCTTTTTTAATATTCCAAGCAAACTCCCCCATTCATCCATGTCCTCATATTTAATTTTACTGAGAAATCACTTTTGTAAAAGACCCCTAGCATTTCTGGCCGTGGCCATCTTGGGTAAGGGCGGATGATTCATCCTGCATTTACTTCCTGGAATCCATCTGCTCTTGGCTCCACCATGCAAGCAGGTGAGAAAACCCCTCTCCAAAGACCTTTTTAAGCCTTTTGGCCTACAATGTCTGTTGATGACTTTTGCTAAAATTCCCAAATAACTTCTTTGAAGAGGCATGTGTTTTCTGTGGCCCTTCTGCAAGTATAAGGCTGCTTTCACACTGAGGCGCTGGAAGTATAGCGCCGCTATACCGTCGTTTTTGCCGCGATTTGCGGGCGCTAGCGGGGTGATATTAACCCCCCCACTAGCGGCCGGAAAAGGGTTAAAACCGCCTGCAAAAACGCTGCTTTGCGGGCGGTTTGGAGGCGCTACCCCATTGATTTTCAATGGGCAGAGGCGCTGTAGGAGCGGTTATTATACCGCTCCTACAGCGCCTCAAAAATGCGGCTGGCAGGAGTTTTTTTACCCTCCTGCCAGCGCAACGCTCCAGTGTGAAAGCCCTCAGGCTTTCACACTGGATAGAATGGAGCGAATCTTTCAGGGCGCATTGCAGGTGCTATTTTTAGCGCAATAGCGCCTGCAACGCACCTCAGTGTGAAAGCAGCCTTAGGTTGGTTGATGTATTTTATTAATGTCCGCTTTTCCTCCCCAGGTGGCTCCCTTACAAAGTTGGCATACTATTCTACTGTTCAGCATAAGGTAGCCAAGGTCAGGTCTTTTGATCACGCAGGAAAGGTAAGCGATTTTCTTGTTTTTTTTCCACATTTTGTTATTTATCTGCAACCCTTAAAATAACTGTCAGGTCTCAGGAAACCCTGGCTTATGATTACTATAGCTGCAGCTCACAGTACATTTTGTGGCTTACAAATAGAAAATAAGATGTGCACCTCACATTGGTAGTCAGTTTAAAGAATGCCCCTTACATGAGTTGTCAGGCGGAAGAATGTCCCTTACAGTGGTGGTAGATGGGAAGCATGTACCTTCTCTCACATAAGTAACCAGCGACATCAATGATCTTGTTACTCTATCTGGGATTTCGAAATTGCTCAAGGAACTCCTAGTAACTTCTGGAGGAAACCATATGCTCCACAGAACCCTGGTTGAGAGGCTGGATTAGCTCGTTTTTAATTCCTAGTCTGTCCTTTTGTAGGAGCTGGGAGAAATTTTAGACTTTTTTTTTTTTTCTGATACAGAACAGCAAGTAAACGGCTAACCACACATTTGAAATGCGTTCAGTATATGATCACTTATTTAGTGACTTTAAAATGGTGTTCAGGAATATTGTGATTTACCCAGCCATGCTGTGGAGCCAGGAAGATGACTGTTTTCTGATTCCAAATTACTATTTTTTTATGTCGCCCGTCTGTATATTTGTTTAAAAACTAAATAAATAGGTATGCAAAATCATTACTGAGCAGGCTGGAGGTGAAAATGTGACCTGGGAATCTGCAAATCTGAAGCAGGAAATTAACCCATGCAATTGAAATGTACAATATGTTTTGGACAGTATATGCGTTTTGGCTGTCCATGCAACGCACAATGGCGGTTTTACTTCAACGAAGCACAAGCTAGTCGTCCTCACGAGCTTGTGCCTCGTTGAAATAAAACCGCTATTGTGCGTTCACCTTTCAAGACCCGTGAGTGACACTTTCTCTTGGTTTATATGCACTACAGTATTCACTGTGCACCCAGGTCCATATTATTATTATTATTATTATTATTATTATTATTATTATTATTATATATTTTTTTTTTTTTTCTATCCCTGATTTTGTGTGCGGTGGCAATCATTCGGGGATATAGTACTCTATATTTTTTTTTTTTTTAACGATGGCTACTATTAGAAAAGTTTTTATATATATATATATATATATATATATATATATATATATAATATAATTTTTATATGCCAATAAATATTGCAGCCACTACATCTAATCACTTGTGAGCTACAGTACAGTTTTTTTTTTTTTTTTTTTTTATGTCATTCATCTGGCTTTTCTGTGTGACAGGGCTGTATAAATCTGAAGATTAAAGTTCATCTGCAAGTCTGACTGTAAATGTGTTTTTTTTTTTTTTTTTTTTTTTTTTTTTTTTCTTCCCCTCAAAGGATGCAGATCGAAAATTGTTATATGAAATATCAGAGCAGGAAGAAATTACAGCTCGACTCCATTTCATTAAATTTGAAAACACATACATAGAAACCTGCCTGAACTTTATTAAAGATCATTTAGTGAATACAGAAACAAAAGTTATCAAGGCAACAGGCGGAGGAGCCTACAAGTTCAAAGACCTTATAGAGAAAAAATTGGGGTTAAAGTGAGTATTGCTGCATAGTAAAAAGTCTTCTGTTGAATTTCAGTTTACAGACAATGCCTTGTATCCTGTTTGCTCTATTTTTTTTTATAAAAAAAAAAAAAAAAAAAAGTGCTTGAGAAATTCAGTACAGCTAAGCAGATTTATAACAGTGACAGCAGTTGGCAATGAGCAGACTCCATGTTTACAAGCGTTGGTCAAGTAGAATTGTCAGCCTTTATTTAACTTCATAATAACATGCTTGGCTTTAGGTTCACTTGTTGTTTGACCTGGAAGCAACTGGCTGAGTTGTTGATTATACGCTTTATGAATGCACAGCCAACAGATTATGCCACTCCTATCCCAAAAGGTATTTGCTGACCACAAGGTCATACAACTATGGCTAGTCCCAGTAGCTGAAGTCTAAGGAGCTTTTCTTAAACTATTGCTTAATTCCCCTAGCAACACAGTCAGTGTTTGATTGGGGGGGGGGGGGGACCCCTCCCACTGGGCTATTGGGTTCTGACCGTGGGATTTTTCCCAGCCATCAAAAGAACACGATCACTGTTAGGAGCTATAGCCGCCAGCAACGATCGAATGAAAATGATTCAAAAGAATTGTTATACTTTGAAGTCGATTGATCAACTTTAGTACAACCAGCCTGCCCACAGATGGATTGAAATTTGTCTGGTTCCTGCTGAACTGGCTGAATTTTAATCCATCTATGGCCGGTTTAAAGGTAATTTGTAGCAAAACCTTGAAGCTGACCGCACATATTACAGCCTGATTGAGCAGTTTCTGTACAATTTTTATTAGACTTGCCAAAAACTGTGGTGTAGGGGAATTCCTCAGTCCATTCACTTTACCCGGTCATGTAGGCCTTCGCAGTACATGGTTGTAGATTCATATAAAGATTGTACTTGCAAATCAATCCCACCTTGTCCGCCTTGTGGCAATGCCTGGGCTTGCCACTACCAGAAAGTCGTAGCACATGTGTGCTATTCCTTCACGCTTCCACCATTCTGTGAAGAAACATGGGACATATCCACGTAGCAGCAGCTGGCCAATCGGCATTGTCATGCAGGCATCCATAGTGTGAGGTACAGCAGTTTGTATTATCGGGCTTTCCTTTTTACTTGCTGCAGCAGAATGGAGCTGTAGTTGGTGTAAAGCCTCATACACATGGTAGGACTTCAAACAAACTTTTCCGTGGATTTTTGTCCTAAGGGAGTTGGCGGTGAACACCCATAGCATACACACACTCTGACTTTTTGAGCAACAAACCCGAACGTAGTGACGTTTCAACGTACTGACGACACTTCAAAAGAGGAAGTTCAATTCTCCGGCGTCACCCTTTGGGCTCCTTCTGCTAATCTCGTAGAAGTTTGGTCAGTGTTGATTTTCATTTTCACTAGAACACAAATCCTTTGTAAATACCTTTTGTCATTTCTCCGTATTATCAGCAAAGCAGCTTTATTGTTATCCCATTATTAAGAAGAGAATGTGCGCTGCATTTCTAGATTTCATAACTTGCCACGTCACGAATGTGATGTCTCCATTACGAACCCTAGTTTTACAAGATAGAATGCTTCCGGCTGGTCCTTGCTTCTGAGCATGCATGTTTGTACTTCGGACTGAAGTCCGATGGATTTCTGTACACACGATGGGACTTTGCACCGTAGAACTTTTGTTGCTGAAAAGTTTGTCCGTTTGCAGAGCGAACTTTTGTCTGATGAAAACCGAAAAAGTTTGTCCGATGGAGCGTACACACGGTCTGATTTTTTTTGAAAACCTGCTAATTTTTAAGTTTGTTGTCAAAAAGTCAGATCGTGTGTATGGAGCTAAAGGATTGCAAGCATATGCTTTTGTGGAGGTCTAAATTTGTAAATGTTTTGCTTTGTCCTGCATTGGTAAACCACAAATTTACATTAAAGAGACACTATTACATTGCCTATTCGTGGCAAAAAGACCATGTGTGTGAATATGGCCCAAACTACTGATCTTTTCTTTCTTTCTTTCTTTCTTTCTTTCTTTCTTTCTTTCTTTCTTTCTTTCTTTTTTTCTTTCTTTCTTTCTTTCTTTCTTTCTTTCTTTCTTTCTTGTTCTTCTTGTTCTTCTTGTTCTTGTTCTTGTTCTTGTTCTTGTTCTTGTTCTTCTTCTTGTTGTTCTTCTTCTTCTTCTTCTTCTTCTTCTTGTTCTTGTTCTTGTTCTTCTTCTTCTTCTTGTTCTTCTTCTTGTTCTTGTTCTTCTTCTTGTTCTTGTTCTTGTTCTTCTTCTTGTTCTTCTTGTTGTTGTTGTTGTTGTTGTTGTTCTTCGAAAAAAAACAATACAAACACAGAAAAAACCCCCACAATTACCGTACTAGATAGACTGGTCCGAAACGGTAGGCAATATGTTCAGACATAGCCAAAGAGATATCAATACAAAGGATATACAGTAGGCACACCGGGAAAAGGTGCATGTAGACCAATACGGGCACAGCAAAGGTGGGAATCTAGACGTTCAAGATCCTTAGGGCACAGTCTACCACTGGTCAAACAAGTGTACTTCAGTTAGTGCTGAGAGAGAGTAAGTGGGCTAGCCAGCCACCTACCCCAAATTTTATGAAAGGTTTTGGTTGGTTTGTTTCCGGATTTAAAAAGTAAGCCTATATAGTGGAATGGAGTCATTAATAAGTTTCAACCAAAGGGCTTTCAAAGAGGTCTATGCACCCTTCCAGGACAGTAGAATGTTTTTTTAGCATAAAAATATAGTATACGGAGCAGTCTCTTGGCATGCGTTGATAGGTGTAAGTCACCAAAAATGCCTAGTAGGCAGTTCTTGGGGTGAATTATATTTTGGGAGGCCCAATGCTGAGGAGACAAAGGCACCCCCCCCCCAGAAGTCCCGAATCATTGGTCATGACCAAAAACAGTGTAAGAAATCGGCCTCCTGGCCGCAGCCGCGGAAGCAAGCGGCCGAGGACAGGAGACCCATCCTATGTAACCTCGCCGGAGTAAGGTGGGTCTGGTGGAAAATCTTAGCTTGTATGACTCGGTCTCGGGACGCAATGACAGACAATTTGTAGGAATCGCTGAATTCCGACCAGTCCTTGGCTTCTAAGGAGATGTAGTAAAATAAGTATGAGTGTGGTAGGTCAAAGTCTAAGCGTAGTTGAGAGAACATTTTAAAGCCCTGAGCGTTGTATAAGTGGCATAGGTATTTGACCCCCTTGGAGTGCCAGCGATTGGGATCAGGAAGAGAGTATAGTTCCTGCTGGTTAGGGTTGAACCACAGAGGGTTGTTAGGGGACTACGACCAGGTATGCGTGGATACCTTCTTGACAATGTAACGGAAAGATGAAAGGGAGGTGGCCAATAGAGAGGTTCCGGGGCGGTCAGGGACCCATCCTCTGTAGATGATATTATGCAGAGTCTCCAGAGAGGATGCTATAGCCCCCTCCGTGGAGGTACAAGCATTTGCTGGGACTGGACACAGCCAATCATGGATGTGCACCAACTGGGATGCTAAGTAATAGAGGAAGAAATTTCAAAATGCCAGGCTCGCCAAGTGTGTCGGTAATCTCAATGTTTTAAGTGCCACCCTGGGGGAGCCGCCTTTCCACAGGAAAGTCGTGCATATTGTGTCTATGTGTTTTAAAGATAGCTTTAGGCACCTTGCAGGGGGAGTTAGCAAGGATATAAAGTAATCTTGGTAAGTAAATCATTTTTAAAACATTGGCCCTTCCCACGAGGTCCAATGGCAAGTCCATCCACTGCTTGATGAATTAGATTTCTAAATACAGTTTACCTCTGTTCCTTCACATTTTGTCCACCGAATATTAGTAATTTTGCTGAGCAATCCATTCTAATGCTGCTCTGCTTTTTTATATTTCACGATTTGTGTCATTCTGACCTCAGTCAACAGGTTGGAGGAGGGAACGTGAACCAAGCACCAAACAATTGTTTCAGAAGTCCATGTATCTTTTAATTCTTGACAATGAAATCCCAACCAATTGGAAACTGTAGCTAATGTGTTTAGGATCTGCCTTCATCAGGGTTCAGAAACAGTTGCTAGAGTTCCAAAATGTACTGTGATCACACCTTCTGGACGGGTATCCTCTTCTACTGGTGGCTGACTCATTCAGAGCACTGTTGCATGAGCAAATCTCAGGCCTGGGGGTCAGGAAATAAATTGTGTTAAGGTGTTTTTCTCACGTACGCACCTCCCCTGAAAAGTTAAGTGCAGCTTCCTTTAAACTAAACCTATTTTGAGAAGAATGCATAGGCTTTCCTTCTGAAAATGTTAGCTGCCTGGCTGTCATGTTGACCCTCTGGTTTGGTTTACTTTTCTATGCAACTTATAACAACCATGTTAAGATCAGGAGTTCTGACTTTACTTGCAATATGCCTGGTCTGAGTTATTGTCCTAGTGTTAAAGACAGAGACAGCAATGTGCCTGTACAGTTTAAAGGAAAATGCTAAGCGGTGGCCACCTTCACTCAAAATTTCATCTCAAAACGATCAGTAAATGATTGTATGCAAAATTCAACCTTTCCTTTTAGGAGTTGGGACTGCCTCTCTAACTGGCTGGATCTCCTCCTTTTTAAAGCTGAACTCTGGGGAAATTTGCTCACACTGCATGGGTTAACTGCTCGTGTTTTTTTTTTTTTCTAGGGGAGAGGAGAGCGGAGATATACTTACTTGCCTAATCCTGCAATTCTCCAACACAAGACTGGTCCCTGTAGCTCCTGCCCCCCGGTGGTCTAGTGATCGTGTGCAGTGGACTGTTCCTGACGTCATCACGCCCATAGGCCTGCTCCGGACGTGAGCATAACAGGGGACAGTCCACTGCTTGACTGCGGATATCTCTGTTTTGTTGCTGGATCAGAGCATCGGGGGAGTAATGGCTTTCTGATCGCCCCTGGGGAAAAAATGAGCAGTTAACCCATGCAGTGCAGTTAGTCCCACTGGACAGGGAAGAAATCTGTCCGGAGTTCAGGTTGGGTGTGGGTGTATGTGGTGGTGGGTTTTCTCCTTCCTTGTTATGTGATGGGTAGTTGCTTTTACTAAAAGGGAGGTTTCGGAACTTGGGATGAACTGGGCCAAGCTGGGCTTTTACAGGAAAAGTCAAGCTTTGCAAATCACTTCAGCTGTTTAAACATCTGAATCTACTGATGCCTTTGAGGTATTCACTGAAGGATACCTTTTTTGTATTTTGTTTGAAAGTCAATGGCAATGAAGAAATATGCCTATATCAGGAACATATGAAGAAAAATTAGCAAAGTAGTGTATAAAGGACGACTGCCCCAAAGCCTGCAGCTTCAGAAATAAGTTGGTAATTTCAGCTCTTGCATATCTATATTGACAGGCTACTTTTAAAGCTGAACTTTGGGCACAAAAAATATATTCCTCATTAGCCATAAAGGATATAAATCTTTGTGTGCATGTAATGCATTTTTTTTTTTTTTACCCAAATATTACCTTGTAAAAGTTGTTGTGGTACAGCCTGTACAAAGATGTATAAAGGGCCTAGCGGGTCCATCTAATTCAGACTGCCTGCAGAAAACTACAGAAGGGGACAGGAGATGAGACCAGTCACCCTGCACAAGGAATGAGAGCGGCAGTGACTGGTCTTTATTTCACGATCTCCAGCACAGAAGCAAAGTTTCACACTTTGATTACTACACAAATCTGGTAGAAAAACACAAAACCCAACAGTATTTAAGCATACACGTGGCTTTTGTATTTGGAAAATATTTGCTCATCTTGGAGTTCAGCTTTAACTTCTTCAAGGGTTATTCCACCCAGTTGAACGCTTTTTTGGGGGGGGGGTGGAGAGCTACTCCTTTATTTTTGATTTGACACCTTAGTTTGTAAACTGGAACAGATAGTAAACAAGTTTAGTTGATTATAACATGGAAATGATGGCGCATTTTAGCACTTCATAAGGGGAAGTTATATTTAAGGTGTATGAAATCAAATTATGCCTAATGTGTTTGTTGCTTTGTACATTTATAGATTTGTTGCCAAGGAGTATTGACTTATTTTTCTCTTTTCCTAGAGTCGATAAGGAGGATGAAATGACCTGTCTTATAAAGGGCTGTAATTTTGTATTGAAAAATATACCTCATGAAGCTTTTGTCTATGTAAGGCATGCAGATCCTGAATTTCGATTTCAAACCACTCATCCCAACATCTTCCCATATTTATTAGTTAATATAGGTTCTGGGGTATCCATAGTCAAGGTGAGTTTTTTTTTTAACTTATTTTATTAGTAGCAAAAGTTTAACATGTATTGGTCCAATGCAAGAAGGATTTCCATAAAATAAATCCTATCTGATGTATTTGGTATATAGGAGTAGTGCTGAGCTGATGTATAATGTACTGTGTTTCTGTGCTAAACCTCTAAATTAATTGATATGATGCCTTTATATAATTTCTGAGGTAGTTAACACATAAATATACAAAGAATTAATTGCGTTAATAAATTGCTAATTTACCAGCAAAAAATGTGGTGGCAAAGTGCAAAAAGTGCAAATGATATGTGACACAGTGGATAAATAAAATTAAAAGTAACAAAGACAGATAAAATCAATATAGTACAGGGTGTATGTGTCTGTGATGGTACTGAGCAGTACCTAATTATTTAAGTGCAAATGTGCATGAATTTATGTTACTAAGCAGTAACAATAAAACTTCTAGGTGAATCCAGAAAAATAACTGTCCTTCTTTAAAAATAAAAGGAAAGGAAGGATTGGTAATGTCAATCGTGCATTAAAACAAATATAATCCGGGAATAAGAAGGAATCCCTTATTGACGTGCTGTGATTGGTGCTGGATTGTGGGTGATACAAATAGCTTCGTGCTTTTCACACTGTGACTCCTTAAGCATATGGGTGGCCCCTTACCTCACTGCTGTGAGGTTACAGCATTTGTATATAATAAAGCCTTTTGTCCGACCTCCTCCTGTTCAAACGATCCTTTTACCACCTTGGCTGGGGTCCTGCCTGGTTCTATGTAGGGTGTTAGTGGGAGGGGGGATCCCGGTTCCTATAGAGGCTCCACAGGATGGTGTGCATGTAGTAATGGGGAAGAGCGAAGGAATCCCAAATAGTGTGATATTGTTTTTATGAAAACATTTTATTCACATGATTTTTAAAAGTACTCACATTCAAAAGTTCAAAGCAGGGTACATCAGATACGAGCGCCGAGCTCATCGGCGTCACCTCCGGTGCTTGCACTTCCCTACGCGTGTCGTCACTGGTCACGTGACTTCATCAGGGGAACTGATCCCCTGATGAAGTCACGTGACCAGTGACGACACGCGTAGGGAAGTGCAAGCACCGGAGGTGACGCTGACGAGCTCGGCGCTCGTATCTGATGTACCCTGCTTTGAACTTTTGAATGTGAGTACTTTTAAAAATCATGTGAATAAAATGTTTTTATAAAAACAATATCACACTATTTGGGATTCCTTCGCTCTTCCCCATTACTACATGCACACCATCCTGTGGAGCCTCTATAGGAACCGGGATCCCCCCTCCCCCTAACACCCTACATAGAACCAGGCAGGACCCCAGCCAAGGTGGTAAAAGGATCGTTTGAACAGGAGGAGGTCGGACAAAAGGCTTTATTATATACAAATGCTGTAACCTCACAGCAGTGAGGTAAGGGGCCACCCATATGCTTAAGGAGTCACAGTGTGAAAAGCACGAAGCTATTTGTATCACCCACAATCCAGCACCAATCACAGCACGTCAATAAGGGATTCCTTCTTATTCCCGGATTATATTTGTTTTAATGCACGATTGACATTACCAATCCTTCCTTTCCTTTTATTTTTGAAGGACAGTTATTTTTCTGGATTCACCTAGAAGTTTTATTGTTACTGCTTAGTAACATAAATTCATGCACATTTGCACTTAAATAATTAGGTACTGCTCAGTACCATCACAGACACATACTGTACACCCTGTACTATATTGATTTTATCTGTCTTTGTTACTTTTAATTTTATTTATCCACTGTGTCACATATCATTTGCACTTTTTGCACTTTGCCACCACATAATAAATTGCTAATTTACCAGCAAATAAACGCATAAATATACAAAAAATTAATTGCGTTAACTACCTCAGAAATTATATAAAGGCGTCATATCAATTAATTTAGAGGTTTAGCACAGAAACACAGTACATTATACATCAGCTCAGCACTACTCCTATATACCAAATTTACTTAAAGGCACACGGAATTTACCTTTTCAGTGCTTTGTAGCAGATGACCCACACCTGGATCTCTTTAGTAGCGCGGAATTAATTTCTATACACATTTTCCTATATGATGTATTAATTACTTTCTAAATCAGATTCTCCCTTTTTTTGCATTCATTGAAAATCAAAGTGTGAAATCAATTGACTTGGGGGTCCGGACACTGTTGCCTTTCTTCTTTCAAGGTCTATCCAATGGCAACATACCGTATCTTTTTATCTACATTATTTTGAAATGTCTTCCTTTTTTGTGTCAGGTAGAAACGGAGGACAAGTTTGAGCGGATTGGCGGAAGTTCAATAGGTGGGGGTACTTTCTGGGGACTTGGAGCTTTGCTCACAAAGACAAAGGTCAGACATTGCATAAGAGTGCATTTTCTTTTGTTAAGACTTTTTTGTTCTTTTAAACTTTATTCCACCATTTCTGTATAACACTTCTTGAGGCCTTTTTTTTTTTTTTTATAATTCTCTCAAAAATAAACATATTTATCACCAACAGAAGTTTGATGAATTATTACAACTAGCTGCAAAGGGACAACATACGAATGTTGACATGTTGGTGAAAGATATATATGGAGGAGCGTACCAAATTCTCGGGTTAACGGGAGACCTGATTGCCAGCAGCTTTGGCAAATCAGCCACAACAGACAAAGGTATGAGATGTAAACAAATCTGTTGCTTAGGGTTAGAAGGGACGGTTATATCCTTGCAACTACTGGTGAGTCAGTTGTTGAAGGAAGAGTTTGATTACCTCAGTGCCCGGTCATTTGAATGTATGCCCTTGTGAGACCAGAGGTTGTCGTATTACAATGTAAACACAGCGGTGTCAAACTCAATTTTATCGTGGGCCACATGAGCAGTATTAACACCCTCAAACGTCCGGTTGTATCTGGGGTGCATTAGAGTACATACAGAGTGCAGGGCTCAGGAGTGCCCCCAAAGCTTGCTCATATCTCTACTTTCTCCTACCTGACCCGTCCCTAGTACAGTACCTCCCTATGTGGACGACTCTACTACCCGTGTATTCAACTCTAGTACCTCCCTGTGTAGGCAGCTCTGCCATGCCTTGCAGGTTGATCATCTGTTTTTCTCTTTTTCTATTTCTGCCCTGGTTGCATGCAGAGTTCTGTTGGATCCAGGAGCCGCTGAGAGCAAAGCTGTCCCTTGTAAACACAGAAATTTGGCGGTGAGGGATCAGGAGCTGAGGGTAAGAGCTGGATGTGGCTGAAGTTCTTCCACATTCCAGCTGCAAAACTAAGTGTGATGGACTACATGACAAGGCCTGGTGGTCGTACTCGGCCAGTGAGCCTGGTGTCTATGTATGTGATGTAACATATTTTCCAGCAGCTGTAAGGTAGCTCTGATACCATTGTACATTATTGGTAGACTGTGTGTGGACAACACTGCCATTTGATGTACAGTTGTGCTCATAAGTTTACATACCCTGACAGAATTGATGGTTTCATGGCCATTTTTCAGAGAATATGAATGATAACGCAAAAACTTTTCTTTCACTCATTGTTCGTGTTTGGCTGAAGCCATTTATTATCAATCAACTGTGTTTACTCTTTTTAAATCATATTGGAAACACAAACTACCCAAATGACCCTGCCAACAAAGAACTTTCTAGAGCAACTTGAAAAGAGAGCATGTACCAATTACTGCTCAGCCACAAGACAGGGTGCAGGTCCGGTTCATGCCGGAGATACTGCAAATGATAGGAATGGATGACGGCACACCTCAAATCCATAGCTAAAAATCGTCAGAACATCAGATCACACAGGCAGTGAGGTTGACGTCTTTTACGTCTCGCTGTGTCTGTGTGCAGGTAGTGTTTTTTTTTTTTGGTCTCTCTCTCTCTCTCTCGATTTCTCTCTCTCGATCCTGTTCCAGGCTAACTCATGTAGGCATCATCCACAATTTCTGATAAAACTGAGTTCCATCCCATTTTTAATTTAAACCCAGTGGTATCCTAGTAGACAAATTTAAGAATCGAAAAAATCTTACGCCTGCATAAAATCCTGAAATTATCACCTCTACTCGCTGAACACTTTACCCGCTCAATAGCTTGAACCCTAAGGGCTGATGCATCCCCACCATGGAATTCGTGGAATGGTTCTTTGCAATGTCACACAGGTGGTCTTGTATGCAGTCCCGCAGGCGCCTTGTCATACAGTCTACATTTTGGACCAAGCATGCTTAACAAATCACATATTTGGTATATTATATATTTGGTGTTACAAAAGGACTTTCCAGTTTCAGTGATTAAAGTTAACATGTTAATGTGAAAAAAATAATAATGGCAAAGTGCATGGTGTTCACATCAAAACTCTTCCTATCTATTTTTGTTTATGTCCGCCCAAGGTATTATGCAAAAGATGACATGGTTATGTAATAAACCAGGTTAAAAAGACACACTCAAACAAGGAAACCTTATGGGTTTTCTGCTATCGGCCACATGAGCAAAACTCATGGACAATACCTTCAGTTTTTCTTTGCCCCCTTTCCACAGTTTTGGTATTCTGCAAATTCTACATTTCTGATCTTTTCTATTTTAGTGTATCCTTTGATCATAAGAACCTTTCTGAAGCCTAGGCAAAGCTATAATTCTAGTCAAAATACTTGGGTACAGTTTTTGGTTCCCTGGAGAATAGGAGGGTTCTGAGTCTGCAAAGAACAGTTTCCTCTTTGGACTCCACAGTGTGCCTACATTCCAGTCTAAGACACAGCTGGAAAGTTAAGTAGTCAAGATAAAATTATTGTAAATAATATACATAAGTTTGTTTTACTGAATGGGGCTGGGTTATTTCAGGTGGCTGAGATATAACTTCTCAGAGCTGTAGAATTGTGATACTTCAGACAGAGAAATATCTAGAATGACTAACTTATGCTGTCATACAGTGAACCTAAACTCAATAGTTAAAGTGCAGTTTTATATGTATTATTAATCTCCATGTACTTAAAACCTTTACAAATTAGTTTTGAAGCATACTAAATAAATCCCATGGCCATAGATAACATTTTATGGACTCCCAATACTAAACACTTTCTTAAATGGGATAGCATTAAATATATTGCACGCCCCTATGGCCATCCTTTGCCACAAGGCTTCATTTCCGCTGGGCTTTGGAGAAGTGTGAAGGTTCCTTTTGGTGGTTGAACCAAGGATTTCATAAAATCTAAAAGTTGCCTTCCATGCAGGGGAAGCAGATCTTTCCCTACAAACTTATCACAGAGTCCCCCTTCAGAAAAGTTTTGCTACCAACTGGTCAAATTTTGTCCAAAGCACTCTCAAATGCGCATCTTTGCCCCTCTCCATTTTTGCCTTTCCAAAGTAAAAGTGTTTGGACACTTCTTGAGGGGAGGGTATGGTGTCTCAAATATATTCTTCTATCCTATATTTTGACTATCGCTACCAGACTTTTTATGTAACCATGTGTAAAAGTCACCTGGACTTCCACTTGGGGGGAAAAGAAGCATCAGCTCTGAATCTGGGACTCTATGGTCCACAGATCAATACATTTTGTCTCTGGGGGAAGCTAAATATGCCCATTTAACAAAAGCTTATATGGTCCCTCAGAGGCTGGCTAAATACTGTAGTGATGCATCAGACTGATTTAGAGGCTATAATGCGTTCGGTATCCTGAAACCTATATGGTTGGACTGTGTGAAATTTAACCATTTTGGAAACCATGTCTATTAGTTTAATATACCCAGCACTAGACTGGGGCATTCACAAAAATCCATGAGATCCTTCAAGGGTTGAAGCTTGCAGGGAACACCAAAATAAATGGTCCACTTTTATCTTCACAGCGGCTTTGCAAATGCTTGCAAAAGCTCAGTGGTCTGCTCGGGCCCGGATTTACTCCCTATGCCGCCCCAAGGCCGGGTCCTTCAATGCCACACACACACACACACACACACACACACACACACACACACACACACACACACACACACACACATACACCATCACATAGGGGGACTCCCCAGAGAGCCCCCCCACTTACATTAGTGTCCCTAAACAGCTGACTCCCCCCCCCCCCCCCTGGTGGAGGTGGGAGGCAGCGATCGGCAGCTCTATGGTGTCCCAAGGCAGGGGGGGGGATCTCGCTGGGGCTAGTAGTTCTATCTCCGAATGTATACAGCAGAGGGGGAGGGGCCTCTGACCCGGGCATCAGCAACAGTGTACAAGCAGAGTGAAACTGATACCTGCCCGGGTCAGAGGCCCCTCCCCTCTCCTCCACTGTATACACTGACACTAGAGAGTACTAGCCCCAGGGAGATCCCGCCGCCCACACAGGCACCATAGAGCTGCCGATCGCCACCTTCCACCTCCTCCCACATCTCCCCACTGCACTCTAAACGGCCAGGGGGAGATGTCGGGTCTTGGGGGGGGGGGGGGTAATTTTTTCACCCCCCTGTTGCCGCAGAGCCACCACTTCCGCCCCGAGGCCTGGCCTCGGTGGCCTTGTCAGGAACCCGGCCCTGGGTTTGCTCAAACTACCATAGTCCAATTCAAGACTAAATGAAAATGACTCAATGAAAAGCTTGAGGTTCATGGATAACTCCCGATCTCCCACATGATTTTAAATAACCTTTATTGATTTTTTACAGATTTAGAGGGGTTTCTTTCAGTCCTGAGGTCCCCCCCTCCCTTCTTTGTTACCCTCCCCCACCCTTTATATTTTGCTTTCTTTACTGCTCCTATACCTTTTCTTTCTTTTCTTGTCTGAAAATCTATATTCGTTGGTACATTCTGGTACTTGCAAGATGGCAAAGACCTGGCAGTTAAGTCACCCCAATAACTAAATATAGTACAATTTCTAGTGCTGATCTGACCAATGTGGTCACGTCGTGACTTTGTAATGAAGTTTTTGTTTAGTAATCATATTTTTGGCTAATGCCAGGTCTTTTGCTGTCCCTGTCATAAATCCTTTTTATGGAACGTGCAAAAGCTAAATAAAAATCAATTGAAACAGAATGCATAGACAATAGATTTCGAAAATGATCTTTAAAATTATATAACTTTGTAATTTTGGTCCCAGTTCCTCCAAACACGGCGAGTCGAGTTAATGTCAAAGGACTCAATTTTGGTCTCATCTGACCACGGCACTTTCTCCCAATACTTCTCTGAATCATTTAGATATTCATTGGCAAACATCAGATGGGCCTGTATGTGTGCCTTCGGGCGCTGCAGGATTGAAATCCATGGCAGCTTATTGTGTCACCAATGGTTTGTTTGGTGACTGTGTGGTCCCGTCTGCCTTGAGACCATTCACAAACTCCTCCCATGTAGTTCTGGGCTGATCCCTCAATTATCTCCATGATCATCCTTCGCCCATGAGGCGAAATCTTGCATAGAGCTCCAAACCGAGGGCGATTCATTTTTATTTTGCATTTCTTCCATTTGCAAATAATCACCCCAACAGTTGTCTCCTTCTCACCAAGCTTCTTGCTGATGGTCTTGTAGCCTATTCCAGCCTTGTGCAGGTCTACAATCCTGTCCCTGACGTCCTTTTGAGAGATCTTTGGCTCTTGCCCATGATAGTGAAGTTTGAATGGAATAAAGGGATTCTGTGGTGTCTTTTTATACACCTAACGAGTTGTCGCTAGGAGCACCATCTTAAATTGACAGGACTAATCTGTGTACCACATGAGCACATACTGTAGCCAGTCTGTGGGAGCCAGAATTGATGTTGGTAGGGAATCAAATGCTTATTTTACTTGCAACTCAATTTGTAACATTTGTATTGTGTGTTTTTTAGTTTTTTGCATTTTTGGTAAATTTTCTGTCTCTATCATTTAAAATACACCTATGATAACAATTCTAGACCCTTCATTTCTTAAGTGGGCAAACTTACAAAATCTGCAGGGGATCAAATAATTTCCCCACTGTATTTAAATTTTGCTCCCCAGATTTTTGACCTCTGTAAGAGCTATGATCCTGGGAGCATCCTCCTTTTATGACACACTTCCAGCAGTATCTGATCCTGGTTCCCCATTCTTTCCACCATCCCCTATGCCACTGGAGGATGTGCTTGTAACATAGGAGCAGAAGGAACCACATCTCTGACACTTTTAAAAAGGTGTCAAAGGAGATTCTACAAGCACTGTATGTCTTGAAAAATGCAAAAATAGGCAGTGGAACAGGTAACTGCAATGTGTTTTCTTTTTACAGGGATACATAAGAAAAGCGTTGGGACTTTGCATGAGGTAAGTATATTGTGGTTAGTCAAGTGGTTCAATATAGTGTGTGTGTGTGTGTGTGTGTGTTATTTATATTTATATTTATTTATATATATATATATATATATATATATATATATATATATATATATATATATATATATATATATATATATATATACACATATACACACACACACACACACACACACACACACACACACACACACACACACTATATTGTCTGCCATAGCATTATAAGTACATCACAATCAGTACATACAAATGAAAGGACACATAAATGACATGTTGCAAATCGTGTATCAAAAATATTGACATGGTACTCAGGAAAGATGTTAATGAAAGCACGCACCAGTAGATCGACGCTGGAGGATGTCAAATGCACGGGCGGCAGCGTGGAGCCGATGCTCAGTCGGACAAATCCCCGAATCCAAACGATGGTGGGTGGGAGTGAAATGAGAGGGGCTCCAAGAGAGCAATGCAGCTCCAGGAGGAAACTGACACATTCCGGCCCAGCAGGCAAACAATGTTGCTCTACATACAGCAGACATGTGAGTTTTAAAGGGATGGGTATCATTACCATCCCTTTTTACCCATTAATATTTTCTAATTTTTGGTTTATGACTGGTCCATGTCTCATAGATTCATGACGCATCCGCCCCGTAAGATTGGAGTTAGTCCATGAAACGAAACATGTCGGGCTTACACAGATGCATTATGTTTGTTCCAGACGGTTCTACTAATTCAGTTTTCAATCTACTGATTTCTGTAGCGATTCTCTACTATGGAGGATCATCTCATTTTTCATCTCTTATTTGTCATTGTAAAATTTTACATGGTCTTTAACATGTCAATATTTTTGAATTCATGGTTTACAACATGTCATTGTTGTCCCTTTTTCATATGTATGTACTGATTGTGATGTACTTATAATGCTATGGCAGACAATAAATATATGTAATCATATTCACCCATTTGACTAACCACAATATACTTGCCTCAATCAAAGTTCCAACCCTTTTCTTATGTACTAGATACAAGGATGGAGATGCATGTTATCATGCGTCTCATGTAAAGTCCCAAACCCCCCTCTTTTGCATCTTTACAGGGTAATCCCTTTATTTATTTTTTTTTATTTTTTTTATACCCTATCTTTTCTTTAAGGCACAGTGTTTCTTTAAAAGGGACTGTTCAGTTCTGTAAATTTTATTTTCGGAATTGGTGCTTTCAGCATATAACTTGACTGTCTACCACTAAACATCACTTGCCTGGAAGCTTTGGTAATAAGAGGATCTATGTTCCTCTTGGGTTAATGTTTAGAATCCTTTTCAGATGAAGCATGTCATCTGGGAAGTTGGAAACACTGAACCAGACTTCCCTGTAATTCTCCTTCCAGGAATCTTCCACAGTGACTCCTGGCATACAGTAATTATTTCCAAATAATATATATTTATGTATAATTGGTGAATTACAGCGCTCGTCCTTAAATTCAAGAATTGGTATATATATTGCTGCAACTTGACATGTGAGACACACACTAAATAATACGATTCAAATAAAATAAGCTGCGCTAATAAACTATTAATACTAAATTGATTCTGTAATAAGTGCTTTACAAGTAAATTTACACCCTCTCACAGGTGCAGTGATATGTGGAAAAGAAGACAAAAACAAATTGAAAAAATTGCCGTCCCAATAATAATAAAAAACGACAATCTGATGCTTACATTCCAAAGTCTTTCAGATACAGTGTATGATTATTGTGTATAAGACACTATTGCAGTTGTTCGCCCATCTGATGTTGTCACCATATAGTTGATGGAAAAAACACAAATGAATAATAAAAAAAAAAGGTCCTCTCCACCCGGATGTCAAACGTGATGGTTAACAAACACCCAAGGAAAAGTGAATGATAGAAGAATCCTCCACCTATAGTCTGCTGCCGCTTACCAGAAGCTGAGATCTCTTTTTAGGGAGATCGTACACGCTTTGGGCTATTTCCCCTGCCCCCGGTCTCTGTACCCTGAAGTTTTGAAATGCCGTCACTCGTTCTCAATCTAGAGCTCCGCAGTAGCATTCATATTCCATGTAAACAAAAGAAGGGGATGCCACCATAGCGTAATTCCGTAATAAAACATTTATTGTAAAAAAAGAATCACACTTACAATTAAGCTGATTTATAAAGGCAGTTGTATATAAAAGAATTTTCGAGCCGGCCGGCTCTCGATCACAGCCCGTGACTTCCGGGACTGGCAGTACGTGGTCACGTCAGCACGCTGCTTTACCCTACGCCGTTTCGTTGACGAAACGGCGTAGGGTAAAGCGGCGTGCTGATGTCACCGCGTACTGCCAGTCCCGGAAGTCACAGGCTGTGATCGAGAGCCGGCTCGAAAATTCTTTTATATACAACTGCCTTTATACATCAGCTTAATTGTAAGTGTGATTCTTTTTTTACAATAAATGTTTTATTACGGAATTACGCTATGGTGGCATCCCCTTCTTTTGTTTACATGGAATATGAATGCTACTGCGGAGCTCTAGATTGAGAACGAGTGACGGCATTTCAAAACTTCAGGGTACAGAGACCCGGGGCAGGGGAAATAGCCCAAAGCGTGTACGATCTCCCTAAAAAGAGATCTCAGCTTCTGGTAAGCGGCAGCAGACTATAGGTGGAGGATTCTTCTATCATTCACTTTTCCTTGGGCGTTTGTTAACCATCACGTTTGACATCCGGGTGGAGAGGACCTTTTTTTTTTTTTTTATTATTCTTTTGTGTTTTTTCCATCAACTATATGGTGACAACATCAGATGGGCGAACAACTGCAATAGTGTCTTATACACAATAATCATACACTGTATCTGAAAGAGACTTTGGAATGTAAGCATCAGATTTTGTCGTTTTTATTATTCTTGGGACGGCAATTTTTTCAATTTGTTTTTGTCTTCTTTTCCACATATCACTACGCCTGTGAGAGGGTGTAAATTTACTTGTAAAGCACTTATTACAGAATCAATTTAGTATTAATAGTTTATTAGCGCAGCTTAATATATATTTATGCCCTTTTTTTATTGCATCAATTCTTCTTTACTAAACCTCGAGGAATTGCATCTCCTTAAAGCTTTTTCAACTCCCCACTTGTCCCATTTGAGGAAGTGGGAATCTTCTCTCAGATGTAAACCTCTTAGAAACGTGGGCAGTTCTTGCTGAGAAAATGTTGAAAGAAATACCTAAGGGTGTAACAATGATCAGTCGATCAAGAGATACTGGCACCTGGCATTGTATTAAAATGTTACTCAAACACCCCCCCAAGAGTTGTCATGGGAACAAGTACCCCATTAGAATATTTCTCCCATATTTCTGTTCTGGTGGTAATTAAAAAAAAAATGGATTTATCCTCGCTTTCATTTCAGAATCCCCAAAAACACTCCAGCGCTTAGTGCAAGATTCTCCCAAGGACACTTAGTTGCGTAATGTTTCCTCAGGTGCAGCCCTCTACAGACCGGGGAATCTTCAGTAAACCGAAAAAACACACACAAGAGGGTGCAAGCTCCTCATGCATTACCACCAAACAAATTAATTAAAACCCTATAGCCAAATAGATACTCCCGAACGTAAAGGTAAAACCGTCATGTAACAAAGCTGCTTCAATCACGGACGATACATCCTATCATTAGACCGTCTGGTTTGAAAGCTCACACGTTTCGGGAGACTCGCTCCTTTAAAGAGGGATGTTACACTGTGTTGGTTCACTATCCTGAGGAAGGGAGTAAGCCTTGATAGTAATGCACTAGAAGCTTGCACCCTCTTTTTTGTGTTTTTGCCGTTCACTTTAGTTTCTGGTAACCTTGGAGTGCAGGATAATTGAAGAGACCAAACGTCCCTAATGGGGACACAGACCACGATAAAATACATGACATGGGCTCTATCCCCTCACCTTTCTATCAAAAAAACAAACTGTTTTGCCTTTAAGTATAGGTTAAGGTGTCGGCTGTGGAAGATTCTTGGAAAGGGAATTGTTGGTAAGTCTAATTCAATATTTCTCTTATGTACCCTAGAATTCTCCAAAGAAGACATGGCAAAGAGCTTACTGCATATGATCAGCAATGACATTGGCCAGTTGGCGTGTCTGTATGCCAAACAGCACAACCTCTCTCAGGTGTATTTCGGAGGCTTCTTCATTCGAGGTCATCCTGTCACAATGCACACCATCACCTACAGTATCAACTTCTTCTCTAAGGTGGGACTTACACTATAAAGGGCTATAAAGAGCAATCTTCTAGACTGTCCATGTGGCCCAATTATTGCTGTGATGTGAATGATTTGAGCATGACTAGCCACAATTTGGCAGTGTCGGGTGAATTATTTTGTATGAGTGGTAAAAGCATTTGCCACCATTCTGCATCTCTTGACATGCTCGGAAGTCTTTAAAACTAAACTCCAGACTGATGTAAAGGTCACCTATAAATACAGCTCTGTATTTAAATACATTATTATTATTCGTGCATTTTTAAAAGCAGCTAGTGAAAGTACTGAACTTTGGCTTGCTATCAGGCTCTTGCAGCACCCAGACTTGGAGAGGGAGGGGCAGGACTGGGAGCCAATCAGGTGTGCTAATGTACTAACAAAGAGCATGCTGAGATGAGGATTCTGATTGAGAGTAGATTGAGCAGAATGATGACCACATCAGTCTACTGTTGCTTTTTCACAGTCCAGGCAGTAGTTTGGGGACAGAGAGGATACAACTGTAACCCTTCCACAGTCTATACTAATAGCAGAAAAGGTGTAATCAACCATTTTAAATTTTTATATATATAAAATATAATCTCACAGTATCTAACAAAAGTGAGTAACACCCTCACGTTTTTGTAAATATTTTATTATATCTTTTCATGTGACACTCTGCTACAATGTAAAGTAGTGAGTGTTCAGCTTGTATAACAGTAAATTTGCTGCCCCCCTCCAAATAACTCAACACACAGCCATTAATGTCTAAACTGCTGGCAACAAAAGTGAGTACACCCCGAAGTAAAAATGTCTACACTGGGGCCAATTAGCAATTTTCCCTTCCCTGTGTCATGTGACTTGTTAGTGTTACAGGGTCTCGGGTGTGAATGGGGGAGGAGTACAAAGACAAGTGTGTCTTGCCTACATTCAAGTATGGTGGTGGGAGTGTCCTGGTCTGGGGCTGCATAAGTGCTTCCGGCACTGGGGTGCTACAGTTCCTTGAGGGAACCATGAATGCCAACATGTACTGTAATATACTGAAGCAGAGCATGATCCCCCCCCTTACTTCGGCAACTGGGCCGCAGGGCAGTATTTCAACATGACCCCAAACGCACCTCCAAACGATCACTGCCTTGCTAAAGAATCTGAGGGCAAAAGTAATGGACTGGCCAAGCATGTCTCCAGGCCTAAATGCTATTGAGCATCTGTGGGGCATCCTGTAATGGAAGGTGGAGGAGCGCAAGATCTCTAACATCCACCAGCTCCGTGATGTCATCATGGAGGAGTGGAAGAGGACTCCAGTGGCAACCTGTGAAGATCTGGTGAACTCCATGCCCAAGAGGGTTAAAGTGGTTGTAAACTCTGTAGTACTTTTTATTTTTTTTTATTTTTTATAAACCCACCTGCAAGACAAAGGCATAATGAGCTAGTATGACTAGCGTACTAGCTCATTATGCATCACTTACCTTAGATCAGGGCCCCCGAAGCCATCCTCGTCTCCCTCTCCAGCCGCAGCCATCACTGCGGCGATAGCCGGGATGTTACTTCCGGGTATCGCCGCTCCAGCCAATCACAGCGCCGCTCCGGCACTGTGATTGGCCGGAGCGGCGAAGACGTGACTCCGCGCATGCGCGCGGGAGCCGTCAAATCCGGCTAAGCCAGATTTGTGAATGGGATTAACCCTATGAATGCACCGTTGTCAACGGTGCATTCTTTTTTGTAAAATATCTCCTAAACCGTGTAGGTTTAGGAGATATTTCTTGCACCTACAGGTAAGCCTTAATCTAGGCTTTACCTGTAGGTGCAAGTTACATAAGTGGGTTTGCAACCACTTTAAGGCAGTGCTGGAAAAGGTGGCCACACAAAATATTGACACTTTGAGCCCAATTTGGACACAATCACTTAGGGGTGTACTCACTTTTGTTGCCAGCGGTTTAGAGATTAATGGCTGTGTGTTGAGTTATTTTGAGGGGACAGCAAATTTACACTGTTACAATGTAAGTAATGAGTGTACAGCTTGTATAAAAGTGTAATTTCTTCAGTGTTGTCACATGAAAAGATGTGTATGTATGTGTGTGTGTGTATGTATGTGTGTGTATGTATGTATGTGTGTGTATATATATATATATATATATATATATATATATATATATATATATATATATATATATATATATATATATATATAAAATATTTACAAAAGTTATTTATTATATTCTCACTCACATACATACATACATACATACATACATACATACATACATACATACATACATACATACATTTAATATTAGTGTGTGTGTATATGTGCATAAAACATTTAAGCGTAATCTCATGAGATAATTTGAGGGTGTGACTAGGGGCAGGGTAGGGATTGGGTGGGGCAACTGGTGGCGAGTAACCCTTGGGGCCTGGCTAGTAGATTAGGACTTGAAATTTTGAGGTGTGTGTGTGTGTGTGTGTGTGTGTATAATATATATTAAAATAAAATTTCAAGTCCTGATCTACTAGCCAGGCCCCAAGGGTTACTCGCCACCAGTTGCTCCACCCCTAGTCACGCCCTCATAAATTATCTCATGAAATTTACGCTTAAATGTTTTATGCAGAATTAAGTTACAAAATAAATATTTAACAACTTTATCAGTTCCCCTCAGCACAGCCTTACCTGTGCCCATCATTGCAGCTTGACCTGTGCCCACCATTGCAGCCTCGCTATGCCCCACATTGCAGCCTCGCCAGGGTGGAGGAAGTGTAAGGGTAGCCGGATCATGACTGGAGTTAGAGGAGAGCCACGGGATCGCAGAGCGGTAATAAAGGGATTTTTATAACGGCTTACCTGTAAAATCCTTTTCTTGGAGTACATCACGGGACACAGAGCGACTTAGTCATTACTAATGGGTTATATAGTTTACCTTCAGGTGCTGGCACTGGCAACTTCCAAACCGGAAGTACCCTCCCCTATATAAGCCCCTCCCATCCGGGAGCACCTCAGTTTTGTAGCAAAGCAATAAGTGTCCCAAAAAGAGGGGTGGGAGCTCTGTGTCCCGTGATGTACTCCAAGAAAAGGATTTTACAGGTAAGCTGTTATAAAAATCCCTTTTTCTTTTTCGTACATCACGGGACACAGAGCGACTTAGTCATTACTAATGGGACGTCCCAAAGCAATGCCAAATGAGGGGAGGGATACACTATACATAAGCTGGGCGCCATCAGGCATGAGGCTCTTTTGCGGCCTGCAACACACTGCGCCCAAAGGCGACATCCTCCTGACTTCTGACGTCCACCTGGTAGAATCTAGTAAACGTGTGTACTAAGGACCATGTTGTGGCCTTACAGACTTGAGCCAGGGAGGCTTGGTGATGCACTGCCCATGAAGTTCCAACTGCTCTTGTGGAGTGCGCCCTAACTTTGAACGGAGGCGGTCTCCTTTTCAAGCCATAGGCTTGTATTATGACCTGTCGAATCCACTTGGCTAAAGTAGATTTTTGATGCTGCCTGACCCTTTCTGGGGCCTTCCGGCAGAACAAACAAAGTATCCGTTCTACGAATCTGAGCAGTGGCTTTAAGATAAGCTTTAACTGCTCTTACTACATCCAAAGAATGCAATAACTTTTCCTCTACCGAACTAGGTTTGGGGAAAAAAGAAGGAAGAACCACATCTTGGTTCAAATGGAACCTCGATACCACCTTAGGAAGAAGGCTGGATGAGGACGTAATACTACTCTGTCCTTATGGACAACCAGATATGGCTCCTTACAGGACAAGGCGGCTAATTCCGATACTCTTTTAGCCGAACAAATGGCTACTAAGAAAATCAATTTCCTGGTGAAAAGAACCAAGGAAATGTGCCGCAATGGTTCAAATGGTTGTTTCTGTAGAACCGACAGAACCAGGTTTAAGTCCCATGGACATATGGGAATACTTACCGGAGGGCTAATACGCATCACTCCTTGTATGAAAGCTTTGACTAATGAATGCAAAACCAAGGGCCTTTGAAAAAAATATTGACAAGGCCGTCTGACCCTTGATAGTACTCAAGGCAAGCTTCCTATGTACAGCCCACTGTAGGAAGTCCAGAATCCTACCTATTACGTACTTACGTGGATGCCATTTCTTGGCCTCACACCACGTGATGTACGCCTTCTAGATCCTATAATAGATCTGCCTGGATACCGGCTTCCTGGCATTGATCATGGTAGATACCACAGGATTAGAGAGCCCTCTCTTTTTTAGAATGTGGGCTTCAATAGCCAGGCCGTCAAACCTAGGGCTGGTAAGGAAGGGTAGTATATCGGTCCTTGCGAAAGCAGGTCCGGACGATGTGGGAGGGTCCAAGGACTTCCCACTGACATTTTTACAATCTCCGTGTACCATGCCCTTCGGGGCCACGCTGGAGCCACCAGAATCACTGGTTTCTTTTCTACCCTGATTCTGCGGATTAATCGCGGTGGGAATGCATATATCAGCTTGAACTGATCCCAAGGGAACACGAGGGCATCCGAACCGCAAGCTAGGGGATCTTTTGTGCGAGACACATCTGTCCACCTTTGCTTTGAATCTGGATGCTAGCAGATCTACATCCGGTGTTCCCCACCGCTGGCATATTGCCTGGAAAACCTCGGGGTGAAGAGACCATTCCCCCGGGCATAATTGCTGTCGACTTAAAAAGTCCGCTCTCCAATTTTCCACTCCTGGGGAGAAAACCGCGGATATGGCTGTGACATATCTTTCTGCCCATTCCAGGATGCAATTCGCTTCCCTCTGGGCTGCACGACTCCTGGTGCCACCCTGGTGATTGATATATGCCACTGCTGTGGCATTGTCTGATTGAATTCTGACAGGTGACCCTTGGAGTTTGGATGTCCATGCTACTAGGGCATACCGGGCTGCTCGTATCTCTAAGAGATTGGTGGGCAGGGCCTTCTCTGCTTCTGACCACTTGCCCTGGAGAGACCATTGCTCCAGTACTGCCCCCCAGCCTATGAGGCTGGCATCTGTAGTGACCACCTTCCAAGAAACCGGACTGAAGGGTTTCCCTTTTTCCAGATTCTGGGGCACCAACCACCAATGGAGGCTCTTGCGAACGGAAGGGGACAGGGACATTGGTAAGTCTAAAGCCTGAACTTTTTTGTTCCAGGCTGACAGTATGGCCCTCTGCAAGTTCCTCGAATGGAATTGACCATAGGGTACTGCTTCGAATGAAGCCACCATCTTTCCCAGCAGCCTCATACACAGGCGTATGGATGGTTTTCTTTTTTGTACCCACTAAGTGGGTCAAATCTTTCAAAGACGACACCTTCTCTGGAGGTAAGAAAATCTTTCTCTGATTTGAATCCAGTCTTAGCCCCCAAGTATTCCAGACTTTTGACTGGTTTTAGGGCTGACTTGTCTCGGTTGATAATGCAACCGTGAGATTCCAGATCCTTGATTATCTTGTGAACGACCACTTCTAGTTTTTTTCACTGAGTGGTCTATCAGCAACAAGTCGTCTAGATATGCCATTATCGTTACACCTTGTGTTCCTAGTTTGGCCAATCGTAGGGCCAGAATTTTTGTGAACACTCGTGGTGCTGTGGCCAGACCGAAAGGTAAGGCTCTGAACTGAAAATGGCGCCCTTCTACTACAAAGCGTAGAAATTTCTGGTGGGCCGGACAGATGGGAATATGCAAATAAGCATCCCTTATGTCGATTGAGGCTAACCATTCCTGCCCTTGTAGGGCGGTGGCCACCGATCGGATCGACTCCATCCGAAAAAGTCCTGATATGTAGGAACTTGTTTAGCCCTTTTATATTTAATATGGGCCTCACGTCCCCATTTGGTTTGGGGACTGTGACAAGGTTCGAGTAAAACCCGAACCCGCTTTCTTCCAAGGGAACCTTCATGATTACCCTTGGAGCAATAGTTGTTCTAGTGCCAGAAGGAGGGATCCACTCTTCTGGGGATCGCTTGGCACGTTTGACCTTATAAAATGGGCAGGAGGAATGTCTTTTAACTCCAGCCTGTATCCCAGACTTACTGCGAAGATCACCCATCTCTGATGGTGTCCCGCCAGGTCTCTGTGAACAACTGAAGTCTTCCCCTCACCCGATTGAGTGGGGGCAACCCTTCATGACTTGGGGGGAGGTTTTGTACCTCTCTTGACCCAGGGTTTCTTGTTACCCTGTGATTGTCCCTGATTTCTGCCCCCTGGATTTGACCGCGGAGGCCGTCGGAACTGTTTCACAGCCGATGTGCCAGGGACTGGAGAAGTAGGCCTCTTAAAAGAAGGACTTCTACTCTTATTCTTAACCGGCAAGAGTGTACTTTTACCGGCAGAAGTTTTCTGGATATATTTGTCCAGATCTTCTCCAGATAAGCGTTCTCCATGAAATGGGAAGCTAATCAGCAATTTCTTACAGGGAGCTTCAGCAGACCAGTTTTTGAGCCATAGAAGCCTACGCATATGTCTACAGACAGCGTAAAGCGGGATGCCTGTTGGATTGTATCCTTTATGGCGTCCACCGCAACACAAGGCTCTAGGTAGGTCAGCTAGGGCAAGAGCCTGCTGATCTGGTAAGTCCCTTAAGACTTGTTTCAATTGATCCTTCACTGCTTGGCAGACCCCAATCGCTGCTACTGCAGGTTGTGTCACCATGCTTGCTGTAGAGAAAGCAGATTTTAGTAAAGACTCCAATTTTTTATCTATTGGGTCTTTGAACATTTGGAACATCATCTACTGGACATGTCAGTGATTTTATTTACACAAGAGATGGCTGCGTCCACTGTACGGACCCTCCATTTTTTTATGAACTTATCCTCCATGGGATAGATCACTGGAAATCTCTTGGGGGGAGTAAATATTTTATCAGGATGCTCCCAATCCTGGTAAATAAGCCCTTCTAATAAAGGGTGGATTGGGAAGGAACAGACAGTCTGGGGAGCTTTTAGCGACCCCAGCGAGGAAACCGTAGTGGTTGATGGTTCCGCCAGAGGCATTTTAAATGCTGATCGGACCATGTTAGTCAGAGACTGAACCCATAATCTTTCAGCCTGAGATGCTGAGACAGGTTCTTCCACTGTTGATTCCTCTATAACTGAATCAACCTCATCCTGATCCCCTTCAGGTAGGTCGATCTCTGTGTGGGGCTGTTCCTCCACTAACAGGCACTCTGAAGGAGGAGATGGAGATCGGACGCGCTTTCCCTGTGACAGGGAAGCAGCGATCAATGCTGTTAATCTCTCTTCCAATCCTCCCAGAGTTGAGGATAAAACCTCCTCTGTTATATACAGGAGCAGGTGGACTGGGGACAGCCGCAGCACCAGGCACTCCTGCGGGGTTCCTACGGCTACTGACCTCTGAATTTTCAGGGGAGATTGGTGCAGTACAAGCATGCCCAATATCCTCAGAGCCCGATGGAGACCCCTTTTGGCTTCCTGGAAGACTTATTTCCGGAGCGTCTGGACGACATATCCTTTAAGCACAAAGCTGAGGTATTCCCGTCGTCATACACCAATTTTGCTGGTAATAGTCTAACACAGTTGCTGCTATATACCAGCTGGTGTCCACTAAAGTGCCTTTCTATGGGGATGCCTGCATCAACCGCCTCTGTGTGCCACCGTTTTGTTGCTAGCTCTGTTTGCATCCAGCTGACACTTGTACTGTGTCTTTTATACATGCTGGCACGCCTGCACATGCGCAGAAGCGCCGCGGCGCGCATCGAGCGTCATCCACCCGCCCCGCCCCTTTTTTTTTTCATAGGAGGCGCGTGCACGCGCCCGCGCACCATTGGCGCCCTTTTTTGAAACCAAGCAGGGACTAGGAGCCAGGGCCCTTTTTGCCGGAGGGCCTGTGCGGTGGATGAGCGCAGCAACAGGGCAGAGGAACTGGATTCCCACAGAGAAACTTACCAACTGCCTGGATCTTTTGACTTGAGAAAACCAAAGATCCACATGACAAGAAAAATGGACCACAGCGGCCTCTAGTGGTTTAACACAGGTACCGCGGTCCTCTTTTTTTTTTTTTTTTTTTTGACTACTATTAAAATGTTACATTTTCCAGTAGTTATAGGCATACACAGATATTAGCGGGAATACCGTTAGGTAACAGACAAATTTAGGCTTGGGGGTCCCCCAATAGAACCAAGTTCCTGGGGGCCCCCACTTACCTGTTCCCCGCCGCAGGACTCTGTTTGGTCCACAGAAGCCCAAACTTCACCTATCACGGCAGGCATTGTAATTAAACCTTCAGGGACCGGGTTCCCAAGGATTCCACTCCCCTGGACCTGTATAGCACCCTGCACAGAAAACATCTTGGTCGTGGGTATGACCAGAGCTCTGGATCCCAGGGTCCAGCCCTCCTAAGAGAGGCATTACAGGCAAAACCTTGCTCTTCTGTTGCAAGGCCCGGGTACCGACCGTTTAGCTATGAAGCTTTTTTGGTGGGATCCGGAACAGCTTACTAAGGCCCGTAAAAGAACCTGTACGCAAGCCCAGGAAAACACATGTTACTCTTTGGCCAACACCTTAGACACTGGCAAAAAACTGAGGTGCTCCCGGATGGGAGGGGCTTATATAGGGGAGGGTACTTCCGGTTTGGAAGTTGCCAGTGCCAGCACCTGAAGGTAAACTATATAACCCATTAGTAATGACTAAGTCGCTCTGTGTCCCGTGATGTACGAAAAAGAAAGCATGCTGTTACAGCTTGCATTACAATTGTCTCCGCCTCCTCCTGACCCTGCACCTGTGATGGACAGAATACATCCCAGCATTGGACCCGCGTTCTGCCTATCGCAGGTGCGTGGTTAGGAGGACGTGGGGCTGTGGGAAAGTGAGCAGAGCGGAGACAGTCAATATAAGCTGTTACAGCGTGCTATACCACTCGGTGATCCCGCGGCTCTCCTCTAACTCTATGCTCTCTTCTACCGGGAGAACGGCTCCCGATCAACCCCGCCCACTCCCAGGCAGCCCAGCTCTTCGCCAGCTCTCATTTTCCACTCGCAAAATGCGAGTGGAAAATTTGAGGGCTCATACACATACTGTGTGTGTGTGTGTGTGTGTGTGTGTGTATAATATATATTCTCAAACATGTCATACTTGCCTGCTCTGTGCAATGGTTTTGCACAGAGCAGCCCCGATCCTCCTCTTCCGGGGTCCTCCGTTGACACTCATGGCTCTTTGCTACCCATAGACACTTTTTCTATGGGTTTGCTTGTGCAGGCTCACTCTATTGACACTGACATTGTGGCTCCCTCCCTCTTTACAGGATTTGAGTGACAGCAGCGGTAGCCAATGGCTCCTGTTTGCTATCAGTTTGCCCAGTAAGGAGGGAGCACAGTGATGGATCAGGCTCAGGTAAGTATAAGGGGAAGGGAGATCCTGTGACACACAAGTTGTTTTTTTTTTTTTTACCTTAATGCATAGAAGGTAAACTTTTTAGGCTTCAGAGACACTTTAAGGAAAACCATTCAGGGGAAAAAAAACACTTGTAAAGGTATATGGGTCTCTTCTTTCCTTTCTTTTCCTTTTTTCCTTTCCTTTTTCTTTCTTTCTTTCTTTCTTTCTTTCTTTCTTTCTTTCTTTCTTTCTTTCTTTCTTTCTTTCTTTCTTTCTTTCTTTCTTTCTTTCTTTCTTTCTTTCTTTCTTTCTTTCTTTCTTTCTTTCTTTCTTTCTTTCTTTCTTTCTTTCTTTCTTTCTTTCTTTCTTTCTTTCTTTCTTTCTTTCTTTCTTTCTTTCTTTCTTTCTTCCTGTACCGAAGGTTACAAATTGTTTCCCTATAGCTAAGGGCTGATGTAGATCTTCATTAGCTTTCTGGCTGGTGTAAATGAGTCCTAAATATGCAACAAAAGGAGAGAGCTTACTTCAGATCGAGTGTGTGTGTGTGTGTGTGTATCACACAATTGTAAAAAAAAATCCCATGTTTAATTCACATAATAGAAAAGCCCCATAATACATCATCAGCAAGAACTAAATGTTCAAATCTTAGGGAATCCAAGTAAGAAATTAGGAAAAAAAAAAAGTCAAAAACACCTACCCCTCTCTTTCTGCAGTTGCCCGTACAGAAAATATCCCACTGATCTCAATGTCAACAGGTTATGTGCAACCACATGATAAAACGCTTAAAGTCCAGTTTTGCACAATTCTATGAACAATTTGATTCCAAGGCCAAATAAACTTCTGTGTATACAATATACATTATATATGATAGTAAGATGTTACTTCCCTCATTCTACTTTTGTTCCAATAGAAAAGGAAATCCGCTATCCTTGAACAGTGCCTGTACAAGGATAGCAGACTTCCTTTCCTGTTGAAACTGAGCGTTATGCTTATGGGTGTATAAGAGAGAAGTACATTTTATTTTAGCGTTGCATAAGTGTACTAAATTCACACAGCTAAAAAATACACCTTTTGAATAGGTTAAATAACTCCACAACAAAATAAAAAATAAATAGAAATAAGTAAAAAATATGTTGAACATCCAGACACAGGAAACTAAATCTTTTACTAGATCTATAAGAAAGTAGACAAATGCCAAAGGCAGGAATGTGGACAGCAAAGTGAAAACGGAAGTAATTATCCTTAGTAAATGTTCCTAGCTGCCGTAAACCAGGGCAGCAAGCTCATCAGAGCCACTGCTGTCCTGTTTTTGAAGTCCTGTTGCAGAAACTTCCCCTCTCCTCCCTTGTTCTGTCTGACAACCCTTCCGTTAACAGTAAGACACCTGTAATCAGGCTAATGAAGACCCACCCCCCTTTTTTTTTAATTTTAATTTTTTTCCCTACAAATCTTTATTTTAGCCCCAGAAATATCATCCTAGAGGCCTCTGTTTCTCTCTATGCTATGCTATGCAGGCAGCTCATAGCTGGTGGCAGGAGCCAGCAGGGGGCTGTACATATAGTGGCTACCTGAAAAACAATGTAGCACCCTGCCTCAGTACTCCTCAAGTGCCCTCATCCTTGATGCAAGCAGTGGACTGGGCTCTTGGGAGAAGTTATGAAAATATTAAAATGTCTTAATGGGTCAACTTTGGGGGGTGGAAGAATATCACCGGTACCCTATGATTTATCTTGTATAGTACTATGTGAACTGCTTAAACCCATTGCATACAGATTTAGTGCTTTTAATACTTGCCCAGTTAAACTACTGTATGCTTTGCATCCAGTCCAATATTTATTTGAAGCCCCGATGAATTTGACCCCTGAAATTGGATTTGCATTGGATGTGTGATAAATTCTTTGTGTGGGTGTCAGCCTGGATGAGTGCATGCATGCAGCCCGCATGTAATACTCTGTTTGTTTGAAAAAATAAAATATAAAATACAGTGAATGGAAGGGGTAAGCCAGGGACAGCCAGGCTGGGGAGGAAAAGATTAGATGATGCTGGATGTCCTCCTGCTTGAAAATGAGGCAGGTTTCATATGGCTTGCTGCAGGTTCTAATGTACACTGTGAGAAGGGCACAGTGTGCAGTGAAATTAGAGTAAGCGATTTCACTACAGGACCGAAGTCTGTACAGCACTGCAAGACTTGAAGGTTTTTTTTTTTTATAATCAGTATTTTATTGTTTTCAACAAAAGACATATAACAGGACATGTTCAACAGTTGGTGGATAAAATAGAAAACACCGACCTCGCAGGGCCGCGATAGCGAGAGCGGTATAAAAACATAGGTTGAACAGGGAAGTATACATAGAATTACAAAGCCATGGTGACAGATACCTAATGGGGTGCTCCTTGTGTCTATTGGGTCGACAAGCATTATGGGGGCCCAAAGGGGACCTTGGCATAGAAAATAGCTGTGGGGGTGTGGGCAAAATATATAGCTTCTTGACCTGTCCCTGTACAGCCCTATCCCCGGCTACGAGCCTGGGGGCTGTTTCCCAAAATGTACTACATGTATGGCACCATGGCCCGCGACCAGGGCAGGGGGGGGCCCAGAGGCCTCCATGAAACCGCCCCCCACCCTCCCCGCGCGCCAAGGGCACCAAAAGGCGTCTAAGTGTACCCCCTCGGGGCCGCCAGTGCCCCTGTATAGTCAGGGGTCGGTCCCGTGAGCACAGAGGGACTTCTGCCTCGACACTCTCCCACAGCTAAACAATAGGTATTTGAGCTCAACACCAGTATAATAATAAGGTCACCATAGATCTTGTAAGATAAAATAGGAAAGGAACAGAGGGGAAGGAGAGAAAAAAAAAAAAAAAAAAAAAAAAGGGGGGGGGGGGGGGGGAGAGAAGAAGAGGAAGGGGGGGCGTACCTGCGGTCTAGGAAAAGGCTGCTTTCAGATCCACACCGAGCACGCCACGCCAGGATCAGGCCATCTGTATAGCCAAGTGCCAATGTCTGCAGCTTACTGAGGGAGTGTCGTTCTGTCTTCTAGGTGCGCCGTAACCTGTGTGTTTTAAGGGAGGGGTCTGCCAATTCCAGTAAGGCAATATCCAAACTGGAGGGTACGCAGTCCGGGTCAGAAACATATTCAGACCAGGGTGCCCAAACGTCGGCAAACCGGTCCCGGGAGCCTCGACAAGTCGCTATCCAGTCCTCTGCCTCTCGCACCGCATTCACCCCACCGATCCACTCCGTCCGAGTAGGAATTTGGGGCTTTTTCCAATATATTGGGAGCAGGCGCCTTGCTGCATTAAGCAGGTGGGGCAGCACACTTTTCTTGAATCGGCTGAGTGAAATCGGGGGGACATGCAGAAGGAAATGCTCAGGAGAAAAAGGAACATCTATCCCTGTTACTAATTTTATTTGGTCTCGTAAGTCTTCCCAAAATGGTTTAATTAGGGGACAGTCCCACCATATGTGAAGGAACGTACCTCGGAGTCCACAGCCGCGCCAACAGAGCTCGGATGTAGAGGGGTAAATGCGGGCCATCTCCGCTGGCACTCTGTACCACCGGGACAGCAATTTAAAGTTTGTCTCCTGAGTCTTGGAGTCAATGGAGGACGAGTGGGTGAGGTAGTATAAGTGAGTCAGTTGTGTGTCCGTAAGAACGTGTCCTAGGTCGGTTTCCCAGCGCCGGATGTAGGCGGGCCTGGGCTGAGAAGCAGTCGAGTCTAGAAGTCGGTACAGTTCCGACACCAGGTGAGGGGCAGGAGTCTCTGCAATGAAAAGGCGCTCAAATTGGGTGAGGGACGATGTGTCTCTAATTGTGTGACCATTTACCTCGAAGAAATGGTGTAGTTGCCTGTATTTCCAGAAATTCATTCGCGGGCCCTGATGTCCGGCCTGGAGAGCCTCAAAACTCAGGAGTTTGCCGTCTTTCATGAGTTTGCCACAACTAGCGTTTCCGTCATCCACCCATGGCCCAAAAAAGGCCATTTTTTCACCTGGGGGGGAACCAATGGAAACCGCCCAACGGGGTCAGCGGGGACACAGGGGGGGCCAAGTTCAGTAGTGGGTTGATCTTGTCCCACACCGACAACACCTGAGTCGTCAGTGGGGAGGTCGTCTCGGATAGCCCCCTATGTTCCTGAGATAGCCATGGCGCATAGGACAAATTCCTGCCCGCCATGCTTTTCTCTAGGGAGACCCAGAGTTTCGAGTGAGTGTGGAAACGCCAATTGAGGATCCTCTGCAGGGCTATAGCCCGGTAGTATCTCCTAATGTCCGGGACCCCCAAACCGCCCCCCCGCTTTGGCCGCTGTAGCACCTTCAGAGCTATTCTGGGTTTACGCGCGTTCCATACAAAGTCAGATAGCATGCTAGATAGACGGTCAAAGAAAAGTCTGGGTAGCGGGACTGGGAGCATTTGTAGGTAAAAGAGTATGCGCGGTAACACGTTCATTTTTATTATGTTCACCCGGCCTGTCCAAGTAAAGGCAGTACGCGTCCAGTGCGAGAGATCATTCTTGACCGAGGCTAGCAGTGGGGGGTAGTTAACGGCGTATAGGGTGTCAAATCGGTCTGCAAGTTGTATACCCAGGTAGCGTATAGACGATGTGGCCCAGGTAAAAGGGAAGGCAGCTTTGAGACTTGAGACTAAGTGGGAGGGCAGGCAAATGGGAAGAATCTCCGACTTCGTGAAATTGATCTTGAAGTTGGAGATCAACCCAAAGAGTTTTAGTTCCTTCATCAAGTTGGGCAACGAGATTAGGGGGTATGAAAGGTGGAAGAGGACATCATCGGCGTATGCCGAGAGCTTATGTTCTGTGATCCCCACCTGCAATCCCTTAATGTCTTTGCTGGCACGCACTGTGCGGAGTAATGGCTCCAGCACCAGAGCAAACAAAAGGGGGGACAGGGGACACCCCTGCCTCGTGCCGTTTTTCTAATGGGGAATCGAGATGAGAGGGTCCCATTAACTTTGACCTGTGCGCAAGGCGTGGAGTACAGGGCCAGAACCGACGCCATCATCCGCGGGCCTAACCCTATTGACCTAAGTACTGCTGTTAAATAAGACCAGTCTACACGGTCAAAGGCCTTTTCTGCGTCCGTCGAGAGAATTACGTATGGCTGTGGGTTTGGACGGGTCTGGGCCCAGTGGACGAGATGGACAGCTCTGAGGGAGTTATCCCTGGCCTCTCTGCCTGTAATGAAGCCGGTTTGGTCTGGGTAGACAATCTTAGGTATAAGGTGTTTAAGTCTGTTTGCTAGTATTTTTGCCAGGAGTTTTATGTCTAAATTAAGGAGGGAAATGGGACGGTAGCTCTGGGGGACAGTGGGGTCCTTGCCCTCCTTTGGAATCACGGTGATGTGGGCCAAGAGGGCCTCAGAGGGGATGTCTTTCCCCCCTGCTATAGAGTTAAAGTATTTGCACATGGGGGTCGCCAATTGAGAAAAAAAGGTCTTGTAATAAGCCTTAGTAAACCCATCAGGGCCAGGACTCTTCCCATTGGGCAAGGACTCCACCGTTGCCCCAAGCTCGGTCGTTGTGATCGGTAGCTCCAGGGCCAAGGATTGGTCTTCCGTGAGGGGGGGGAGACCGGCCGAGGCAAGGTATTCCCGGATCGCTTGTTGTCTAGCTTCATGTGTGGTAGGAGGGAGCTCAGAGTCTAAGTGATAAAGGGTGGCATAATAATCTCGGAACTCTGAGGCAATCTTAGAAGATTGCATCGTCATTCCCCCTGAGGAGGAGCGCAGTTTTTGTATGTACGTCAGGGCCTGTCTTTTCCTAAGGGCCCGCGCTAGCATCCGCCCGCATTTATTCCCATGTTCGTAGTATTTGTGGGCCATATAGCGAAACTGTTTACGGGTTTGGCGGTCAAGAAGGCGCAGGAACAGTTCCCGCAATTCAGTCAGTGCCGTCAACGCCTCAGAGGTCCCATTTGCTTTGTGTTGAAGTTCAGCCCTCTGGAGGGCCGCGTGTACCCTCAAGAATTCTGTCCCACGAGCCTTTTTAAGTCTGGATCCCTGAGAGATCAGCTCACCTCGGACCACAGCCTTATGGGCCTCCCAGATCACCCCCTCTGTCAGAGCATCTCCCGCGTTTTCACTAAAGTAATGGGTCAAGGTGTCGGACACTTCCTTCACCACCACCACATCGTCCAACAGATTATCATTCAACCTCCACGTCCAGGCCCGGTGTGTGCCCGAAGGTAGGGTGAAGGCAACCGTTATCGGGGCGTGGTCTGAAATGGAGATGGTGCCAATGGACGCAGAGTGAAGGAGTTCTAGAGTCTTAACATCCACATAGATGTGGTCTATACGTGTGTAAACGTCGTGTACTTTAGAGTAGTAGCTGAAGTCACGGTCCGAAGGGTGCATAACTCGCCAACAGTCTGTTAGGAGATGGGATTGGAGCGTCTTGCGAAAGTGTTTAAGGAACACATAGGAGTGTGGGGATCTCGCATGGGACGTGTCGAGCAGAGGGTCAGGGCTGATGTTGAAGTCACCTCCAAGAATCAAGAAGCCTTCTCTAAAGTCAGCCAAGCGCTCCAAAGTAGAGTCAATGAAAGTGAGTTGGTCCGTATTTGGGGCGTATATCGTCGCAAACGTATACGCCTGCCCAGCAATACTGCCCTTAAACACATATCTACCTAGGGGGTCTATTTTACTGTCAGAGGGTTGGAAGGGGCAGGATTTGTGGACAGCAATGGCCGTCCCTCTAGACTTAGGTGTAGGGGAGTTGCTAAGGAACCATTGATTAAAAAGATGAGTAGGTAGCTTTGGAAGGGACTGCGGCGTAAAGTGGGTCTCCTGAAGGAAGACCACCTGCGTTTTCAGGCGCTTTAACTCCCACCACAATTTACTACGCTTGTGGGGTGAGCAAAGACCTCTGACATTATATGAGCTTACCTGTAGCTTAGCCATAGGGAGAGGAAAGATGGTCGAAGCTCGTAGATTGGTGGCGCGCTCGGTGTGGGTGACGCAACGGCAGGTCGCTCCTGAATGCAAAGAGAAGGATAGGGAAGAGAAAAGGAGGGGGGGGGGGGAACGGAAAAAAGAAGAAAAAACACATGAGACAAATACAAAATACAGCACTAACATAGCAGAGTGGCCGGAGCCATCTGAACATAGAAAACCTCTAAGGGCCATGCTCGGGGTCCCGTCCCCTATAAGGGGAGGGGGCCCGAGTTCTAGCCCACGATCCCTATGGGGATCAGATCCCAAAAAAGGGTGGCCTACGGGGGGTACGTGTACCAACATAGGGGAGCAGGTGAGGGGGGCTCCCAGCCCCGCCCATCGCACCTAACACGTTGCAGTGGGGGAGGGGTAGAAGAGGGGATACCTCTTGTGGGCGAAAAACAGAGGATATTGGGGCACCAAAGCCTGTTGTAGGTGCTCTAGGCATGACCTAGGAATCTATGGCTTGGTTAACAAAGGGAAGGCAAATTAGAGAGTGGACCCTCCTCAAAACGAGTCACACTGTTAGTCTCTTGAGGAGACTGGGCCTATGGAGGATTCAGAAGGATGTCGTCTGCGATCTCGTCTGCGAGTCTTGCGCTTGGATGCTTGCCACGGCTGAGGTGGCGGAAGCCTGGTAGCAGAAAAGTCTGGTGTTCCCCTCCAGTCAGGAAAGTCCACCGGATCCAGGTCCAAAGAGGACAAAAAATTTGGGAGATCGTCCTTATTGCGGAGAGTCACCGTTTTGCCATCTTTGGTGACCTGAAGAAAGAAGGGGAAGCCCCAACGGTATTGGAGACCCGCATCTTGGATAGCCATCAGGAGGGGGCGTAGAGATCTGCGCTGCATGAGAGTGCGGCGAGAAATGTCCTGGTAGAAGGCCAAGTGTGCGCCATCAAAATCAAAGTAGGGCTTACCCCGCATTTTCTGCATGATGCGGTCTTTTATTGTGTACTTGTGCAGCTTACAAATGATATCTCTGGGATTATTCACATCTTGGGAGGGGGGTTTCAAGGCCCTGTGCGCGCGATCTATCTCAATGGTGGCTGTAGCAGGCAGTCCCAATATTTCCTTAAAGACTCCTTCTAGGGTGGGGACAATGTCCTTAGCACCGGTGGCCTCAGGCAGGCCTCTGATCCTAATGTTGGCCCTGCGGCTACGGTTCTCCATGTCGTCTAACTGACAGAGCAGGGCCTCAATCTGATGGTCCTGAGTGGTGCACTTGTCTTGCAGCATGGCGATAACAGGGAGTGCCTCCTCAAATCTCTGTTCTAAGGATTCCATCCTTCCCCCCAGGTGAGATGTGTCAGCTTTGAGCTGGGCAATGTCCTCTTTTAGGGCCTTCTCAACCCTATCAGCGAAGCGCTCCAAATCTGCTTTGGTGGGGAGCGACCAAATATGGCGCCTGATATCCGCCTCCTCCAGGGGATCTGGGCCTACCGCCTCATCCGCCCGCAGAGAAGGGGAGCCCGGGGAGGTCGGGGAGACCGTGTCACTCACCGATCCCGGGGATGGTACAGGAGAGCCAGTCTGTTGCTGCGAATGGGCAGATGCGTTCTGGGAGGCCTTGGTGGCTTTCTGGGCCTTTGCTGCTGACGCCATCTTTGCAGCCTCGCGGCCTCGCCCGTTGTTCTCGGGGAAGAAACCAAGCTGTCCCTGCCTGGTACGGTCGGTCCGCGGTGGCTGCGAGGATGCCCGGGACTTCTGAGGCATAGTAGAAGGCCGATGGAGTGAGATTCTCCCCCTGAGCGGTGATGAAGTGCGGCGATGAGACGGAGCTGTGGAGACGCACGTCCTCACTCCTCCATAGCCAGGACACGCCCCCCCAAGACTTGAAGGTTTAACTTAACTTTAGCTAACCCTAGTCACGATGAAATCTGAAATTTGTGGCCAGCCCCAAAAATGTTGCAATATAGAAGGGAGTCTGTGCAATGTGTGGTAAGCCACCAGTTGGGTGTTAGTGCCTCGGATTGTGAAATGTTTTCACTTTTTTTTTTTTTTTTTTTTTTTCTAACCACTTCACATACAGTATATCTCCATGAAAGAAGCTCACCCTGGCATTTGACTTGATATTTTAGCAATGCTAAATGTTGGGTAGCTCTAACAGGATGTGGTTTCCTTTTCTGCTATCGGGGAGGAGGAAAGGTTCTTGCTGCAGTTCTGCCCTTCCGCCCTTCCTTTACACTAGAATCTTCTTCTGTACTATACTAAGATTATTGCCATTGTGGTAACTGGTTCAGACAGGTGAGTCTGGCAGACTATTCTATCTTTACACACGCATTCCACAGAGATACAGAGAGAACCCTGCTTGCATACATGCTATGGGGTCTGTATACTGCTGGGAGGTATAAGTGCAATTCACCAAGCCATAACCCAGGTGTCATTTTTAGCTCGTACTGTGTGCCATTGTTCAAAATAAGTTATGGGTCAGCAGCTGTCAAGCTGAAGATTATTAGTAATGGCACAATACTATTCGTTCAACTTCCAAAGTGGACCTGTTAATAAAGGAAATCTGCTTGCAGAGAAATATATGTAGGTAGCCAGTACTAGCCTCTTTTAAAAGCAAGTTACTTGGCTGTTACGGTAATCTTTGCTTCTAAACATCACGAGTCGCGTACGCAAAACTATTATGCAGATAAAGATTGCTGTCTTAAATTACCGTATATACTTGATAAGCCTAGGGTGTCCATCTGCATGCCTCACTGTGCCCATGCCTCACTGTGTCCATGACTAGACTGACGTTTAACATGGGAGTCTATGGAAGGGGTGCCCGGCTTTGAAAAATCGGTGCTCCCCGGCCAACAAACTTGTAGAGGAAGAATGGGGCTACTAGTGTGCCACGTTTGGGGTCCAGGGGACCTACGACCGGTCGGTACCGGGTCCCCAAAATCACTGGAGAAATGACCGTTTAACATGCGAGTCTATGGAAGGGGTGCCCGGCTTTGAAAAATCGGTGCTCCCTGGCCGTAGGTCCCCCGGACAACAAACTTGTAGAGGAAGAATGGGGCTACAAGTGTGCCACGTTTTTGGGGTCCAGGGGACCTACGACCGGCTGGTACCAGGTCCCCAAAGTCTGGGAGATCAGGCGCGAAAAGGTGACTCAAGTATAAGCCAAGGGGGGCATTTTCAGCACACAAATGTGCTGAAAATATATACGGTACTATGTTTATTCCAGGTCAATACTAAAGACGGGGAGGGCCAGGTTACATGCATTTCCAGAAGTGCAGTTTTGTCTGCCTACATATTTCCCAGCAACCTCGTTTGGCTATACTTCCTCCAGAGAAGGGGCTGGTTAGACAGCACAAGCACTGTGCTGTTTAACCTGCTATAAGGTAACGGGATTCTTCTTCTCCTCCTTGGTACTATGCTGATTGTGGGAGTTTCCTCCCACAGTGTAGTGAATTTGAACTTGCGTCATGTATCTAGAGATTTGGCAATCCTTAAAGTCTGTAATGGGCCAGTAATTTTTATATCTGCCACCACCAGCTTCAGGGTGGGATTTGCTGACCCAGCTGATGTACCAGCAGGATGACCGCTTTATCTTTAAGATCTATTATATGCATTGCTAGGGTTTTTACAAACTTTCTTTCAGATTCTTACCTGCTTGCGCCCTGTTCTCCCTGTTGGATTATTAATATATTAACATGACGCATGCAGCTGGAGGTGCTGAGCAGAAACGCGCACACACACAACTGGTAAAAAAGAACCGTAAAGAATTTTGGTGGGGAGAGCTCACTGTTGTCCAAGACGTATAAGATACTACCAGGACTAACCAGGCTCCACCTAAAATAACTGTAGAAACCTTTCACAATTGCACCTTATGCCACGTACACACGATCGTTTTTAATGTCATTGAAAAAAACGGCATTTTTCTCAACGTGATTTTTCGTGTTTACTCTCAAGCCTGCCTTGCCTTCACACTATCGTGGAAAAAAATGTTAGAGTAATGCGCAGTGACGTACAACACGTACGATGTAACTATAAAGGGGAAGTTCCATTTGGATGGCGCCACCCTTCATGTTAGTAAAGTTTGAGAGACGATTCGCGCTTTTCAGCCTCGTGCTTTTCAGTCCGTTACAGCGTGACGAATGTGCTATCTCCATTACGAACGCTAGTTTTACCAGAACGAGCGCTCCCGTCTCATACTTGATTCTAAGCATGCGCATTTTTTTTTTTTCACGTCGTTAAAGCCTATACACGGCTGTTTTTCATGACGAGAAAAACGACGATGTAAAAAACGTGAAAAATTAGAGCATGTTCCAATTTTTCTCGCCGTTTTTCTCGTCGGGGAAAAATGCTGGAAAGCCCACACACGATTATTTTTAATGACCATTTAAAAAAAAAAAATCATTTTTCTCGTCATTAAAAACGATCGTGTGTATGCGGCATTAGACCTTAGCACTGTAGTTCCATGACTTGCACATTAGTTCTATTTTCTGTTTTTACAGTGGTGCAGTTCTGTAAATTCAAACTCATGGCTTTCTGTTTTATTATAGGGGGAAGTCCAGGCACTTTTTCTCAGGCATGAAGGCTACCTTGGTGCAATTGGGGCATTTCTGAAAGGAGCTGAGCAAGACAGTGAGTATAGAAAAATTAAAAATTTGAAATGTTTTCAGCTTGGGCCTTCAAGAGAACCAACAGGAGTAGGCATTTGTAAGTCACATCTGATTTTCCACCTTTGGTGTAACAGCATGTCTTAGAGATGGGTGCGTAAGCTGTAATATAATTTAGGTGTATTCTCTCACGGTCTGAGCAGACCCTGCAAGTTCAGAAAAATAAATGTGCAATGGGCAAGGAAAAAATGTGTGTGTGTATATACCACAGAATCGCACAAACAGAAGAGAAGAGCGCACAGGCTTTGGTGCAATACCCTTTATTTTTTATTAAAAACTAAATCCAAATGCAAAGATGAATAGGAACTTATCAACATCTCCCCACCACCATACTGTGCACCAAAATCCTTTCATCGCCCTTGATAGGAGCTCCAGCTGACAGTGTGAATATGGCAGCAGTCCTGAACCGAATGCAGCCACGGCTATGTTTAACCACATACATGCTGACCATTCACATACACAAGAGGCCTCCCCAGCGGCCGGACAAGCCAGTACCATGCTTGGGGTCACGTAACGTGAGCAGATGGATGCTGTTGGGGTTTTTGAGCTGTTGCTATGACAACATGTTTTGGCAGGCATGGTCCCCTTTTGTCAAGTCCTTGCTTGCATCACGTGACACCAGTGATCGAACGGAAAAACCAGACAGGCTGGTTGTACTGGAGTCAATCGATCGACTTCAGTGCAACCAGCCTGCCCTTAAATGGATCGAAATTTGGCCGGCTACTGCTTAGGGGTAGCAAATAATAAGTAATCGTTAGAGTTTACATACACTTTAATGTATTAGCCTTCTTGATATAGCAGTGTTTACTAGTGAGCTAGGCAAATGACAAACCTTTTTCTTTTCATTGCGTACATCTAGATCCTAATATGTACAGCTGGGGAGAAAATTATGCTGGCAGTTCCGGGCTTATGAGCACGTCGCCAGATGTCTACCCCATGCAGCGATCCCGGAGTGGGACGGTAAGTCTTGTTAATGACCACAGCACACTGATCTGGATCCATTCACAGGTTTATTCAGTCAATAACCCACTACCTTCTTCTCTGTGTGAGCTTTTGTCAGAGTTCCTGTCCATTTTCTTGAAGATCACTTGAAGATCACTTTTTTCTATAGATGGTACAGATTGTCCTCCTGTAGGGTAAATATTGGAAATGTGTTTGATGCTTAAAAAAAAAAGCCCTGGGGAGCTGAATTCATACCCTTTCGCTGCCAGGCCCTGTGCTCCATTTTGTACACTCAGGTGGCCAGACAAATTTTTTATTTTTTGCTTTATTATTTTTCACTTATAGCTTTCAGAGTTAGTAAAAGACCCCCCCCCCCCCAAACCATATATTTTCTGAAAGCACATGACCAATAGAATAAAAAGAAGGTGCTACTGATTTCTAAGGTGCCATAATATGTGCGCAAATGTTTATCAAACCATATTTTTGCTAAAAATCCACTAAAATCATGATTAGCAGATAAATACACAGCAAATTTTACAAAATTCCTACTAAATATCAAAAGCTTAACCTGTATTGAGTTAATAAGAAATATTTGTACATTTTAAATTGCGCCTTTTTGAGAAATGGTGAAAATCGTACGTACGCAAACATTTCTTAGAAAATCTGGAGGTTTTCCTTTTTTCACTTACAGCCTTCAGAATTTGTAAAAGACCACCCAATCCATACTTTTTTTGAAAGCACGTGGCCAGTAGAATAAAAAAGGTGCTACTGATTTTAAAGACAACGAGATATTTGCACAAATGTTTATCAAAACAATATTTTCGCAAAAATACACTAAAATCATAGTGCACATAAACACAACATAACTTACAAAATTTCTGCTAAATTGCTACTAAAGCATCGTTCACATGTGGCATACTAAAGTGTATGCCCATGATGGGCCATGTTTACCCACACAGGGAGGCACAGGTGTTCCATGCATCCCCATACAGGCAGGCCCATTTATGTCAATTGGGATGCAACCGCTGCACAGGCATAGCTGCTGTTGCCAATCTGTCATCCGTGTGAGTACATGACCCCAAACGCAGACAGTGTGAGCTGAGGGACATGCATGTGTACCTACATGGATGTAAAATTGAGAATGACTCTGTTTATGCAGTTGCTACATCCCAAATGACATCAATGGGACTGCCTGCACAGAGATGCATTAAACACCTGTGCATCCCTGTAAAGGTATGCTGTGTATGCCTTGTGTGAACAAGGCCTTGGGCCCCTTTCAGACAAGCAGACCGATTTGGGTCTGCCTGTCTATTTTTCAGGTGAGTCCAATTGGACCACCCATTGCTCTCTATGGAGAGGCTGTTGTAAATGGACCTGTGTCCATTTACACCCGCCTGCATCCGATCCAGTCCACTACAAACAGACGGATGGGGATTCCATTCCCCATCCAACTAGCAGATCGGATGGTATCCAATGGAAATGGAAAGGCAGTCTGTTTCCATCCGACTGCCCCATAGCGAACAGCGGGCTGTGTCCGTCTGTACATAAGCGGAGCGGACGTGGGCCTGTCATCCGCCTGCTCAGTGGGGATCAGTAGACAGATCCCCCGCTGACCAGGCAGATCTGCTTAAGAGTCCGCACCATGTGAAAGGGGTCTTACCAGGAGCCGCCCCACTGCAGGGCGCTGGACCCATGCGTTTTTTGTATGAGTTTTTTTTTTTTTTTCAAGCCACATGATTGGAGCCTGAGGCTCTAATTGGCTTGAAAAGGGTTGGGCTCGGGGCACAGAGCATTGCACCTTGAACCCACCCACTTGACAATAGCAAATTATTTTCACCATCGTCTTCCAGCTTCTCCTCCTGGCTAATCAGGACGGATCGGGGTGGCTGGGAGGATAAGCTGAGGAAGCCGTGAGGGGGGGGGGGGGAATTATCAGAGGTCTAAACAGACCCCCTTATCTTTTTTTTTTTTTTTTTTGTTTTTTTTGCGACAGACTGAAGATGCTCCCTTTTTTCTCTGCAGCACTTTACTTTCATAAAATGACAGTCTGGATACATAGTAATACTCGCTGTCAGTGGATATAGGAGCGATCGCTACCTATATCCACTGTGCTACAGCGGGGAGCTTGGTAAAATCCCCAAACTTGCCTCCACACGCACCGCTCCCTCCCGCGATCCCCAGCCTGTCAGATTGCCGGAGATCAATGCGGCCAGCAGCTGCGGGAGAGGAGACGCATATTTACCCAAGCCCCATGCAGCACATGAAGGGAGGATTGCTGGCTTCTAAAGGTAACTGCAGGTCAACCATTTGCGGGGGTGGGTCCAATCACAGGGGAAGGGGGGGGGGAGGAAGGTGGGTAAGGGATAGGGATGGAGAGGGTGGGGGGCAGTTTAAGGTGAAAGTTAGTGGCGGGAGGTATAGAAGCAGGGGGCAGAGAAGTGGCGGCATGGAGGGGGCGGTCACATTTCAGGTCAATAACTCTGATCAGCGGGTTGTAATCCAAATTGTTTAGCAGTCTGCTGAACAATTCTGATATAAGCTTATGGTCATTGAAGTGAAGCTTATAGGAGAGGGAGAAATGAGGTCCGTACGGACTTGGCCACCTGCAGGCACTTTTTAGGTCTGTACAGCATACGGACCTGACAGTGAAAGGGTTAAAGCATATACATTTATCTGCTTGCGTGAAAGCCATGTGTGTGTACCTGATGTTTCCTATTAACGTTCTTTTTCAGAGGACACCTGTCCTGAGGGATGCATGGAGGTTGCTATTGCTAACTTCATTCTGATAAATACCATAACAGATCCAAGCCTGCAGTATCAGTCTCCTAGGTTTACACTCTATTCAGGTGCTTGCAGAGACAGCACACCTCGCTACAGGATACAATATTGCATACAAATATCACCACACTCTCTGTATTCAACTCCGGTGGGAAATAAACAAAAGGCCGCCTTTCAGCTCAAATCTCTGCCCATTGCCAATATCCTGACATGTTTCACCTATTTTGGGCTTAATCCATTTTTTTCTTTCTTTTTTTTTTTTTTGTCACAGCCCAAGTAGAAAAGCCTGACCCCCTGCCAGCAGCGTGGAACCCCTGTTTTTTGTGAAAAAGCAGTGGTGTCCCTGCAGAGGTTTGACACACCCCCTGGGGCTGTGCCAAAGCTCTTCAATTAGAAGGCACATGATCTTTGTTAATTGTTGAGCTATAGGGAGAAAAAAATATTATATTGAGATTAGAGAATAAGAATAATTATCTTGAAAAAAATGCACAGCGTATTCTAAATGAATGCCATGCCTAACAAGCTACGTCCTGTGGTTACAATGCAGAAGGGCAACAACTCGGCTTGGCACCGTGAACTCTGCAGCCATTACTGTAGTAGCTCAGGCTACTGCAGTGATTTAGAGCTTCCAAGAAGGCCGATCGGGTATCGCCTATGCATACTTACATTGGACCAAGCTGGCCCAAATGTAAATATGCAGGATATATCATCCTTGCAGTTCAGTTTAAAATTTACTGGACCAACATACTAGCCAGGAAACTAGAATTCTCTGATGGGAGGTTAGCAATTTAACAAATATTTTGAAAGCAACCTATACTGAAAATAATAAGTGGGTTGCCATTGCAGACTTCAGATATATAGAAGCCAGAGAAGAACAGGCTCCTGACATTTCCAGAATAAGGTTGGAGAGAGAGGAGGAGGAAATCCCCGATGCCGCACATCAACGTAGGTGTTAGTGGTGAAATGACAACCTCAGCCTGGGCTCCCGCCAGGCCACGCTCCCATTTCCAGAATAAGGTTACTAGTAGTAGTATTCATCCTTCTCTCAGTGCAAGTTTCTTATAATTAAAGATGTTTACAGGTTATACATTCATCTCTGTAATCCGAAAAAGTAAGATCATAAAGGAAGTTGAATAAAAAAAATCTCATCAGAGATACAGAAGTCACATGTAGTTACACATTTTATCTTTCTTTCTGTAACCTATAATCTGTTGTTTTTTTTACTTAATAATTTCACCGCTTTGATTTCTGCACATTCTTATATTGCTTTTTTGTGTTTTTTTTTTTTCCTTTCCTTTCATCACTCTTAACATCAGTTTTCAGTAAGTAATTTTACATGTCAGTGCTTGTAGAATTGCATTGTGTGTCGCTGTTTTAGTTGCAGTGCAAGTCAATTGTCAGGTTGGCAGTCTGTTTTACAATGTACACAGAGCTACTACAAATTGTGGGGGCAGGGGTATTGTAGTGCCAAGTTCTGATCACAGTAGGGAACCGTGATCGCTAATACACCCAGCCATTTCTTAGGACATTTTTCTAGAATTGGTCAGCTTTGTGTTCATTGATCTTGTTCTGGCAAACCAATAATTATTTTCTCTGTGTATATCAATCATTTTAGCTACATACGTCTGCCCTGCCATTTGTACAAAGTTTGTGTTTTAGGTGCAACTAGTAGCATGTTTTTGGATCCTTTTGAATATATCGGTTATTGCTGCAAATTTTCCTTTATTACAAGATAAATGTTACAGGTTTAACTTTGCAACTTTAAAGCGGAGGTCCACACAAAAAGGGAACCTCTGCTGTCCGGATTCCACCCCCCCCTCCGGTGTCTTCTGGGAGACACGGGTCCCAGAAGACAGCAGGGACCAGTGGCATTGCGTGAGTCGCGCATGCGCAGTAGGGAACCAGGAAGTGAAGCTGCAAGGCTTCACTTCCTGATTCACTCACCGAAGATGGCGGAGGCAGCATCCGAGGGACGGGTTGGCCTCGGGTGCTGACATTGCGGGCGCGCTGGACAGGTAAGTGTCCTTATTTTAAAAGTCAGCAGCTGCAGTACTTGTAGCTGCTGACTTTAAAAAAAAAAAAAAATTGTCGGACCTCCACTTTAAAGCTGAGTAGTCTTGCCCAGTTGTTCAGGCATCTCTCCTGTACTGAAATTGCTTTTATTACTCTGATTTCCCTGCACTACATTACCAGCTAGAGCAAGTCAGACCGAGTCTGTCTCATGGCCTGTCTGGAAGACATCCTACATTATCTTTTATTCCCAGCCATACTGTCCCTGGCCCACTCCTTTCATTCATTGGGCTTTAGTTCTTTTAAATCCCTGGAAGTTCAGCAACATATATGGGGGTTACCACCGCTTCTTGTTTTCAGGAAGACCTGTACAGCACCTGTACTGCTGGTCCCTCCTGCCAGCTATGATCTGCCTGCATTGCATAGATGAGTACAAAGACCAATTTACTAATTTTCTGCCTAAAAAGTCCAAGGGGGCGGCACCCTTTATACACTTGTTGCATGTTTTCTCTATAACAGGGGTGACCAACCAGTGGCCCAGGGGCCACATGTGGCCCGCGACCTCTTGCTCTGGAATGGAATAGAATGCTGTTATTAAAGGGAAGTTCATTACTAAAATCAGTGTATATATGGGCATATCTGTTCTGCAGTGGTTACTGGGCTGCTTTTAAACTGATCCGCAGGTGCAGAGTGGTGCACCTGCGGGTTAACTGCAGTGAGCCATAGACTTCTATTACCTGTGAGTTTGGTGAGCTTTCTGAAAGTGCACCACACCCACAGGATAAAATAGAGAAATATAAAAAAAACTTGCGCCAAAAAACTAAAAAATATTGTTATAATAATAATAATTAAAGCTGCACCCCTATAACTAAATGGATATACCATTAAGTGAAAGGTGAAAAAAAGGGGGCGCTAGTTGCTGTATATAATACACAACTACCATATAAATATACTAACTAACCACAATGTGTGGTGAATAAGTGCAAAATGATATGATATAAACATATATAGAACTAATAACATCACAGTGCTGAACAGTGATAATCATTAAGTGTTAGATGTGACATAAGACAATTGCTTGTCCACATGAAAATAAACATCCAAAGAAATGAAAGTGAGGCTTGCTAGTTCAATAATAAGTCCATAAAAAATTATCCAATGTGGTCTTGAAGTGACACCTTCACCAAATAGATAAAACACCCGAAGTGCTATGGATGGATGGCCGCTTACCCCAAGATGTTGACCCCCTTAACTAAAAGGTGGTCAAATGCGCTTTGCAAGATGCCACTTGCCAAAACAGGAGATGTGATCCCGGATCATCTCGCTTCCGGTCCTGCTGGTTAGCCGCTGCAATAGGTGGAACGCACGCCAGACATCCATACGGACGGACGGATCCATTCGGCTCCACATGCCTTCCAGCCTCAGTGCCGGGCTAAGGCACCACGCAATGTAAGCAGCCATTTGGCCATTCTTTTTATATAATTTTAAATCAATTAAACGGGATTACACTATTCTTGGTCTTGAAAATAGAAAAGTGAAAAAACTGCGCTAAAACCTAGGATGATTCAAGCTGCCAGCACTCAAACAAAGTAAATCAAACAAATAAAAACAAATAGTGCGGCGCTAAAATAAAATTGTTGCTGCCAGTGAGCAGCAAACAGACATAAACAATGTAATGATCTGGGTGAATATTGCCAACAATTGCACCCTACGATCCGTGCATTGAACCATCCTGCCAAAGACGGCCTGAGATACCCATGGCATCTTGCTTCACCGGTCCCGGTCCCTGAGACCATCAAGCCCGATTGACCCACTGTCGTATGACAGGTGGGTCCACCATTTGTGGTAAGAGTACCCAACCATATTGTTCCTATCGGGTGTTGTGAGGTCCAACTATCAACACTGTGGTTCTTCCAACAGTTAACATTGTGGTTGTGACTCCTCCATGAGCAGACACCCATTGAATTTTGCACATTTTGTTTGGACTCCTCCTATATATTTTCCTATTGTGTTGTTTTTTTTACACTTATTATTATCACAGTTGTGTGCAGCTCCTATGGGCTAACACTCCAATTGTTCACATGAAGGACATTTCATGGTCATGTATCTGAGTTTATTCAGTCATGGACTATTTTTGATTCATGTTTGTGCTTACGTCTGTACACTAGTACACAGTGGGTGTTAAGTCCAGGATTAATTTTTGGCAATATTCACCCAGATCATTGCATTGTTTATGTCTGTTTGCTGCTCACTGGCAGCAACATTATTATTTTAGCGCCGCACTATGTGTTTTTTTTCTTGGCCTATTCGTTTATTTGCATATCCTAATCTGAGTTCAACTTGGGGAGTCAGACCGATCCGAGATCACATCTCCTGTTTTGGCAAGTCGTATCTGGCGTGCGTTCCACCTATTGCAGCGGCTAACCAGCAGGACCGGAAGTGAGATGATCCGGGATCACATCTCCTGTTTTGGCAACTGGGTATCTTGCAAAGCGCATTTGACCACCTTTTTAGTTAAGGGGGTCAACATCTTGGGGTAAGCGGCCATCCATCCATAGCACTTCGGGTGTTTTTTATCTATTTGGTGAAGGTGTCACTTCAAGACCACATTGGATAATTTTTTATGGACTTATTATTGGACTAGCAAGCCTCACTTTATTTCATTTCTTTGGATGTTTATTTTCATGTGGACAAGCAATTGTCTTATGTCACATCTAAGCCCAGGTTCACACTGGGCTGCGGGAGTGAAGCCGTGCGAGTTCAGCTGAACTCGCACGATTTCACTCCTGCCTGTCAGTCCCGATTTCGGCCGCGATTACAGGGACATCTGTGCAGGTTTCTGCACAGATGTCAATGTAAATCGCGGCCCGAAATCGCAAAAAGTAGTACAGAAACTACTTTTCAAAATCAGTGCAGCGCCGCGCATGCGGCGTCGCACCGATTAGGACGGTTCCATTGCCCGCAAATACCGGCGTTTTGACATGCGATTTGGCATGCCAAATCGCATGTCAAAACGCACCAGTGTGAACCAGGGCTCACACTTAATGATTATCACTGTTCAGCACTGTGATGTTATTAGTTATCTAATAATTCTATATATGTTTTATATCATATATCATATATCATTTTGCACTTATTCACCACACATTGTGGTTAGTTAGTATATTTTTATGGTAGTTGTGTATTATATACTGCAACTAGCGTCCCCTTTTTTTTCTTTATTTTCAGGATATAATAGAAGTCTATGGCAAAGTGCAGCTAACCTGCAGGAAAGCCACAGGTGAACTGTGCTGCACTTGCGGTGCGGGTAAACAGTGCATCAGTGTGAAAGCAGCCTTGGGTCCCATTCTCACAGTCAGTCCGACCCAATCAGACCCTCCATTCACCTCTAAGGAGTGGCAGATGTAAATGGACTTGTCTACCTCCAATCCACAAAAAAAAAGAGAAGAGTCTGCTCTATAGAGTAGTGTGGGCTGCCATCCACCCGCTCCGCTCATTGTGGCCCGCGACTGGTTACCAAGTCACTTAAGTGGCTCTCGCTCTTCAAAAGGTTGTACACCCCTGCTCTAGAAGTACAAAGACCTAGTAATGAAGTCACTGGGTCCAAAATCAGTGATGTAATGAAAACTTTTTTTTATTTTTTTATATATATAATTCAATAGCATTTTGATGAGGGGGAGGAGAGCAAGAGGAATACTTGAATATAAGCACATTAAACTTCAGATTTAAATATGGCATTGTCACAGCACCATCAAGTGTTTAAAGTGAATGTTACATTTTGAACTCGGCAACTTTGAAATAAGACTATGCTTATTGATGATAAGCCATGATCAGGTCATATGATCTAGCTGTCCCAGTTCAAAGCGTCTCTTGGCTCTCGGGTGCTGCCGCCGCCATCTTCGGTAAGGGAACCGGAAAGTGAAGCCTGGTTCCCTACTGAGCATGCGTGAGTCACGCTGCGCTATCTCACGGGTCCCTGTTGTCTTCTGGGACCTGTGTGTCTCCCAGAAGATGGCGGGGGGAGGGGCCGGACATGGCGTAGATCACCGCGGATACTGCGGCGATCTATGCTTGGAAGTAAATACCTTTTTATTAGACAGGTATCTGCTCCCCTCCCCCTTGATGGGTGCCAAATGTGACGCCGGAGGGGGGGGAGGATTCCGAAAAGCAGAAGTTACATTTTTGGTGGAACTCCGCTTTAAGTCTGCAGTTCACTCAGTAGGCATGACGAGGTGATACTATGCTGTCAGGCAGCTTATGTGTGGAGGGAGATACTTATACACAAGGCTGCTTTTAAAAATATCAGGGAAGCCCCCACACCCTACCTGACATGCCCCCTGCAATATAAAATCAAATTTTTGCTAAAAATACACTAAAATTATTGGTTTTAAGAGCTCGTTCACATGGGCGCTATGGCCTGTACAGTGTGACTCAGTGGCTTAATGATATGGCTGGAGCTGTATGTAGGTTAGCCTAAGCTATGGGGATGCAGCAGCTGTACGAACACAGCCACTGGTCCTAATTTGACAGGCATGTGGGTACATGTGTTTGATTCTGAATATAGACGGTGTGCATTCAGTGCCACTCGCCCACGCTAGGGATAAGCCCGAACACACCATGGTTCGGTTCGCATCAGAACTTGCGAACAGGCAAAAAATTAGTGGGAGCACCGTTTTAATGTCTATGGTACAGGAACATGAAAAATAAAAAGTGTTAATTTTAAAGGCTTATATGCAAGTTATTGTCATAAAGTGTTTGTGGACCCGGGTCCTGCCCCAGGGGACATGCATCAATGCAAAAACAGTTTTAAAAACTGACGTTTTTTCAGGCGCAGTGATTTTAATGCTTAAAGTGAAACGATAAAAATGAAATATTCCTTTAAATATCATGCCTGGGGTGTCCTTAGTATGCCTGTAAAGTAGCGCACCTTTTCCCGTGTTTAGAACAGTACCACAGCAAAATGAAATAATGCCATTTAAAACTGCTTGTGGCTGTAATGAATTGTCGGATCCCGGCAATATAGATAAAAATCATTGAAAAAAAAAAAACGGGTCTGGTATGAATATTAAGGGAAACCCTGCACGAAAATTAAAAAAAAAAAATGGCGTAGGGGTTCCACCCAAAATCCATACCAGATCCTTATCCGAGCACGCAAACTGGCAGGCCACAGCAAAGGTGGGTGGGGGGGGGAAACGGACGAGAGAGCAACCCCTTCCCTCCTGAACTGTACCAGGCCAAATTCCCTCAACATGGGGAGGGTGTTTTGGGGTCCCCTTTAACAAGGGGACCCCCAGATCTCGGACCCCACCTATGTGAATGGGTATTGGGTTTATTGTACCCCTACACCAAAAAAAAAAAAAAAAACTCTGGCTCCCGCTGACTGCAGGCTTTCTGCATTGACAGCTGTTATATAGCTGAGGCCACCCGGTGCCGTAAACGGGTCACCCCGCCCCTTCTGACATCATGTGCTCTCTCGTCCCCCCCCCCCCTCTTTCTTGCAGCCTACCAGGTTGCGTGCTCGGATAAGGTCTGGTATGGATTTTGGGGGGGACCCCTACGCCATTTTCACACTTTTGGCTCGGGGTTCCCCTTAAAATCCATACCAGACCTGAGGGCCTGGTTTGGATTACGGGCGGGGGGGGGGGGACCCCTACGCCATTTAAAAAAAAAAATTGGTGCAGTGTTCCCTGTCGTTCCCATGTCGTGTTTTTTTTCAATGATTTTTATCTATATTGCTGGGATACGGCAATACATTACACCCGTGAGCAGTTTTAAATGACATTTTTCTTGCAGTGCTTTGACGGTCTCGTTCATTATGGCGCGTTCCGCGGGCACTCGAATGTCCTGCGGACGCCCCATAATGTTCTGTATTCGGCGAATGGGCGAACACCCCATGTTTGAGTCGAACTTACGTTCGATTCAAACATCGGCTCATCCCTAACCCACACCTGTCAAACAAGGACCTGTGGCTGCATTTGTACAGCTGCTGCTGCATCCCCTTGGAGAAGTGATGTTTAACCTTGGCAGCCCAGATGTTTTGGAACTAAATTTCCCATGCACTTTGCAGTGTAGTTGATCATCATGGGAAATGTGGTTCCAAAACATCTGGGGTGCCAAGGCTTGCTATCACTACTTTAGAGTAACGGGCAGCTCTAGCCGCATGAACAATTCATTCAGTCATTGTAACACTGTGAATGAGTCCTTGGGGTTCATATACACAGGAGGTTGGGGAGCGGTAAAACCCCATGGTTGAGCTGCAGTTTTACCACCCACCAGTTGCTACCCCCTTTAACGGAGGCAGTGGCTAGGGGTGTACAAACTCCACAGCTGCGATGCGATGTTTCGCAACCATGAGAGAAATTCTACCACATCGAACAAGGCCTAGTCAAGTGAATAGCACTGCTGTACAAGTGCAAAGCACATAGTTGCGACATGCTAGTGCGGAATTAATGCAGAGGGCGAGGAGGCAATATACCTTCTTGCCAGCTGTTAAATGCTCTTTGAAGAGTGATCCAAATACCGACAGCTCTAAAGCAAGCAAAGCATGTTTGATTTGAACAAGGCACTAATTTTGCTTTATTTTATTTTTTTAACAGTCCTGTTGGGGTGGCTTACCGGCCCCTTTTCTGCTCTCCATCCTGCAACTGTGTACCTGCAACTTAGCTAGTGCCTGGGCCCCACTCTTGAACTAATGGGGCCTGGGCCAGGTACTGGAGCGACGGCTCTACTGCCTTATTAGCAGCCCTGCTTTATACACTTTGGTTAAATAAATGTGAATGAGAGAATCATTACTTCCTCCAGTGGCTTCCCAATGGCAACCTGTGGGCCAGATGTGGCCCTTTGCTTGCCTTTTTATCTGGCCCTTGGGGCACTATTCCTGACACCAAACATTGGGGCATAATTCCTCCCACAATTTTTCCCAGTGACACCAATATAAGGGCATAATTCCTCCCACTGATACCAACAATAGGGTATAATGCCTTCCCCTGACACCAACAATGGGGCACTATTCCTGCCGCTGCAACCAGCAATGGGACATATTTCCTCCCACTGATACCAATGAAGGGGCATAAATCCTCCCAATGAGAAACAATTAATAGGGCATAATTCCTTCCAGTGATGGGGCATCCTGCTGACCACAAGCACTATGTAATTATTATTTTATTTTTTTATTTCCACTGACCACCAACCCTGGAGCATTGTTAACTTCCACTGACACTGGCATTTACTACTCCTACTTGCCACCCCTAGAGTATGAAGGAAAGTCTGAGGACCCAATATATTCATCCATGTTAAAGGGGGCATGCATTTGTACCTTTACTAGCTCAATACTCTGCATTCTAGAACCTAATGCTTTGTGTTGCTCTCCAAAGAATATATATATTTTTTTTAAACTCTGTCTGAAACCAAAACTGTCTGGTGCCCATTGTGGCTACTCAGACCTAAGGAGAGTAACACAGTATTTTATGGGCAGCATAGATAGTTCTTTGTTTCATACATTAAATCCATAGTCTTCTATGTTTTGCCCAGACTTTGGTGCCGTCTCAAATGTAGACTCTGTTGTATTCTGCAGTTTGACATGTTGGAGATGGACCGGCTGGAGCGTCAACTAGTAAACCTCCCTCTGCTCTTTGACCCATCTTCCTATGTTCCTGATACAATGGATCTCACAGAAGATGCATTGGCTCGGCAGTACTGGCTCACCTGCTTCGAAGATGCTTTAGAAGGCGTGAGTATATTTCCTTGTGCCTACAGTCCCAAAGAAAAGCATTGTATTGGTGAAACCTGTTAATAGATGAGAAGCTAAGATCCATCTGCAGTGAATTATACCAACATGTCATGAAAAATAAATCAAAACCGAATCACTGAGTTGGAAAAAGGATCGCCCCCTTGTGTCAGTATTTTGTTGGACTACCTTTTGCTTTAAAGCGGTTGTATAGTCTTTTTTTTTTTTTTTTACTTTTACCTACAGGTAAGCCTATACTAAGGCTTACCTGTAGGTAAAAGAAATATCTCCTAAACCTACACGGTTTAGGAGATATTTGCAAAAAAAGACATGCACCGATGTCTACGGCGCATGCGCGCCGTAGACAACGGTGCATTCACAGGGTTAATCCCATTCAGAATCCCGGCGCTGCCGGAATAGAAAGCTCCAGCGCGCATGCGCGGAGTGACGTCTTCGCTGCTCCGGCCAATCACAGCGCCGGAGCGGCGCTGTGATTGGCTGGAGCGGCGATACCCGGAAGTAACGTTCCGGGTATCTGAGGAGCGATGGTTGCGGCCGGAGCGGGGGATGAGGATGGCTTCGGGGGTCCCGATCTAAGGTAAGTGATTCATGATGAGCTAGTATGCTAGTCATACTAGCTCATTATGGCTTTTTCTTGCAGGTGATTTGAAAAAAAAAAAATTTTGTCTGGGTTTACAACCGCTTTAATTACAGCCTTTAGTCTGTTGGGCTGTGTCTCTACTAACTTTACACATCTAGGCTTTGCAATATTTGCCCACTCTTCTTTGCAGAACTACTCAAGTTCAGTTAAATTTTATGGTGACTGTTTGTGGACTGCAGTATTTCCACAAATTTTCAATGAGGTTTAAAGTCTCCTTTCTTTTTAACATATATATAAAAAAAAAAAAAATAGCTAACATATTATATTATACTTGCCTGCTGCGTGCAGTGGTTTTGCACAGAGCAGCCCAGATCCTTCTCTTCTCGGGTCCCTCTTTGGTGTTCCTGGACCCTCACTCCTGTTGAGCAGCTTGCTATGGGGATAACCAAGCCAAGCTGCTGCTCCCTGTGTTTATTCAGACAGGGAGTCGCAGCCCACCCTCGTCCCCTTTCTCTCCTCAGCAGGAGCCAATGAGTAGGGAGAGTCCCGGACAACTGAGTCTCTCGTGCAACATCCCTGGATCTAGATGGACCTCAGGTAAGTATGAGGGGGGGGCTGCTGCACACATAAGTCTTTTTATCTTAATGCATAGAATGCATTAAGATAAAAAAAAAAAAAACTTTGCCTTTACAACCACTTTAAGTCTGGGCTCTGACTAGACCATGCAAGGACATTTTTTATTTTTCTCCTTCAACCACTGTTGTCAATTTTGCTGTTTGCTTTGGGTCAGTCATGTTGGAAGGTAAACTCTCTTCCCATTGACATCTTTCTGCCAGAGGGCAGCAGATTTTCCTCAATAATTTGATGGTATTTTGCCCCATCCATATTTCCTTCTATCCTGACAAGTGCTCCAGTCCCTGCTGCAGAGAAACGCCCCTATAACAGGATATTACCACGTCCATGCTTTACTGTAGGAATGGTGTTATTTGGATGGTGCGTTGTATTGGATTTCCGCCAGACATATCGTTTGGTGTTGAGACCAAATAATTCAGTGTTAGTGGCATCTGACCATAACACATTTTTCTATGTGGCCTCAGAATCTTCAAGGTGCATTTTTAAGGTGGTCAGATAAGACTAAAATTGAATTTTTTGGATAGAAGGAAAAATAGATGGGACAGAGTGGTTGAAGGAGAAAAATATGAATGTCCTTGCATGGCCTAGTCAGAGCCCAGACTTGAACCACATTGAAAATCTGTGGAATGACTTGAAAAGCGCAGTCAACAAACAGTTCTGCAAAGAGTGGGCAAATATTGCAAAGTCTAGATGTGCAATGTTAGGAGAGACAAAAACCCAACAGACTAAAGTCTGTACTTTTAAGCAAAATGTGGTCCAAGAAAATACTGACATAAGTGGGTGATCCTTTTTCCAACTCGGTGATTCTGTTTTTGATATATATATATATATATATATACACATACACACACATACACATACATACACACATACATACATACATATATATATGTGTATATATATATATATAATTTTTTCTTTAAATGTTGGTGTTGTATCTTTCCCTTGGATGCTATAGGTTGCACTAGTAAATACAGCTGGATAAAACAAAAACTGTGTGGAGATATATACATATAATTTTGTGTATGGCAATCCTGACTTGACAGTCTCCTTCTCGATAGATGAAGTTTGGTGCCATCAAGTGGGGATTTTGTTTATGACATCTGCAGTTTTTTTTACTTTTTTTTTTTTTTTCTTTTTTCTTTTATTTCTGTAGTTAACATAACTACTGTACTTTGAAAACCTATTGTAGCACATTGTGTGAAACCCGGTGCATAGATAATTCTAAAGTACAAGAGACCTATAGTGACCAGCTATAATTCTGTACCTTGCATTAAAAAACAAACAAAAAAAAAGATTAATCAAATAACTGGAAAGCAACATTTTGCTTTAAAATGTTAATGCTATCAATAGGACACCACTAATTGTTAGAGAGAGGTGTCAGAATAGGATTAGGTCCTTATATCTAGAAAGCAGAACCCGGTTCTAATATACATACATACATACATACATACATACATACATACATTGTGAGGGGGTTAGCTCGGCAGCGGGTGTGTGTGACCCCCGGGATGGGCTCCCCACACAAAAACAGGCCCAGCAAACGGAGGTTGTGGTTTTCAAAATCAAAAAAGGTGCGGTTTATTTTCTATTTACAGTGACAAAACACAGCAAAGCCAAAAGAAACATAAACAAAATAAATCCTGGTCAACTTGACCTCTGACTAAACATACAGGTTTCCTAACTAACAACTGGGATCAGCCTAGTGCTGTCCTAGTCCCTAAGTCCCTGGTTTTAAATGTCCAAGCAAATAGCCACACAGGCTTTGTCTCACCGCACAGGGGTTCACTCTCCCTAGACAGTCCACACAGGTCTGGGTCCAGGCATGAGCTAACATCTAATGAAGCTGGGAGTTCTTATAGAGGCCTAAATGAGCTGACAAGCTTCAGCTGGTCTCATCAACTCCCTGTCTGCACGACGCCCCACACTCTCCCTAGAGGTATGAGTCATCCATGAGCCCACTAGCCTTAGCTGGGCTTATACAACTCTCCACCTAGTTGTATAAGTCGGCGTAAAGCCTGAATCTGGGCGAAATATATCTACCCCCCTGGATGCAACCAGGTGACTTTACCTTCCTGCTGTCACATACCCCCCCCCCCCTCTTGTTTTAACCTCGGGGTTGGAACACCAGCAATCAGGCATTCATGTATTCAAGACAAAGCATCCACATTCCCCATTTGAACGCCAGGGCGATGCTTTACTGTGAAGTTGAATTCCTGGAGGGCCAGGAACCACCTATTCACTCTTCTATTTGTTTCCTTGTTTTGAGCCATCCACTTTAACGGAGCGTGATCCGTAACCATGTCAAAGTGCCTACCTAGCAGGTAGTACCGAAGGGAATCTAGAGCCCACTTCACCGCTAAACACTCCTTTTCAACGGTGGCGTAATTTACCTCATGGGACTTCAACTTCCTGCTGAGGTAAATGACTGGGTGCTCTTCCCCGTTCCAGACCTGGGACAATACTGCTCCTAACCCCACATCTGACGCATCACTTTGTACGACAAAGTCTTTAGAGAAGTCGGGTGAGTACAACACTGGCTGGCTACATAAGGCTTGTTTCAAGAATTGGAATGCTGCCTCAGCCTCGGGGGTCCATTTAATCATGACCGACCCTTTCCCCTTCGTTAGGTTGGTTAGGGGCACAGCCTTAGAAGCAAAGTGGGGAATGAATCGCCGATAATACCCAGCGATTCCCAGAAAGGCTCGTACCTGCTTCTTGCTGTTGGGACGTGGCCAACTCTGGATGGCCTCGACTTTGTTGAGTTGGGGTTTTATTACTCCCCTCCCAATGGTGTACCCAAGATATTTGGCCTCCTCCTGCCCAATGGTACACTTCTTGGGGTTAGCCGTAAACCCCGCTTCCCGAACAGAGTCCAGGACTGCTTGCACTTTTGGCAGATGTGAGGCCCAATCTGTGCTATGGACAATTACGTCATCCAGGTAAGCCGCAGCATACTTCCGATGGGGCCTCAGCATCTGGTCCATTTTCCGCTGGAATGTGGCCGGCGCATTCTGTAACCCGAACGGCATTCTTTTATATTGGAACGCCCCGTCTGGGGTTACAAATGCGGTTTTCTCTTTGGCCAATTTGGCCAGGGGGATTTGCCAATACCCTTTTGTGAGGTCAAGAGTCGTCATGTATCGGGCTGTTCCCAGCCGGTCGATCAACTCATCTATACGTGGCATGGGGTAGGTGTCAAATTTTGTAACTTTGTTCAACTGACGAAAATCGTTACAAAATCGCCAGCTCCCATCCGGTTTAGGCACCAACACAATGGGACTAGACCAATCACTTTGGGACTCCTCTATCACCCCTAAGTTCAGCATTTTCTGTACTTCCTCCCGTATTGCCTCCCGTCGGGCCTCTGGGATCCGATAGGGTTTTAACTTCACCCTTTCACCGGGCGGGGTAATGATGTCATGCTCTACCCCAAATGTTTGTCCCGGCAGCTCAGAGAATACCTCCTTGTTGCGAAGCACAAACTCCTTAACCTCCTGTTGTTGGGGTTGTGACAAGGTGGCTGCTATTCCAACCTCAGGAATCACGCAACCAGTTTGAGCTGGTGACCAAGTGTCTGCGACTAGGGACTCTCTATCCCTCCAGGCTTTCAACAGATTAACGTGATAGATCTGTTCGGGCTTTCGCCTTCCTGGTTGTCTGACCTTGTAATTCACTTCGCTCACTTTTTCCATTATCTCGTAGGGGCCTTGCCATTTGGCAAGGAATTTACTTTCAACCGTAGGGACAAGTACCAGTATCCTATCCCCCGGGGAAAAGGTACGGGTCTTGGCTCCACGGTTGTACACTCTCTGCTGTGCTAACTGCGCTTGGGCCAAATGTTCCTTCACGATGGGCATTACCTGTGCAATTCGGTCTTGCATCAGGGCGACATGCTCAATCACACTCCTGTGGGGAGAACTCTCACTTTCCCAAGTTTCCTTGGCAATATCCAACAGCCCTCTTGGGTGTCTCCCATACAGTAACTCAAAGGGGGAGAATCCCGTAGAGGATTGGGGCACCTCCCTAATAGCAAACAGATAAGGAAGTAGACAGTCCCAATCCTTTCCATCTCTATCCACCACTTTCTTCAACATTTGTTTTAGGGTTTTGTTGAATCTTTCAACCAGCCCATCGGTTTGGGGGTGATACACAGATGTACGTAATTGCGTCACTTTGAACAATTTACACAGCTCTTTCATAACCCGGGACATAAAGGGTGTACCTTGGTCCGTAAGCAGTTCTTTACAAATACCCACCCGGCTAAACACAAGAGATAGCTCTTTGGCTATGGTTTTGGCCGAGGTATTTCGGAGAGGGATCGCTTCTGGATAACGGGTGGCATAGTCCATTATAACTAATATGTACTGGTGCCCCCTAGCGGACTTGATTATAGGACCTACCAAATCCATGGCGATCCTCTCAAACGGGACCTCAATGATGGGTAGAGGGACCAGCGGGCTACGGAAATGTGGCATCGGGGCCGACCTCTGACACACAGGGCAGGAGGAACAATAATTTTCTATGTCCTTCATCACCCCCGGCCAATAGAATCTCTGTAATACCCTCTCTCGGGTTTTCTCTGTCCCCAGATGACCTCCAAGAATGTGCCCATGGGCCAACTCCAACACCAACTTCCTGTAAGGTTTGGGCACCACAAGCTGCTCAACGGTTTCTTCTGCCCTTTTTGCCACCCGATACAGTAGGTCCTTCTCTACGCTGAAGTATGGGTAAGTGCAGGTATTATCTGGGTTCACTAACTCGCCATCTATTTTCACTACGTTTTCCCGTGCCTTTATTAGGGCGGGGTCTTTCAACTGTTCTGTGGCAAAGTTTTCCCTGTGAACCTCAAGATCAGAAAACTCCACAGACGGTAGGTTTTCGTCTGAGGAGGTGGGCTCCTCTCCAGTTTCTTGAGTCTCCCCTGCCAATACTGATAAGGGAAATTCCGGAGAGTCCTCACCACTCTCAGGGGAGTTCTGGCTATCACATTCCTGGTACATAGGGGCACCAGTGGGGGGCTCAGGATCATCCCACAGTTCCCAGAACTTCGGAAAATCCCTTCCCACAATGGCGTCATACGGTAACTGAGATACTAAGCCCACTGGATGAGAGAGGGTACCTTTGGGGGTCTCGAAACACACTGTAGTCACTGGATACTCTCGGGTGTCCCCATGCACACAAATAACAGCTACCTTGCTATTCCCAGAGACCTCTGTTTTAACTAACTCAGCCTTTATCAGGGTCACAAGGCTACCTGAATCCAGCAATACCACAACATTTCTACCATTAACACACATTTTGCATAAATGTTTCTCAGTTCCTCGAATGGCAGTGCATGCGACTGTCGCACACAGCGACTGACGTCTGCCCGTCAGAAAGTCACACTGCATGGGTTCCTCCACAACCGGGCAATTGGCTGCAATATGTCCCGCTTGCCGGCAGCGGTAGCAAACGATCCTTCTTGCCGCCTCTTGAGCCACTGATTTCCCAGGCCGTTCTCGCCAAACTTGGGGTAGAGCTCCCACCCTCTCACTCTCTCCACCCTTACCCCTTGGAATCCTCTTATCCGCCCCTGGGGATGGTCTGGTCTTAGGGTGGAAAGTCCGAGTGTCTCTGGAAGAGGCCGTCAGGTTCTCTGTAGCCAAGTATTTCTCCACACGATCCACAAGACCATCGGCCGTCTCTGGGTCTCCATGGCTTACCCACTTTTGGATGACAGTAGGAAGAGCTCTCAAAAACCGATCCATTACAACACGTTCCACAATCTTTGGTGCGGACAAAGTCTCTGGCTGTAGCCACTTTCTGCTCAGGTGAATGAGATCATACATTTGAGACCTGGGGGGTTTTCCAAGCTGGAAAGTCCAGTTATGCACACGCTGAGCCCGGACAGCCTGGGTGACACCCAGCCTTGCCAATATCTCAGCTTTTAGCATCACATAGTCTTTTGCTTGGTCAGGCTCTAGGTCATAGTAAGCCTTCTGCGATTCACCAGTTAACAGAGGAGCCACCAGTCCAGCCCACTGCTCCTCAGGCCACTTTTCTCTTTCAGCAGTCCTTTCAAATGTGGTCAAAAATACCTCTGGATCATCCTCTCCAGTCATTTTTGTCAATAAACGACTCACCCCAAAGGACGCGGTATTAGTGGGACGGCTTTCCTCACTGGTCTGCGGACGTTGCTGCATTACTGCTTCCATTTGTTGTAGTCTCTGCTCTTGCTTCTGTAACAGGTCTATGAAGCGGGCCTCAGATTGCTGCTGGGCTTGTTGCTGAGCTTCCAGACTCTGTTGGTGAGCTTGCTGCTGGGCTGCAAGGCTCTGTTGATGAGCTTGCTGCTGGGCTGCGAAGTTCTGTTGTTGAGCTGCAAGGCTCTGTTGATGAGCTGCAAGGCTCTTTTGCAAACCTGCATTTGTCTGCTGTTGATTGGCATTTGCTAGAGCCAGCTGCTTCAGTATCTCCTCCATGCTGGCTTAAAAAAAAACTGCCACTGGTTCTCCACCAACTGTGAGGGGGTTAGCTCGGCAGCGGGTGTGTGTGACCCCCGAGATGGGCTCCCCACACAAAAACAGGCCCAGCAAACGGAGGTTGTGGTTTTCAAAATCAAAAAAGGTGCGGTTTATTTTCTATTTACAGTGACAAAACACAGCAAAGCCAAAAGAAACATAAACAAAATAAATCCTGGTCAATTTGACCTCTGACTAAACATACAGGTTTCCTAACTAACAACTGGGATCAGCCTAGTGCTGTCCTAGTCCCTAAGTCCCTGGTTTTAAATGTCCAAGCAAATAGCCACACAGGCTTTGTCTCACCGCACAGGGGTTCACTCTCCCTAGACAGTCCACACAGGTCTGGGTCCAGGCATGAGCTAACATCTAATGAAGCTGGGAGTTCTTATAGAGGCCTAAATGAGCTGACAAGCTTCAGCTGGTCTCATCAACTCCCTGTCTGCACGACGCCCCACACTCTCCCTAGAGGTATGAGTCATCCATGAGCCCACTAGCCTTAGCTGAGCTTATACAACTCTCCACCTAGTTGTATAAGTCGGCGTAAAGCCTGAATCTGGGCGAAATATATCTACCCCCCTGGATGCAACCAGGTGACTTTACCTTCCTGCTGTCACAACATACATACACATATTTTGATAAAATTGTATGTATATATTTTTTTCATAGAGTTGGTGGAAGCCTTAGATCTGGTATAATTGTAGTATATTGTTTTTTAAACAGATCCGTTTTTAAACTGCCAATTTTAATGGCAATTAAAGCATATCTAAAGCCCTGTTCACACGGCGGAGATTCTCATCAGGAAAAAAACGTAGTTTTTCCTGACGAGAATCTTGACAAGAAACTTGTCCCGGCAGAGTACACACGTACGATTTAAAAGAACCGCCATTCTTTTGAATGGCACGAACGCGGTGACGTCATCGACTACGACGAGCGTGGTTTCCAAGGCGACAGGTGTGTGTACACACGCTTGGGTTTCTTGTCGAGAAACAGGCCGACGAGATTCTCGACGAGAAAAAAGACCGCAGGTCTTCTTTTTTCTCGTCGAGAATCTGGGCAGTTTTCTTGATGAGAAAACTGAAAGCCGCGTACACACAGCCGGTTTTCTCGGCAAGAAAGCTCTCCCGGCAGTTTTCTTGTCGTTTTTTGCGGAGAAAACCGGTCGTGTGTACACGGCCTAAGGCAAAACCTTTTTTTGCCTTTTTTAGAGCCCCTATGAGGTTTTTCTGCTGTCTGTGTCCCCACTGGGGAGTCCTGGTGACCATTGTCACAGAGCTAGTAAGTGATAGAGAAATCAAAATGTTATCACAAAAAGTGAGGGGAAATCATCCACTGTGGGCATCTGTTGTGGTGACAACTATCTAAGAAGGAGAGATTTCCCCTCATTTACTGTTTTGTCTTTTGGTCAGAACGTAAATCTCAACATTGGGACAACAGACAGCTCTCTTTGGGGTTCTGGGCAGCTTGTAGAATTGATTACAGGCAGTGCAATCAGATAATTCTATCAGCTTTAAAATATATCAATCGTATGTTTAGCCATATCATTAGGTAAGCTTTCAGCATTGGGTCCCCAGATCAACTGCAGACTCTGCACCCTGGCAGCTGATTCAGCCCCCATACGTCTCAGTAGTGCATTATGCATATTTTTTTTTTCTCTTTTGATATATGCATACCTGTTCAATAAAGTCTATAAGCCAGTCACATGATGTGCAGGGTCCTATTTTCAGTTGATACATCATTGTACTGTGAGATCAAGGTCCAGGACTCCCTTCACTTACAGGATGTCCTCCCTCTTCCAGGTAAATGATGCTAGGTATCATGCCACCTTGAAAACTGAGGACATTTTGTTGTGAAAAAAGTAGTACTGTGGGGTGACAGCATCAGGGAAGAGGCGAGTATTGCAGCCTGGGGAAAAAAATGAACACAATGTTTGCCATTAACAATTCTACAGAAGAAGACCAGAGAAGGCACCTCTAAGTGCAGAATTTCAGCAGTTTATTATCCAACACAGTTTAAAAACACTTACAAGAAGTAGTTGTTATAAAGGGTCATCGTGGTGTCATATTCCTGGTGCTCCATCTCCCTGTGTCGACCAGCAGCTGTAGGGGGGGGGGTAGACTGGATCATTCAGTAAAGTTGGCCGCCACTCTTCTGGGATCGCAGTGGAACACATGCCGTGTGTGTGTGTGTGTGTGTGTGTGTGTGTGTGTGTGTAACGCACACGCCCGACGTGACGTCAAGAGAGGGGCGGTAATGCGTTTCGGAGTATGTGCAAAAGGTTCTTCAAAACCCTGTGCTCCGAAACACGTCACTGCACCTTTTCTGATGTCTCTTCTGGTGTGTGCGGTCCTGGAAGAGTGGCAGTCATCTTTTTTTTTTAATTGGAAACCAACTTTATTGAAAAGTATGCATGGTACATAAATCAACATAAGCCAGTATGGCCAATATAATAGTACATACATGAACACAGTGAAGCATCTGTGTGTCATAAAGATAATAACAGCAGTGAAAGTAGAGCCGGTATACAACAAAAATAAAAAATCGACATGTCAAGTACACGTTTCACCATTCGCCATCCATCTGTCCCAGACCTTCTCATACTTTAGCGGACACCCTCTATGTACATAAATCAGTTTTTTATATGGGAGAGCATCGTTAACCGCCTTTTTCCAGCACTGAACTGTAGGGGGCAGGGCCTGCATCCAATTACGGGCCACTACTTTTCTTGCCAAGAATAGCGTCTCATGTAAAAAGGTACGGAGGGGTTTGTCGGCATCCAAGTCTGGCAACAGGCCAAGTAGGCACATCTTTGGGTCAAGGGTAGCAGGGGAGCCCATCTGATCGTGTAGGAAGCGTATCACCTGTGTCCAATATGCCTGAATGGTAGGGCAGAACCATATGAGGTGGTAGAAGGAGCCCGGGGTATGGTCACAGAGGCGGCATCCTGGAGTGTACGTGGGCCTGAAACGTGCCACTCTCTGAGGGGTCAGATATGTTCTATGTATAATGTACAGCTGTGTGAGGCGGTCCGACAGCTTGGGGGAAACCTTTTTCACGTCCTCCAAAATCTCGCCCCAGTCCTCATCCTCTATAAGTCCAACATCCGCCTCCCATCTAGTCTTAGCAGTATAGGCCAATGCTGTGGTGCTAGGGAGACGAATGGCGGAGTACAAAGTGGAGATGAGCTTAGCAGGCACATTACCCGTGACTGTGTCCACTATGGAGGGAACTGCCAGGGACGGGTAAGAGCCAGAAAACTGGGCCTGTATGGCGTGACGGAGTTGCAAATACCTGAAGAAAAGGCAATTGGGGAGGGAAAATTCGTCCTTCAGCATTTGGAATGGCTTAAGGCCTGAATCGGTCATGATCTGGTGTATGTATAAGATCCCATGGCGTATCCACGCCGCGGGGTCCGGAATGGACAATAATTCTGGCAAGCATGTATTGTACCAGAGAGGGGTATGAGAGTGTACCTTTGGGGTCCCAGTTCTCTGCAGTGCCGCCCGCCATACCCTCCGGTGGTGAGTCAACATGTCTGCTGTGCGTTGGGGGGGGCGTCTTGTCAATGGGGCTCTTAGGACCGATTGAAGTGGGGTGTGGGCCGAGTCATCTGGGTGCTCACAGAGTAGTGTCTGATATCTCGTTAGTTCATGTTTATCAAAATAATAGAAGTGGGACAGCTGGGAGGCAAAATAATAATCCTGAAGGTCAGGGAGAGCAGCTCCTCCCAACGTCACAGGGTTCTTCAGAATTCTCCAGGATAATTTGTGTCTGCCATGACCCCAAATAAATGAATTCAGGATGGATTCAATTGTCCTGAACAATTTTTGTGGTATATAGAGGGGAGCATGCCAGACCAAATAGAGTATCTTGGGAAGGAGTATCATCTTAACTAAGCTGACGCGACCCATAACACCCAGGGGTAGTCTGGCCCAAGTCTGCGTCTTGTTCTTGATCAGAGCAAACAGGGGTTCAATGTTCAGTAGTTTATAATCTGAGAGCGATCTGGTGACCTGTACGCCAAGGTATTTAATCTGGGAGACCCTTGGAAGAGCCAGAGGAGGGGACGCGAACGAGGAGGGGAAATGGTCAATCGGAAGGATCTGGGACTTAGACCAATTAATACTCAGACCCGAATGGCCACCCATACGTTCTATGGACTGGAGGGCTGCTATAAGAGAAGGACCGGAGTCCGCCAGATACAAAAGTGTGTCGTCGGCATACATCCCAATCTTTTCTTCCAGGTTCCCCATCCTGAGACCTCGGATGCAAGTGTCCGCACGGACCATTATGGCCAACGGCTCCACAGCCAATGCGTAAAGCATGGGGGAAAGGGGGCAGCCCTGCCGGGTCCCTCTCTCCAGCGGGAACTGGTCAGAAAGCCAACCATTCACAAACACTCTGGCCCTTGGGGACTGATAGAGGAGTTGGACCCAGCGAATAAAGCTGGGGCCAAATCCAAATCTTGAGAGACACTCCCACAGGTAGTTCCACTCCACGGAGTCGAAGGCCTTGGCGGCATCCAGCGCCACCACGACCCTCGAGCCAATTTCATCATGGGACCCCTGAATATTCATAAATAGGCGGCGAATATTCATGGCCGTGTTCTTCCCTGGCATAAAGCTGGTTTGGTCAGGGTGTATCAATGACAGAATAACCTGGTTAAGGCGGGAGGCTAGAATCTTAGCTAATATTTTAATGTCTACCTGTAACAGGGAAATGGGCCTATACGACTCCGGGTATTTAGGGTCCTTTCCGGGTTTGGGAATTACGACTATTTGGGCTTCTCGCATAGATGGGGGTAGAACTCCTGAGTCAAATATGGATTTATACAGGTACTTAAGTTCAGGGATTAGGATTTCAGAGTAGGTGGCATAGAATTCAAGAGGTAGGCCATCCAATCCTGGGGCCTTGGATGAGGCCAGACAGGAAATGGCCTCGGAGATGTCCTCCTCAGTAATAGGGGCTTCCAGAATTTCAAGCTGGTCGTCCGTCAGTCTAGGGAATTGAACTCCCGCTAGGTAGTCCCTGGTGTCTTGGGGAGTGTGGGTGACCCTGGAAGTGTAGAGTGCACGGTAGAATCTCCCAAATTCCTCCGCCACCAGTTGCGGATCGGTGATGTCGTTCCCCTGTGGGTCGGTCAAGGACACCACCACAGGGGGACGCATATCCAAGTGGGCGAGATATGCGAGCAGTTTACCCGATCTCTCTCCATACTCAAACACCCTCTGTCTACAGAAGAAGATACGTTGTTTAGCCTTCTCTATGTGCAATTGGGAGACCTGGCGCGCCTGAATCTTTAGATTGTTGGCCGCGCTGGGCGAGGGGTCCCGGTGGAACGCCTCCTCCAGCACCTGCAGGTGCTCCGCAGCCTGCTGGACAATAAATGTTGATGACCGTTGTGGCAGTCATCTTTACTGAAAGATCCAATTTACCCCTACAGCTGCTGGTCAGCACATGGGGATGGAGCAACAGTAACGCCTACCTCTTTAGCGTTTTTAATTTGTGTTGGGGGTGTGTATATAAAAAGTAGTTGGCTGAAGTGTCTTTTTTTTTTTACCTGCATCACCAGTGAAGGGAAACCTGCAAATGAACCCCTTTCTTACACCTTCTTTTATTAATAAGGTTGCTAAACGTGCCGTTGCCAGTCAGCTGGATGCCAAGGATGCAGTGGAGCGGGCAGAAAAGTTCCAGCAGAAGTACTGGAACAAATTACAGACTCTCAGGCACCAGCCCTTGTGAGTATGTTGATGTGGGTGCCTCTAGAAGGTATAGATTGTGTGTGTGTGTGTGTGTGTGTGTGCGTGTGTGTGTGTGTATATGTGTATATATATATATATATATATGTATCTCACTAGAGCTGTACTGGTAACTTTATAGAGCCAAGGTAACATGTTTGAATTTTTATTCTGATTGCTTTGGCCCCATATTGCCACTAAATACACACCTAGTTTGTATTCGTAACTTTGTAGCCATGGATAATAATGAATGTAAAAATTAGTATGTAACACATTCAAACAGGACTGAGTGCACAATTAAAACAGAGTTCCACCCCACAAAATTGGAACTTCCGCTTATCTGATTCTTTCCCCCCCACCTCCTTGATGCCACTCCTTGGCACCTTTCAGGGGGTACCCTGTCCCCACCTCCGGGAGACTGGGCCAGGGCAAAGTACATCAGCAGCTCGGCCCCCCTCCCCCTTCTGCCGGGCCAGTGAGAGCGCACACCGCTTTGCACATTTTTAAGGGGGGGGGGGGGCTTTGAAACTTGGTCAAAAACATCTTGGGATCTTATTTATATGCCATAAGTATTGTATATGTCCTTCCTGTAATGCTTCTACTCATGGATGGATAGATGGAGATATATCTCTATCTGCAAAAGTTCTAGTCCTTTAGTCATTGTCGTCCTCTACTCTGTGATTTGATTTCTTGCCAATAAGGATATTTGGAGAAATGATTTCTGTCCTCATTTGCATGCTTGTTTCTAGTCAGTAGTTTTAAAAAAACTTGCGCTAAATGCCTGTATGAATGCCAGGCATTTAGTATTTTCAGGAGGAGAGGATGGGCTCTCTATTTTCCTTTTTTCTTTCATGCCCCATGACTTTGCAGGCAGATTATTTTTTCTCTGAATAGTGCATTGTGGTGACATGTTCCCTACTAACATAAAGTTTGAAATATAATCGTGGGACCAGTAGTCTAGTACAGAACACTGTATTTGGTAAAGAACATGCTTTCTTTCAATACTTTGTTCCTTCCTCATAGAACATTTATGCAATCTTTTCCAGTGCTTATGGATCGCTGACAGTCCGCAGTTTACTAGACACTCGGGAGCACTGTTTAAATGAATTCAATTTTCCAGACCCCTACTCAAAGGTGAGCCCCAATTTCTGCATTATACAGTTCTCCTTGTCAGACAGACTCTCTGTAAGTAGTGGTATAGAGGTAAGTTGCACTCTTATGGATCACAATAGTATCTGGTTGTCTGGCTTATTACTGATATAATGTACAGTACATAATCCAGTGTGAAGCTGCACTGAACCTCGGTCCTCACTTTAATTTGAGAAAGGAAGTACAAGCTGTGTATAGCCCATTCATCTTGTACTTTAATGGAAACCTTCATCTCTGTGGGTCTGGACATGCATGGAAGTTTGCATTTTTATATCCACTCTAGTGTTAGAGTTTAGGCTGCTACATATGTGTAGTCTTGGCATCATTCCTAATTTGACCAGCTGTATTCCTATGAATGGCTTACTTGCATGGAGCTTTACCTATAGAGGGGGGTTGTACAGAACACCAAGAGGATACAGTCCTGCTCAGATGCAGTGTGAGAGCCCTGCTAAATCTGAATGCGAGAGATCATGGAAAAATTTGTAAAAACTACAGATGGGCAAATTGGAAAAAACATTTTTTTGTTGGTCACCATTTTACTGAATGGCATTATCAGGCTGCAGAATGTTTGTGGCTTGTTCCTAAAGGAACTGGGAGACCGAGAAATCTAGAAGAAAAAAAAGAAGTCTTCTAACTGTAGCAGGGTGTTTTTTTGTAGTGTGTAGTTTTTGGTGCATGAATAATATCAGAGGCAGTTTTATTTTTGTATCTTGAGATTTATAATCCTATGGATTTGACTAGAACGGTGCTATTACACCTGTATAGAAACAAGCCAGTGATGCAGGCGTACAGATTAGTGCGTCATCAAGTAGCAAATTAACATTTAGTGAGTTATAGCTACCAGATCTGTGTAACAGCCTGTATTATACTTCACACCTCAGTGTATAAAGAGTCACCTGTGTTCATTTAAATATCATGTTAGCAACATTTCAGGATACTGATGCCTGTGAATATGTAATGATGTAATTAGCACTTATTCTCTTACATGCCACCAGTATTGTCAGTATACCTGACAAGCTCCTGTGCCCTTTTAGCAAAATGGTAAAGCTGAGTTCATATAAAAATTACACTTATAATAAATATATTTCAAGGTTTCATTTCAAAGTCATACATTTGTCATAAGTCTTGCATATGTAATTAACTGAATATTTTCCTGTGATCTCTAAACACCTTAAGTTGTAGCTACCCTATCAGGTATATTAGAATTGCCACAAAAAGTCCACCAAATTGTTCATTCAAGAGGAATCGCTCATCGAAGGCTTTTGCAGAAACACTACTAATGCTTCGGTGGGCGATGAGAAAAGATTGGTCACGCAAAAAAGTGCTTAACTGCATTGCTCTTTGCTAGTGGTGCAAGTGTTCATGTACATACATTATATAATAAATACATTATACAGCTGGTAATTATATAGTGTCAAATTAATAACTCTTATTTTGGACAATCAATATCCTCGAGTGTTCAGTGCTAATAGATAAAACTATCCAAAATGCCACTATGCACCTTGTAGGTAGCCTTAACCAAGGTGTAAATGGTCTAAAATATGGTCAGTATGCCAATACTGATGATCTCTTTCATGGATTAGATAAGACATGAGGTTTTTACATGTGCCTATACATACGTTGCTTTATTGTATGTCTTTTGAATTTGAGAGATGTCCACTCAATGGGTTAATGTGGAGAGGGTTAAAAGGACGGTGGTGTGTAAGTACGCAAAAAATAAAAGTATGGGACTTTGAGTGAGGCAGGCTGTAACACAATGTAGAAGTATATCCATTTATTAACAAGGGTAAAAAGGATACATAGCAATGTACATGAAGGGTAAATGCTCAAAGCATGCAAAACAACACAAGTAAACTAAACTTGAAAAATAGTACATAAATAAGACCATGGTATAAAACATTTGTACCCCATAAAATGGGAGCAAATATACAAAATACATGAAATGAAACCATGTTGTACGGAAATAAGGTATCAGTAGGACCAATTGTAAAAAATGGGGACTGCATGCTCTGAAGTTCGACGCGTTTCATCGATAATCTGACACATCAGGAGCCAATGTTAGTGTCTCTGTAAAAAAGAATGTACACACACGATCGTTTTTAATGTCATTTTCAAAAACGTTTTTCTCGACGTGATTTTTCTTGTTTCCTCTCAAGCCTGTCTTGCATACACACGTTCATTTAAAAAAAGGCTTGAGCAAAGCGCAGTGACGTACAACACGTACGACGGCACTATAAAGGGGAAGTTCCGCTTGAATGGCGCCACCCTTCATGTTAGTAAAGTTTGAGCGACGATTCGCGCTTTTCAGCCTTGTGCTTTTCAGTCCGTTACAGCATGACAAATGTGCTATCTCCATTACGAATGCTAGTTTTACCAGAACGAGTGCTCCTATCTCATACTTGATTCTGAGCATGCGCGTTTTTTTCCCCCTCTTAAAAGCATACACACTACCGTTTTTCACGTCGTTAAAAAAAACGACGTGAAAAAATAGAGCAGGTTCTCATTTTTTTTTAGCCCATTTTTCACGTCGTTAAAAATGCTCTGGATCCTACACTCGATCGTTTTTAATGCCCAATTTTAAAAAATTGCATTTTTAACGTCGTGAAAAACGGTCGTGTGTATGCCGCATTAGATGGTCTAAATAAGAACCCATGTTGTGGGAAAGTTTTATGTACAAAAAAATATATATAGACGGTCTAATCCACAAACTTACATCCCATTAAAAGTTCAACCTGGGCGATACTGGTGTGCAAGAGTCGCCATACAAGTCTCCCTGCGAGCTGAGGTGTTTGGATCTGCCGGAACATCAGGCCCACACATGAGCGTCCCAAGCATATTAGGCGTGCACATATTGTAGGGAGTATTGGGCCAATATTTGGCTACAAAGAATCTGTATAATAAATATAACCTAGTATATGTAGCAAGCCAGGTAGCACTGTCGCAAAATAGTGTGAAAAACTGTCCACTAGGGGTACATACAAGCCCAAAGGTTGGGGTAAATAGAGAAAATTCCATGATAAAAGTATGAGGTGAAGCGCAGGCTTGGGAAAACCTGCATAGTGATGTACATAAGGATCTGTAAAAGGTGTAAAAAAGAAGATGAAGAGAAAGTAAGGGTGAAAATTAGTGAAAACAACTGTGACACAAGGTTACCTTCTGGTGGCAGATGCAGAGTGTGATGTGTAGTGATTCAGACAGTGCAACCGGATCGCCTGGTAAGCTACAAATGGTGACGTCCGACTGGACCCGATTGTATAGAGCGGGTCCTCACCAACGTTGTGCTGGCGTGATAACAAGCAGGAGGCGTCCGGCGCCAAAACCGTATTCCGTCATACGCCTCAGCCAAGGTGGAAGAGCCGCAGGGTCTAGGCAGCGCCCAAAAAGGACGTCCCTAGTGCAGCATGTGCGTAGCGACGATGCGTATGAGACCACACGACCCTATTCCCCCACCACAAGGGCACCAGGGGGAGAGGGAGGTGGTGTCTGGTGCGCATTGCAGCTCCCGGGAGAAGACAATAGGGCAGCCTGAGCAAAACAGACCTCTGGGAGCAAAAAACAGGAATGCAAAAGCTGTAAAAATAGAGTAGGTGTAAAAGAGTTGTGGTGCATACGTACCGCAAGTACAGACTTCCAAAACCGCAAACAGACCGTGTCCAAAGGGTGGGGACCCAAACAAAGTCCCACCCAACCCACGGACACGCATGTGAGGTTTCAAAAAGTAGCTAAGAGCTACCTGATCGAAGAGCTACACGATAAATCGTTAAATTGTTGTTCAAACCCCCCCCCCCCCCTCACGATCTCTATGCAGAATTTCCCAATTCATTCATGTAACAAGTGTAGAGAGTTCTCTGCTCTCAGCTATCAAAAGGAAAAAAACAGGCAGTCTGACAAGTTTTTCACAACATTGTTAGCACTAGTAGAGAACTATAAACATTATAACTTTCTTTCTCGTACATCACGGGACACAGAGCGACATAGTCATTACTAATGGGTTATATAGATACCTTCAGGTGCTGGCACTGGCAACTTCCAAAACCGGAAGTACCCTCCCCTATATAAGCCCCTCCCATCCGGGAGCACCTCAGTTTTTTGCCAGTGTCTAAGGTGTTGGCCAAGAAGAAACATGTGTTTTTCACTGAGCTTGCGTACAGGTTCTTTTGGGCCTCAGTAAGCTATTCCGGATCCCACCAAAAAAGCTTCATAGCTAAACGGTCGGTACCCGGGCCTTGCAGAGAAGAGCAAGGTTTTGCCTGTAATGCTTCTCTTAGGAGAGCTGGACCCTGGGATCCAGAGCTCTGGTCATACCCATGACCAAGATGTTTTCTGTGCAGGGTGCTATACAGGTCCAGGGGAGTGGAATCCTTGGGAACCCGGTCCCTGAAGGTTTAATTACAATGCCTGCCGTGATAGGTGAAGTTTGGGCTTCTGTGGACCAAACAAAGTCCTGCGGCGGGGAACAGGTAAGTGGGGGCCCCCAGGAACTTGGTTCTATTGGGGGACCCCCAAGCCTAATTTGTCTTTCTGTCTGTTACCTAACGGTATTCCCGCTAATATCTGTGCATGCCTGTACCTACTAAAAAATGTAATAATTTTAATAGTGGTCAAGAAAAAAAAAATATATATAAATATATACATATATTTAATATATTAGACTGCGGTACCTGTGTTAATCCACTAGAGGCCGCTGTAGGAACGTTTCTTGTCATGTGGACTAGTTTCTTTTTATCAGAGCAAGTCCAGGCAGATGGTGAGTTCTCTTGTGGGAAACTGCTTCCTCTGCCATGTTGCAATGCTCGTCCATCCCCCGGCCTGCGGCAAAAGGGGCCCTGGCTCTTGTCCCTGGTTTCCTTTTCAAAATTAGCGCCGAAGGCGCACGTGGCCGCGCGCGTGCGCGTGCACGCGCCTCTATATATAGAGGTGAGCCGGGAAAGGGGGCGGAGCTTGGGGGATGACGCTCTGTGCGCGCCGCAGTGCTTCTGCGCATGTGCGGGCGTCCCAGCATGTTAAAAACCACAATTATGTGTTGTGAGCTGGCTATGGAGTGCAGAGACAGAGCTGGCAACATTTAAAAAAGGCATACAGCAAGCGGTTGATGCAGGCATCCCCATAGAAAGGCACATTAGTAGACACCAACTGTTTTTATAGCAGCATTTGTGCTAGACTATTGTCAGTAAGTGGTGTATTTCGGCTGGAATACCTCAGCTTTGGGCTTAGGAATAATGCCGTCTAAAAACTCCAGGACTAAAAATTCCAGGAAGCATAGGGGGTCTCCATCGGGCTCTGAGGATCTTGGGCATGCTTCGGCTGCACCAGTCTCCCCTGAAGAATCAGAGGTTAGTGACCGTAGAGCACCCTCAGGAGTACCTGGTACTGTGGCTGTCCTCTGTTCACCTGCTCCTGTGTATGTAACAGAGGAGGTTTTTTCCTCAGCTCTGGGAGGGCTGGAAGAGAGATTGTCAGCATTGATCGCTGCTTCCCTGTCACAGGAAAAAAGCGCTCGATCTCCGTCTCCTCCCTCAGAGTGCCTGTTAGCGGAGCAACAGTCCCATACAGGGATCGACCTACCTGAAGGGGATCAGGATGAGGTTGATTCTGTTGTAGAGGAATCAACAGTGGAAGAGCCATTCTCAGCATCACATGCTGAAAGGTTATGGGTTCAGTCCCTGACTAATATGGTCCGATCAGCATTTAAAATGCCCCTTGCGGAGCCATCATCCACTTCTGTCTCCTCGTTGGGGTCGCTAAAAGCTCCCCAGACTGTTTGTTCCTTTCCGATCCATCCTTTACTGGAAGGGCTCATTTACCAGGATTGGGAGCATCCTGATAAAATATTTACTCCTCCCAAGAGATTTCAAGTGGTCTATCCCATGGAGGATAAGTTCATCAAAAAATGGAGGGTCCCTACAGTGGACGCAGCCATCTCTTGTGTGAATAAATCACTGACATGTCCAAATGTTCAAGGACCCAATAGATAAAAAATTAGAGTCCTTTATTAAAATCTGCTTTTTCTACAGCAGGATTGGGGTCTGCCAAGCAGTGAAGGATCAGTTGAAACAGGTCTTAAGGGACTTGCCAGATCAGCAGGCTCTTGCCCTAGCTGATCTACCTAGAGCCTTATGCTTTGCGGTGGACGCTATAAAGGATTCAATCCATCAGGCCTCCCGCCTTACGCTGTCTGTAGTACATATGCGCAGGCTTTTATGGCTCAAAAACTGGTCTGCTGAAGCTCCCTGTAAAAAATTGCTGGTTAGCTTCCCATTTCATGGTGAACACTTATTCGGGGAAGACCTGGACAAATATATCCAGAGAATTTCCAGCGGTAAAAGTACACTTTTGCCGGTTAAAAACAGAGTTAGAGGTCCCTCTTTTAAGAGGCCTGCTTCTCCAGTCCCTAGGACATCGGCTGTGAAACAGTTCCGACGGCCTCCTCGGTCAAATCCCGGAGGTAAAAATCAGGGACAATTGCAGGGTAACAAGAAGCCCTGGAGCAGGAGAGGTACAAAACCTCCCCCAAAGTCAAATGCATGAAGGGTTGCCCCCACTCAATCGGGTGGGGGGAAGACTTCAGTTGTTCACAGAGACCTGGCGGGACACGATCAGAGACAGATGGGTGCTCTCCGCAGTAAATCTGGGATACAAATTGGAGTTAAAAGACTCCCCTCCTTCCCACTTTATAAGGTCAAACGTGCCAAGGGATCCCCAGAAGAGAGGATCCCTCCTGTTGGCACTAGAACAATTATTGCTCCAAGCAGTAATTATAGAGGTTCCCCTGGAAGAATGGGGGTTCGGGTTTTACTCAAACCTCTTTACAGTCTCGAAGCCAAACGGGGACGTGAGGCCCATATTAAATCTAAAAGGGCTAAACAAATTCCTACATATCAGGACTTTCCGGATGGAGTCGATCCGGTCGGTGGCCACTGCCCTACAAGGGGAGGAATGGTTAGCCTCGATCGACATCAAAGATGCTTATTTGCACATTCCCATCTTTCCAGCCCACCAAAAATTTCTACGCTTTGCGGTAGAAGGGCGCCATTTTCAGTTCAGAGCCTTACCCTTCGGTCTGGCCACAGCACCACGAGTGTTCACAAAAATTCTGGCCCCATTATTGGCCAATCTAAGAACACGAGGTGTAACGATAATGGCATATCTAGATGACTTGTTGCTGATAGACCACTCAGTGGAAAAACTAGAAGTGGTTGTTCACGAGACAATCAAGTATCTGGAATATCACGGTTGGATTATCAACCGAGACAAGTCAGCCCTAAAACCAGTCAAAAGTCTGGAATACTTGGGGCTAAGGCTGGATTCAGACCAGAGAAAAATTTTCTTGCCTCAAGAAAAGGGGTCGTCTTTGAGAGATTTGATCCGCTTAGTGGGTTAAAAAAGACAGCCATCCATACGCCTGTGCATGAGGCTGCTGGGAAAAATGGTGGCATCATTCGAAGCAGTACCCTACGGTCAATTCCATTCAAGGAATTTGCAAAGGGCCATACTGTCAGCCTGGAACAAAAAAGTTCAGGCTCTGGACTTACCAATGTCCTTGTCCCCTTCCGTTCGCAAGAGCCTCCGCTGGTGGTTGGTTCCCCAGAATCTGGAAAGAGGGAAATCCTTCAGTCCGATTTCTTGGAAGGTGGTCACTACAGATGCCAGCCTTATAGGCTGGGGAGCAGTACTGGAGCAATGGTCTCTACAGGGCAGATGGTCGGATGCGGAAAAGGCCCTGCCCATCAATCTCTTAGAGATACAAGCAGCCCGGTATGCCCTAGTAGCATGGACATCCAAACTCCAAGGGTCCCCTGTCAGAATTCAATCAGACAATGCCACAGCAGTGGCATATATCAATCATCAGGGGGGCACCAGGAGTCGTGCAGCCCAGAGGGAAGTAAATTACATCCTGAGATGGGCAGAAAGATATGTCCCAGCCATATCTGCGGTATTCATTCCAGGAGTGGAGAATTGGAAGGCGGACTTTCTAAGTCGCCAACAATTATGCCCAGGGGAATGGTCCCTTCATCTCGAGGTTTTCCGGACAATATGTCAGCGGTGGGGAACACCGGATGTAGATCTGCTAGCATCCAGATTCAACGCAAAAGTGGACAGGTTTGTCTCTTGGACAAGGGATCCCCTAGCTTGCGGCTCGGATGCCCTAGTGTTCCCTTGGGATCAGTTCAAGCTGATATATGCATTCCCACTGCCACAATTGTTACCTCGATTACTCCGCAGAATCAGGGTAGAAAAGAAACCAGTGATTCTGGTGGCTCCAGCGTGGCCCCGAAGAGCATGGTACGCGGTGTAACCTGGGGGACAGGTAGTAGGTACAAAAGCTCCCTGGGATGAGCAGGCACAGATACCAAGTCCATTGGATCAGTGAAAACACAGTGTGGTTTATTGGTGCTATATACAATGTCAATGACAGGTGCTGTACAGTGTGCTGAAAACAAACAGAAGAAAAAATATCTAAACAAAAGCCTAGCCGTGTCTCGGCTCTAACTACACAGTATTTACAGGCCCTCACTACTAGGCTGAACAAGCCTAACGCTTGTCAGCTTCCACATTCACAGAGTAACAATGTTTTACCAACCTTCTTGCTCTCACAGACCAATGTTGTCTGTGTTTCCCAGGCTGAGCAAAGGCTGTCTGCTCAGGTGAGCTTTTAATTAAGCTGGTGGAGAGAACCAACACCTGAAGTGGATCCTGGCTCAGAGATCCCTGAATGTATATGAGAGGAGCCTGGGAGATGTATAAACCCCGAACAGGACTTTCCCAGGCTCTCTCTGGGATGCTCTGTCACACATCCTCCCCCCTTGTTTCAACCCCAGGGTTGGAACACCTGTAGCCCAACAGGAGTGAACACGGGAGAGGGCATCTACATTCCCCATCTCAACACCTGGCCTGTGTTTTACCGTAAAGGCGTAATCCTGTAGGGCCAAAAACCACCGGTTCACCCGCCTATTAGTCTCCTTCTTTTGGGCCATCCATTTCAGGGGAGCATGGTCAGTTATTAACTCAAACTGGCGCCCCAACAAGTAGTACCTGAGCGCGTCCACGGCCCACTTTATGGCAAGACACTCCTTTTCAATGACTGCGTACTTCTTTTCATGGTCATTGAGCTTTCTGCTTAAGTACACCACAGGGTGTTCTTCCCCATTGTGTACCTGTGAAAGTACTGCCCCGATACCAACATCAGACGCATCTGTCTGGACCAAAAAGTTTTTGGAGAAATCGGGGGAGTATAGGATTGGCTGTGCACAAAGAGCCTTCTTCAGGACTTGAAAAGACTCTTCTGCTACTGGAGACCATTTCACCATTACGGAGGCTTTCCCTTTCGTAAGGTCTGTCAGTGGGGCAGCTATAGTTGCGAAATTTGGGATAAATCTTCTATAGTACCCCGCAATGCCAAGAAAGGCCCTGACCTGCTTCTTGTTTGCAGGGCGTGGCCACTCCTGGATGGCTTCTATTTTATTCACCTGGGGCTTTATGACACCCCGGCCAATAGTGTAGCCCAAATACCTGGCTTCCTCTAGCCCAATGGCACATTTTTTTGGATTTGCCGTAAACCCCTCCTTGAAGAGGGAATCCAGGACAGCCTGGACACGGGGCAAGTGAGACTCCCAGTCAGTGCTATGCACCACTATGTCGTCCAGATAGGCTGCAGCATACTGTCGGTGAGGTCTTAGGGTCCTGTCCATAGCCCTCTGAAATGTTGCAGGGGCATTTTGCAACCCAAAAGGCATTTTCTTATATTGAAACGACCCCTCCGGGGTCACAAATGCAGTCTTTTCTTTGGCACTACCAGTCAGGGGTATTTGCCAATATCCTTTGGTCAAGTCCAAAGTGGTCAGATAACGGGCCTTGCCAAGTCGGTCTATAAGCTTGTCTACCCTGGGCATTGGGTATGTGTCAAACTTTGTTACCGCATTAAGCTTTCTGAAGTCATTACAAAACCTCCAAGTGCCATCCGGTTTTGGGACCAATACAATGGGGCTAGACCAGTCACTATTGGATTCCTCAATAACATCTAGCTCCAACATCCTTTTAACTTCCTCACCGATGTCCTTTCTTCTAGCTTCGGGAATTCGGTATGGTTTGAGCTTGACACGGACTCCAGGTTCAGTAACAATATCATGCTGAACTGCTGAAGTCGTGCCCGGCAACTCTGAAAATTTCTCTTTATTCCTCATCAGGAACTCTCTAGCTTCCTGTTTCTGGGAATATGACAGGGTGTCTGGAATCGTGACCTCAGGGATCAGAGGGGATTCAGTACCTTTTAAGGGTTACCGGGAGGGACCTCGCAGTTAATGCCAGTCTATCCTTCCAGGGCTTTAACAGGTTTATGTGGTAAATCTGTTCAGGCTTCCTTTTACCTGGTTGATACACCTTGTAATTGACCTCCCCAACTCTTTCAATTACTTCAAAGGGTCCCTGCCACTTAGCCAGGAATTTGCTCTCAACAGTGGGAACTAACACGAGGACCCGGTCACCAGGTGAGAAAACACGAAGTTGGGCCCCCCTGTTGTATATCCTCTGTTGGGCTGCTTGGGCCTGCAGTAAATGGTCTTTTACTACCGGCATGATTGCTGCAATCCTATCCTGCATTTGAGCGATATGCTCAATAACACTTTTGTGAAGTGTCTGCTCCCCCTCCCAAGTTTCCTTGGCTATGTCTAAGAGTCCCCGAGGGTGTCTCCCATAAAGCAACTCAAATGGAGAGTACCCCGTAGAGGACTGGGGAACTTCCCTGATGGCGAACATCAAGTAAGGTATCAGGAAGTCCCAGTTTTTCCCATCCTTATCAACAACCTTTTTTAACATACTCTTTAATGTCTTATTGAAGCGTTCCACCAAGCCATCCGTTTGAGGATGGTACACTGAGGTACGCAACTGCGTCACCTTAAATAACTTGCAGAGCTCCCTAGTTATTCGTGACATGAATGGGGTACCTTGGTCTGTAAGGACTTCTTTCGGGACGCCAACCCGACTGAACACCATAAACAGCTCTTTGGCAATGTTTTTAGCAGATGCAGTGCGTAAGGGAACGGCCTCGGGGTAACGGGTAGCGTAATCCATGATCACGAGGATATGTTGATGACCGCGGGCAGATTTGGGGAGTGGACCCACAAGGTCCATGGCAATCCTCTCAAAAGGCACTTCAATAATGGGCAAGGGCACTAACGGACTTCGGAAGTGGGGTTGGGGGGCTGACATCTGACACACAGGACAGGATTGACAATAATTTTCTATGTTTTTCCATATCCCAGGCCAGTAAAACCTGCGCAACACCCTTTCAGTGGTTTTCTCAACCCCTAAATGGCCTCCTAGCAAGTGCCCATGGGCAAGTTCCAACACCACCCGTCTGTATAACTTAGGGACTACCAACTGTTCAACCACTTCATCATTAGATTTACATACACGATACAGTAAATCCTCATTGCTGCAGAAATATGGAAAACAGAGCCTGTCCCCTGGTTCGACAGGTACCTCATTAATCACTATTACATTTTCCCAGGCCCTGGCAAGGGTAGGGTCTTTTCTCTGCTCCGTACCAAAATTTTCCTTGTGCACATTAAGATTGGCAAACTCTAACGTAGGCTCAGATTCAGCAGACGGCTGTCCAGCTCTACTGGTTGTGGGGACTTCTTCAGGCTCCCCCAGCTCTCCTGCCATAACTGAGAAAGGATCACCCGGAGAGCCCTGAGAGGAGTCCCCTGAACTCACAAGGTCAGTAATGGCCACGAGTTCGGGCTCTGCGACTGAGTTAGGTACTGCGACTGGGTCGGGACAATCCCACAGTTCCCAAAACTTAGGGAAGTCCCTACCAATGATAGCCTCATGCACCAAGTGGGGCACCAGTCCGACCGAATGGGTCACCGTACCTAAGCCAGTTTTAAACTGAACAGTGGCTATTGGATAATCGCGGGTATCCCCATGTACACAGATCACAGCAACCTTTTTTGCATGAAAATTCACAGTTTCAACCATCTCAGCTGTAACCAAAGTAACCAGACTTCCAGAGTCCAGCAAGGCCATAATAGGCTTATTATTAATAGTCACATGACACATGTGTTTTCCCACATTTGGCATTGCAGCGCATGAAACAGCAGCAAACATAGACTGCCTTCTAAAAGATAGATCACACTGCATTGGTTCATCTGTCAATGGACAGTTTGCTGCAACATGTCCCAGTTCTTGGCAACGAAAACATCTGATGTTTCCCCAGTTTGGTTTGCTGACAGGCAGTGGCTTCCCTTGTTTGGGCCGCCAAACTTCAGTCCTGGCACCAAAAATCCTCCCCCCTATTTCCTTGCCATGCTTACCACCCACTTCCCCTGGAACAGTCTTACCGGTTGCCTGGGGAGACCGTGGCTTTGGGTGGAAAGTCCGTGCGGCTGTAGGGGTGGTGACCAGGTTCTCTGCAGCAAAGTACCTCTCAACGAGCTCCACCAGGTTGTCTGCTGACTTGGGGTCTCCTTGACTCACCCACTTCTGCAGGGGAATTGGCAGTGACCTCAGGAATTGGTCCATGACCACACGCTCCACTATATGTGGCGCAGACAGGGACTCCGGCTGTAGCCATTTCCGCACCAGGTGGATCAGATCAAACATCTGCGATCTTGGGGGCCTCTTTTCTTGGAAGAACCAGCTGTGGACCCGCTGAGCTCGAACAGCCAAGGTAACGCCAAGTCGTGCCAGGATTTCCCGCTTGACCTTCTCATAATCTCCCGCTTCTGCTGACTCCAGATCATAGTAGGCCTTCTGCGCTTCTCCAGAAAGTAAGGGGGCGATCAGTCCTGCCCACTGGGTTTGGGGCCAACCTTCCCTCTCAGCAGTCCGTTCAAATGTTAGTAGGAAGGCCTCTGGATCATCATCTGCCGTCATCTTTGAAAGAAAGCGACCCACATGGATGGCTGAGGGCTTGTCTCCAATATCCTTCATTATCGCAGGTGACCCCTGTGCTAGCGTCTCCACAACCTCAGTGAGGGTTTTCCTATCCGCTTTTGCAGCAGTGGCAAGCTGTTCAAACAGCCTCTGCGATTGCTCCTGTACAGCACCAATCTGTTGGAACAGCACCTTGGTTTGCTCCTGTGCGATAGCGTTGGCTTGCTGTTGTGCAGCGTTAGTTTGCTGTTGTGTAGCATTTGCTTGCTGCCATGCAGCGTTTGCTTGCCGCAATTCAGCGTTAGTTTGCTGTTGTGTAGCGTTTGCTTGCCGCAATTCAGCGTTAGTTTGCTGTTGTGCAGCGTTTGCCAACACCATTTGTTTGAGGAGGTCCTCCATGTTATCACTTTAGGTACTGACCTTTTAAGTAGTAACTTACTACAGCTGGTCGCAGCCTCCACCATATGTAACCTGGGGGACAGGTAGTAGGTACAAAAGCTCCCTGGGATGAGCAGGCACAGATACCAAGTCCATTGGATCAGTGAAAACACAGTGTGGTTTATTGGTGCTATATACAATGTCAATGACAGGTGCTGTACAGTGTGCTGAAAACAAACAGAAGAAAAAATATCTAAACAAAAGCCTAGCCGTGTCTCGGCTCTAACTACACAGTATTTACAGGCCCTCACTACTAGGCTGAACAAGCCTAACGCTTGTCAGCTTCCACATTCACAGAGTAACAATGTTTTACCAACCTTCTTGCTCTCACAGACCAATGTTGTCTGTGTTTCCCAGGCTGAGCAAAGGCTGTCTGCTCAGGTGAGCTTTTAATTAAGCTGGTGGAGAGAACCAACACCTGAAGTGGATCCTGGCTCAGAGATCCCTGAATGTATATGAGAGGAGCCTGGGAGATGTATAAACCCCGAACAGGACTTTCCCAGGCTCTCTCTGGGATGCTCTGTCACAGCGGAGATTGTAAAGATGTCTGTGGGGAGTCCTTGGACCCTCCCACATCGTCCGGACCTGCTTTCGCAAGGTCCGATATACCACCCTTCCTTACCAGCCCTAGGTTTGACGGCCTGGCTATTGAAGCCCACATTCTAAAAAAGAGAGGGCTCTCTAATGCTGTGGTATCTACCATGATCAATGCCAGGAAGCCGGTATCCAGGCAGATCTACTATAGAATCTGGAAGGCGTACATCGCCTGGTGTGAGGCCAAGAAATGGCATCCACGTAAATACGTAATAGGTAGGATTCTGGACTTCCTACAATGGGCTGTAGATAGGAAGCTTGCCTTGAGTACTATCAAGGGTCAGATTTCGGCCTTGTCAATATTTTTTCAAAGGCCCTTGGCTTCGCATTCACTAGTCAAAGCCTTTATACAAGGAGTGATGCGTATTAGTCCTCCGGTTAATATTCCCATATGTCCATGGGATCTAAACTTGGTTCTGTCGGTTCTACAGAAACAACCATTTGAACCATTACAGCATATTTCTTTGGTTCTTCTCACCAGGAAATTGTTTTTTCTAGTAGCCATTTGTTCGGCTAAAAGAGTGTCGGAATTAGCAGCTATGTCCTGTAGGGAGCCATATCTGGTTATCCATAAGGACAGAGTAGTGTTACGTCCTCATCCAGCCTTTCTTCCTAAGGTGGTATTGAGGTTTCATTTGAACCAAGATGTGGTTCTTCCTTCTTTTTTCCCCAAACCTACTTCGGTAGAGGAAAAGTTATTGCATTCTTTGGATGTAGTAAGAGCAGTTAAAGCTTATCTAAAAGCCACTGCTCAGATTCGCAGAACGGATACTTTGTTTATTCTGCCGGAAGGCCCCAGAAGGGGTCAGGCAGCGTCAAAATCTACTTTAGCCAAGTGGATTCGACAGGTCATAATGCAAGCCTATGGCTTGAGAAGGAGACCGCCTCCGTTCAAAGTTAGGGCGCACTCCACGAGAGCAGTTGGAACTTCATGGGCAGTGCATCACCAGGCCTCCCTGGCTCAAATCTGTAAGGCCGCAACATGGTCTTCAGTACACACGTTTACTAGGTTCTACCAGGTGGACGTTAGAAGTCAGGAGGATGTCGCCTTTGGGCGCAGTGTGTTGCAGGCCGCAAAAGATCCTCATGTCTGATAGCGCTCAGCTTATGTATGGTGTATCCCCCCCCTCGTTGGGCATTGCTTTAGGACATCCCATTAGTAATGACTATGTCGCTCTGTGTCCCGTGATGTACGAGAAAGAAAATAGGATTTTTATAACAGCTTACCTGTAAAATCCTTTTCTTGGAGTACATCACGGGACACAGAGCTCCCACCCCTCTTTGGGGACACTTATTGCTTTGCTACAAAACTGAGGTGCTCCCGGATGGGAGGGGCTTATATAGGGGAGGGTACTTCCGGTTTTGGAAGTTGCCAGTGCCAGCACCTGAAGGTATCTATATAACCCATTAGTAATGACTATGTCGCTCTGTGTCCCGTGATGTACTCCAAGAAAAGGATTTTACAGGTAAGCTGTTATAAAAATCCTATTTTTCCTTATTAGATCAAAGGGATGAACTTCGGTGTGTAAATGAGGGAAGTTTAACCACTTAAAGTCTAAACCTTTTTCTGACACTTCTTTCTTACAAAGTTAAAAACCCTATTTTTTGCTAAAAAATTACTTGGAACCCCCAAACATTATATATATTTTTTTAGCAGAGACCCTAGGAAATAAAATGGCGATTGCAATATTTTATGTCACACTGTATTTGTGCAGTGGTCTTTCAAACGCAATTTTTTGGGAAAAAATACACTTCAATTAAAAAAAACTAAACAGTAAAGTTAGCGCGATTTTTTTTGTATAATGTGAAAGATGATGTTGCACGGTGAGATTTGTGAGAGAATCGTGATCTTTATTCTAAGCAAAAAAATCGTGATTCTCATTTTAGCCAGAATCGTGCAGCTCTACCGGATAGGTTAGAGCTCTGCCTCCATCCCTGGTTCATGCATATGAGGAAAGGGGGAATGTATATCTACATATACTGGGACTTTTAAATGAGGTGCACAAATGGGGGTGCACCTTCATCCCTAATCTGGATACAAAAAATAAAAGTATGGGACTTTGAGTGAGGCAGGCTGTAACATAACACAATGTAGAAGAATATCCATTTATTAACGAGGGTAAAAAGGATGAATAGCAATGTACACAAAGGGTAAATGCTCAAAGCATGCAAAACCACATGAGTATCAAGTAAACTAAACTTGAAAATTAGTACATAAATAAGACCATAGTATAAAAACATTGGTACCATAACATGGGAGCAAATATACAATTATATTTGCTCCCAATTTGCCCTTCATGTACATTGCTATGCATCCTTTTTTCCCTTGTTCATAAATGGATATACTTCTACATTGTGTTACAGGCTGCCTCACTCAAAGTCCCATACTTTTATTTTTTGTATCCAGATTAGGGATGGAGGTGCACCCCCCTTTTGTGCACCTCATTTAATGTCCCAGAATATGTAGATATACATTCCCCCTTTCCTTGTCTAGTGGTGTGTAAAGTAGTACTCACTGCTCCCCTCTAGATAATATTTCTCAGTCATGAGTGCTGGCAATGAGTGATGATTACACATCACATTTGCCTCCCTTCCTCCCTTCCTTACTTCTAAAGAGAACTTGTCAAGGTAATAATATAGAACTTGCTGTTGTGCATGCCTCACAGCAACCATCTATAAAGCAAGGATAGCAATGATGGCCCTGGAACATTAACTTTGAAAACAAGTTCTTAATCGCAAGTCCTGCTCTATTTACTTGTTCCAGGACTCCTGTATTGAAGACAGAACATAAAGGGACATTGGGAGCCTATCCTATGACTGGTTCCCTTTTTTTTAAACGTTCTATTTTTTCATTGTGTAGACATCTCTTAAAATTCACTTGATGTACAGTACGTGATGTCTGGTAAATCGGTGAATGTAATTATATTCTATAGCATTCTATATGTGCCATTTTAGTGTACTTTGCTTAGCACCCCCGTGTAACTGTTGTTCATATCAGCATGCTGGTAACAGTGACTTGTTGGTCCAATAGAGGCCATCAGCGTAAGAGGAGAATGTCCGGAGGGGGTCTTGGAACGAGCGATCCAAGCCTGGGTAAGATCTTCTTCCTTTTTGTAAAATCCAGTCTCTCGTGTTTTTCTTCCAGGTAAAGCAGAAAGAGAATGACATAGCGTTAAAATGTTATCAGAAAGTTATCAGATCTTTGGATTCATTGGGCTGGGAGGACAAACAGTTTGCTCTGGTGAAAGGACTGTTAGCAGGCAATGTCTTTGACTGGGGAGCAAAAGCAGTCTCTGAGTAGGTGTTCCATGTCTTACAACCACCATGTTTTATGTAGCTAATCTCCGCTTTCTAGTCTTGCAGTGCAGTGTTACCCTGAAATATGTAGGAGCCTTCACATGTCGGGATGCTTGCTGCTGTTTTGGTTATTGAACCCCCTTTTTCTTTTCCCTTAGCATTGATCTTAAAATGTATCCGTTCTCTAGTAGTAAGGATAAATATGTAAAGGCGGGTGGGGGATGTAGGCAGTGTTCTTGGTTCTTCCAGTAATGAAGGTTTTGGCTTATTATGTAAATAACATATTAACATGACCCTTTACAGACTACCTATTGATAGAAGTGTTGCCTGGCTTCCATGCTGATTCTCATGCTTCAGTACTAACTCGACAGAATGCAGAGCTAGTTTGCAGATGACTTTGGTCTCCAATTTTCTCAATCTTAATACTTGTTCCAGGTCAGTCGTCAGAGGGTTTTTAAGCCAATAAATCCACATCATAACCAGGCAATTAGGAGGTCAATAATGGGAGGCCTTCATGTTTTCTCTTACTTTACCAGCTATGATGCTTTTTCCAGACACCTAGAGGTTTCTCTCTGTGCTCAAGCACCATAGATCTGGTAATCTGACGGTGACCCCAGGATCTGTTTGCGCTTAACCATTTCCTGCCTTCCTCTTTGTTGGCTCATAGGTATGTTGGGCAGCCTCATGGGTTAGTAAGGAGTTGTAGTTTTAACTTTAAGTTCAGGCATTTACTATTTGTGTAGAACAGTGGTCTCCAAACCGCAGCCCGGGGGGCAGATGCTTCCCTTTGCTTGCCTTTATCCGGCACCTGGGGCCACTATTCCTTCCACTGGAGACACTATCCTGCCAACTGATGCCAACCATGGGGGGGTACCATTTCTTCCACTGAGACACCAACAATGGGGGGCTATTCCTCCCCCTAATACCAAATGTGGTGATGTTTACTCCTACTGATGCCAGGAAAATTTCCACTCCTGCTGGAAATTGGGTCCCTCTAAAGTCTGAGACCATAAACTAGCTCTTTGTTTAGAAATTTTGGAGACCCCTGGCCCTGGTTTAGAATATCTGCAGGGTTTAGGGCTGCTGGAAGTCTGCAACAGGTGTGTACGTCCAAGATGCATTCTTGCCACCAATCGGGTGCTTTTTAAGTGATCAGTCACTTTTAAGTGTACCTTCATTTCTACTGTTATGCCCTGTACACACGAGCAAAAATTCAGACAAGAAATCCGTGGATTTTTTTCCGACGGAAAGTTGGCTCAAACTTTTGTTGCATACACATGGTCACACAAATCTTGTCGGAAATTCTGACTGTCAAGAATGCAGTGACGTACGATGAGCCGAGAAAAATGAAGTTCAATAGCCAGTGAGGCTCTTCTGCTTGATTATGAGCATGCATGTTTTTTTTGCGCGTCGGAATTGCATACAGGCAATCAAAATTTCCGATAGGAACTTTTTCCGTCTGAAAAATAGAGCACCTGCTCTCAATCTTTTCTTGGCGGAGATTCCGACAGCAAAAGTCCGATAGAGCATACACACTGTCGGAATTTCCGACCCAAAAAGCTCACATCGGACTTTTCTTGTCGAAATTTCAGCTCGTGTGTACGGGGCATTAGTCTCCTTCTGTTTGTACCATGGCCACACTGGGAAGGTTTAGGTGTGACATGTACCCTTACCAATACTCAGGAAAGAGGAATGAAAAAGACAATGATTTGCTATCTGGTTATAGCAGTGGCCTCTTTAATCTGCAGTTCAGTTTTGGCAACCATCGGCCAACCCTCTAAAACACACACTCTAGATGGGGGGATGGATATTGCTGATATGTGAAGCTAGGCTGGACATAATCCTCACAAAATGTTCATAAACCTTCATAGCTGGAAAAACAAAGACCTCTTCTCGTTCTACCTTTTTTTTATTTGCATCATATTGTGTAAAAATTTCCTGCATGTATTCTATCTAAGTGGGTGTTTGTTAAATCTCCTATTGCATGGTAAACTGATGATAAAGTACAAAATATTCTGTGTGAATTGCTTTATTGAACATTATGTAAAAGTTACATAAATAAGTCACGAGTACGAGATTGGTGACATGACCTATATATTAAGCAGGTACACTGATCGACCTTAACTTTATCACCACCCACCTAGTATTGGGTAGTTCCTCCTTTTGCCATCAAAACAACCCTGATGCCACTTGACCTCCTGAAGGTATGCTGTGGTATCTGGCATCAAGCCGTAAGTAGCAAATCCTTTAAGTCCTGTGAGTTGCGAGGTGGGGGCCTCCATAGATTGGACTTGTTTTTCCAGCACATCCCACAGATCCCCAAATAGATTAAGATCTGGAGATTTTTGGAGGCTAAGTCAACAACTCAAACTTTTTTTGTTGAATTCCTCAATTCATTCTTTAAGCATTTTTGCAGTGTGGCAGGGTGCATTATCCTGCTAAAAGGGGCCCGCTGCCATCAGGGAATACAGAGCATTGCCCAAAGCATCACACTGCCTCTACCAGCTTGCTTTCTTGCCATGCTGCATCTTGGTACCATCTCTTTCTCAAGTAAAGTGACACCATGTTTACTTGCTGTCTAATATACCCCACACACTTTTAGATGCCATTGTAACGAGATAATCAATGTTATTAACTAAACCTGGCAGTAGTCCTAATGTTATGGATTATCGGTGTGAGCTACCAGTAAAAGTGGTGGTAGAGCATCAACCAATCCTTAATTGGACTGAAGTCTGTGAGGACTCGCCTCAAGCACTGATATTGTGGAAGGTTTATACCTGATGATTTCTACAAATTCTCAGCAGTCCACTGTGGGAAATGTTTGGATCATGACAAGATTGCGGTATTTCTGAGAGAAATCCTTGCAGGTATAAATGTCTGGATCTAAAAAAGCTCTCAACACTTTTTTTTTTTTTTTTTGCTGGATTTACACTGTTCCCATGTGCGTGCAAGCAAGTGTAGTGATGTACACGTGTAGGTGTGTTTTGGCCCATAGTTTCCCCATTTTTTTTTTTTACCACTAATCTGCAGCACATAGACGTGGAGCTGTCACATAGGAAATAATGGGATGTCTACTTGACATGCAGCATAGTGCAAGGGGTTTGCTGCATCGTAGTGGACAATTGTGATGAGGCCCAGTCAAAACTATGTTGTTTTTGCAAAATATGGCTAAGGGTTAGACCCTCTTGGGTTTTTATTCCTGTTCCACTGCTCTCCAAAGGGGACAATCCGATCAATATTCCTATCGCACACGTCCCTGGTAGATATGGCTCATAAAATGTTGGGTGCTGCAGCGATTACCAGTTGGGTCCTGGAAACATCAAATAAGCGTACATATTCGTCAGGCATGTGATGAGGGGTCCTTTGCGGCTCCGAAACGTTGCACTTTCTCTTGTGATGTGATCACTTTTCATTAAAACTTTTGGACGAAAAATTGTCGCTCCATGGTGTGCTGGCGAATATGTACGCTTCTCCAAAGGAGACAGACTTTTTTTTTTTTTTTTAGTTAAAGGTTTGAACCTTTTTATATAAGATCCTTATTGCTGTCTGTGGCTTCCTGTCATCGTAACCATTTCTTTTCCTCCCCATTCTTTTCATGTGGCCATTTTCCTAAGAGCAGATAAAGCCATCGCCTTTACATCCTGGAGCTCAGGGTATGCCTCCAAGAAAATGTGACAGTGCACATCATCTCTGGAGAAAAAAATGTCTTTCCTCTGAGATCTTGTAGTTTACATACAAGATTTCCCAGAAAAGCACTGGTGATGTAGTCTTCCCAGGATGGAACTGTGAGGCCGGGCTACCTCACCAGTGTCTCACTCAGCCAGTATAACTAGAAACCATTTGTAAGCATAGGCAAGCATGTTTAATGGCAAAAATGAAACAAAACAATAGTCTTTGCACTAAATGTATGGAGTCCAACCCAGGAACACACTGACCAAGGAATTCATCAATGGAAAGCGTTAATGTGAAAGTCTATCCGACGCCACACTCCTTGCAGCTCAGTGATCAATGGGAGACGAATAACTGTGAAAACATAAGGGAATACGAGCACACTGGCTCATGATCAAATAACATCTGTTGTAATAAAAAAGATAAAATTGATACACTCACAAGTGTAGGTGAATCATAGGCGTCAAACAGTTCATCTAATGAAGAACCCTGAACAGGGTCAGATCCGAGCGCCGGGGTAGATGAGATATCCACAAGATGGATGGATGGGCTGGCTGGCTCCACACACTGGCTCATCAAGCACTGACTCCATGAAAGGCTGGTCAGGAGAGAGCTATGGACGCCTCCAACACTTGGCCCAGGGAGAGCTCAGATGGAACAAGATGACGGGACGCTGTGTGGTTGCCAGGGCAACGCGTTTCAGAGTTTAATGAACATAACCTAAGATGATTTTATATCCACTTGCAGGGCTGCATTCTGATGTGATTTTTAGTGAATGGAGAAAAAGTTCCGCTGTAAAGAATACATTGGGTTAGATTAATAAAACTGGTGCACTCGGAATCTGGTGCAGCTGTGCATGGTAGCCAATCGGCTTATAATTTCAGCTTGTTCAATTAATCTTTGGCAATAAAACACAGAGCTGATTGGTTTCTATGCGGAGTTGCTGTAGATTTTGCACTTTCCAATTTTAGTAAATAAACCCCATTGTGTCAATACTTGAGCTTTTACTACAACGTACGATGAGTATTTAGACAATTGTAGTTTAAAAACTAAAGCCATCAAAATATTCCATACCTTCTCAGACTGTCATACCAAATGAGTTTCCCCTCCTGCTTAATGCAGGTGTCTTCGTACAGAAGGTAGTGAAGTACATAACTGTTTAAGTTGATGTTTCTTTTTATTACAGAATTGCTGTATAATATGTTATTTAAAGGCTGCTGGAAATGGTAACATGATGCTGTTTTTTCATGTTTAATTCAGCGTCTTGGAGTCTGAGCCCGAGTTTGGATTTGAAGAAGCAAAGACAAAATTACAAGGTTGGCTTGATAAAAATGCAGATATTTGCATAAGGTTTTTTTTAAGGGGTTTTAAGCAAACCTGTGAGAGAAAGGCAAGGATCGGCTGTCTGATGCAGCGTCAGTACAGAACTTTACTGCACATCCCTTCTGTGCTTTCAGAGCACCCTCACTGTACTGTCTAGTACACCCCCCCCCCCCCCCAACACATAAAGGTTCCCTTAAAAATGCTTTTATTATAGGTATTATTTTCTTGTAAAATATTCGATTTATTAGGTTATTAAAGCTTATGTAACAGTGAACAACTTTTTTACTTCTTTTAGGTTTGATAAATATACCATTTGAAAGCATTTTGTATTATCCAGCTAGTGAACAAAAATCCCTTTTTAAACTTGGCAGAAATCTAATGAGCTGACAACTTGCTGTCTCTAGTGCTTCTGCACTGTTATTAGAATTGTTTTCAGTTCCCATTTGTTACGAGTTGATGATGAGAAGTTCTATAGTCCTATTGCACTTCCTGTTCTAGGGTGACATACCTGTTTCTCCATAGATGCAATAAAGTGAGTATTTTTACCGTAGGGCAGGAGGAAGTGTGTTATTAGTAGGATCATCAGGTAAAAATTTAAGAGAAAAAAACAACTAATACAGCCACCATATAGGAATATAGATGAGCTGCATTATATTACGTTATTTTTGCATTCAAATACACTTTTTATATGCCATATTGGATCATGTATGATGGCGAAACACCTTAAACCCTGCCAACCAATCAGACTGGAAAATCTTTTCTGGTTGGGCAGTAGGAGTTGTTGCACTTTACAAATTGGTTTCTAATGAACTGTTATAGATTATTGCACTTTGTTCATTATTTTGTGCCTTATATAAACCTTAATGTAATACTAAATTCCTCCTAACAAATGCAGTGGATAATTTCCAGGCTGTGTTTCATGATTTCCATTTTCTATTCTTTCCAACAGCAAGACCATGGCTTGTGGACTCCTACTGTGAATGGATCAAAAGATTAAAGGTAAAGTTCTTTGACATTTACACTTGACAAAATTACCGTGATCCAATTTCCCCCCCAAAAATTGTAAAACACTTGTAAGGTCTTCTTTCATGTATGGTCAACGCTTGGGTGTTGAACTTAAGGACATGGGTTCCGACAGGAACGGTGCATCTGGATGAGTGCAACCTTTATAAAACCATGGCAACAGTACCGGGACTCCATGCTGTGAGGACAGCCTGTAATGTTGCTTTGAATCCTGCATGAGGGCTCACCTTGGCACTTAATGCAATGCATTGTAATCAGCCTAGGGTGCTATACAGGTCCATGACCGCAGTCCATTGCTATAGAACCCAGACCTTTAAGACCCTTTTGGGGGTAGGTGGCCCACTGTAACCATTCTTACATACATTCTAGTCTTGTGAGTAGGTAAGACAGGGTCAGGGGGGCAGTCCCCTTGTCAGAACACAAAAGCTCACCGGGGAGATTGCTGTACTGTAACATCACATAGTTAGTACAGCAAGCTGCTCAGTTTTTTTTTTCTTCGTTTAGCCTGCTGGGTTTAACGGAAAATAACCTAGTGTGTACCAGGTTTATACTCTTGATCACCTCCAGTAGTGGAGTGCTTTTCCACAGCAGTGTCTTGTTCCACTTAAGCCCCGTACACACGGTCGGACTTTTGCCCAACAAACTTCGTTTTGAGCAAGTTGGACCAACAATCCGACCGTGTGTACGCTCCATTGGACAAACTTTTTTCGTTTTTGGTTTTGGATTTCATCGGACAAAAGTTGGGTCTGCAAACAGACAAACTTTTGCCCAACAAAAGTCAGATGGAGCAAAGTCCGACCGTGTGTACAGATAACCATCGGACTTTAGTCCGATGGACAAAACAGCTAATGTTAAAATCAACAAACAATAACAGAAGTTGACCAAAGGGTGGCAGTAAAGATCAGAAAAGAGCAGAAAAAACACGTGATGTTGTAAGAAGTTTTAAGAAAGTTTGCAGAAAAGTCCGAGCGTGTGTATGCTATGGGTGTTTCCAACCAACTCAGTTCTGACAAAAAACCACGGAAAAGTCAGATGGAAGTCCGACCGTGTGTACGAGGCTTTAGGCTTTACCACAATTGGTATTCTTCACCTAGCAAAAGCTAAAAAAAAAAAAAAAAGCAGAAAAATATTCCTCACCTGATGGCTGTCTAGCGTCGGGTAACTTACCTTGGTTTTAAAGACCTCCCCAAGTCCACTCCATATTAGAGCCCATCTTGTACAGTGACTGACCTCACCTACTGAGGACGGCTTTATTCAGAAAAGGAAAGGCCTGAGGTTGACCCTGCCATTCTTGCTTTAACAAGACCTTAATGTAGAACTAAAGACAAATGTATTTATTTATTTTCGTTTGAAATAGAGTAAGGGAGGGTTATAAGTCAGGTTTTAAAATTTTTTGCCCTGTATCATTTTTCTTCACTTCCTGTCACATAGCCAGAACAGGAAGTCTGAGGAAATCCTGGGGTGTCACCAGAACTAGTGTCCCCACTGGAAGATTTCCCATCTATTCCTGTTCTGGGAACCACCCAATATTTGTGATTTTTTTCTTTGATTTTCACTTTTGATGTTACCAATAAACAGGACAAATGGAGGGGATGGATCTTCCGAATGGGTGTACAGACAGCAATAAAAACCTGAAAGGTGTTCTAATCCATCTCTACGTAATTTTGCCTTTCGTTATCTTTTCCTGTGGAATATAATCCTGTTTTCAAGGACCTGGTGGAATTGACTTTAAAAAATAAAATAAAAAAATTAGCAAAATAAAATAATGAAACCTACAATAGTACCAAACACAAGTATCACAAATGTAGAAAAATGTCCATCAAAGGTTCAGCAAAAATTGTCCCTATATCAATATATAGATTTAAAGTAACTATCAAAGTATAGGTCAAATTAAGCACCTAAGACCCCTTACACATAGCAGGCTCCATTGGAGTTTGCCTGCTCAGCGGGGGATCTGCCTGCTGATCCCCAGTGAGCAGGCAGATGGCTGATCCGTTTATGCAGAGTGGACACAGACACAGCCCACTCTCTATGGGTGGTCAGATGTATATGGACCACTTGTCCGTTTACACACGACTTCGATCTGCCAGACAGATGGGGAACGTGTCCCCATCTGTCTCTTTTTAGTGGACAGGATCGGATGTCGGCAGGTGTTTAACAGACATGTCCGGTGACACCTGTCGCTCCAAAGACGAGGACGTAAGTGTCTGATCGAGTCCGCCAGAAAAACTGACAGGTGGACCCGGTTTGTCCGCCCACATGAAAGGGGCCTAAAAGTGACATGATAATAAAATGATCCAAGCCCCTAAAGATGTCTCATTGGACGAAACATGTGTAGGACAGAATTTGTGCCTGTTGACATCACAGGCTGCTTCCAAGATAGGCAGCAGTGTTTCTGTAAGTGTATTGCTGGCTTTTGTATGTTTTTTATAGATTGGGCTTTAATAAAAAGCTTTTACATACTACAGTAGAAGAGTTTTTTTTTCTTTCCCTGTCCTTTTTGTTGTGGCACAGCACTGCTTTATATTGGCGGTGCTTGGTCTTCTTTGGAAGCAGACTGGTGGGGAGTGAGCTGTGCACAGTGTGAGAGATTCATTCAGCTAGGGATGGATTTACACATGCTGTTTGCCTCTGGGGCTATACATTTTGCTAACTGCTATACTTGCCTCTGGGTGTGCTGGGTATTCCTGTCTCCTACAGACTTGGGTTATAGAAGTTACAGTGCACCCTTCACTCAAATTGCTTCATCAGTGGTTAAATTCGTATTACCGTGATGGAGAATCTCTGAACTTTTCGATGGGCGCTTTTTTCTTACTTTCGTGATACTTGTGTTTAGCAAAATTTTAGGTGTGTTCATGATTTATTTTATGATGGTGTATTTTGAGTTGCACATATTTATTATTATTTTTATTATTTTTATTTGCACTATCCATTTTTTTTTTTATATATATATATCTATTTTTTTTTTCGGCACTGTATTTGCTCTTTATCTGTAAGTAATAACATAAGCTTTCAGCAGTAGTTTTTTTTTCCCTTTTTAGGGTCCTCCGCATAATTGTGCCTTAATTTTTGTGGACAACAGTGGCATAGACATAATTCTAGGAGTGTTTCCCTTTGTACGGGAGCTGATCTCCAGAGGTACTGAGGTACAGTAATACTAACATCTTTCCACTCTGTGAATGCTTGCTTCACATTACCTGTGTTTAAAGTGATTCTATAGGAATTATAATAAAAATAATATACTTCCCTGCTCTTTGGTTTTGCACAGAGCAGCCCTGATTCCCCCCCCCCCCCCCCCCCAAGTGCTGCCATAGCAAGGCCTCTATTGAGCCACTGCTCCTGGGCACAGTGCAGGAGGAAGGCCGGCCGCAGGTAACTAGAAGGGGGCTGGGGGAGCTGTAGACTGTGTTTTTTTTTTTTTTTTTGTTTTTTACCTTCATGCAGAGAATTCATTAAGGTGGGAAAAAAAATACCTACCTTTCTAGAACCACTTTAGGAAAAAAGAGGGCAACTACCTAATGTTGTACAGTAGAAGTGCTATAAGCATGTTCCTCTTGCTAATGGAATCACTCTGTAACTGCCACATACGATATACTTATCACTTGCATTTCTTCTATCACCTTACAGCAACACCTTACATGAAGAATATACATTCTAACAAGCTTTGTGATGTAAAGGAGAACAAAAAACGTTCAATTCATGCTTTTTAGTCATTGTATTACTTATTTTTGTCAGGGTGTGACTGCAGACTGTTGCCTTTTTACAGGTCATCCTGGCATGTAATTCAGGACCTGCTCTCAATGATGTGACGCATAACGAGTCGCTAATTGTAGTTGAACGTATAGCAGAGATGGATTCAATCATACAGTAAGTATAGAAAACCTAGATTTTCCTAGATCTGTTGGAGCTGTAAATGGGCGAGTATTGTGTCCACTGCTAATGCTTTGTAATAGATTCTTTTATTTTATATGTACCTCTGCTGTTTACAGCCTGAACTGTTGTTTTCTGCCTATCCTACTTCTCGTTGTCTGGCTTTCTGTTGGTCCACCAGTGCTTTACAGGTCACAATTTCAACCATTTGTTCTCTGTTTTTTGGCACATGTATACTGCGTCTCCATCAGAACTAGTGGCTCCTGCATCTCAAGCTGGGTGTAAATTACAAGTAGGGCTTCACTTACAATGGATGGTTGGTGCACATATTTGTGTAGTGAAGAAAAGCTGGAGCTGCATGCCACTGTGTAGAGTGGGGTATGATGGTTGTGTGTAATAGTGAAGAGCAGGGTCTAGGGAGATGGGAGAACAGTAGGGCTGCAACTAACTATTATTTTCATAATCGATTAGTTGGCCGATTTATTGTTTCGATTAATCGGTTAATACCTTAAAAAAAAATAAAGTGTGGTGTATAATTTAGTTAATATGTAAAGTTTTAAATATCTCTATGCAATGGTAAATATAAATAACCAACTCTATGGTTAGGGAACAAAATCTCTAATCCACTCTGAGAATATCTGACAGATTAGATGTACTGTATATACTATTGGAGGCGATATATACAGTGTATACTATTAAAGGGTGAATCTGGTAAATAACATCAAACTCGGAGATTAACTTTTTTTTTTTCCTTTAAATAAAAAAAAAAAAATGTGGACTGTTTTGCTGCTTTTCAAACAGAACTGTAATATATTATATTATATGCTGGCTATACAAAAACATTTTTTAGGAACGTTTGTTCGATTTTCTAATCGACATTTGTTTTCAACCACAGTGACGGGAAAATTTAGAATTGGAAAACTTCTCGGTCAAAGGAATTTTTAGACAGTGTATCCGGTTTTCACTCAGAAATTACATTCATTCTAAAAGCAGAATGTTAAAAGCAAGTGGAAACAACATTCTTTCATTCAGCGAATGTACAAAGATTTTTCTTATGAATATTCTCGTCTGAAAATTGATCCGTGTGGCCAGCATAAGGCTCAGTACACACCTATGCAGTTTTCTTTTGATCTGTTTTTGCTGTGCGTTTTGATTTTTTGCGCACGTGATTTTGCTGCGATTTGCGTTTTTTGCATTACATGCTTTTCTGCAGCTTCTCCATTGAGGTCTATTGAACCAAAAAAAGCCCCTGTCCCTTTCCAAATACGCAGCAGCTGAAAAAAGCATAGATATGAATGTGTCCCTTAGGAAACCATGTAAATGAACTGTAGTGCGTTTCTGCAAAAAGCACCAAAAAACGCATAGGTGTGAACGCTACTGTAAGGGGTTAATCTTTTTACAGTGGAACTGTGAAAGTAATATTTACAGTAGCGATTATTTGTACTTTTTGTACTATAAAGGGCTAATTTTAGTTTTTTTTACCCTAATTATGTTACTGGCCAATTAATCGATTCTGAAAATAGTAATCGATTAATTTCATAATCGATTAGTTGTTTCGACCCTAGAGAACAGTAACTATGTCCACCTATCCTGCCAGCATTTCAATCCCTGCAGCTACAGATGTCTACGGCTTTTTTTTTTTAAAAACTAATTACTGTTTAAAAAATCTTTAAATACTTAAGGCCCCTTTCACACTGGGGCGGGGAGGTGCGTTGGCGGTATAGTGACGCTATTTTTAGCGCCGCTATACCGTAGTTTTAACCTCGATATTCGCCTGCTAGCAGGGTGATTTTTAACCCCCGCTAGCGGGCGAAAAAGGGTTAATACCGCTTTTAATAGGCAGAAGCGGTAAAGGAGCAGTAAATATACCACTCCTTCACCGCTGGCAAAGATGTGGCTAGCAGGACTTTTGGAGCGGTCCTGCTAGCGCACCGCTTCAGTGTGAAAGCTTTCGGGCGTTCACACTGAAGACTGCAGGGCATGATTTTTTTAGGCGGTATAGCGGCGCTATTTTTAGCGCTAAACCGCCTGAAAAACGTGTCAGTGTGAAACGGGCCTAACTGTTCATAGTTTGGGCACAGGTGCACCAATTCCCTTTCTCAGCAGCTTCGCTTGCCTCAATGTCCCTTACAGCAGTGACTTGACCACCTTCCATTCTCTTAAGGCTGATCTCACCTTTTTAATGTTCCTTTTTAAATAGTTTGTTTGGGCCAAGCTGGCCCAAACGAACGTTTTACTTCACTAACGGGTACGTTTGGGCATGCAAGTATTAACTGTATGTAGCCTCCACTATACAGTACAGTTTTCAGGCAGTGGGACTGGGACGTTTGTCTCGCTTCCGAACAAAATGGTCAGGCAAGTGCTACTAAGCCATTCACTGGAATCTTTGTATTTTTTTTTTTTTAATGAATACAAAGCTTCCTCTGGCTGAGGTGGAGATTGTGATGTAATCTGTTCACCCCTCCACCTCAGCCACCTGGAGGAAGCTTTGTATTTATTTTTATTTATTTATTTATTACAGGTACTTATATAGGGCCGTCAACTTACACAGCACTTTTACACCTATATTGTACATTCACATCAGTCTCTGCCCTCCAAGGAGCTTACAATCTAAGGTCTCTAACTCGCATTCATATACATACTAGGGCCAGTTTAGCCAGGAGCCAATTAACATATCAGCATGTCTTTGGAGTATGGGAGGAAACCCATGCAGGCACAGAGAGAACATGTAAACTCCATGCAGGTAGTGCCATGGTTGGGACTCAAACCGATGACCCGAGGGCTGATGAGTGAAGTGCTAACTACTTGGCCACTAGTCATTCATAGCATACAAAGCTTCCTGTTAATGGCTCAGCAGCACTCAGCCCAACTTTGTTTTGGTTCAGGAGTGGAACACAGCACTGTATACTGCATGTAGCTAAGGCTACAATACAGTTAATACAGCGCACCCAACAGGCACACCTGGTAGTGCAGTAAATAGCCAATTTGGGCCAGCTTGGTCTAAACAAACTATTTAAAGGGACATTACATTAGAAAATAAATCTGATCTCCACCTTTAAACACAGATTAGATGCCCTAGTAGGGTAAGGAGAGATGCTTAGAGAACTTGAAGACTCTGCTGTGAACTTTGAGGATTATTTGCTCCACAGCTACAGAGGTCAGTGAGAGCTCCATTTTTAAAATTCATCAACTTCTTGTTAGGAATGTGAAAAATTGAATATCCAAAGATTCCCCCACAGATTCACTTTGAAACAAGTAAGCTATGGTGGCCTCTACATTTCTCACTGACTGACTTTCAAAAGGATAGGCAGAAGTCCTAGATTTGGCCTGTTTTACAGCTAACAGGTATTGGAATCTATTGTTTGTATTTTGATAAAAAAACTAAATTTGTTTTGTTTTTTTTCAGGTCTGCTCTACAGAGTGAGAGGTTAATTCTGGTACAGACAGGTTCCAGTTCTCCTTGCCTTGATCTTAGGTGAGCTCTGATGGACCTTTTTAGGGTTGATTTACTAAAACTGGAGAGTGAAAAATCTGGTGCAGCTCTGCATGGTAGCCAATCCGCTTCTAACTAAAGCTTGTTCAGTAAAGCCCCTTATCGGCCGGTTAATTTTTTTTTATAAAATTGTCCGACATTCAGCCCATGTGTATGCCACCCTGTCTGACAGAAGCGGGCCGAGCATGATGGAAAACCAGCAGCTGACAGACTCCCGATCAGCGCTCTCAGCCAATGACGTCCCCCTGTCAGAACACAACAGCTCAGCGGGGACAATCGCTATATGAACTCTGGTTGGAGCTGCTGTACCAACTATGCAGAGTTGATGATTTACTCTTTTCTGTTCGACCCAGGTGAACAAATAATACTCAGTGTGTACCTGGATTTAAGCTTTGAACAAAAATAAAAAATCTGGAAGCTTATTGGTTTCTTTGCAGAGCTACACCAGACTTTGAACTCTCCAGTTTTAATAAATCAACCCTTTTGCATCAGTGTCTTAACTAGACAAGATTGGGGATCATGCCTCATTATGTCCAGATAGGATACTGTCACAAAGTGGGAGATTTACTGAAACTGGTGCACACAGCATCTTGTGCAGCTGTGCAGGAGTAACCAATCGGCTTCCAGGTTTTATTGTCATTTCCATCAAAAACTAATATTTCTGTTTTGGCCAAATGACGACAGGTTGAGTTACCTGATGGCTTCTTGGGATCTCCAGTGATGAGATCTCTAAAAGTTCCAGGCTCTGCCCACTCCTTTAACCACTTCTCCACCGGGCCTATTCTGGCACTTCTCTCCATGTAAAAATCATAATTTTTTTGCTAGAAAATTAATCAGAACCCCCAAACATTATATATATATAATGGCGGTCATTGCAACTTTTTATCTCGCACGGTATTTGTGCAAATTTTTTTCAAACGCCTTTTTTTGGGAAAACAGTTTCATGAATTAAAAGATAACAAAACAGTAAAGTTAGCCCAATTTTTTTGTATAATGTGAAAGATGATGTTACGCCGAGTAAATAGATACCTAACATGTCACATTTTAAAATTGCGCACACTCATGGACTGGCGCCAAACTTCGGTACTTAAAAATCTCCATAGGCGACGCTTTATTTTTTTTACAGGTTACTAATTTCGAGTTACAGAGGAGGTCTAGTGCTAGAATTGTTGCACACGCTCTAACGCACGCGGCGATACCTCACATGTGGGGTTTGAACGGCGTTTACATATGTGGGCGGTACTAACATGCGCGTTTGCTTCTGAGCGCGAGCTACCGGGGACAGGGGCGTTAAAAAAAAAAAATATAATTATATATTCTTTTTATTTTTATTTTTACATTTTTTTTTTTTTCTTAAATTTTTTTTTTGATCACTTTTATTCCTATTACAAGGAATGTAAACATCCCTTGTAATAAGAATCATTGTGATAGGTCCTCTTTATGGAGAGATGTGGGGTCAATAAGACCCCACATCTCTCCAAGCTTGAAAGCATGAGATCGTTAAAAAAAAAAATCACCGATCTCATGCTGACAGCCGCAATTGCGGCTTTGTTTACTTCCGGGTACCCGGGCGTGACCTCACAACGTCGCACCAGGGCCTCCGACGATCATAGAGATGACCGGAAATCTCTATCGTCGTGAGCCGGCGCCGGCCGATTCCTTCTCCGGGCCCCCGATGGCACGGGAGAGCCCGGAGAAGCACAGGATGGCGACGTCCCCTCCCGCCGCCTATAAGAACAATCAAACGGTGGAACTTATCGTTCTTATTGTGCACAGAATCGCCGGCAGAAAACAGTGATATCTGAATGATGCCTGTAGCTGCAGGCATCATTCAGATATCACCGCACAAAGTCGAGGACGTCATATGACGTTCTCAGTGAAGAAGTGGTTAAAAGACACTGCCGAGAGGCTAACTGTGAGGCTGGATTCGCACATGTACGGTGCGAATTCCAGCTCCGTTTTCTCTTTGAGGAGAAGAAACAGCTGTTCAGTGGTTCCTCTCCGTTGTAGCTGCGGGATCAGCTGACCTGGGAGAGGGGGGAGGTGAAGTGAGCAGAAAGAGAATTTTGTGCTTAGAATAGAACCCATCTGCGAATCAGATGCATTCCCATAGAAGATAATGTGCAGACAATTCGCACCGCAATGCCTAGAAAACCCACAAGTTTTCTCTTGTCATCCATGGACTGACACAGCGTGTCTTATACACCTTTACACGTGGGTTATGTCCCTGCTTGCAGGAGAAGACCTAGGCAGAATGTGAGATGTTATACATACATTCTAAACAGCCAGAGCTGAACAGCCCCGCCCAGGGGGGGCGGTCCCTCCGGCATAACCCTCCCACTGCAGTCAGCAGACCTCAGTTTTTTTCTGCCTAGCAGAAGGAGAAGACGTGGTTCTCTCAGGAGCCAGTCTCCTGGCCTATTTTATTCTTTTGAGATCTTCTATCAACTGTCGGCTGGGCAACAGGTTGGGTACAAGATATCCTCGTAGTCTTCCCTGTCCGACCATCGAGCGCGCTGATCCTCGCCTTGTGTGCGTGAGACTCAGTTCATGACATGCCCCACGACTCCAGGGGTGGCCGGTGGGCTTCCAGCTCCGCGGTCCTCTCAAGATAGAACAGTCCGGCTGTATCTTTCGCGGTGGACCGGGCCGACAGCTACTCAGTACCGCACTGTGATAGTTCTGTCAGAAACACACCAGTGGGTCCCTCAGAGGACGGGTAAGTAGTCTCTCCTGGCTGCAGGTGAGTACATGCTGTGTGTTTCTTGTGTGGGGGATTTCCCTGTCTCCCCCTGTGTTTTTTTTAATGTCAGTCTCTGGTCACTAGTGCTGGCGCTGTACTGTGTGGGGTGCCTGGGGGCCATACTGTCCTGGGGGGGCTCATGCTGCTCTGCATTCGCTGGGGCTGTTTTGTTTTTGGGTGTGAGGGGCCTGGGCGCCGTTCGGCGCCATGTTTAGTGTGTGTGCTGATTTTACATTGGCGGCCATCTTGCCGTGGCCCGCCGGAGCACATTGCGGCGGCCATTTTCTTGTAGCCGCACGTTTTCTAGCACTAGTTTGGCCTCTAGCGCCGCTGGGAACGGCGCGAATCTCCTCACACTCTCTCCTCTCAGCTCACTCACGCTGAGCAGCGCGGTGCAGTGAGACAGAGCGGCGGAACCGAGCGGTCCTGGTCAGGTTGGTGGGTTCCCTGGGCATTCCCCTACTTCAGTCAGCACAGCCTGTGGGTGGTCTCAGAGAGGGACATTATGGAGTCAGAGTCACCAGCTTCCCCTAACATGCCAGAGGCAGCAGCCAGTGCTCCAGCACCTGCGGTCCCTATGGACCAGTTGTCGGCAGTCCTGGAATCATTTCTGACCAGGATGGAAGCTGTGTGTGAGCACAAGGGAGCAAAAAAGCGCCCTCTCCCCGCTTTATCTCCACAAGGGGAGTGCTCTGATTCAGATATGGGCCTAGCTATTGCTGCTCAGGACCCTAGCTCTGAATATTTGGATGGTTTTGAACAGGACATTCCTTGTGCGGAAGACTCCAGTTCTGAGTCAGTAAATGACAGGGCGCTTGTTAGTGAACTCATTGATGCTGTGAGGGACACTCTCAAGCTAAATGCTGCGACCGCAGAACCTCAGGCAGATACTGTCTCCTTTGGTTCTTTTAAGACCAAGCCTTCTAAAAAGGTTTTTCCATATGTACCTTTCTTTGACCAGCTCATTGACCAGGTCTGGGAAAAGCCGCAGAAGACTTTCATGGTCCCGCGGCGTTTGTCTATTAGATACCCCTTTGAAGACTCCCTGCTTAAAAAGTGGGCTTCTCCCCCGGTGGTCGACCCTCCAGTCGCCCGTTTAAACAAGGCCACCACTCTCCCTATGGAGGGGACTCCTGCGTTTAAGGACCCCACTGACAGGAGGTCAGAAGTGGTGAGTAGAGCCATGTTCGCCTTGTTGGGATCCGCCCTACGGCCCGTAGTAGCGGCGACCCTTGTGTCTCAGACACTCACGGAATGGGCAAAAATTTTGCACCAAACTGTGCAGGAGTATAACCTTCCTCCAGACACTATTGCTCTGGCCCACCAGATGGTGCAGGGTCTGATATATGTGTGCGACGCCACGTTGGACACGGCCCCTTTAATATCCAGGGCGTCTGTCTCGGCGGTGGTATTGCGTCGTCTCATCTGGTTGAAATGCTGGTCTGCTGACCTAGCCTCTAAGAAGCTCCTGACGGATCTACCTTTTAAGGGTGGTAGACTTTTTGGTGCTGCTCTGGATGACATCATCAAGGATGTCACGGGAGGTAAAAGCACTCTCCTTCCTCAAACTATCAAGGGTAAGGAGGCCCGACGTAAACCGGGTCCTTCCTTTCCAGCAAAAAAGGGGTTTTTTTCGTCCGTCAGAGTCCACGGGTAAGCCATCCCAGACTGAAAACAGTGCGGCTGGCGGGCACAAGCGCCCCTGGGTGCGTAAGCTGAACAAGCCGGCTCCCAAGCCCGCCTCCGCGTGAAGTCTTGCCCCCGCCCGTTTCTGCGGTGGGGGGACGACTTCGCAGGTTCACGGATCGGTGGACCTCCCGGATCTCCGACCGGTGGGTGTGCGAGGTGGTCACCTCAGGATACAGAATAGAGTTCCGCTCCTGGCCCCCAGACAGATTTTTTTCCCTCAAATCTCCCTCTCCTTCCTGCCCGTCGGGCAGCCCTCTTGGGGGCTGTACAGGATTTGATCGGGTCCGGAGTAATTGTGCCGGTTCCGTCCCAGGAGAGGTTTCAGGGGTTCTACTCGAATCTGTTTGTTGTTCCAAAAAAGGACGGGGTTCGGCCAATCCTGGACCCCAAGGCCCTGAATGCCTTCGTGAAGGTGCAAAAATTCCGCATGGAATCCATTCGCACTGTGATCCCTACACTCCATCAAGGGGATTTTCTGGCATCCTTGGACATCAAGGACGCCTACTTGCATGTTCCGATCTGCGCAAGCCACCAGAAGTTTCTGCGCTTTATGGTCGGCGAAGTCCACTATCAATTTGTGGCTCTTCCCTTCGGCCTAGCCTCGGCACCGAGGGTGTTCACCAAGGTGCTTGCTCCGGTCCTAGCTTTGCTGAGACAGCGAGGCATTGCTATCGTGGGCTATCTGGACGATTTTCTTCTAAGAGCAGACAGTGGCTCAGAATTGGAAGAAAGTGTGACTATCGTCAGTCAGACCCTCAGGGAGTTTGGGTGGCTCCTGAACGTTCAGAAGTCGGTTCTAGTCCCGACTCAGCGTCTGGAGTATTCTAGGTCTGATTCTGGACTCCTTGGAGGCAAGAGTCTTCCTGCCTCCGGACAAACTACTGACACTTCAGTCTGCAGTATGGGTGCTGACGTCCCGAAAATGGTCGTCAATCCGCTTTTGCATGAGAGTCCTGGGGCTCATGGTGGCCTCCTTCGAGGCCGTTCCTTATGCCCAAGCGCACACCAGGGCTTTACAGAAAGAGATCTTGTCCACTTGGGACAAATCCCCGTTGTCCTTGGATCTTCAGATCCAGGTGAGTCACCTGGTCAGGGCGTCCCTGACGTGGTGGTTGAGGTCCCCGGCTCTTCGGTCCGGGTAGTCGTTCCTCCCCATCCAATGGACGGTGATCACGACGGACGCCAGCCTGACGGGCTGGGGGGGAGTCTGGGGAGTCCTGTCGGCCCAAGGGCTTTGGACTCCGGACGAAGCCCTCTTACCGATCAATGTGCTGGAGATACGGGCAATCAGACTGTGCCTCTCCTCACAGCAGTGGCGTATGTCAACCATCAAGGGGGGACTCGGAGCTCAGCTGCGGCTTCCGAGGTCGCCCGCATCCTGAGGTGGGCCGAAAGAAGCGTGCCGGCTCTGTCGGCCGTCTACATTCCGGGCGCTGACAATTGGCAGGCGGACTATCTAAGTCGCCAGACGCTGGACCAGGGAGAGTGGTCCTTGCACCCGGAGGTCTTTCAACTCCTTTGCAGACGGGGGGGCACGCCGGATGTGGACCTGATGGCCTCTCGACTCAATCGCAAGGTGTCGAGGTTTGTGGCCAGATCCAGGGATCCCTGGGCGGATGCCTCGGATGCGTTTGTGGCCCCATGGGGTCAGTATCACCTGATATACGTTTATCCTCCGCTGCAGTTGCTCCCTCACCTGCTCCGCAGGGTAGTGACCGAGGGAATTCCGGTGATCCTCATTGCTCCGGATTGGCCTCGGCGTCACTGGTACGCCGATCTGGTACGTCTCGTCGCAGACGTTCCCTGGCGGTTACCAATACGGGGGGACCTTCTGTCTCAAGGTCCTATATTTCATCCTGCTTTACAGTCTCTGGCTTTAACGGCATGGTTATTGAAAGCCAGGTGCTGAGAGACCGAGGTCTCTCGGATTCGGTCATTTCGACCATGTTAAGGGCACGGAAGTCTTCCTCCAGAAAGATCTATCACCGTACTTGGAGAGCTTACATCGCCATGTGCGAAGAGCTGGACTGGCGCCCACGAACGTATTCCGTTCCCAGAATCCTGCATTTTCTGAAGCGTGGCGTGACCCAAAAGCTCGCTTTGAGTACCATTAAGGGTCAGATTTCGGCCTTGGCCATCTTCTTTCAGCGCCCGCTGGCGGGTCATCCCTTGGTTAGCACCTTTGTGCAGGGGGTTCGCCATGTGCTCCCCCCTGTCAAGCCTCCTCTCCCCCCGTGGGATCTGAATTTGGTGCTCTCGGTCCTCCAGAAACCTCCCTTTGAAAATATTAGAGATATTCCCCTCTTGACATTGTCTCAGAAGGTGGCCTTCTTGGTGGCCATTACTTCCATTAGACGAGTGTCTGAATTGGCGGCCTTGTCCTGCAAGTCGCCCTTTTTGGTCATCCATAAGGATAAGGCGGTGTTACGTCCGCGACCTTCTTTTCTGCCAAAGGTGGTCTCGGCCTTCCACTTAAACGAGGACATTGTCCTCCCGTCCTTGTGTCCTCACCCATCGCATCCCAGAGAGTTTGCGCTTCACACTTTGGATGTGGTACGAGCCTTGCGGGTGTACCTGTCGGCTACTGCTTCTATTCGGAAGTCTGACTCACTATTTGTGGCTGTCTCTGGTCCAAAACAGGGCCAAGCGGTTTCGTCTGCCACCATTTCTAGGTGGATCAGACAAACCGTCATTCAAGCTTATGCTCTCAAGGGGCGGGCGCCTCCCTTTCTGGTTACGGCACATTCCACCAGGGCAATTGGTGCTTCCTGGGCTTTCCGACATCAAGCGTCAGTTGCACAAGTGTGCAAGGCGGCGACCTGGTCGTCTGTTCATACCTTTTCTAAGTTTTATAAGGTTGATGTGGCTGCATCTTCGGATGCTTCCTTCGGCCGCAAGGTGTTGCAGGCCGCTGTTTGATGTTGCAACTCCTCCGTTGAGGAGCTCTGCCTTGTTTGGAGTGAAGTTTTTGGTTTTCCATTTATACTGCTCCCATCCCTCTTGACACTGCTTTGGGACATCCCACGTGTAAAGGTGTATAAGACACGCTGTGTCAGTCCATGGATGACAAGAGAAAATAGGATTTTTGTACTCACCGTAAAATCCGTTTCTCTGGCATCCATGGACTGACACAGCACCCACCCTTCTTTTCGAGTTTGTACTGCTTTGTTACGAACTGAGGTCTGCTGACTGCAGTGGGAGGGTTATGCCGGAGGGACCGCCCCCCTGGGCGGGGCTGTTCAGCTCTGGCTGTTTAGAATGTATGTATAACATCTCACATTCTGCCTAGGTCTTCTCCTGCAAGCAGGGACATAACCCACGTGTAAAGGTGTATAAGACACGCTGTGTCAGTCCATGGATGCCAGAGAAGCGGATTTTACGGTGAGTACAAAAATCCTATTTTTCAGACAATGCGGTGAACCTGATGCATTTAAACTAATAGATTTTAAAATGTCCTGCGAATTGGATGCAGTGTAAGCCGCATCCAATTCACATAGGTGTGAACCCAGCCTAAGAGTTCCAAAGGGATGAAAGGTCACTGGGTGATTTTTATATCACCGCTGTTGGAACAAATTTGAGTTGTCGGTGAGCTGACCTTTTTAGCTTGAACTTTTTTTTTTTAACGATAGATTGGCCAAGTGTTTAAAGGTGAGGGCAGCGAGATCAGAAATGACTCCACATCCCAATTTAACATATAAAAAGAGAGGAGGAACCAACCACAAGACTTTCAAGGTGGCAAAAAAATAGCAAAGATGGAAAAATGCTGAATATTCCTGATGAGGAAACAAGGACCCACTGGGATATCCCTTCACTTAGGGGTCTAAATGTTCGTCCTCCTCTGACGGTCAGAGGTGTTCTGAGAGAGAGTTTGCATCTATGCTCTCCCTCCGTATCATGCTCATCTGATTTCACTGACCGGCTCTATTCAATTGACCTCGAGTCTGGAGGAGGAGGACCATTTAGACCCCTAAGTGAAGGGATATCCTGGTGGGTCCTCGTTTCCTCATCAGGAATATTCAGCATTATCCCATCTTTGCTATCTCTCCATCACTAATAGGCTACCCTTCTCTTTGAAGGTGAAAGGGATAAATTAATTGATCCTATCATATAAACGGAATTGAGGATATAGGTGTTATATCTGTCTCTTCCCTGTGGTTACACAATATCCCATTGATGGGGCATCTACTGAAATCATTAAGAATTCTTCTGCTTTTTTTTGCCTAGGTCCAAGTATATCTGCATTAATTTATACAGCACTCTTGAGTCACCTGAAGAAGCTCTTTTGGAGTGAAACATGTAGAGTGGTAGTGTCTGTATCGGTTTATGAATTGAACAAGTGATATAACAAGGAATTTATCAATTTTTATGGTTATAATAGAGAAAATTAAGTACTGTCCGTGATACTTTTTTTATTTGCACTAACAGAATTTTTCAGGACAAGCTTTCGGGGTATGTCCCCTTCTTCAAGGTCCAAGCAGTACTGATTCACAATTTTTTTAAAAATTTTAAAAAAATTTGAATCAGTACTGCTTGGACCTTGAAGAAGGGGACATACCCCGAAAGCTTGTCCTGAAAAATTCTATGTTAGTGCAAATAAAAAAAGTATCACGGACAGTACTTAATTTTCTCTGTCACAATTGCACTAATACGGCTACAATTACGTCAAGTATTGTTATAATAAAATTTATTGAATTTTATCAATTGGAATACATTTTTATTTATTTTTTTGGCACCTTAAAAGTCCCTTGGTTTGTTCCTCCTCTTTTGATTGGCCAAGTTTATCCTCTTTGTAGTTTTCAAGATGTACATGGTACAACCTTCCACGTTCTCCTTTTTTTTTTTTCTACTCCGTCACAGCTTGTAATCCAGGTTAAACAAACACAAATCTCTATTAATCTTGGTATAATCCTTTTTCTAAAACTGCATTCATGTCTGCTTACAGCCGCTTAGACAAAGGCCTGGCCATGCTGGTGAAGGAGAGAAACACAGACCTGGTCGTTATCGAAGGCATGGGCCGAGCGATCCACACCAACTACTATGCTGTGCTTCAGTGTGAGAGTCTGAAGCTGGCTGTCATCAAAAACTCCTGGCTGGCAGAAAGACTGGGGGGCAAAATCTTTAGCGTTGTTTTCAAATATGAGACTCCACCCAAGTGAGACCACTACTGCACCACTGCTCTCCATTCCTCAGCACTCGTTTTATTCTTCCGTTGTAAAGAATGTATTTTTATTACAGGGATGGGGGTAGCAATTGCTGTATTTATATTGTGCTTTTGTGCTGAACTGAAAATGGACAATATGCATCGATATAAATAAATTTAAATTATATATTACATTTTGCTGCTTATGTATTGCTTTATTTAACCCTTTCATGACCAGAGTTCATTGCTACTTAGAGGCCTAGGCCAAACTTTGCAGTGTCCATATATGTTGGTTAGGTTAGCTTTATTTGCCTAACTACATAATTTTGTATATGGCAAGAAGTGTTTTATTTGGTACAAGTCAAGTGCACCTGTCAATTTTTGAATGATTTTAGAAGTGTATTAAATTGATGCCAAAGTCTGCCGACACATGCCCTGAATGATTTAATTTGCTAACGGATGGAAGTTAGGGTAGGCCATAGATTATGCAATTTTTCTTTCCTGCCACCAATTGCTCAGTTCCCCCATCAACGCAATCAGTGCTGACGGGAGAATCTCTCCCGCAGCGCTATTGTGTTCTGCCAGTGTGGAGCCCTCCCTGCTGACGGAACACAATGATTAGTGTTGAGGCTATAGCCAGTGGCACTAATTGTTTGTGAAAAACTCAACAGACTGGTTGTACACAAGTCGATCGATAGGTCAACTTGTGTACAACCAGGCTGCCCGTACATTGGATCTAAATTCAGATGGTCCCTGCTGAACTAATGAAATTTAGATCCATGTATGGCTGGCTTTATGCATTAAGTTCTTTCAGTCTTGGATACCAGAATAAGTGTGTATTTTTTAACTTTAGGAAGATCAGAGATGCAATGTGATCTTGGGCATCGCCAATGTGATAAAGGACTGTTATAAAAGTGAAGCACACAGACCCCCCTCTTTACCCGCCTGCTTTGGCTCCTCGCAGGAAGAAGGGGGCACACCGCACCACAAGCCCGTACCCTCCTGTGTTAAGAGGTTAGGCGGTGTTGATTTTGGGCCTTGTCTGCAGCCAGAGTATAAAGTCCTCCTGAGTATGATCCTCACCTCTACAGTGTGTAGATGCAAGTCCTTGACTTCCCCAGGAACGTAAATGTCCACACCAGCTGAAAGTCCAACTCAATCTTTATTTTCCACTTGCACAACACATAGTCTCTTGGATAGAAGAAAGGTTGGAGCGAAGACACAGGACAGCTTTAAGGTGTGGAGGATGTCCAAGCACAAACGTAGCTCAAAATCTTAGGACTGTTCAGATTTCTCAAACAGTTTTGGCGCATGGTCTCTGCCACAGACCCTGTGAATAAGGTCACTGACCTGGCGAGAAAGGTCACTGCCACTGACCTGATGAACATTGGTTCCTTCCTAGAACATAGCCCCTTTCAGGGAGAAGACGTCCCCCCAGAGACTCAACAGACTCCTTCCTTCACCGTGTTCACAGCACCGGTCCCTCGGAACAGATCCTCCCTTCTCTTAGGGTGCGGGTCCCCTCGCAAGGCGACACCCTGGACTCCTCGATCCCTTGTGGACCCCAGCCGAAGGCTCCTGGCCTCCGGGCCGTTACTGCAACTCCTGGGCCTCCGTGCCCAGGCGGACAGGAACGGTGAGGTAGTGCCTCACCCCAGGCTAAAGGTGCCTGAGGTGGAACTGGAACAAGGCCTCTGGGCCTAGGGCACCCGGAGATGACATACACCCAGGCTGACAGTGCCTGGGTGCGGACGAACTCCACACACACCCAGGCCGAAGGTGCCTGGGTGTGGACGAACCCCTCTCAGAAGATGTCTGCCCCTTTTTATATCCTCTCCCGGCATGCACAGCAGGTTCCCTGCCCCACCGTACAGCTGCCGAGAGGGGTCACAAAAGGCACAGCACTGTGTTCGCGGTTCAACCCTGGCCCAGAATGGCAGCGCCACCCACCGGCCACAGGGAACACATCACCAGCATTAACCCCTGAGAACAAAAATGGTCCATAACTCCTTACAATATGAGTCTGAGCCTGGTTACCACTCAGACACTTCCCCTAAATGGAACACCCCGCTACACAAGTATCTTTGCTTAGAAAAGAAAAGGCACTCTGATTTTGTTGTAGTCCATATTTATTAAAGAAGTCCTTAGCACGTCCATTAATACAGGTTAGAAAACCTATTTTTTTTTTTTTTTGCCATACAAACCTCATAAAATGAGCACATGGGCTTTTGTTACATCTGTTAACATTTATTTTAAAAACGCACAGCACAGTCACAGGTTTTAAACAGAATCACAGGCCAATTTCTCATAAATGTCTGGATAGAATAAAACAATACAAAATCTTTAGCTCTAACATTAGTAGCTGCCTTTGTCTTGCATACTGTATGAAATATTTAATTTGTAGACAAAACACCGGACGTTTGTAAACAGGACTGCATGACTTGATAATTCCTGTATTTACTAGTGTGTTCTAAAATCTGAGAAGGGAAAGTAATCTTAGGAATAGGCAAATCTCTTGTACTGTTGTAGGTGAAATCATGAGTCTCTGTGCCAATTCAACAGTGAATTTATGCAGTTCATTAATCCCAGCTGTCAAGATTTTGCATGTTACATGGAATGTATAGTGTTTTCGTATATATCTTCTTGCTAACATTAATTGCCTTGCTACTAAATATATCTGAAGCTCAAATTCCACACACAGCTGCGTCAGGTCAGATAACTGATTTACTTCCCCTGTTTATTTAAAATGTCTGTATGGTGTTTTAGATTGGAGGGACAGCTACTGCTATACTTTTCTCTTTAGAAATGCGAGGGTGTTGTGCAAAACCAGTGTCATGGGGGCAGCTGTACTAAGAATTTTGTAATTCTTCATATAAAATCTTTATTCTACAGACTGATTTTATTAAACTGTTTTAAATTTTCAACTTAAGAAAAAATTCCAAAATATGTTGTTGGCTGAAAGTGTCCCATTATTACCATGTTTAATCTAGGCTGGTCATATGAATATACACTATATTACCAAAAGCCTGCCTTTACACGCACATGAACTTTAATGGCATCCCAGTCTTAAGGCCCATGCACACGGTCAGACTTTTTGCCAACAAACTTCAAAATGACCAGGTTTTTCCAAAAAATTCGGACAAACTTTTCGGCAACAAGAGTCCGATGGTACAAAGTACTATCGTGTGTACAGAAATCCATCGGACTTTTGTCCGAGGTACAAATACGCATGCCCAGAACCAATGTTAAAATCAACCAACAATAGCAAAAGTTGACCAAAGGGTGGCGGTAAAGAGCAGAAAAACCACGTGATGTTGGTAAAGTTTGCAGAAAAGTCTGAGCGTGTGTATGCTATGGGTGTGCCCAGCCAACTCCCTTCGGACAAAAATCCACAGAAAAGTTTGTTTGAAGTCCGACCGTGTGTCCGGCTTAAGTCTGTAGGGTTCAATATTGAGTTGGCCCACCATTTGCAGCTATAACCGCTTCAACTCTTCTGGGAAGGCTGTCCACAAGGTTTATGAGCGTGTCTATGGGAATGTTTGACCATTCTTCCAGAAGTGCATTTGTGAGGTCAGGCGCTGATGCTGGACGAGCAGGCCTGGCCTGCTGTCTCCGCTCTAATTCATCACAACGGTGTTCTATCAGGTTGAGGTGCAGGCCAGTCAAGTTCCTGCTCGTCCAACATCAGTGCTTGACCTCACAAATGGCACCTGTTCCTGCAGCCAAATCGCACTGCTCTTATGAGTCATGCAGGGCTGCCATTTATTCTAAATGGCATCCCCACGCATGTCAGCCCACATCGCTTTGTGGGTGTGGTAACTGCAGGGAAATCGCATGGCCAAAAAGACCTTTTAAGTTTCGCTGCGGCTTTGTTTTTACAAATGTGCATGCACCTTTTTTCCTGCGGGAAATGCAGGCACAGCAGTCTGTTCAAATGAGATGCCGTGCCCAGGCAAAATGTAGGCCACATGGCCTGCACTAGTGTGAACCAAGTCTTACACTGGCAGCGATTTGTCCTGACCGAATGCAGTTCAAAAGAGTTTCTTGCAAAGATCTGCTCCGAATGGCTACCTTAAGAAGCAGCAAGCTCTTCCTGCGTTGATTTAATTTTGTACGTTAAAAAAAAAAATTAAAAATAAATCTAGTAACAAGTTTTTCTGCTACGTACAGATGCATATAATGATGTAGGTGAAAAAAAAAACACAAACACTTTCACAAAAATTTGATAAATTGATGGCCATGACATTTTGATCACATGGTTTAGTTAATGAACAAAACCACATGATTGTGGTCAGGTGCTCTATTAATAAACAAAGCTGTGTGCTTGCCATTAAACTGCCAGGAAATGCTAGCAGGAAAAGCTCCCTGCTGGCCCCACAAACAAAGATAAGTAAATCAGTCCCTTTGTAGTCAAAACCTTGTCACTGACGGCCACTAATACTGCCCTGGTTTATACAGATCCATGCCAATACTGTGCGCTCTGTAATGTAAACTGGTTAGTGGATCACTCACAACACCTATAGTAAAGTGAGGTTGATGGTTGTTTGATGTCTAAAACTGATACAAAAAACATTTGTTACAATTACATTTTTTTTTATTTATTTTTTTGTATTTTCAAAATGTAAACGATTTGTATTGAATGCTTGTAATCTCCATGTAGACACCAAGGTAAATGGTCTGAGCTTCATGGGTCTATGCCTTCACTTCATCACAGCTGTTCGAAGTAGGGGATTTCTGTTAAACCAGATATTATTGTGATGTAAACATTGTAGATGAAACATAAAAATTGCACTGGTCTACAGAGATTTAACACAATGAATGTAAGGGCATCTCTTTACTCAGCAAAGGGTAGAAGTTTAGCTATGAGTTAAAGGGTTTGCCCACCTTTACCAAAAAAACTGCCTATGCCGTTAAAGGGCACCTATAGATAGTTTTGTTTTTATCTACAGACGCCCCCTACCTACATAGGCAGTTTTCTGAAAAAAGATGAACTAACCCCTTTGAGCTGGTCATACTCTGGATTCATATAAAAATTCTGAAAGATTGTTCATCAGAACAGTCTTTCTTGCCATCCGTGAATCAACTTATTTTGTTTGAAAGCCATTAACATTTTTTTTCCAAGCCTGTTTTAGAATGGAAATTCAGTTGTAATAATTAGGTTTCATTATAATTCAGATTTTTTCCCAAAACCATTTTCATAGTTAGAATTTTTTTCATTTAAGAAAAAAATTCATTCTGCTCCTTACATTTATTTTCAACTATAATGAAGAAAATTCACTTTGACCCCACTAAACCATTAGCAAATAGAACAAATGTTCCAAAAAATGTAGACATCAGTTGCTTATTAAGAGCCCGTTGGTGTAGTCACCATTTGCATTCTGTATGGATGTTTAACTGTTCACTGCAGGAAAGGAACATGTTATTACACAAAACTGGGTCCAGTTGTACTTTTAATGTGTAGAAGTTAAGCAGCATACATTTAAATATGCGTTCCGACAGCAGTGTGGATGGCTTCCTGTCTGCTGTGGGAATTCAATTGCTTCTCTGCTAGTCAGGAGAATTCTTGTATCTATATCAGTGAATAAAAGGATTTCTCTGATTGGCTGAGGTGGAAATTGTAATGTCATCCGCTTGCCTGCCCACCGTGGCTAATCACAGGTGGTGTCACTTACTCTGTATTTAATGCTACCCCTGTGTGTATTGAAATATACAGTAGTAACAGTTATGTCATGGAAATGGTTTTCTTGGCCCAAACAAACTTTATAAAGTGAAATTAAAGCTGGAATTCAGATTTAAACTACAAGCCAACACACCTGATCTGTGTTTAAAGCGGAAATTCATCCATAAGGGTACGTTCTGCATGCTCCCCCTCCTCTTTAACAATTGGCACTTTTTTGGGGTGGGGGGAGGTAACTGGTTTTGATAGGTACCTGCTCCCACTTCCGGGTTGGATTAGTGCAGCAATCCGAGCAGAAGTCTTTCCTCCTTTCACAAAGTGCAGTACGTTGAATGCATGCACAGTGGGCAGCCAGCTGCAAAGCCTTGCTGCTGGTTTCCTTTAGTTATGATGCTGGTGCCTGGACTCAAAGCCGATTGAAGAATCGGCTCAGGTGAGACCAGCATTGAATATGGTCTCTCACAGCCGCAATGCCTCACTGACTGTTTCCTGGACCGAAAGCCAAGTAAAGAATCGGCTCAGGTGAGACCGCAATTGGATACGGTCTCACATAGCCGCAATGCTTCACTGCTGGTTTCCTGGACCTAAAGCCAAGTGAAGAATCGGCTTCGGTGGGAACAGCGCTGGATCCCTGGACTGGTAAGTGTCCTTATATTAAAAGTCAGCAGCTACAGTATTTGGGGGGGCTCCTCTTAGAATGTGGTATAGAGTTCGTTTTTGCCTAGTCTTCCACTTTGAAGACTAACCTATCTAGCCCTGTAAAGCAAAAATCACTGTACTTGGCTTGCCTATTCTGCAGCCGGTCCCATGCTGAGCTGTCAGTGGCAGCTTCACTGTGGAGGCGGTTGCAGGAGAGGCAGCCGACAACGGAAGCCCCATAGTAACTATGGGTGACGTTCCTTCCCAGTCGTTGTCAGTTCTCTCCTGCACACAGCATCCACCACTGGACTGGATCAGCAACAGAACAGGTTAGTACAGCAATTTTTGCTTTATATGGCTAGATAGATTAGTCCTAGAATATGGCATAGAGTTAGTTTTTACCTAAACTTCCATTTTAACATCCTCAAACTGGAGTTAAAACTTCAACAAAGCTTGCTGTATGCACTGCTTCTGTGCAAGGCATTCCTATAGGGCCAGTTCACATCATAGAAATCCAGTCTGGATGAATTCCATGCATGTTTTTAATGTGTTCCAGTGTGTTTTTGCTGCAGTTAAGTGCTTTTTTTTCCCTCCTCTGTTTTCTTAACCTTAAATAAGGACAAGTGTGTTCCAATGCATTTAGGTGCGTTCTACAGCGTTCCAGTGCAGGAAAAATGCAGCATGTTCTACTTTTTTTTTCTTTTTGGAACGCACTTAAACTGCAAGCACTGGTGTGAACTATGCCTTTGGAAACCATATACCTTCCCCATGCAAAACTTTGATGCAAAAAAAAAAACAAAACAAAAAAAAACCCACACTGGACTGCATGTGGTGTGACAAGACAGAAATTGCCACTCCAAACAGGTCCACTCCAACAAAGATCACCTCTCCAGGAACCAAGGGTGCTGGCAATGCACAAGGCAATTTGAAGAAATGAAGATTAGGACAGCCGCACTCCAATCCAACTTGGCTTTATTTGAAAAGTAAAAGTGAACAGGCACTACATATCACAGCAACAAAAAAACTTCAGGACGTCTAATGCGTTTCACACTTAGAAGTGCTTACTCATAGCTAATGTTGATACAAACATGACCCAATATATATAGTAGACTGGTTCAAACATGTGATCAAAAATGTGATAAAAAAAACAGGTGATAATTGAAGCATAATTAGGCGTTGAAGGAACACCCAAATCAGCATCAATCATGTCCTGCTGTGGTTGAAATCCAAAAACCACCTCGGTTGTTGCTTGAACATAAATATACTATATGTATAATAATATAAACAGCAAGATAAAATATATAGTAATCAAACCACCTGCATGTGGTGTGAACTGGCCCTAAAGGAGGACAAATCAACTCAAAACTCGTAAGTTTTAGAAGAGGTGATGTTGGCATCTTTAAAGCAGAACTAGACCCATTAGTTTAACGGTTTCAAAAAACAGTTGCATGCTGGCAATAAAAAAAATTCATATTTTGCTTGTGCTCTCAACCAAACTGTCAACCATCAACTAGCTCAGGGGTCTCAAACTGGCGGCCCTCCAGCTGTTGCGAAACTGCAAACCTGTGAGTTACAAGTATGACTCTCACAGGCAAAGGCATGATGGGACTTGTAGTTTTGCAACAGCTGGAGGGCCGCCAGTTTGAGACCCCCCCCCCCATGACCCTGGTGTCATAACTGATCACATGTGCAGCACCATGGCAACTGCAGATCAAACAGGCTAAGATGGCAGCTTCCTTGGCTGAAAACAAAAGGAGGGTTTAGTTCCGCTCTAATCACTTGGGGACAGTTGCAGGTGACTTAGTTCAGCTGGCTCAGCCGACTAAAAATGGCACAAGTAATTTTTTTGCATTGATTATTTTCAGAAAGCAAGAAAAAATAGGCTGTAGTATGTTTGTTTTGCTCTTTTTTTTTTTTAAAGAGAAGACAAAGAACCCTTAGAGTACTATAGTTACAACTGGTAAAGTCACTTACAGAGAGGCACCACTACAGGTAACTGATAATGATTCTTAGTTGTATATTAAAAAATCTTTTCCTTCTTGTAGAATTCCAAACCTATGGTTGTACCTTTTCCAGACCCTCCTGATTTTGTGTTTTTCCAAAGCGCTGAGCGATCTCCTCTGAGAATGCAGAGCAGCAGGACGTCTGTACAAAAAAAAAAAATTCTTAGTGTATTTAAAATATATACTTTGGCATCTTTACGCAAGATAAACATAAAAAATAAAAGCAGTTCATAAGATCATATCTCAGAATTATTTTTTTTTTTTTTAGAGGCTTTACCAAACTGTGGTAATGTAGGCCAATCGACTTTGATTGTCCCAACATGGTGGCAATGCAGTTGTGGGGGACCCCTGATAGTACATGGGCTAGCTGGGTTGGGGTTGTTAAAGTGGAAGTAAAGTCCGGGGAGCCATGAGAGTACTGTATCCAGGTAAGTCTGTCATAATGTGCTAGTATGCAATGCAGGGGGGCCCTTTTAAAAAAAAAAAAAATTTCTGGTGGTTTAATACTGCTTTAAATAAAGAAGTATGCTCAAAAATGTAATTTTGACCTTTAGTAATGCCCCCACCCTAAAGGCATCCCTATTCTTTTGGTGGTTTCTGCATAATGTGATCTTCTGAAATAGAATATTACTTTAAGACCCCTTTCACACTGGGGCGGTAGCGGTAAAGCGCCGCTATTTTTAGCGGCGCTTTACTGCTAATTTTGCGGCGGTATTCGGCCGCTAGCGGGGCAGTTTTACCCCCCGCTAGCGGCCGAAAAAGGGTTAAAAACCACCGCAAAGCGCCTCTGCAGAGGCGCATTGCTGGCAGTATAACCGCGGTTTCCCATTGCTTTCAATGGGAAGGAGCGGCTTCACCGCTCCAAAGATGCGGCTAGCAGGACTTTTTTTTTTTTTACCGTCCTGCTAGCGCACCGCTCCAGTGTGAAAGCCCTCGGACTTTCACACTGGCGAAACGTCAGCCGGTGTTTAGGGTCAGTTTGCAGGTGCTATTTTTAGCACAATAGTGCCTGCAAACCGCCCCAGTGTGAAAGGGGTCTAAATCAATGGTTGAGTCACAATAGCAATAATTGCAGAAATAACAAGATGTGTTGAATTCTACTTTTCCCCAAGGACAACTTCTGGATTCAAACACGTGACAAGCCTTGTACACGCGGGCTGAAAATTGGACGAAATCAGTTGGTTCGGCAGGAACCAGCCTACTTTTGGCCTGCGTATACAGCTGTCTGTTCTACAGAAGTCAGTCTCACAACTGGCTTCTGTCAAAAGGACATGCTGAAAAACCAGCACCTAATCCACAACTGATCAGTCAGTCCCCCTATCAGAACACAAAGGCACAGCGGGTGAGATTGCGGAACTAACATTGCATGTGTTAGTACAGCGATCTGTCAGGCTCTCTCGTTCAGCCCGCTAGGTTGTAAAAAAATTAAAAAATAAAATGCGTGTACCAGGCTAAACTCTTTACCACTTTTGAAAAGTGATTAGAATCCAGGACAATGGGAATATTTGGGGCCATTTAATTCCTGTATTTTTTGTAGCAATAAAATACTATAAAGGAGCCTTTATAACTTGAAGGCCTTAGGGCTCATTCACACCAGCAGCTGCGCTGAATGTACAACTGCTGGGAGGAACAATGCCATTGTGATGAATCTGATCCTGTTAAAACACTTTTAGAACTTTATTGAATTCATCCAGTTTGATTCACTGCAGCAGCTTTGCCAAGTGATGCTTTGCATAGCAACATGTGGCGCTGAAAAAAATTACTGCATGCAGTACGTTTTTAGCATACATCACACAGTGACTTGTTTTGTGAATTGCCAGTTCCTGCGCCTATTCTTGGAGAAAAAAAAAACTCTGATTGTAAGACACCATCTGCTTGAATATTTATTTCTTTGCCATCAACTGAGATTTAAGCATTTATGCAGCAAAAAAAAAAAATATTAATTTAACCCAAGGAATATATGAGATATTTGCAATCCATGATCAAACCCAGCCAAATTAATAGTCCAATAGTAGAAATTCAAACACTCATCTTCTTTATGAGAGGCATACAAAAGGAGTCAAAGACATAGAACTATTCCAGTTAGGCCCCATGCACACGAGACGCCGGTGCAAACTCTGCTGAACACACGTTTTTAAAGGCTGAAACCGGCATTTAGAAACAACCCGTTTTGGCGCGATTGCAGCTGCGTTTTACCGCGTTTGCGTCTATTAGCGTTTAGTTAAGAGACATCATAAGACCCTAAGCTCAAAAAACAGTATTATTTAACCATTTCAGCTATTTTGTGAGACCAGAGTGAGTAGCAGCAGCTGATAGAGCAGCAGTGTACTTGTATTTAGCGTACCACTTGCCACATCACCTGCCACAAGTTGTGCATTGTCCACTTGCTACGTCACCTGGCCATGTCACCTGCCACAATTTGGGGATTTTCCACCTGCCACAAGTTGTGGATTTTCCATTTGCCACGTCACCCGGCCATGTCACCTGCCACAAGTTGTGCATTGTCCACTTGCTAGGTCACCTGGCCATGTCACCTGCCACAATTTGGGGATTTTCCACCTGCCACAAGTTGTGGATTTTCCACTTGCCACGTCACCCGGCCATGTCACCTGCCACAAGTTGTGCATTGTCCACTTGCTACGTCACCTGGCCATGTCACCTGCCACAATTTGGGGATTTTCCACCTGCCACAAGTTGTGGATTTTCCACTTGCCACGTCACCCGGCCATGTCACCTGCCACAAGTTGTGCATTGTCCACTTGCTAGGTCACCTGGCCACGTCACCTGCCACAAGTTGTGAATTGTCCACTTGCCACGTCACCTGGCCACGTCACCTGGCCATGTCACCTGCCACAAGTTGTGGATTGTCCACCTGGCCACGCCACCTGCCACAAGTTGTGGATTGTCCACTTGCCACGTCACCTGGCCATGTCACCTGCCACAATTTGTGGATTGTCCACCTGGCCACGCCACCTGCCACAAGTTGTGGATTGTCCACTTGCCACGTCACCTGGCCACGTCACCTGCCACAATTTGGGGATTGTCCACCTGCCACAAGTTGTGGATTGTCCGCTTGCCACGTCACCTGGCCACGTCACCTGCCACAAGTTGTGCATTGTCCACTTGCTACGTCACCTGGCCACGTCACCTGCCACGTCACCTGGCCACAAGTTGTGGATTGTCCACTTGCTACGTCACCTGGCCACGTCACCTGCCACAAGTTGTGAATTGTCCACTTGCCACGTCACCTGGCCACGCCACCTGCCACAAGTTGTGGATTGTCCACTTGCCACGTCACCTGCCACAAGTTGTGGATTGTCAACTTGCCACGTCACCTGCCACAAGTTGTGGATTGTCAACTTGCCACGTCACCTGCCACAAGTTGTGGATTGTCTGCAGTGCAATACAAGCAATTACAGTTTTTTTTTATTTAATGGTTTTTCATCATTTGCCATAATTTTTGAGATTTCTAATGTAAAAAAATAGGTCACCTTTAAAAACGCTTATAAACGAAAACGCGGCAAAACGCCGGTACGCGTTTAGCGCCTGAAACGGGGAAAGTTTTTGCGTCTGAACCCATTTTTTTTGCTTCTGGCAAAACGAGGTTAAACGCAACTACCTAAAAACGGCAATAAACAAGACTGTGTGCATGGTCACATAGGATAACATTGAATGTGTTCAGGAGCAGTTGAAAAAAAAGTGTCCAACTGCCTCTGAACGCGCGTTTAATCATTCACATGCATTATGGAATTGCACATACCTTCTGTTGATCCGCATTGCTCCTTGATTTACATATGAGCTCCATGAAGGAGACAATTAACCCTAGAGCCAAGCCAATACCCAGGATAAGGAAGATGCCACCCAAAGTGTAAGGTTGTATGGGCACCCAACCTGTCTGGTCTTGTGTAGGGCAGGTGTTTTCCCACCACTTCTGACGCAGGTACTCCAGCTTTCCGGACTCAAACAGCTCCAAAATGGCGATAGTCAGAGGTCTGATGAGGGGAGAGTCTGAGGAAAACATGACAGGTCTATACATTACTGTACATCTTTTATGCAACAGAAGATTCAACACCCACATAGCAGGGTGTTATGATGATGACTTCTCTAACAGCACTGACACAGTACCTCTTTCTAAAGAGTCAATTACATCATGCTTGAATTAGTAGAATGGGCTGAAGATCATCATCACACCTCCGGTGATGTTCTCTTGAGTTAAAGGGGTTGTAAAGGAAAATGTTTTTTCACCTTAATGCATCTCCCCCCCCAGCCCCCGTTTTACTTACCTGAGCCCTTGAAAGTCCCACGCTCGGCCCCGACATCCTCCTTGCCGTTCAGTCTGGCCGTTGATTGGCTACAGTGGATGGGTTGAAAGCAGCGCAGCCATTGGCTGGCGCTGCTGTCAATCACATCCAATGACGCGGCGCACCGGGGGGCGGGGCCGAGTGATACAGTGAGCGGCAATAGCCGCTCGCTGTATCACTGGAGCGCACCCGCAATCACTCCCCACCGAGCTCGCATATAGGTGGTGAGTTATTGCGGGGAGGAGCCGAGACAGCCGCCGAGGGACCCCAGAAGACGTGGATCGGGGCCACTCTGTGCAAAATGAGCTGCACAGTGGAGGTAAGTATAAAATGTTTGTTATTATTTTTTTTTTTTCTTTACAAACCCTTTAAGCTGGCCATAGATGAGTTGAAATTGGTTAGGTTCAGCAGGGACCTGTCCACATTTCAGTCAATGTTTTGGATAAAAGTCAATCTTTAGATCAATTTCTGTTTCCTTTATCCACTTCAAATGCATGGCTAGAGGATTCCACTATGGCCAGCATTACTGGTAAGAAAATTGATGGAGCTGGTGAAAGATAGTGATCTGTGGTGGTTGGATTTTCACACCCTGGGCCTGAATCAGCTGTATCACAAGCTTTAAATATTTTTTATTATAATTATTTAAAAACGCCAACAATTTATGTAGCTCTTTACATCAATCCCTGCCCCTTACAATTTAATGTCCCTATGATACATGCATACATAAACTTACTAGAGCCAATTTAGACAGGAGCCAGTTAACCTACCAACATGTCTTTTGAAAACCCAAGGGAAACCCTAAGCGAGCACAGGGTTAACATGCACACTCCATGCAGATAATGTCCTGGTTGGGATTCAAACTGGGAAATCTAGTGCTGCAAAGCAGGAGTGTTAATCACTAAACTATGAAAATTATATTGTAGGTGTACTTTGCAGCCAAAGCTTTTTAGATTTTGTTTTTTGGAGCAGGATAAGTTTACAACCTCTGTGGCCCAATCGGGGAAAATGAGAAATAGTTTCTAAGAAGGGCAAAGTCTAAAACAAAAACATTTTGTTTTTAATAGAGTTTGGGGAAAGCTGGAGTCTTTGAGCGTGTTTTATTGCTGTCTTTGTCTCTGTTGCAGAATATTCTCATGCTGTCACCAGGAAAGCAAGTGATTGTTTCCAGTGAAAAATTTTAAAAAAAGCAATAAAAAGCCTGACAAACGTTGTAACCCTCCCCCATTTTATCCAAAACGAAACAAGGCTGGGTTCACACCTATGCAAATTGGATGCAGGGGTTTCCCCACATCCAATTCACATGACAGGAGATTGTGACCAACTCTCAATGGAGCCGATTCACACATCTCCGGGGCGGCTGCGGAGCGGATTGCACAGAGGTCCTGCGCGTCTTTGGCTCTGTTTCAGGTCCAAATTCAGGCAAAAATTTAATACGTCCTCGAAATGAAGAACAGGAACGCACCGGACCCCTGCTGTGAGCCATATCCGTATTATGTGTGAACCCAGCCTAAAAGTTACATTTTAAATATTTAGAGTAAGAAAGGAAGACCCCCACCATGCCAACATCCATAGTCATATATATATATACACACACACATATATATATATATATATATATATATATAAACATACACATATATACATACATATATATATATATATATATATATATACACACATACACACATATATATACACACACATATATATATATATATATATATATATATATATATATATATATATATATATATATATATATAAGGATTGAGGCAGAAAAAACTCTCAAAGAAAAAAAGGACTTTGTGGGCACAACATGAGGCAAAAGGAGTATATAAAATATAAAATGTCTATTCCTCTATTTAGTTTTTTGCAAATTTTGTAATAGACACTGATTAGAACATACAACATCCCCATCAACTGGACAAGATCAACAGATACCCAAGTATTAAACAAGGAGGCATGGATTTGATCAGAATAATATTATAGAACAATCCATTATAAATGTATACATGTATCAAAAGATGGTGTCCATGAATTCAGAAACAGGTAAACGTTACTTATTGGATGACCTGCTGTAGTTCTGTTACATTTGCAACAACACTACATGGTCGTAGCCAAAAAAGTACTGTAACCAAAGGTTCAGCATAACAGCCAGGAATCTAGGATTTGCAGAAGGTCATGCTTCTCTCATGACAGCTCTACTATAAAATTCTCTGACACAGAATTACCTAATTCTGCTGCGATGCCATATCCTCTGCCTCCAATCATTTCTGGGGCACGAATAAGGTCGCAGTGTTTGGCCACAACAAAGTCCTGGCTGATGGACTCTCCCAGGAAGGCATAGTTTGACTCTAGTACTCGCTTTACTCCTTCAGAAAAAGTTTTCACAAGCACGCGGTCCTTCCTCTTGTCCATGTACTCGTAGATCATTTGGAATGTTGGATTCTTAGAATACTGCATTGGGGAGGCAAATATATGCAAGAGAAATACAGTTATTGCAGTAAACAGACATGCAAGTCATATGCATTACACAATAATTTCACCTACAGTAAAATTTAGGTGTCAAAAAGTCATATTTGGGGAATGCTTAAACATTTGCATTCTTCTTTGGAATATGCAGTTGTGTAGCCCACTTAAGTGTTCAGATCTCTGATTCTGTAGATGACTGGCAGTGTGTGAAAGCTCCACAGTGCCTTCAAGTTTTGAGAAGTGACATTATTTAAAATACCCTTTCACCAGACCAACATACGTATTTTTATAAGATTAAATGTGCATTTAATGTATTTTATGCATGTTATTTTTCTTTTTAAATTGGTTGTAAACCCACTTTTGCAACTTGCACCTACAGCTAAGCCTAGATTAAGGCTTACCTGTAGGTGCAAGAAATATCTCCTTAACCTACACGGTTAAGGAGATATTTTCTGTAAACACAGCGCCGATGACGTCACACGCATGCGCACTAGCGGGCCGGCATCATTGCCGGTTTTCTGAATGGGATCTTGCCAGCCCGAGCGCGCATGCGTGTGACGTCATCGCCATTCCGGCCAATGACAGCAGTGACGGGACATCGAGGCAAGATGGCAGCGGCGGCGAAGGTGAACGAGGAGCAGTTCGGGGGCTTCGATCTCAGGTAAGTCATTCATAATGAGCTAGTATGCTATGCATTCTAGCTCATTATGCCTTTCTTTTGCAGGGTTTAAAAAAAAAAAAAAAAAGCTTTACTTCCTCTTTAAAGCCTCCCTTGTGTAGACATCTAAAAGTCCTGAGATTGCTGTTGGGTACTGTCATCTTAAATGTGATGTCAGCAGCCTCATAGATGTCACTCAAGTGATACTCTAGTATTCCTCTCCCCCGACTGTAATGCGGCGTACACACGATCGTTTTTCATGCCATTTTTTAAACCAACGTTTTTCTCGTTGTTTTTTTTCATGTTTCCTCGCAAGCATGTCTTGCGTACACACGATCATTTTAAAAAACGTTCAAGCAAAGCGCAGTGACGTACAACACGTACGACGGCACTATAAAGGGGAAGTTCCGTTCGGATGGCGCCACCCTTCATGTTAGTAAAGTTTGTTGAGCGACGATTCGCGCTTTTCAGCCTTGTGCTTTTCAGTCCGTTACAGCGTGACGAATGTGCTATCTCCATTACAAATGCTAGTTTTACCAGAACGTGCGCTCCCGTCTCATACTTGATTCTGAGCATGCGCGGTTTTTTTTCACCTCGTCAAAGCCTACACACCATCGTTTTTCACGTCGTTAAAAAAAACCACATGAAAAACGACGTGAAAAAATAGAGCATTTTTCGACATTTTTAATGGCCGTTTTTCACGTCGTTAAAAATGCTCTGGAGCATACACACGATCGGTTTTAATGCCCATTTTTAAAAATGGCATTTTTAACGGCATGAAAAACGATTGTGTGTATGGGGCATTACATAAAAGGTTATGTAGGAAGGTGACGGGAAGTGCAGAGGAGCTAGGCCTGCAAACACACCTAATTAGACACTCCCAGAAGAAGAAAGAACTTTGACATGTTAGGAGGGAGGGGGATGTGCTACTGAATTGACTCTTCTGGAGTAGTCACATTTTCTAGCAAGTTCAAAGGCTCAATAAAAATGAATAAACAATCATTATGGAAAGATAAAACATCACAAGTGTAAGCATTTAGGCTCCATGCACACAAGCATTTTTTTTTAAAACCCCCTTTCACACTGGAGGCGTTTTTAGTGCTTTCACACTGGGCGCTGCGCTGGCAGGATGTAAAAAAAAAGTCCTGCAAGCAGCTTCTTTGCAGCGCTTTAGGAGCGGTGAAATCACTTCATTTTTTATCCAGTGGTTTTTTTCTAGCATTTTTTGAGCTTATAAATAATGCTAGTGTGCATGGAGCCTTAAAGAAAGAAGGCAGGTTATACATAACTGACTTTAAGAAGCAGACACACCCATCACTCATTAAGTAAGGCCATTTCACACAGGCTTTCCAATCAGGTCCACCTGTCAGTTTTTCCGGCGGACCTGTTTGGACCCTCCATTTAACCCTATGGAGCGGCGGATGTCAGCGGTGACATGTCCGTTGACACCTGCTGCTATCCGATCTCATCCTCTCTGCCAAAACCTGACGGATGGTGACATTATTTTCCATCCGTCTGGCGGATCGGATGAAAACGAACAGGTGGTCCGTTATCATCTCTGATCTCCCCATAGAGGAGAGCTGGGCTCTGACAGGTTCGTCTCTGCATAGTGAGCAGAGACGGAACTGTCATCTGCCTTCTCAGCGGGGATCAAGGGAGCGATCCCCCACTGAGCAAAGCTGAGTCCGCCGAGCGGACTGCCTGTGTGAAAGGACCCTAACACTGTGAAATGTGGCTGAAATTAAGTCCAGAGAACTCTGGTTAAATATACTGAATTACTTGGGCTGTATATTATACTGTAAATGGTTCACTGATTGTTTTTATTAGCTGATTGGAATTTCTTTGGGGCTATAGGCATATGTCAATGGGCTTTTGTTCCCTACAAGTAGTGATGAGCCGAACACCCCCGGGTTCGGTTCGCACCAGAACCCGCGAACGGACCGAAAGTTCGCACGAACATTAGAACCCTATTAAATACAATGGATGCGAACGTTCGGATTCTAAAGTGCTAATTATAACGACTATTATCCATGTTATTGTCCTAAACAGAGTTTGGGAACCCGGGTTCTGCACCAGGGGACATGTATCAATGCAAAAAGAAGTTTTAAAAACGGACGTTTTCCGGGAGCAGTCATTTTAATGATGCATAAAGTGAAAAAAAAAAAAAGTCAAATATTCCTTTAAATATTGTACCTGGGGGGTGTCTAAAGTATGCCTGTGAAGTGCCACATGTTTCCCGTGTTTAGAACTGTCCCTGCACAAAATTACATTTCCAAAAGAAAAAAAAGCCATTTAAAACTGCTTGCGGCTTTAATGTAATGTCTGGTCCCGGTAATATGGATGAAAATCTTTAAGAAAAATGGCATAGCTACCCCATCACACCCCCCCCCCCCCACCCCAGCCCATTACCAGCCCCTTTGGGTCTTGTATGGATATTAAGGGGAACCCCGCACACAAAATAAAAAAGGCCCTATATACTCTGAACAGCCGTATACAGGCGGTGCATACAAGACAGGGACTGTAGGTTTGTTCTTATGTAGAATCTGTTTGTAATTTTGAACAGCTACATTGTTTAAGTGTAGCTCCAGCCCAAATACCTATTTTTAAGCTTTTTGGAAAACATAGGGAAGGGTTATCACCCCTGTAACATTTGTTTTGCTGTCTGTGCCCCTGTTCAGAACATTTCACCTCACTTTGCGTCCCAATGACAACTGTTTTTGAAATGTGGTGTTTTTATTGAAACAAGGATTGGTGATAAAGCATCAGTAGAGAGGAGACATCTTTCTCCCATATTAATTCTTACAGGAGAGAATTTTCCTTCCAAGGGGTAGATTTCCTCTCACTTCCTGTTGTCTTCTTCCGTTTGCAAGTAGTAGTCGTTTGTAAGTTGGATGTTTGAAAGTAGGGACCTGCCGTATATACTCTGCAGAAATTGGCCCCTTAGGTGTTGGTGTTGGCACAACACTGTAAGCACTCACAGTTACTCTTGGTGGGTGCTGGAACGCCCTGCTGTCAACTATTATATCAGGAATTGTAATAACATATAATTGTTGAACAGTGGTAGTAAAAATTGGGCCTTTGATGGTGGTGCTGGTGCCACAACACTGTAAGGCCTGACAGTTACTCTTGGTGGGCGCAGCAATGGGCCCTGCTGTGAATTATTAGATCAATAATTCTAATTGCATGCCCCTGTTGAACAGGGGCTGAAAAATTGGGCCTTTGGTGGTGGTGGTGGTGGTGGTGGTGGTGGTGTTGACACAACACTGTAAGGCCTGACAGTTACTCTTGGTGGGCGCAGCAATGGGCCCTGCTGTGAATTATTAGATCAATAATTATAATTGCATGCCCCTGTTGAACAGGGGCTGAAAAATTGGGCCTTAGGCACTGGTGGCACAACACTGCAACCCCTCACAGATACTGTATTTGGAGCACAGCAATGAGGCCTGTTGCAAAGTATTGCATCAAAAATTGTAATTACACGCCCCTGTTAAACAGGGGCTGAAAAATTGGGCCTTAGCCACTGGTGGCGTCACCCATAAACCAAAATGATCTTCCAAGCTATCATCATTAATCGTATCATTGAGGAGGAGGAGGAGGAGGAGGATGATAGCCAGTCAACATAACAGCACAGGCACTCAGCATCAGCATCAGTCTTGAAGGGATGTGACATTTTAAAATCAATTAGTCTGTTATATCAGCATCAGGTGTGTGGTAGCTGGTGGTGATCCAAGACTGGTTCATCTTGATGAAAGTCAGTCGATCAACCGAGTCGGTGGACAGGCGCACCCTGTGATCCGTGACAAATCCTCCAGCAGCACTGAATGTGCGTTCTGAAAGAACGCTGGATGCAGGACAGGCCAGTAGCTCAATTGCATACTGTGCAAGCTCTGGCAGGTGATCCATCCTCAAGACCTAGTAAGCCAGAGGATTTTCGGTGGGGAAGGTGTCCAAGTCTGACCTTGCCCCTAGGTAATCCTGCACCATGTATATCAGACGCTGGCGATGGTTGCTGGAACCGATCATACTTTGGGGCTGAGGACTAAAGAATTGTCTGAACGCATCGGTCAGACGGCCACCTTCCCCACCGCTCCTTCTTTGACTGCCCGAAGCCTCAGCAACTCGTTGTCCAGGACCAGGAGTTTGTAACCTCCCAGTCTCTGGGAACACGTTGCACAGACCTTTCTGCAAGGCCTCCCGGAGTTGTCTCATCCTCTGCGACGGTAACATAAGGTCCGCAACCTTACCCTTGTACCGTGGATCAAGGAGAGTGGCCAGCCAGTAATGGTCCCTCTCCTTGATCCGAAGAATACGAGGATCCTTCCGCAGACTTTGCAGGATCAGGGAGGCCATGCAGCGTAGGTTAGCTGAGGCATTCAGTCCGGAGTCCTCTGGGTCACTAAGGATGACATGATCTGCAGCCACCTCCTCCCAGCCACGTACAAGTCCACTGGTTTCTTGGGACTGTAAATCATCCCTAAAAGACTGCTGCTGATGATGCTGAGTGCCAGCCTCCACCTCCATGCTGACACAATCCTCCTCCTCCTCCTCTTCCTGTGCGATGGGTGGGACAGAAGGAACACTGTCTGGGTAAAGGGGGCCTTGAGAGGCAAGGAAGTCCTTCTCTTCCTGCCTCTGTTCTGCCTCAAGTGCCCTGTCCATTATTCCACGCAGCGTGTGCTCCAACAGGTGGACAAGAGGTACAGTGTCACTGATGCATGCACTGTCACTGCTCACCATCCTCGTGGCCTCCTCAAATGGTGCCAGGACAGTGCATGCATCCCTGATCATGCCCCACTGGCGTGGTGAAAAAAACCCGAGCTCCCCTGACCCTGTCCTGGTGCCGTAGTCGCACAGGTACTCATTGATGGCCCTCTGCTGCATGTGCAGCCGCTGCAGCATGGCCAACGTTGAGTTCCACCTGGTGGGCATGTCACATATAAGGCGGTTCTTGGGCAGGTTCAACTCCTTTTGCAGCTCAGCCAGGCGAGCACTGGCATTATAAGATCTGCGGAAATGCACACAGACTTTCCTGGCCTGCCTCAGGACATCCTGTAAGCCCGGGTACCTGCCCAAGAACCGCTGCACCACCAGGTTAAGGACGTGAGCCATACAGGGCACATGGGTCAGTTGTCCCTGTCGGAGGGCGGAGAGGAGGTTGGTGCCATTGTCGCAAACCACCATTCCTGGCTTAAGCTGGCGTGGCGTCAACCACCTCTCGGCCTGCCCCTGCAGAGCAGACAGGACCTCTGCCCCAGTGTGGCTCCTGTCCCCTAAACACACCAGCGCAAGGACGGCATGGCATCTTTTTGCCTGCGTACTTGCGTAGCCCCTTGAACGCCTACGGAGCACCGCTAGTTCCGAGGACAAACCACAGGAAGAGGCCATGGAGGAAGAAGAAGAGGAGGGGGTGGAGGAGAGAGGTGTGTCACAACCAGTAGTAGCATTTTGGAGGCGTGGCGGTGGAACAACCTCCAACACTACTGCACCTTGTCCTGCATCCTTCCTAGCTGCCAAAAGAGTGACCCAATGGGCCGTGAAAGAAAGGTAACGTCCCTGTCCATGCCTGCTGGACCATGAGTCAGCGGTAATATGCACCTTACCGCTGACCGCCCTGTCCAGTGAGGCCAAGACATTGCCTTCCACATGCCTGTAGAGAGCCGGAATCGCCTTCCGTGAGAAAAAGTGGCGTTTGGGAACCTGCCACTGAGGAACCGCACATTGCACAAACTCACGGAAGGGGGCCGAGTCTACCAACTGAAAAGGCAGCAGTTGAAGCGCTAGCAATTTAGCCAAGCTAGCATTCAACCGCTGGGCATGTGGATGGCTGGGAGTGAACTTCTTTCGACGGTCCAGCAGCTGGGGCAGGGAAATTTGCCTGCTAGAATCGGACGTCGGTGTACTGCTAGCAGAGTGGCCACAAGTACTTGGCTGTGACACACCTAATTCTACACCTTCATTCCTCTCAGTGCAGGTTTCAGAGAGGACTGATGGTATAGTGGGGTTGGAGATCCCAGCTGATGCGGTGCAAGGAGAGGTCCGCTTTGTTCTTTGGTGTGGGTCTTTAAGGTAGGCTTGCCAACGAGCTGCATGGCAGGTCAACATATGTCTGATCAAGCATGTGGTGCCCAAGCGGCTGATGTTTTGGCCACGCGATATACGCTTGAGACATATGTTGCAAACAGCAGCTGTGCGATCTGATGCACTCGCCTCAAAAAAGGCCCACACCAAAGAACTTTTTGAATGACGGGCAGAGGCAGCGCCCTGCACAGGCAGAGCTCTGCGGTGTAATTCCGTCGGTGTGCTGCCCATACGCTGGCCACCCAAGGGCATCCTGCCTCATTGGAGATGTGCCTCCTCCTCATCCTCCTCCTCCTCCTCTCTCCTATTAGGCACCCACGTGGAGTCAGTGACCTCATCATCCCCTCCCTCCTCATCACTGGAGCCAATCTGGCAGTATGCTGCAGCTGCTGGAGCATGACTGCCAGATTGGTGTCCTTCTTGAGCATCCCCTCTCTCTGCTCTCACGCTACTGCCTTCCTCTAGCTGGGTATCATCATCAGATCCTTCGAAACGCTGGGCATCCTCCTGGAGCATGTACCCAACACTGTGCTCAAACAGTTCGGGGGACTCCTCAGGGACATGGTGGGTCTAGGGAAGGAGTGACTAATGATGACATTGATACCAGAGAAGAGGACGCTTTGGCAGCTGCTTTGCCAGTACCCTGAGCCTGGGTGAGAGAGGATGAGGAGGATGAGGTGGGCTTGGTCATCCACTCTACCAAGTCTTCGGCATGATGTGGCTCAACAAGTCCAGCTGCCGAAAAGAAGGACAAGCGTGTCCCATGGCCACGTGCTGATGACAATGCACCGCGTCCACGACCAGCACTGTTGCCCCCAGACACAGAGCCTGCTTGCCCTCTTTTTTTGCCTCCTGACTGTCTGCCTCTCCTTGTTTGCCTTGCAGACATTTTAATGGATGGCCTGCAGGGAGATGGGAAAAACAGCAATAAGGGCTACCTTCAGGTGTATACTGTGCAGGAGGCTTAGCAACAAAGACACTGACACTGTCCCCTGCCTATCCTTCTCTGTCCCTAAACACAAGGATTTGCAATATGCTTCAGCAAGATTGGTTTAGCACAGAATAGCACACTGATAGTTTCCCTCACTGTCCTTCTCTGTCCCTACAAACAAGATTGAGCACAGAATAGCACACTGATAGTTTCCACGAGTGTCCTTCTCTGTCCCTAAACTCAAGGATTTCAAATATGGTTCATCAAGATTGGTTTAGAACAGAATAGCACACTGACAGTTTCCCTCACTGTCCTTCTCTGTCCCTACAAACAAGATTTAGCACAGAATAGCACACTGATAGTTTCTCCGAGTGTCCTTCTCTGTCCATAAACTCAAGGATTTCAAATATGGTTCAGCAAGATTGGTTTAGGACAGAATAGCACACTGACAGTTTCCCTCACTGTCCTTCTCTGTCCCTACAAACAAGATTTAGCACAGAATAGCACACTGATAGTTTCCACGAGTGTCCTTCTCTGTCCCTAAACTCAAGGATTTCAAATATGGTTCAGCAAGATTGGTTTAGGACAGAATAGCACACTGACACTTTCCCTCACTGTCCTTCTCTGTCCCTACAAATAAGATTTAGCACAGAATAGCACACTGATAGTTTCCACGAGTGTCCTTCTCTGTCCCTAAACTCAAGGATTTCAAATATGGTTCAGCAAGATTGGTTTAGGACAGAATAGCACACTGACACTTTCCCTCACTGTCCTTCTCTGTCCCTACAAATAAGATTTAGCACAGAATAGCACACTGATAGTTTCCACGAGTGTCCTTCTCTGTCCCTAAACTCAAGGATTTCAAATATGGTTCAGCAAGATTGGTTTAGAACAGAATAGCACACTGACACTTTCCCTCACTGTCCTTCTCTGTCCCTACAAACAAGATTTAGCACAGAATGACACACTGACACTCTCCCTACCTATCCTTCTCTGTCCCTAAACACAAGGAATCCAGGATAAGTAAAGGAAAAAAATGACACTGTCCCTGCCTATGCTTCTCTTTCCCTGCTCCGGAACACACTACACAAGGCCGCCGTGCTGGCGGCCTTTTATAGTGTGGGGCGTGTACTAAACCCCCTCAGCAATAATTGGCCACAGGCATCCTGCCTGTGGCCAATCATTGCTCTCCTCGCTGCCGGCGCTGTGATTGGCCAAGCATGCGGGGTCACAGTGCATGCTTGGCCAATCACAGCGCCTGGATGACACTGCGATGGCGTAGTGCATTGTGGGCCGTTCGCGTCACTCGAATTTGGCACGAACGGCCCAAATCGTTCGATCTTCGACGAACGATTGAACAGTCGATGTTCGAGTCGAACGTATGTTCCACTCGAACACGAAGCTCATCCCTACCTACAAGTGGGTTTTATATTCATATAAGTCTATGGGAATGCAATACCTGCTTGAACTAAGTTGAATGCAGGTTGGAAGGAGCTCTCAGAAGCATCTCAAACTGATGTCAATGACACAGGCCCTGTAACAGGCAACACCCCAGACTACCTTAATCCATTAATCCCTCTAGTTGCCTAAAATGCAGACATTATACCCATTATCCAAAAAATGTGAACTTGCTTACAGAAAAAGTATGAAAGTCAAAATTCCGAAAAAAGGAAGGGCAAATATGAGCAAACAGGTAGTGCTACAATGTAAAACAAAGGTTGCACTGGTCATCTGGATTTTGTCCCAAACAACGGCTTTGATTTCCCAATGAAACTACTGGAAAGAATGGACAGCCTCTTAAAGACTCCCACCCTGCACAGCCAGGCACACACATTTTCCACAGCACACTGTAGCCAGAAAACAGTCCTTGCAGCTTTGTTTTTTTATTTTATTAGGGGACCTCGAACTTGGATGGGGTTGAGGGTATTATGGGATGCCCACTTGCTCAAACTCAGAACTCTTCAGGGACACAAACTATATAGAGCCTGTATATTAGGGTGACCAGACATCCCCGGTTTCAGGGGACAGTCCCCGGATTGAGGACACTGTCCCCGGACCAAGTCTGTCCCCAGTTTTGTCCCCGGATTGGATTTGAACAGGAGCAGGGGCAATTTCAAAGACAGTCAGTGCAGAATTAAAAAAAAAAAATCTGAATTACACCCCCTACTCCGCCGCCCCTACTAGCTTAGGGTGGGTGTATTTTTTTCCATTATCTGTGCCCCTTTCTGATGATCATGTGCTGGTTCGGGTGCATGCCCATTCAGCTCCGCTCGCATGTTCTTCTGCCTTGGCTCAAGTCCCGGCCAGCCGCCTGCCTGCTTATCTCCTTGCCTTCCCCGGCGGAGTGATTTTCCTCCACTCCCCACCCAGTCGTAGCCGGGGCCCGGAGAGTAGGACTTGAAAGGCTGGGAGGCGGGCGGTGACGGGCAGAGAGTCGCTGATTGCCGCCATTACTAGTAAAAAAAAAAAATATGTCCCCGGATTTCATTTGAAAAATCTGGTCACCTTACTGTATATACTCTTCTCCTTCTACCTCCAGTTAAATCTTGCTTGTAGAACAACAACTCCCAGGACCAGCTGGGCACTGTTTAAAGGGTCTTACAAAGGATCCGTTAGACTTATGCCCTTTGTAGGCAGGGACCACAGGCCCCTTTGTGTAGCAAAAAGAAGTCCCAGTGCTCAGCTGTCCTACTCCTGTGGCTACTGATCCCAGCACCACCTCTTCAGGCACTGCCAGCTCACCTGGCTGCAGCTGCCCCTTTCACTAGCCTTCCTGGCTAAGACTCCACAGTCCTTCCAGACTGACTCTGCATCCATCCCTGACTGCTTGCACCCAGTCCTCTCGGGCATGCCTCTCAGACTGTACACCCACCAGCCCTCCTGGCTGTTTTCCTTCCTGGAGCTTTGCCCAGCAGTGTTTTCATGCTGTCCTCAACCTTGCTCCCATGCCTCCTGGTCAAGACACCTCTGTGTGTCGTAAAGAGAGTCCCTTCAGCACTGGAGCCCCGGCCTGAGGTCACCCCCCCAGAGTAGGGGGCACCTACAAAGGGCCACCGACAATCTAACACCCCATCTCCATCTTCCACCTGAACTCCACTGCCCCAGCTGGGCTGACCCTGAGTATTTGAGGGGGGCCTGCCCCATGCCAACCCATCTGTTGGGGATTGATCAGGGCCCTCATGAATTCTTCAGGCAGCTCCTCCTTACCTCCCCTCCCATTCCTTTGGAAGTTTCTAGTAAGTTTGAGAAGTAGGGGGAGGTCTCTGTGAGTCATCCAGCCCTCCCTGGATCTCTGCCCAACCCAGGAAAAAGCAACACAGGCTTGTCTGCCAGCCAAGCCTGACCATTTACCTACTCTGTACAAAAAAAACTATTTACACCATGGCTTGTCTTTATATATGACAGAGGTTTCTTTTTGCAGTACAGTACTTGTCAAGCTATTTCTAAATCTTTTACTTAGAAGGCTTGTCAGGACTCACCTTAAAGAAATTAAAAGTGGAAGTGTTGCTCAATGTCCCAAAG